>OY982569.1:20942042-21600796 GCA_963859945.1 Euplagia quadripunctaria | reverse complement strand
AAATGGAAAGAGATATTTGCTTAGAAAGACAAAGGTCTTATATTGATGGGTTGAAAACAAAGCAACATAAATAATACAATAAACATATAGGACAATGCAACTGTGTCCGTTAAGGAATCACAATGGTATAGCATTACAAATCGTTAGTGGAACCGGCGGTGTTTTGAAGCGAATGAACATTGGATTGAAGTTCCTATGCTGTGATCATTGAAGTGTGCTCAAGACTTTGTGGATTGTCTTACTTATATAGGGTGCCTGGGCGCCAGCATTTTATTTTTACAAATTATGACGTCTCTACTGTGGCGCATTGGCGTAAGAAGATACTGCCATTATTTTTCATTATGAAATAATTAAGGTGATAAAAAATCTATCAGCAATTAGATGCCAGAGCGTAGGCACCTGAGACATAAGAGGTCCACTACTGAATTTAAACCTCTAAATTCTTAATGAGCGATTGCCTAAGACTTCAATTCTATAATTTTCTGTCACACTAACAAGGTCACCGGTCCATGGTCACCATATGATCTGGTTAGAGTTAGAGATTATGCCATTTGAGCTTACCAATGTCAAAAGCTGTGACGATCACTGAGATCTTCCTAAGAGCTTTTTATCTTGACCCCTTTCATAGGTAATAGGAACGGGTGTGATGTCCCTTCAATACAAAGGGTGGGCCTACCGACCAGGCTAGGTGATCACCAATGGAATGGTCCAAGAGCTGATGTGGGGAAATTGTATACAAGTGATCACAAGTTCCAACGGCGTTATACTGCTTATCTTCGCTAGATGACGCTGACGTATATTCTGCTATATGTGTATATCGAGACAGCCATTTAGAAATTCGCATTAAATACCGCTAGACAAAACGCGGTTACTTAAATCAAGATGAAAAATATGAGCAAGCTCGCTACGAGTAAATGAATTGCATTAACAACGAAGTAGAGTGAAGCGGAAACTTTTTTATTATTTCGTAAAACTATTTAAGACTTAATTATAAGGGGTTGGGGTTTTAAGATCAGGTTGAGCGATCCTATCTCTTTGCACTAATTAAGTAAACTCAGAGCTTGGTTCCCTATGATTACTTTAATAGTTTGTAGCGCTTTACAACGGTAATACAATATTGGACTTTTTGCCGTCTCACAAATGCCAACTCTTACAGTTTTGTTTACTTTGGGCGGAATCAGTTCTTTTCTATAAAACACTCTGTCAGCCATCATGTCTTTAATGATCTCTTTCTTGCAATGTGACCTTTCCTACAGATGTTTATTTACTTTGCATTTTTTTTTGGGTGTGGATTTCTGGATATTAAACGATTTCAAGTAAATTAACACACAGTTATGGGAAAAAATCAATGAATTACGAAATATTAATCTGACCCTGTTTTCTTAAACTTCACTAGTTACAATATGTAGGGGAACGGAATAGGATGTTCCTCTAACTCAAATCAAAGAACATTCGACCAGGCTGATCTGCCCGGCCATGACTAAACCATAACTAAGCAATTAATACTAATAATTCAAATTAATGTTGACCAGGCAATTAACTCTTATTATGTTAATGGCATTTGAGCTCTGTAGATAAATTAAACGACAATAATATTCCTTGAAAACACAGTCGAATAAAAAATATTTCTGTACCAACATGTTCTATGTCCAGTCTGTCCATCTCGCGAGCGGGTTTTATCATCTTCAGTACTCTTTTTTGAGCAGATGCAGCCCTTGCTTGTAGTATCTGTAATCAGACACACATAGATATATTTAAAATCAATAAACTGTAATGAATACGGTAAGCTTTGACTTTTTCCATATGACATAATATTAAACTCATTCAAAGATACGGCAGTTTAATTCAATAGGTCAGTGTCTTTACTTTTTAATCCCACTATTATTATAAACTAGCAGCGCCCCGCGGTTTCATCCGCGTAAGTCCCGATCCCGTGGAAATAACCACTGAACCGATTGCGATGAAACTTGGTATGTGGATAGTTGGAGACCTGGATTAACGCATAGGCTACTTTTTATCCCGATATTCCCACGGGATCGGGACTTACGCGGGTGAAACCGCGGGGCGCTGCTAGTATTTAATGTTATGCTCACACGTCTTAACCAATAGACAGAATAGGGGTTAAATTGACATAGGGACTATAAGGTACCTTTCATCTAGAAAAACAAATGCTTTCGGGGGTAACCTAAATTTATTGACTAGTTTTATTTATTGGTAGTTAAATCTTACTAACATTATAAAGGCGAAAGTTTGTGAGGATGTATGTATGTTTGTTACTCTTTAACGCGAAAACGGCTGAACTGATCGGGATGAAATTTGGAATAGCACATAGGCTACATTTTATCCCGGAAAATGTACTATTCTCGCGGGATAGATTTCACCAACATTTCCTCGCTAACGAAGTCGCGGGCAACAGCTTGTTTAAAAATAAAAACCAAAGTAATTTTATTTAAACTCTAAAAGTATTATCTCATACTTGGGCATGTTGTGTGTAATGTAATTGTGTATTTGATACATTTTTATTTTCGTCTTGGTCTTTCAAAATAGCAAGTTTCACGTTATTCCTAAAATATTAAATAAAGTGAGGGCTTAAATAATTTGGAAATACACGATGAAACATATTATGCCTACCAATATATGCATTTAGCGAGAATCGAACCCGCGAACCCCATCGTGGCAGTTCACTACCGCCGCGCTATTACAAGCTATTAACTATGTGAGTTAGTACCTTGAACTTTATTCATGGTATTTCAAGTTCTATAAAATGAATTCAAATGTCACGTCATATCACACATCACGCCACATTCGCATTTCTTGATAAGGCTTCAGGTGTCACATCAACAGCTGTATTCATATATATACATATCCCTACCATACAACTATATGTATGTATAAGTCTAAATATTGATCCTTTTAAATGGATAGTTATTAAAATGACGAAATTTAATATTATTAGTAGTACGTTGGTCGGACTCACCACTCGGCGTGGCAAAAATATACGTACATAATTATGTAATAATTTGACACATCTCACACATGGCCGTGTGATCCCAAACTAGGCCTGAGCCGGTATGTACTATGTTAACCAGACTGCTGATAAACATACTTATATATTTCTAAATACATAAATATCACTACATATTATAAAACAAAGTCCCCCGCCGCGTCTGTCTGTCTGTTCGCGATAAACTGAAAAACTACTGAACGGATTTTGCATGAGGAAGGTTTAGGTGTATAATTTGTACCCGTGCGAATCCGGGGCGGGTTGCTAGTTATAGACAAATTACACACAGACCCAGAACAAATTATCGTGCCCATCACACAAATATTTGTCCTGGGTGAGAATCGAACCCACGACCTCTGGCATAGCAGTCAGGGTCACTAACCACTAGACCAACAGGCCAGTCAATGAATGCACGATAATTTGAAATGAATTTTGAGTTTTGACAATGGTTAAATTGGGCGCTTTCGTCGACTAAGCCGCGCCGAATGTTGTGTTTGATTCCTTCGATTCGAAAATTTTGTATGATCCGCTCCTAGAAGCCTGTGAACGCCCCAGGAGGCTTCTGTGCTTCTGGAAGGAGCTAGGCTGGCTCAACTAGCCAACCTATCTGAACGCATAATGGACCGCCTATGAGTCTAAATGCGGAAACAGAGCCCTTTACCAATACCAATACCAATACCCCCCCCCCCCCTTCCAATGGCCCCCGCGTCTTATGAATCATTCCTAGTGCTCGAGTTCTCTTTTTAAAATGAAATGCAATGAAAATGAGAGTTTAAATAATTTTATTTATGTCAAATTTAATTTTAAGTTAAAAACAATTACTGATTTATCTTTATTAGGTATTTCCGTCCGTAATTGCATGTCAACACGTGTTCGAATCTTCGAATATAATAAATTTTAGACCTAGATTCGAATATTTTTTTAATTTTACTGTCGTAATATCGCATGTATCGAAGTTTTCAACGATTATACAAAACACTGTAAACACCTAATTTTTTGTAGACAATTTTAAACCCTAAAGCAAGGTAGTTTTTATATTGTTATGGAAAAATGTCGAGTAGCTAAATCTTAATATGCAAAGGTCCCAAACTCAAAAAAAGGAACGATTATGAATTCTATCTCCTCAAGTATCCTTTACGAAAAGACAGTAATGTTTTCTTTTTATAGCCATTTATACTGCAAATTGCGAGGAAAATTTATGATAGCGTCTGCATTTTGCAGCTGCAACATTACGAGGGGTAGTTTGCATTTTTCTTTGTTGCTGAATACTTATTTCTTTGTAAACACCTAATACGTAAAATAATAATAACTTGAAACATCTCACACACGGCCGTCTGATCTCAAACTAGGCAGAGCCTGTACTATGGTAACCATACTGCTGATAAACATACTTATATATTTCTAAATACGTACATATTATAGATAAATTACACACAGACCCAGAACAAATTATCGTGCTCATCACACAATTATTTGTCCTGGGTGGGAATCGAACCTACGACCTCTGGCTTAGCAGTCAGGGTCACTAACCACTAAACCAACACGCCAGTCTATTTTGTTTTAGTTTAGTGAAATGTAGGAACTTTCTAAGTTTAAAAGTAGATCCTAAAGTCTGCGAAAATCTGTTATTACATTATAACTGCCTCATAAGTCTTGTGGCATGGGAAGTCCTGGATTAGATTCCCTGGTAGGACAAACTGTTATTAAGTTCTTTTAGTAACGGCTTTTCCAGTAGCATACATTATATAGAAACTTATCCAAGAGACAATGCTCGCCAACTTTTTTGTGGGACCCAAGAAAGTAACTCATGAAATGTGTAATATATTTATACTTCTGCCTTCCCCTTCGTGGATTAATAAGTATTTTCGTGAGTATATAAAAACAAAAAGTATTTGCTTATTGGTGAAAGCTTCTTCATGCCGCTGCTAGCGCCAAGAGCATCCCATTCGGAGCATGTCATTACGTAAGCATCGCACCGGTAATGGATTTCTAAAAAATGTGTGTTTGTTACAAAAATGTTATGCAAATTTTATATGGCACTGTATTTTAAATAGGTAGAGAGGAGAGGAGTTACGTCTAGGGTTGCCACCTTTTTTTTTGTCCAAATAAAGTAATTTGGTTATTAAAAGTAGAAAAAAAAAGTACATTGTGGCAAAATAAAGTACTATTTTATTTAACTTTATTTACTTTATTATAAATATATTTTCGTCACTTTTAGCAAAGAATTATTCCTGCTAAAAATCTGCACACTTTCTTTACATTCTATATTTAGTTAAAATGAATGAGTAATTAATTTTTTAATTACTTATTTATTTTAATCAATAGATGCAATACTATTTTAATAAAAATCTATTGACTAATTTTTAATCCGTCTTACGACCAATTTATTTTTAATCTTTATGTAAAATAAATCGTAGAGAAATCAAATCACACGAAATAAAGTACTTTTGCGTACTTTATTGTTGTCATAAATTATAGAGTACAATTACTCGAAATAACGTACAATACTTTATAATAAAGTACGGGTGGCAACCCTAGTTACGTCACAGGTTAAAACGCTTGGTTTAATGACGGTTGGAGAGTTTAAAAGCCTTTCGGAATGTTGTGGAGAACTCATAGAAACGCATTGTTAAAGTAATTGATAATTATCTTCTGATACAAAACTTCTGATCCGATGCGACGGTGGAAGAAGATAATATTATATTAAAACTAAATGTAAACTATATATATATAAAAATATATACTTATAAAAATGACTACTGATTGTGTATTTCATTTGGCACACTTCACATTCTATAAACGAAGCATTATATATTTTTGAAATGGACGTAACAACGTTTTACGTGGGAGAGCCATGCTTCGGCACGTATGGGCCGCCTCGACTCCGCTCGATACCACGGCCTCACAGAAAACCGGCCGTGAAACATTGCTTGCATTGCTTTTCGCCGCGTGAGTGAGGTTACCGGAGGCCCTAACTCTGCCCTCTCCCCTATTCCCGTCCTTCCTCTCTCCTCCCCTGCAATCCCCCTCTCCCGTCTTCCCGCTCTTCCCCTATTCCCTTAAAGGGCGGCAACGCACTTGTGACTTTTGAGTTACAGTTTTCCTCGTTACTCGTTTGCCCCCTATACCATAAAAAAAACAAAAAAAACAAAGATGTTACATTTTTGTCCGTTAACAGCTTGATAGTAGCGACTACAAAAATGGAACCTAACTTTTTGGGGCCATTTATCCAATGAGAACATGTCATACTTTATTTAATTGTTATACTTAGCTTATTTAAGTTAAGTCTAACTTAATTTTTGTAACAATCGCTAAATTAGTAACTTTTTTGATTGTTACAAGATGACAACATTATTTAGCGACTTCCGAAGTTGGTCTTGATAGAATATTTTGTATTAAACCTACGTTAATTGTGTTTAATTTTCGTTTATTAGTATTCAGCAGCGAATCGCGTTCAGTTTTATTCCGGACATTTCATCACCAAATGCTGTACATTTTCGATTTTGTTGCAAACAGAACAATTAAGTGAGTCTGTTTTTTCTGATGAATAATGTCCGGATCTAAGTCTAACATGGTTCTTACTTAATTTAATGTTAATGAACCTTGGTGTTCCCAGCTCACCCTGTAAAATCCTATATGCTTTTGTCTACAGACTTACTCTCAAAGTAGTTTTCCACTCCTCAAAACAAAGTGATTTTTAAGTACTAAATCAAAATAGTCCGGTAAATCTATATATATAAAATAAATTCATGTCACGTTGTTTAATCGCGATGAACTCCTAAACTAATGAACCGATTTTAATGAAATTTTGCACACTATACGCAGTTTGGTCCAACTTGAGAGATAGGATAGATTTTTTTCTATTGCATATTACCTAGTTACAGCAACGCGCGACCGGGAAGCTAGTAGTTTATAAATAATTATATCAACGTGTATTTATTCATAAACTAACACCTTCTTTGCCGAGATGACGATAGATTAATTATGTTTTAAGAAAAAACCGGCCAAGTGCGAGTCGGACTCGCGTATGAAGGGTTCCGCACCATCGTACAATATTTAATCCTATAAGCCAAAAAAAATACGTTTCTAGTAGGGGAGACCTCTTTAATTTTTAATTTATTTTGATTTTTATTATTTGTTATTATAGCGGCAACCGAAATACATCATCTGTGAATATTTCAACTGTCTAGCTATCACAGTTCATGAGATACAGCCTGATGACAGACAGACAGACGGACAGTGGAGTCTTAGTAATAGGGTCCCGTTTTTACCCTTTGGGTACGGGACCCTAAAAACGGAAGGGAATATGACAAAATAGAATAGAAGGTAGTTATAAGATCTGTAAGCGGAAAAAGGAGGGTTTGGCCTTTTTATACATCGTGAAGAGATTTATTGAACCACTTACAGATTGTCTCCTCTGTTCGGCTTCAGCCAACTTCCCTTCTATGTCAGGCAGGCTGATGTCAGGTTGAGGAGCCTGAAGCAATCTCTGCAGGTGAGCTGGCGGCGTCATCTGTCGCTTAGAACCATCGAACTCTTCTAAAGGGATCTCGAATGCTATAGCTGTGGGAGAAAAATCTTTAAAATATTTAAAAATTATATAAAATTTGGAAAAACTATTAGAATAGGTTTATTTGCGTCTTATAAACTACTAGCAACCCGTCCCGGCTTCGCACGGGTAGCAAAGACATCTTCCTCATTCCATCAAATCTTCCTCATGAATCACTCTGTATATTGGTGAAAATCGCATGAAAATCCGATCAGTAGTTTTTCAGTTTATAGCGAACAGACAGACAGCAGACGTGACGGGAGACTTTGTTTTATAATATGTAGTGATGTAACAGTTCAGCATGTTTAACTAAATGTAAATATTGATTAATTTTATTTTATACATATATCTAAGAAACAGCGGCTATTTATCTTTGCTGTTACTTTTAATTAAAATATTTCTCAAGTGTTTCAAAGCAATTTTCAAGCAAAAATTATTTGAATTTTAGTTTAAAATTTCGTGATTTTAGATCTCTTATTGGTTTTGGAATGTGATTATATATTCTTATCGACAACAAGTAACTGTTTTTACTGCGAAGAGTGCGTCTGGAGAGTTGCATTTTTAATCTCGTCAGTTATTCATTTGTTAAAATTATATTTTTCGTATCAGGTCAATAATATTAACAATAAAAAACATTGTATTACACGTGCTACCGCCTACTATGAAAGAGAAATAGTTTAGAATAGCAGACACAAACGTAAGGGTCTTTCTGCCCAGAGCCAGTTTATTTCAATTTAATATAAAATTGACTTAAAATTATATTTGAAAGTAAGAATGTTTGATATTGCTGGCGATTCTTCTGGAGATCTCACTAGGCTAAGTTATCTCTAAAATGCAGAAGATTATGAAAATGTAGCGTTGAATTAGTTTAAGACTAAGAAGCACTGCTCATAATCATTTTATTCTGATATCTAAAGTTTAGCGAGACTGTCGACTATGTGGTTGCTAAAATGAGGGCTAATTTTAGTTTTTTATGGTATTAAATTTTAATACAAATAACATTTAATTGGTTCGTAAATGTTAGTATAATAAATCTTACTATAAAATAATAGTAGACCACTTTATGACATACTAAATATGGATATATCCACGTAAAGCAACACACATAACAAACTACTTAATAACTGGTGGTTAAATATCGCGAAATTCAAGTTCTCAGCTTGATTAAATTATGTTGACATCCATATAAAGAAATATATACTTCAGTGATATCCAGCAATGGTAACCCGAATTATGCAGTTACTACACACAGGTAGTGCTGCATCGCGCATTGAAAGTTCTCGCGTTATAAATAATTATATTACCTATAAAGAATGGGCCGTGGCCAGAAATTTATTATCGCCTAGCGTTATCGGACAATTCTCCCTTGGAAGGGTGTGGGTCTTCAATAAATAATACATTTATAATGCCTAATTTTATTGAAATTTTCCACCGCGACAAAACAACATAAGCTATGCATACCTTGATGAGGTGTGATAATGTCACGTTGTTTACAATCGATACATTTCTAATTTTATACTTAGCATGTACATTATTGATTTTGCTGTTAATGGACGGAGTACAGCGGTTGCACACTGCTTAATCAATTAGTTTTGTGGTCGGATGCTAAAAGGGAGTTAACGGACCATGTGGTTTGTAGCCAGTTGCACTGAACCACCGACCACCGAACTTTGCAGGTGGGCAAACCCTTAAATGTGTAGCCTAATATTAATAATTTTCGTCCCATTAAAACATACTTTAGTACCTCCTAATATTTGTATAACTATTACCTTTTTTCTCATAGTCAAATTTGACACACACTCATCAAAAGTAAATAAAATAAACTTGAGCCACCTTCAAACAACAGAACACCATAATCAACCAATGCTACAAGTGCTGTTTTTCTGGAGTTTTCAGAGCAGTGTTCAATTAATGAACACAAAAATTGTTTTATTTTTATAATTGTTTAATTTTTCATATATGGCAACATTGTAATGCAATTATTATGTCAAATTTGGTTGCCAACCTCTTCCGGATGCCATTTACATGCCACTTATGTACTGCGAAATAAATTACTCAAATTATTATAATCTGTATTTTTCTCATACAAGTAGGGTTAAAAGAGCTTCATGGTAGAAGGGTGGACAGGGTGCGCAATCCTCAAGTGACATTATTACTATTCAAATTCAAATTTATTTATTTGCAGAAAAGTCGGTGCAGAAAGATCTTACATGTTTAAATATTCTACCACATATTGACATGCGATTTATCATTATAAATATTAATACAAATAATCATATATGTATACAATTCAATATATCTATTATATAATATTTATTATAATGTCTAAGTTTTAATACCATTTAATGATGTCAAGCTTTAATTCATTTTAATACTGTGAAGTTTTAATTGTATTCAGACATGATTTTAATTGTATTCCTGGAATATATACATAGTATATGTCAAACAACAGAACAATACAGGATATAATACAATATATACAAATTCAGTTGCTAATTTAACTAATTATTCATTATTTTTTAATATTATAGTAAATATTGTTTTTGCATTTATTATTTGCACAAAAACATTTCACTAGAAGCCATTCGGTTAGTTTTTTTTAAAACGTAATAACGATAATTCCCTTATGGGTTTTAGTATGTGATTGTAGTTGCAACTGTTTGTAACACCCAACCCACCCACCAACATAAGGTAGACCGTATGTTTATTTAAAAAGTTAGGCACAAAAAGACAAACAGAACAGACTGAGGCGTCACCCACATACCCAATGTCATCTATCCACGATAAAGCGAACTACGTAGTAATAAGATTCTCCATGGCGCAATAAAGTTCTGACACCGTTCTACATTAGTAACTAGTGCCAATGTAGTGAAACTATGCCTTCAACAGTAAAACCATTACATATAAAACTCGCCATGAATTATAATTTTGTAAGTATGTACTAACATCTGACCAACTTACGAGGTTTCGGCTTCGCAGGAGTATCAGGCAGCACCACCGTAGGTAGGTCGTCACCATCATCGTGATGATGACCGTTCAATCCAGCGCCATTAGCCGCTTTTGTCACACCATGGGTCGTATCCTCAGTTACTGCAGCTACTGTTCCAGACGACCCACAACCCATTTTGGACCTTAAAAAAATTTCGAATCCTGTATAATTGTAGTTAAAGAAAAAAAAAGAAAAAAAGAAGAAAAAAAAGAAGAATAAAAAAGAAGAAGAGTTATCCTAATATGAGTGTTTGTTTTCTAACACTTTCATGACTTAACAACATAACCGATCATTATAAATATCATTCATGTACACACGTTATCTAGGGTACAAAAAAGGACATAGGATACACAGAAAAAAGTGCTTCTCCTGAGAAATATAAAAATAACTTTAACTCCAGTGAAGCCGCGGGCAACAGCTGATCAACACTGTTTTTAACCGACTTCAAAAAAGGAGGAGGTCCCGTGTTCCACTGCATATTCTTTTTTTGTATGTTCACCGACCGATTTGGAAAATTCTTCTTTTGTTTGAAAGGGTATACTTCCCAGGTAGTCCCATGGTCATCAGGTCAGGACCAGATGACGGGATCCTGGAGAAATCGAGGGAACTCTTCAAATTTTATAGGCACCCTTGAAGCGATTTGGGTATTTTAAGGCACATTGAAGTCGATGATACTTTTTTAAAAGACAATATATAGATATATATATATATATAAATACTCAATATCCAATACATAAGTGATCACTGAAACCTCACGAATGATCAGGCTCACAATGAGAATTCATTCTCCGCTATATTAGTAAAATCAGGGCCGCTATATCTTTAAAGATAAGATATCTTTTAGAGTTCGGTATACAAACGGGAAGTCGGGCAATCGAAGTTTCTGTTCAAGTTGGTTCAATACTGATAACACTCCTTAACACAAATAAATAAAAATACAATTATTAAAGATATACAATAATATTTATTTTCGAGTTTTAGAAAATCCCGAATAACCTGAAACGACGCGACAGGTCACGTCACTTTACTCCTTAATGGAGGACCTTTTTGGCTTTCCCAAAAGACATACGTGAATACAATCTTATATTTCCAATCAATGTGAACACCTTTCCTGAAAGTAATTATTCCAAGACAAAAATTCATAAATTTTTCTTATACTACGTAAACAGTTGGAAAGGAAAAATATATTATAATTGAATAATACCCAACTAACCTTATTTCTCAAATCGATTACATTGACCTGGGTAAGTAATCGAATTAACCTCAACGCACCTTTTTAATGATACGCTTTCTATTGAGGTAAAAGGTCTACATTTATTATTAACAAAGAAATGCTATTAAAGACCAGAGTCACGATTCAGAACTATAGCAGGTATCTAATATTCGTCAACAGAGTTTTAATATTATATACATAATGTATTACAAAAAAATGTGGTCATATTTATAGGTGTTGCGTATAGACAATAAATAGTTGAGACAGCCAAAAAATACATTTTATTTTTAACGAATCTGCAATAAAACTGCATAAAGTATTCAAACATTGGAATAAAGAACTGCACCAATGCAGCGAAGCAATACCCATTGTCCATTGTCTTCTAACGCGATAGATGGCGTCAAGATCGATTTAGGTCGCGATATAGTTTCATTGCATGAGCAATACAAATAGTGAGAATCGTTATCTTATTTTCTATTACGTTAAATTAGTCTATCCAACAAGTGCTTTTTGTTCAACTTATTTCAGCAGTCTTGGAGATTTATGAATAAGGTATCGTTCGATTCGGAATAGCATATAGTTGATTTTTAAAAATAATAAAACTCCCGTCGCGAAAATTGCAAAAGTTATAAACGATTTACTGAATAAATAGGGGGTTTGGTTTTTTGGAAATATCTCAAAGTCTATTTGATTTTTTTTAATCTAAAAAAGATTAAAAAGAAAAGCAAATTTCCTAAAAGAAAGTCCCAACTACCGGAACTGTAGGCACAATATTTATAATTTTCCCAGAGGCGTGAAAATACGGCTGAAAACGGGTACTTTGGCTTGCACAAGTCATGCCCATTAGGGACACTTTAACAATAAAACTTATTTAATCATATTAAATATGAAAATAAAGAAATGAAAAACTTCAGGCGCTTACTGGATAGATTAATCCACCAGCAAACATTTTTGATCGCAATTTTTAATTAGTTATAACAAAAATATAATATACGGACTATTTACATGCATGCGTCATAAAATTCCTCCATATCGTCGCCTATTGGCAGTATTCTCAGAAGGCTGGCAGCATTGCCACGTTTAATGCCAATGCTAATATCTCTGTGCAAAAAAAGGCCCGCCTCCTAGTCACGAGAAAGGTCGATCAGTCGCTTAATTAGTTCCTTATAAACGGAACGAGCACTCGAACCCCATACCCTAGCGTTTCAACCCCAAACGGCTCAAAAACATAGTTACCGATTAAGTTATTGTATTTACGCCGTTTGAGGCTTTCTGCTAATGCAGCAGCAGTGCCAGAACAACCAGCTGTACTTGGAAGATGTGATGGCGCGAGGGTGTCAACGCAGCTTGCGTCCCACACCAAAGGCCTACCCGTCTTCCATGGCAGTAACGATATACCATCTGGTGTCTTCCCATCGTCTCGTCCGTCCGTATTTAATTAGTTTTAATATACTTAATTATAAATTTTGTATAAAATTATGCTTTCTTGTAATATAAATATTTTTTTGCTGCTTGAACATGAACATTGCAAGTGTGATAATTGTTAAACTGTAAATCTGCGATTGTTTAAACTAATTTAAAAAAATGATTTATGTTTCAGTTTTATTAAGAAAAAGTTGAACAAAAAAGCAATTGTTGACTAGACTAAAATATGTATAATAAATGATTAATGTTTAACATTCTGATCAATAAACGACATTTGTTGGCTTAACATTAGCAGCATTAAAAAAAACTGCGTTAACCTATGACAATGTCCAGTACAACCTTGAAGCTGGTTGAAACGTCAGGCAATTCAATTATTATCAATGGTATGTAATGACGATCATGTTAATTCCCGCAAGTATAATTTTGAATCAGTAATCTTTATCGATTTGGTGTCGCGTATGCTTGTGTATTAATTTAATTCCTTAAAAAAATATTGCATGAAACAAATGACGTTAATAAAGACCATGCGGACCTTCAGTCCCGAGGCCTTATAAATAAAAACGGTTAAGCATTTAGCTGCAGATTACACCAATTTTGTTTCAAAATTGAACGCCCCCATTACGCTCCAAACCATTTGTATTTAGATAGAACCATTTTCAGTTTTTGTGTAACTAATTACTGTAATTCGCAAAATGAATTACCATAGCTTAAGAATTTGAGATAAAGTATTGACGCCTTCAACGAATTAAACGATAGTATTGTTAAATTTAATAGGAGAAATATGAGATCGAGAGGATAATAATAATTTTGGTAAAGGCGAACTGATGACGGAGACCTCAGATGTCGACGGACGGCCGCCAGAACTACTCAATAATTAGTATTTCACGGGTTGTGATTCGAAATACGGGGAGAACTCCTCAATTAACGCCTCTGCATCGACGTGCAGGACATAAGAATGTTAATTCCAAAGACTTTTTTAATACTTTAAATCAACTTCAAAAACGAGGATCTTCGCAATTCGTCAATTTATACGTTATATGATTTCTGCACCCATTGTAAACCGTTTTCTACAATTATTATTTTTTAAATTGAATTTTATATTAAAAAACATAAGGGTCGAAAATTAAGGGATGAATAAAACAGCCTATTATACCTTACTATGATTTAGTAGCATAAAAGTCTGTGTTATTTTGTATAACATTGTGCCTTTGAAGCATGTACAATTACGATCAACGCTAACATTTCGGTAGTAATTGTTTTTAAACCTTCGCGACGTTTATATATATCAGATGTGTAGCTCGGGACTTACTCCTGGTAATATTTAGAAGGTACAATACCTTTATTGTTTCAAACAAACAAATCAAACTGCACCGATCATGGTCACGGGTGGACTGGTGAGGGCTCAGCGCTACATCTGTGAGTTACGAGTTTCGTCAACACACACACGCATGCACACACACATACACACACACACCACACACACACTCTCTCACACACACACACTCACACACACACACTCACACACACACACACACACACACACACACACACTCGAACACATATACACACACACACGCGCGCGCATACACGTATACACACCCAAGACACATACTCTCTTAAGTCTGTGCCATTTGTTGTTGTTTTTTTTGCTTTGGTTTACTTATGTTATAACTAATTTAAAGTCTCATCATTGTTGTATTTTAATTACTAGACGAAGCGAGACAAGTATTTTTAATAACTTACTGGCGAGCTAATATGAGAAATAATAAATAAAACATCACATTAAGTATGAAGAAAGACCTTATAGATTTACCTTGATTTTCAGCCTGATGCTTTCCCACAGTTATGTCAGTATACGGCTTTAAGAAGGAAGGAATTATTAACTTATACCAGTTAGTAAATAATTCAAGAATGTCACAACAGAAAACCATATGTAGCTACTTAAATCGAGAGCGAACTACATATTTATTCATCCCCGACACAAAAAGGAAGGGTGTCTGTGTATCTGTCTGTTTCATTTCATCATAGCTCCTAAATAACGAAATAAATATCCTAAATAAATCCTATACGGATGGACCGATTTGGATGGAGTGTTTTGTTTCAAAGGTCACTTGATCGAGAGTATTCTTAGCTACAATTCTAGAACATCTATTCAGCTGTCCGAAAATCATCAGCTCTTTTCTAATTGTTGAAGGGACTTTTGAGTATGTGAATTTTTTTAAACTTGTTTTATAACTAAACAAATACCAAACCCAAAAAAATCATTATTATTACAGGTATTGCAGGGTTTCTAATCCAACTAGATATCTGGGTCAAGGCCACACCGGGTCTAAGGAAATTGCATTTGGTATACTCTAAGAAGGAGGCCCCCGAGAACCCCTGCAGACCTACTACGGCTTTTGATCAGTAGGCTGCCACACTGTGTAGTGCGAGGTGACTTGCACCTCTCAATTTCTGAGAATCTTGCACCGTTTCAGGCTTGCTTCTCCAAGGATAACGGACCACCCGTTACCCAAGGCGGGCGTCTTCAGTGGCTAAGAAGAGCATTAGTCATCTTTCGTTTCCTTTCCGCCTTCTCTTTAGCGTACATCACCTCCTCGGAAACCAAACGGTGGAATCCCACGCACTCTTACTTTGTGTCCTAGATAGAAGATATCTGGTTAGCCTTGTTTACGTTCATACATATGGCTATATGTTCAAATATACAAGTACTAAATGCATTTTACACATGGTGAGGTAACTATGATGTCAAACAAGCAGACCCCCGGCCTGATATAAAACTGTAAAGGATCCCTATAAACATTCTCAACATCGTCTTAACCTAACTGTAAGTAATTACATTTTCGTTTTTGTACAACAAATAAACTACTGTGTGTATTTGAAAATTCAACACTTACTTAAATCACTGAAATATTAAAATAAATCTTTAAAAAAAACCGACTTCAACAAAAAAACTATTCCATAAAAGACTTATATATGGTTTTCTCATGGATGCCATTGTCAGAACTTTACCAAATTGAAATGGGACCACACGGGAAGCACCAGCTTTCAAATAAAAAACATTTATTTATACAAAGAATTATATTTAAAGGGACGCGTGCCTTTCACTTTTTATGTCTGTCTCTCTCGCTCTTAGGCGGGCTAACCATGCCCGAGTGGAAGGGACGCGTGCCTCTCACTCGCTCTCATTGTGAGCGCATAACGTGAGCGGAGCGTAACGCAGTTTCTTGAAGTGTCACCCGGCAAACCAATTTATAAGACGTTGTCACGTCAAAAAGAATCATCAAAATTGGTTCACCCAGTCGAAAGTTCTGAGATAACAAACATAAAAAAAAACACAGTCGAATTCAGAACCTCCTCCTTTTTTGAAGTCGGTTAATAAACTATCCGTTTATAAGTTATGACCGTTTGTATTTCCAGATATTTTTAACGCCTTTTCTCATAAAAACAGATGGAATGTGTAAATTTAAGGTTTTTAAATAGTATATTTTTTTTATTTTAGACTTTTTCATTCCGTTACTAAGAAAGTCTATAAAAACTAACTTCAAAAAGTTTTTAAGTAAGTTTTTATAGATTTTCTAAATAACTGAGTGAATAGTTCCAACATAAAACAACTCCAACATTCCTTCAACTATATAACCATACTGTAATCAAGGCATGTGAATTGCGTATTTGAATCTTTATTGATTTATGAATAAAAATTATGAAACCTACTTATCATTATTGCAAAGGGCAGAAAATCTTATTTTAATATTGCATTGTTTCTATTTGCTAAAATATGATTAAAACTGCACGTGACAAAGTTTATTTTCACATACCGCGGGATGCGAATTTACGCAAAAAGTAGTGCAAGGCGCGTCACATTCAGTTCCATCAAATAGCGTTGCATTTTAGAAATAAGTGAGGGAGATTTAAAATATCAACTTAATATTTAAATTTCATAATTAAAATAATAAAGACTTCGAAGTATTTAGGTCTTAGTAGTCACGGGCATATTGATAAACACATATTTTTATTACGAATAAAAATACAGCCCAGTCAATTTGCTTATTTTAATCGTTTTTATTACATTGATTACTAATATGTGGCACTTCTTAAACGGTCTGGACATTATGAATAAAGCTATATTGGTCACTCGGTCCATAACATAATACAACATATACATAGATACGTACATTTTAATTATGCATGCATAGTATTAGACTTTAAAAAGTCTTAGATATAACTTCACAGATACCATAATTTTAAAATTTTTGGAAGATCCTAATGGTTAAGCTTGATTAATAGGAACCGATAGAACATTCCAGAGACGTGCTTCTTCAACTGTAAAGAATTTATCAGCTAACTTTGTAGATTGCACTGGTATTTGAAATATTAAACTTTTCCGATGATCTCAAAAATTTCGAATGTGTGTCACGTAGGAATCTAAAACGTTCTTTGAGATAAGAATGAGTAAGGGGGTTGAGCAATATTTTATAAAGTAAAGAGAGGATGTGAGTATTCCGACGAAGGCAATTCGGGACACTTGAGCAAGTTGCGGTATCCAGATACGTGGTCACATTTGCGTAGGCCAAATTTAAACTTCATACAACAATTTCGAAGGCATTCAAGTTTATCGAGTTAATGTTCTCAAAATACTGGAATGGGAGAGACTATGCAAGCGGCTGTAACTACGTTTAAAAATACAAGTGATTGGTAAACTACAAGATATAATTTATAGAAACACAACACGATCCTCTCTCTAAAATAACAATTATAATGAACGAAAAGAAAACGTTAAAATATCACATTTTAAAAAACGATAGGCTAATAACTTGCACCCCTCATTAATTCTTAAAACGTATTTGTTAACTAGAAAAAACGCTAAACAAACAAGTTGGACGTTCGACAGATGCGTAGCCATTTTTCAATTTGCGTACCGTTACCTTACCCCGATCTCGTAAACACGGATAACGGGGAAATGGGATGAATTGCGGCAATATTTCCTGATTATACCCCACCTGGGAGGAAGGGAAATATGGCTGTATGGCCACGTTACCTTTGCCTTCCTTCGTTTTTTAAAAAAATCTATGACGGAGTTCTATTTTTAATTTCACTTTTGTAATCTGCGGCGACTTTGTGTTGCTTTTAATGGCTTGAGTGAAATATTGCTTTTACAAAAGGTTTGATGAAAAAGACTGAATGGAATATTCCTATTTAGATATTTCGATGCCATTTTATTCTCTGTTGGTACTATTAAAATTATTTTACAGAATATTACGAATTGGGTTTAACTTAGTATGAAGTTATCAAGAATGTGAGTAATGTGTGATCAATGCTATTAGTAGACTTTAATAATAATAATAACTTAACACATCTCACACACGGTCATCTGATCCCAAACTAGGCAGAGCCTATACTATGGTAACCAGACTGCTGATAAACATACTTATATATTTCTAAATACATACATATTATAGATAAATTACACCCAGACACAAAACAAGTTATTGTGGTCATCACACAATATTATTTGTCCTGTGTGAACCCACGACCTCTGGCTTAGCAGTCAGGGTCACTAACCACTAGACCAACAGGCCAACTTTGAATTAAAACAAATTTTCTAGTGATGAGTATTATCTTCTAGAAACATCTAAATGAAATGAGTCTTTATACATGATAATATACTAAATTTAGTAGTCGGTTCTGCCTTTTATCAACTACTAGCAACCTGCCCCGGCTTCGCACTGGTAGCAAAGCGTATATTGATTTTTTTCCATCATCTTCAACAATCATGGTCATATTTCAGCCATTTTTTATAATTAATCATTTTATTATTTGGCGCCGACTTAAAATAAGATTATAAAAATTTTATAGTTATTTATTTTTTGCTTTTTAGTTCTTTTCGTCGGTTTAATTTTTTGTTAAAAAGATTTTTATTTGATGATTTTTTTTTATCATCAGCTCAGCTACATGATGTGATGATTTCTGAACGCAAATACCTGATAAAGTAATGAAAAGTAAACAGAAACACTATTCGTTCCTACAATTTTCGAAGATTTCTCTCAATTTTATCAGGATCCCATCATCAGATCCTGACTTCCTTGACATGGGACCACCCTTGAGGTAAACCCTATCTAACAAAAAAAAGAATAATCAAAATCGATTCATAAAATATATATATATATACGGTCGAATTGAGAACCTTCTTTTTTTTCGTCGGTTAAAAAATGAAAAACCTACAAAGTATTTCAACATTATTTTAACGCTACTTCGGCTGTAAATAACCAATTAAAGATCTCTAACACCTCGAAAATAAAAACTGATCATAGCAATTATCTAATTATACTACGGTTTATTTATTTTCAACTAGCAGTTCTCGCGCGGCTTCGCTTGCGTGTACATATTTTATATTTTGCACGGAACTCTAATTCTTTTTCCGAAATAAAAGTAGCCTAAGTTACTCCTTATAACACCCGCTATCTGCCAGTGAAAGTCCCGTGGAAATCAGTCCACCCGTTCCGGAGATTAGTCGAAACAAACAGACAGACAGACAGACAGAGAGACATCCAAATGCACTTAGTAAAAAGCGGTTATTTTAATATTACAAACAGACACTCCAATTTTATTTATTTGTATATATTGAAATGTTCAGAGAAATAATCGATCCGCTTCTGTGCCTTAAGTATTAAACTTCTTTGGTATTAAAGGCTTTTTTGTAAATTACTATGTATAGTTTGAGAGAATGTTTGATAAGAACTGACCAAACAAATGTTCATATGTGATTATTTTATGCTCCCGTTGCTCTACAACTATATTATGCAAAAATGCGTGTAATATGAACGTTTTAGCACAATTTATCACCTCAAAATTTGAACAAGACAGATATCTTTTGAATATTTTACCATAGAGTATATTTTCAAAGCCTTAAAAACATTATCGTAATGTATGTATGATAAGTAACACCTATTGATCGCATTAATACCCATATAAATAAATAAATAGCCATAAAAACATGAAGATCCTACCCAAAAGTAACTGAACTAATGTCAATAGCTCTGTAAGTAAACGAATGAAATGCGCAGTACTTCACAATTCACTATATAATTAATTCCACAACTATCTATATCACTACACGAATACGTCCTCAGTCGCGTATCGAACGGACGACCCGTGCGGCCGCGGCCGCATCGTAGGCACAACTATCTACTGCGATTAATACAATTTTATTTTCACTACACTTTTTCCAATAACACGTTACTAGTTACGTGGATGTAAAAGTATTGATACTTGGTATTATAACTCTCATTTCAATTTGTTTACCTGGTTATTTAGAACCGAAACTATAAAAAATAATCTACTAGTATTCATTACAAAGACTGTTTAAGACACAAATCATAGATTCTTTCTATACAGCTACGTGCTCATAGAAGCACACGCCTGCCATATAGCAAGTAATTACTGGTACTTACTTACAGTGGCTGCACCATTTTTAAGGTCCAGCTTTTGCTTGTAGTCAACTAGATCCTTCCACGGAGATCTATCAATCTTACTTAATATCAGAAAAACCAGAAATACTGTGTTTTGGTAGTAACGCTGGTTAACCACGATCTTCTATTCAGTAGAAATGGTTCCGTGTTCCGAAATTGAAGTATGGTGTAGTCCACCTCTTTCCCTATTCCACTTTTACTTAGATAAGAGATCCACTGGGGTTACTATTTGCACAATTTGAAAAGTAAGAGATCTTACCGGCAGTTACTACATGCGCACATTGAATTGATCTAACCATTGGGTGAATAAAAAGTATCAAGCAAGGTCTGCCGACGTATACACAGGATTTTAACAATGCTTACATAGAAATTACCCTCGCCTGCTCGGTTAGCACTGAACCCCTATGAGGACACACAACAGAAACCAACGAGTCGACGATCACAAATATGTTCAAAGGTCATGAGAAGATAAGTAGTACAATATGGTTCTAAGGAGTCTGTATATAGTGTAAATCTAGGATTAAAAGTCTTGACACTAGACTGTCAGCTACTAAGAACTGTAATGTTAAGAAAGAGACGGGGAAGGTACATCCAGACCTTTATCTTTTGCAATGTGGAGCTGGTCTCTCAGTACCCTCATACTGATGATATCTACGTTACAAACATTCTAAAACTGTATGAGTCAACTCATCTCTACTGCATCAAATCTGAATTTGGAAATTACTTCAGCCCATTTACATCTCACACTGGCGCCATATTTTATACTAGCAGTTCCCGCGCGGCTTCGCTTGCATGTACATATTTATGTATTTTGCGCAGAATTTTAATTCTTTTTTCTAAATTAAAGTAGTCTAAGTTACTCCTTATAACACCAGCTATCTGCCAGTGAAAGTTCCGTGGAAATCGGTCCAACCGTCTCGGAGATTAGCAGAACAAACAGACAGACAGGCAGACAAAAAATTTTAAAACTAATTTTTTGACATAGGTATCGTGCAAATAACTGTATGAGCTTAAAAAAACTACTATTTTGACATTACAAACAGACACTTCGATTTTATTTATTTGTATTGACTAGCGACTTGCCTTGGGTTTGCACGTGTGCAATTTATACGATAAATATGTGTAACGTTTGTGATAATATAAATATGCTAGTAGCTAGTTTTATTTAACAGTAATTTTATATCTCATGTACCCGTGAACATCCTTCAACGTTGCCGTCAAAACGCTTTTAATATTTTATCTCAATTACATAATACATTAATATCAAGGCCTCTACAGTAATATATTCAACCGAATTACGATCAAATGGGACATTCGTTGACATATTTAATTTTAATAAATACATAATTAATTGTATCATTCGTTGGACGTAACCACAAAATTTGCTTTAAACGCTGGTTGAAAGTTTATTAATAATATTTCAACAGGCGCTCGTGTTAAGTAATAAGTGGTGGTATAGGTTTGTACCTGGAATCCCACTAATATTATAAATGTTTAAGTTTGGATGGATGGATATATGTTTGTTACTCTTTCACGCAAAAAACCATGGCACCGATTAGCGATAGCTGGACCGGAGACCTGGATTAACGCATAGGCTACTTTTTTATCCCGATATTCCCACGGGATCGGAACTTACGCGGGTGAAATATAAAATAAAGAAAATAATCAGTATTTAATGAATTGATTTATTATCCCGTGTGTGTACAGTAATGCCATAATAAAATCGGAGTACCAAAGTCGAATTTACCTGTAAATTTCATGCAAATCCGTCTAGTCCTATCTGCGTGAAGGAGTAACAAATGTACTAACTTATCCACACGCACCCACTTACAAACTTAGTGGGATTAGTACGAATGAAAGACTGTGGGATATGGGATATTAGTAGTCATTGTAGTAGTAATGATTTAGTAGGCATAGTAAGTCTTTAAATTCCAACGTATGTACGGTCATTGCCCTTTTAAACCCCCGACGCAAAAAGGAAGTGTGTTATAATTTTAACGTATGTATCCGTGTGTCTGTCTGTGGCATTCTAACTCCTAAACGGATGGACTGATAATTATATAGTTTTCTTTTGTTTGAAAGGTGACTTGATGGTGAGTGTTTTAAGAGTTCACTAAAATCTGTTCAGGCGTTCTGAGATCATTTCTTTTCTTGACGTTCTATTAATTTTTTTTTATGTGGTTTCATTCAAAATTTTTATTTGCGCTGTATTGCTTTACACAACTCTTATTATAAAAGGGAGAGGCGTTGTATCACGTCACTTTGATAAGGGAAAATAACGCCTGATTATATCCGACAAGCAATGTACTACATTGAAGCACAATAATTTATTACGGATCTTGGCTAGATTGTGTAAATATTTATGATAATACCACACTAAAATCAATATTTTACCAAAGATTAATGAGTAATATAAAAGATGGCTTACTTAAACGTAGTACGTAATTACCTAAAAAAAGTAATCGCGAGCGTAATCTAATGTTAGTACCTACGTGTGATGGTAATTTTTGGTTAATAATCCGTTTAGATTGTAAGATGGTCGCATGTCACAGCGTGGTGTACCCTACTTAGTGAGCCATCAGCTAGCGGACTATATTAGGACAAACGCGATATGTGTAGTGGCATTATGAGCTAAGTTTGCTCAGCAATTTTTCATGTGTCATTCAATTTTGTACCTACCATAAACTTTTGCGAAGACCTAAATATAAGACTCGAGTACTGAACCTTTAAAAAAATTGCCAATTTTTGTCAATCACATTTTTAAATTTTGCTAAAAAAAATTGTTCTAACCACGACTCCATGGCAATACAACGTCACAGACAGTCCGTCACTCATCGGACCGAACAATCACCTACACCTACCATTGATTGCCGCTACATAATGCATAGACACCCTATACCACCCCAACAAACCCCATACTATAGGTGCGTCTCCCTGGCCTCAAATTATTCCAAGCGCCCATTAACACTGACCCCTCTGATGCCCTAACTACGGAACAGCTCATAAATACTTCGAGGGTCAAAGTACATTGGAAATCGTATGCATGTTAATAATATTTTCCAATCGATTTTACTAATTATATGGTTCAGTTCTAGTGTGTAGCAATTCAGGCCAAATGTTCGGTTCTTAACCGACTTCAAAAAGGAGGTTTTCGGTTCGGTTTATTTCACCGGTTTCGTGAACGCAGTTGCAGTCCTGATGGCGAGACCGATGAGGTGTTTTAAATGCCTAGCGTCGGGACACACTCGGGTCAAATGCGTCAGTTGCTTTGACTGCAGTGGACTCTGTTTCCGCTGCGGTCGACCGGGACTGCTAACTAACACTTCTCAGCAAACATCAGGGGTTAGCCAGTCGACCCTGGCTTCCTCCGATACAACTCGTGCACCATCATTGTCGCACATGAAGGAGGCCGTAGTAATAATGGACCAAGTTTAAAGCTCAGGTACTTGTCTGGACGAACCTAATGCATTCTACTGGTGCGCAGCACCTTTTCCTGAAAGCCATGCAGCCCTATTACCTACCTTCCCGTTCAAACTGGTTGAATTACCAGGACGGCCCCATAGCAGTTCTCAGCTCCACGTTGACTCATTCATTGTCGGTAAGGGACAAGGGCGGGGCCTTTCGTTTAAACTGGTATGTCCTGGAAGAAGTTGAGACGCTTTCGCATGACCTTTATATCCGATTTGAGCTCTCCCGGCTTTCGAGATGCGATTACGCAGATCTGCGATGCGGTCATGGCTCGCGTTCAAGGCCGTCGGTCTCCAAGGAAGAAAGTCTACTGATCTCATGAGTTGGCAGACTTTCGCTTCCGGAGATCCTACAACCGGCGGCGCAGCAGAGAGGCGCGAAAAACTGTGAAGCTGCGTCAAAGAAAGGAGATGCTGGGGAGTTCCTAAGGTGACCCCTGAGGTAGTCCGCACGTGTAATGGCCTACCGGGAAAATCACGTTAAAAAAACACGCGCCTATTACACTACCTCAGAAGTGGCGTTGAATGGTGTGCATAATACTGGCCTGTTGGTCTAGTGGTTAGTGACCCTGACTGGTAAGCCAGAGGGCGTGGGTTCGATTCCCACCCAGGACAAATAATTGTGTGATGAGCATGATAATTTGTTCTGTGTCTGGGTGTTATTTATCTATAATATGTATGTATTTAGAAATATATAAGTATGTTTATCAGCAGTCTGGTTACCACAGTACAGGCTCTGCCTAGTTTGGGATCAGACAGGCGTGTGTGAGATGTGTGAAGTTATTATTATCTAAATATTAATACGTTAAGCGAAAACTTTGGATCCCTTTTTACGAAAATTGGGCGGACGGAGGAGTATGAAATTTCACAAACTTATAGTTTATACAGAGAAGAAGTGACGAATGCTAAAATTTTTGAACAATATTTGCTACAAAGTAAAAAAAAATGCAAAAACGGGTACATACAGCTATGAGCGTCCAGTATATATTTCGATCTGTCATGGTACAAAAGTCTATACAATGACAGGTCAAGTAATATTGGCCAATGAAATAAACCATGGTTGAAATTCGACCACCACGCGATCTCTAATTATAATTATTACGGAAAAGACGTTAAAACTTTTTCAACTTTTTGAACCGCTCTATCTCAGATATGGTCATTCTTAAGAAAAAAAAGAATAAGAACAATTTTTATAGATGATGGTCTAATCATGATCAAAATTTTTTAACAAACCTATTTCTGATAAAGCTAGAAACTAGTCGGGCATCCCCGAAATACAAAAGTGAGAAAAACCCTATCCTCTTTAATAAAAATTATAGTAATCTTATTACTATTTTTTGAGCTAACTTGACCGGCCTAATATGTTAATAAACACTGAGGAAGGCAAAGCAAGTTTCTGCTGTAGTCTTTCTAATATATAGCACAATGACAGATTTGAGTTCCACGAAGTTGTAATGAGGAGCAACAATTCGAAGTAAATCTAGAGGGAGATAAAACTTGTTCTTGACCTAGTAGGTATATCAAACGCCTCTGGCATATTCCAGGAATTACTGGATACGAAATTTACACCAAGATCTATTACTAAGTTGTTGGTTTATTATAACATACTTTTATAACGAGCACGATACCTTTAATCTCAAAATGTTGGATTAAATATAATAGTAATATCATTACTTATAGTATACCTAACTAGCAGTTCCCGCGCTACTTCGCTCGCGTGTACATATTTATATATTTTGCGAGGAACCCTAATTCTTTTTCCAAAATAAAAGTAGCCTAAGTTACTCGTTATAACAGCAGCTATCTGCCAGTGAAATTCCCGTGAAAATCCGTCCACCCGTTCCGGAGATTTTCGGCACAAACAGTGAGACAGACAAAAAAATTTAAACCGGATTTTTAGGCATAGGTATCGTGCAAATAACTGTATGACACTTCAATTGTATTTATTTGTATTGATGATGTATAAATGATGATGATGATGATAAAATTATCTACTACTACTACTGTATTATTAATAATATTTTAAAAGTAAGTATTTATGTAATTATATTTCGAATAGTAGTAAAATATTTGGCAAATACAAATAGCAGCGAAAGTTAAATATTTATTAAATGCCTAAGATGGCATAAATCGGAAAGTGCACGACTAGATATAGGCGGGTTATATATGTAGGATATTATAAGAGACAAGATAATATCTTGGAAAGTTCCCTCACTACCAAGTGAGGGATACTCTGTAAGGGTATAGCTCACTCCCGATAGGTATAGTCTCTTGTGGCGGTGTCCGATCGCACTCTTCTGAGATTTAATTTAGGTACTATGGGTGAAAAATGAAAATAAACATAACTTGTATTACAAATTCTTAGAGTTATCCTTAGTTTTCTCAAAAGGTTTGCAAGTCTATCAACTCGCAGAAGATCAGACTTTCGCCTAGGGACAGCTTATAACAAAGTTGATATTTGATGAATAACAAAACATAAGAAAAGTTAACTAGAACATCAAATGACTAAACTTACTGTAACTGAAAATTGCATTCACTGCCATCTGTCGGCACGAGTGGAAACTATAAACAGTCTCTGTTACTTTGTTACGAACAATTTGTTTGTTCTATCGACCATCGATCGAAATATTTTTTTCTTCAATCTACTAAAAGATGGCGCTACTAGTATTATTTAAAGCGTAGTTAAAGAAAAGATAAAATTGAAACTTACGGAGAAATGCTTAATAATATGTATGAACCTCTAGAGTCAATTTTTAATTTAAAAATATTGAGAGGTTATAAAACCATATACATAACACCATGGGCACAATAAATTTCTGACCGAATGAGATCAGCCTGGAAAAATCTTCCATTAGAAGACTGTCGGTGTTGCTAGTGTTGAAAATGGTAACCGTTGACCATCAGGAAGAACGTCTACTTTTTGGAAACATAGTTGCATACAAAATTGGACTTAATATTCGTTATTTTAAGGGCCTCTTTTGCTGATCCTCTTGAGCTGTTCAGCACTCGCAAAAAAGAAGTTTATTATAAACTTTACACATACTATTACTACTAAAATAGGGTCACAGAACTATCGCGGTACCCTATTCAAGCAGTAATACCCGGAGTCTTCTCAAGTATTCCTTTTAATGATAGCTTGTCAATGGTGGATGCAGGCCGCTTCCAACCAGTGTTCTTGAAAGTCATTGAGGGAGGTCAAGTCCAGACGTGGATGTCTAATGGCTGAAACCATGACTATGTTTATCTAGGCTTCTCTGCCGAAAGCCAATTAACGCTGGGAATTGGTCTACCACAATTATTAAAACAGGAAGTGACTGAATTGCCGAAAATTTAAATTTGTACAGGCTAAATTAGTGATATTTTACACTATTGTTTTGATGTCAAATGTTGTGAAAAAGAGTGTCCTTGGAGTTTCTTGCCTGTTCTTCTCCATAGGATCTACGTTTTGGAACAGGCAACTAGCTTCACGACCGACTTATACTGACTGACTCCTCCTGACAATTCAAAAATACCCACAATGGGTTTACTTGAAATAAATAATTTTAATTTTGATTGATTTAATTTTGTGTATTAAAAATATTGTAAATTGCAATTTACATATAAAGTTCATCGCCTCCTTAGTCAATGAATACAGTTGGGATTAATAGTTAAGCAGTTGTATATAGGTTTAATATTTTAACTGCCACACGACTAGCAACAATGTTTCTATTGTGTCAACAAATTCCAAATTGTGTCAACATGTAAAACGCCGTCAGTAGAATGACGTTAGGTTGGATGGAATTCCAGCTTAGCTAAACCAGCGTGCAGCGTAACAAGCTATAATAGTGTTGTGACGTATTTCCAGATAGATCTAGATACCTATTATGCTTGGCAATGTTGTAAGGATGCCATTGTCAACAAGACAAAGTTACAACGCGCAGTTCAACAAACAAACATCACTACGCTATAGGGTATTCAGTCCGTCGGGGGTCTAAGATTCGAGCAGACGCCTGACGTAGATGTATTGATCTACCCTCTATATTTCTTAGAAACTGTGTTTCATTTCCAATGCGGATCTTTCACCGTTGTCTAAAGTTTGAAAAGCTTTCTAAACTGCACACTTATGCTTGAATTGAAGCAGGAGGGATCAAGTAAAAGTAGATAGATAGAAAATACTTTATTTGTACACCAGTCTTACAGTAGAAGTATCATACATACTTTGTCATACAGATAATGTACAAAAGGCGGCCTTTTTGCAAAATGAAATCTCTTCCAGGCAACATTAGGAAGTACTTCCCACTCTGTAAGGCTAAGACATATTCAGAAAAAACAAAAGGTCTTATCTTGTTTGTTAACACCGGTAACATGTAACCATTAGACAGTAGCCATGTGCTTGTTTGATAACTTAGCTACATAAAAAAGGTCTAAGCTGTCTCACCACTAAGTACATCAACCATAATAACTGTAGGTACCTTCTAGTTACGCTACAACTTAAATTTATGTAAAATTTTCTAAGAAACTTCATCCTTAGAAACCTGGATTGCCAAATTAGCTGTCCATAGGCCTCAAAACCCAAAAACCTCAAAACATATTTATGATAGATTGATTGTTAATAAAGGTATAAGCTAATAGGTATTCCTGAAAGCTTTTTGCTGACAATAGACTTCAGGCCAACGAACTATGACCTGGACACGCGATGGGTAAACTATTTTAATGAAGACTAGATTTTCTCCGCGGCTCCGCTCACGTGAATAGGTAGTTTTTTACATGTGTTCCGTTCCTTAATTTTTTCTATCCCTCGGGGAATGTTCTATTTTCTGAATGAAAGATACCGCATGTGCTTTGCGGTACCCCTGTCGAGTATGATTAGTAGAATAGTGAAGGCCTATAAGAGTAACAAACAAATTTAACATTCTTTCTCTTGAATAGGCATGTACCATCTTCGTCTTTATCGTCACTTGTCATCGGGTGAGTTTGAAGACAGACGCCTATTCCTCTACTGAAACAAAATTAAGAAACTCACATTCGTACCTATATTATAATAGGTATTACCTAAGATACTTTTTATGTTATAGCTTGCAAGCGAGCAGACGGGTCACCTTATGGTAAGTGACTAACCGCTGCCCATGAGCACCTGCATTTCAAGTGCAAGTGCGTTGCCGGCCTTTAAGGTGGGAGTAGGGGAAGACGGGGAGAGGGAGGGAGAGGGGGAAGGGGGAAGAGGGAAGGGAAGAAGGGCCTCCGATAACCTCATTCACTCGGCAAAAAAATTTAACATCAAACTCCGGTCGAACCGGCCCATACGTGCCGAAGCATGGCTTTCCCACGACTAGCGTTAGAAGATTATAGAATTGTGTAGAATACAGTACTGACTCAATAATGAAACTATTTTTAAAAAATAAAAACAAAAGAAATAGTTTAAAATCACCACAGGCCGATTTCGATAAAAAAAAATATTGGCAAGGGAAGTCGGTCTTCTCCCCGAAGTTGGAAAATTTGAAAGATAAAATTATAAAGTTTAGAAAACGAATAGATGATTATATTATTTAATTGTTTGGATGTAGCTAAATATTTTAAAAAATCCGGACAAGTGCGACTGCCTGTCTGACTCGCGCACTGAGGGTTCTACACAAACGTGTATGGTAGTTCGTCCATCTTGGGAATCTATTCTTGAAGATTTTTGCCCATTTTTCTTAAAAGACAGATTTAATTTTACCTTTCTAAAAAGATGCTCCATATCGATATAAAGTATAAGATATAGTATAGAAGTGATATAACAACAAATGAACAACTTTTGGATTTGTTCCTTTACTTGTGCTGTGAGACCTTGGTTCTTGCAAAATTTCATAATTCTAGGATAATGGGAAGAACCGTATAGGTTTTTATTCACGTGCAAAGTTTTGAAATAGGTTAAAATGTAAGACGACAAATAATTAAAAAATAAAACAAATCTTTATTTGTCACATTTAACATTTGCAGATGATACATTTTAAGTGGAAAACAAGGAGTAGTATTGATTGTCCTATTTAGGTACTGTGAGCTGATTCCCAAACTAAGCTATTATATTTTGAGACCCAGCCTCCAGTCGTGTATAATGACTCAGTTGTTTCTTAAAAGGTTTTATGGGATTTCTAAACTATTTAAAATAAAAGATAAAAACAATTACTTATAGGAATGAAATTAATTTAAAGTGTGTGTGTGTGTATGTGCGTGGACGTGGACGTGTCTGATAAACCGATAAAAACATAAATTGAATATTTTTTATAACTTGAGTTCTAAAGCTAGAGTCAAACAACACTCAAAACTATAATTATGTATTTTTAAGGGAATTAACGCGATCACGAAAAGGTATTACATACCTCTGAATTGCCTGACGTTTCGACCAATTTGCACTGGCCGTGGTCACAGGCTGACTCAGCCTGTGACCACGGCCAGTGCAACAAAATTATACCGTGGAACTCAAAACTATTTTACGATTAATGACATTCATATTGTTTGTTTCTTTGGTTTAGGCTCAAAGTCAGTTGGGTACTCACATTAGCTGGGTGCTTAGCAATGAAGGCTTTTTATTGTTCATTTTCATTTTAGTTTGTGCTTAAAGTATTTACTAATTAACTGGGTTATATATTAAAATAGTGACGCAGCCCTGCTAAAGCAATCAAAACCTCAATACCTCAGGGTAATAAAATATGTGTATACTTCTGTTTCAAAACACGGCCTAATTAACATAGGCTTAAGAAAAAAATCTCGTATACATACATAAATACACTCACGCCTACATTCTTGAAGGGGTAGGCAGTGTATTAAGCACCTACATTTTACAAGCTTTAATTTAACTTTGCAAGTTTGTGTGTATGTGTGTTCGGCACGAATCTTGAAAGCTAAATTAGAACCACTTCCCGATGTCCGATTGGGCTCAAACTTGGTGTACATTTGTATCTTCGGTGACAATACAATAATGTGATACCATGGAGATGTTCTGATGATGGAGCCGGAAGACGACCATTAGAACTTTTTAACCAAACAAGATTAACCCATCGAGTTTGGGCTCATTTGTTTTGTCTTGGTGAGTACTTTGGTGCTACATGATATCCAGGGTATGATGATGGAGTCGAAAGGTGGCCATAGGAACTTCTGAACTAAACAAGATAAACCAATCGAGTTTGGGCTCGTCTTGAGGAGTATTTTTTAAACATCAAATCTACATTAAAATATAACTAAGTTTGTATAAAAGCAGGTTTAAAAAAAATTAGAATTAATTACCAACTACTACTACAACTAATTTGGTCGGGCAAGAAAATTGCCATCAAACGGGTACTTTGGGAATTAAAGATGGGAAAATTGGGAATATATTGAAAGGAAAAGGCAGTTAAGAAGGCAAGGCAATAGAAGTAAAGGGATATCATCATCAAGCAGCTCAAGTATTGTTGGGATGGTTACATGTCTCTTACATTGTCGTGACGGAGGGGTTCTCCGTCACGACAATTTTTTTCTCTGTTGTTACGCATAGTAAATTAATTCTTTATTTTTGATACTGTTAACACTTAAAAATAGGTGTAATTCGATATTTTTCTTACATGAAAATAATAACTAAACAAAAGTGGCGCAAAGGTCGTATTTACTACACCTCCGTCACAGTCTAATACGTAATAATAAATAAAATAATATTACTGTGACGGAGGTGTAGTAAATACGACCTTTTGATTTTGTATAAAAAAATAAAAATGGCATCTTAAGATATTGTAACTATTTTTCTAAAACAGCTAAATTCTTTCTAAAGAATATCTGACTATGTTAGATCAATATCTCTCAGTAGGGAAAACTTTGTGTCGGTAAAATAGAACAACCGAAATTACACTCTTAAAAAATGAAATTCAGTATTAAAATAACGAAAATCAGCACAGGTTGACCTCAGGTTGATATCATAATAGTGAAGTTCCAACGGCTCACAGAAAGTTTTTTAGTAACGATGGAGATAAAGTAAGTGTGATATCCATGCCGTGCGATATGTAAGTGTACATAATTCTTTTTAGAACAAAAAAGGAAATATAAATTAATATGAGGCCATGCGTAGATTAAGCGTTCTGACTCTAGGTGCACTTATCACCTGTCTTTTCTATATTCGTGTCCATAAATAAAATTTGCGCGTTCTAAGCTGAACACGGAAGCATTTTCTTTTTTGTCCGAATGGTTATAAGAGAAGAAATTCAGAGGTACTTACTCCCATCGGACATAATTCGTTCGTTTTCGTTCGGTGCTTTTTTAATTGGTAACATCCTACTAATATTATAAACATGAAAGTTTGTGAGGATGTATGGATGTTTGTTACTCTTTCACGCAAAAACTACTAAATCGATTGCGATGAAACTTGGTATGTAGATAACTGGAAACCTGGATTAACACATAGGCTACTTTTTATCCCGATATTCCAACGGGATCTAGACTTACGCGGGTGAAACCGCAGGGTGCAGTTAGTTTATTATAAACGCGAAAATTAGTTTACGCTGCGTATCAAAAAACGCTTCACTTCTTAATAACTCAACCAATCATCATGAAATTTTGCATGAATATTGCCAGGGCTACAGAAAACGACATGAGGTACCTATAATCCAGGAACAAAGAACTGTTCCTGAGGTATAGAAAAATCACTTTTACGCGAGTAAATCCGCGGACTGAAGCTATTTTAACACTCGTAGTAGGAGATTACATAGGTCTGCCAGTTACTGTTATGATTGAGTGTCTAAATATGCTTTTAGAAATTAGTAGTTGCATGAATTCTAGCTTAAAACTCGATATATATATTCTATACTAACTTTTATAAGTAGAATCTATATGTATTCTACTTTTAAAGCCTTTGAATCAGGTGTCAGTAATTAAACAAATGCAGATAGGGCACATGTCATGACAAATGGAGTAAGAAAGTGGCAAGATGGTATCCCAGGGAAGGTAAAAGGAAGAGAGGCAGACCGCAGAAAAGGTGATGACATTAGAGAAGTGGCAGGAGTGATGTGGAATAGAGTAACTCAAGAAAGATCGGAATGGAAAAGGTTGGAGGAGGCCTTTTTTTGTTTTTTAAAACGCCTTTGCCGATTGTCTTAATAAAAGCTGTTCCCGGATCCCTCCTATTTAAGGCGTAGTACGGTACACCGTGTGGTTTTAGTTGGCTCGATCCCGACTCACCGCCCCACCGAAAACCCCGGTAGGGTGACGGCCCGAGGGGGTTCACACACGTAAAAAAAAGGCCTTTGCTGATTGGCAAACAGATATGCAGAAAATAAACAAGTAGCAAATATTGGATTAGGTTTTATGTCTTGGATTAAAATATTATTATTAGGTTAAGTTTCTATGAATAAAACGCTTTATTATTATTATTATTAATTAAACAAAACTTTTTTTTTTGTAAAATAAACTATGAGATGAAACCAATGTGCACTAATAATCCTGAAAACCTGTACACCAACAGCTATTATAGGGAATCTAACACAAAGAAGTTCCCAAAACTAATGCCCGGATAAAATACTCGATTCAATATAATCGATTTCAATCCAAACTCGGTTATTCGTTTCGCTTAATCGGATTCGCAAACAGCGTACCACGCGATTTCAAAAAAGGAAGAGATTGGGGTAAAGTACCCGATTGTGGGCATAAACGAGAGGTCAACGAACTATTAATACTATGTAAAACGGTGAATCGGCGACAATAATAGGGTGAGCTCACGAATTCATTGCCTTTTAATTTTGAGATGGAATTGTGTCATTATACTGTTGTATACATATAATATATTTTTTTTATTCAACTCTGCTGATTTCGGTGTGCATGTTTATGAGATGTGTGGGTTTGTGCGTGTAAGGAACACTTTTTTTAATAGTAATCGCTTACCGTACGTACTGATGACGTACTTACAAAAGTTTAGAACGTTTAGAAAAAGTTAAAAAAAGGTACAGTTGATTATTCGTCTTTTGTCATTTTCTACAAATACCTATTCAACGTCTTTCGTATTTTTTTTTTTCATTAAAAGGCCAAATAAAAACTTATTTATAAACAACACAGTCGTATGTGATCATGCTATGTACGCATAGTTAGGGACCTAGTTTAAAACATAACTATATTATACATTTTAACCTTATTGTACTAAGTTCTGTTTTGTGTACCTAAACTAAATAAATAAATTTGGCCTTTTAATGAAAAAAAAAATACGAAAGACGTTGACTAGGTATTTGCAGAAGATGACAAAAGACTTATAATGAACTATATCCTTTCATAACTTTGTTCGTTTCATAACGTTTCTCATTATTCTGAATGAAATAACAAAAACACCGATATTTGTATTCAGAAAGGAAACAGTCACAAATTACTATAACATGAAGAGAGATGATCTTTCCGACACAAGAGAAAATCGACTTCGCTCCGCTTGTGCAACAACCGCAAGAGCCATGCCAATATTCGAATAATATTAAATATGTATGTTTGAATGTGGTCGCATAACAATTTTATCTATTAAGTTGTGTTTTCAAATCCACATGAATATTTAGACTTAAATAAATATCTATTAAACTTCTAGATGTGGTGATATGAAATACACAGATAGGTATAATCGCAGAGGTTGATTAACAAATTGTTTTTTACTTTACACAATGTGACATATATAAAGATACATCAAAGGAGGTTGCCCATTTCAGTATGAAAATCAGTTTCACACTTTTTTATGCTGCACTGAGTATTATCTGAAATATAAGTGTATATTGTAACATAATTTGGGATTATTGAGAAATTAAATGCCAATATTAGGTTAAAAAACAACAACAAGAAAATATTGTGACATTGACGTTGGTTTTTTTTAAATTTTTGTTTGTGGCATCATGTTTTTGACAGGGATACCATGTATAAATTAAGGCAAAACTAACACTGAAGTATACATTTACTACATAAACTACGACTACATACACGAAATAATAAGATTACTAAACTGCAATATATTTTAATGTGACATTACGAATTATTATCACGTATATTATTATTTTACCATTTTATTTTAAAACGATGTTTATTTGAATTCAATCATTAATGGTTTATTTAATATAATAGCAACATTTCACTTTAAATGGAAACGGTCATTGATTCAAGTTTTAGTCCTTGTAAGATTTAATTTCAAATCCAAAGTTCTATAGAAGAGATTTGGGGTCGAAAAGTTACATTAAAATCAATATTTTTTTTTTACATTTGAAATAATGACGCGAACGTCTAAAAGTGAAACCATGAATGGGCATCCTCCTTTAATACTGCCGGTTTTTATACCACAATTCTCATCATTTTTTTTATGGTATAGGGGGCAAACAAGCAGACGGGTCACCGGATGATAAATGACTACCGCCGCCCATGAGCACTTGCAACTCAAGAGCCACAAGTGCAATGCCGGCCTTTAAGGTGGGAGTAGGGGGAGAGGGGGGAAGGGAAGGGTTAAGGCCTCCGGTAACCTCACTCACTCGGCGAAAAGCAATGCAAGCATTGCTTCACTGCCAGTTTTCTGTGAGGCCGCGGTATCACTCCGCTCGAGCCGGCCCATACGTGCCGAAGCATGGCTCTCCCACGATAGTAAGTATGTTGAGTTCTGTGGTCAAAGAACATTGTTTATTGCCATACTTCTTCTTCTTAGAATGTTACTGTTGAAACTGTTCTCACTGGTAGTTATTACCATGTTTCTTGTACAAACATTCCTAATTATAACATCATTGTTACTTATCAGTTTTTTATAGGATTCACTTTTATGAGTGTGCGAAAGCTCTCTTCGAACTAACTGAACCCTTCATCGGCCTGCCTGGCGCAAACAGAAGTTCCGTTCGTTCATTGTCAAACCAAACGCTTTAACAGCTGCTGATGATGAACTGCCTGCGTCTATTTTTCCGGTCAAATATAAAAGCCGTGGAGCATTCAAGAGTAAAGTGAATAGGTTTCTTTTGGGTAGCCGTGTACCATCTTCGTCCTTATCTTTCCAGCAGGTGAGATGCATCACAGATACCTATCCACTTATCCATAAAAAAAACTGCAAGTCAGAAGTGAAAACACATATACACATATATATATATATATGTCACCTGAGCGTGACGGTCACGCGAGTTCAGTGTTTTTCTCCGTACTAAAAGTGCCTAATGTGTCTAAAGTTTTCACTTCAAAAACGTACAACGAATATTTGTTAAGAAAAAATATTAGAAATGTAAAAAATCTAAAATAAAACATGATTTTTTCAATATCTATATTATGATATTATATTAAATGTAATTTTAACCACTACCGACAACTAAACGATTCATAATAAAGAGCTTTCTAAATAACAGTTTTAAAATAACCAAAACAGTATCACTATGTTGTCATTCTCTGATTGAACAACCGACAATGATCACAGATACCCTTTTTCGGCACTTACGATTGTTTTCTACGTTGCGTGGTGAGAAAACCGTTTTTTCGGAAATTAGATCAGTAGATAACGGTTTTAATTCGAAATCCTTTTTCTGTTAAGATGAGATCAGACTAACGGATTTTCTCGACTTGCAAGTCTCCGCTTTCTTTTTGCGAGGTTTTAATTTATTGAAGCCAACTGACTAACTTACAAGTTCTATTGAAAACATATTGCCACACTCTATTATATAGATTTAAGCTTTTAGAATTAGTAGGCTATCTCTGTGGTTACTTCGATTATTGACAGACATAACTGCGGTCTGGTTTACATACGTTTTTTTTTTCTATAAGGAATACTAGCAACGTGGGTCACACATTACTAGTATTCTTGTTAACCCCTCCAGCTAAGCTAAATGCTTGTGTTAGAAGTTCCCCGCAACCACTTGATCGCAAGTCCGACGCCTTAGCCATTACGCTACCGCCGTTTTTTTAATGTAATGTGTTTGTATTGTCATATTATGTCACGTCTACACATCCAGTTGATTTGTAACGGTGCTTAAAGGAGTAATTACTAATGCGGGAGTTGTCTCTTAAAAAAAAACAAAATATACATATAAGACTGCCGGTCTTAACATCGGTAAATTCAGTTGTAGTGAGGGATTGCAATACAGTATTGCGTAAAACAAAAGATGACTTAGGACTTTCTTGTAAGCGTCGCATTTGGTTAAAAATAGGGTGCCAAAATCAAATCAACTTTCTAATCAGTACAAAGAGAGGGCACAAAAAAAAATATTGATTGAGAACAAGAGTTTTTTTAATAGCGAGCAACATTTTAATAAGCAAAATTACCGAATTTATGCTCGAAGCTCTAGAGAAGCTTCTCAATTAGTCAGTAGGGTACAACGTGGACACTATCTGGGATTAGTGATATTTTGGTGAGGTGAGGCGGACTCTCAAGGAGTGATTTAGCCATTTTCTATGAAAAAGGTATCAAAACATCGGCCCAAGTGTATAAAGACACGATTCTTGAAAAGGTGGTTAAGCCTCTTTATAAAACCATGTTCCATAGCCAAGAATGGTCCTGTTAGGGAGACTCAGTACCGGCTCATAAAGCTCGAAATATAGAAGCGTGGCTGGAAGGGAACGTGTCTGACTTCAGCAGAATCAGAAGGGCTGAAGATTTACCGTCATCTACTGCCGATCTCAATCCGCTAGACTATGATTAATGGTCTCTGTTATGGCCTGCGTTTAGAGCACCAAAATGTCATGATAATTTGGAGTCCCTAAAACCATCCACCAAATTGCTAGTGACGAATTTTTCTATGTAGAAAATGCATTTTTCAATCGGTAACTGGCCACAACATTTAAACGATGGAAATCATTTTGAATGAGCTTCATATTTTTCAAAATATGCTATTATATTATTGTATAAACTAACGCACACTACAGTAATAAATGTTTCATGTCATAGAAAAAAACTATGTTTCCTTGTAAAAATATTTAGGGCAAGACTGTCCATACATACATCTATTCAGATTTGCTTTAACCATTCCCATTGTATATCATATCCAAGTTAGCATTATGTACCTATTAACCTAGATTGATAGAATAATATAAACGTGTGTTTTACAATTATGTAATTTACGTTAAACAACGTCACATGTTTAAATAAACAAATGCCAAATCGGGACATAATTAGTATAAGTGAAATTAGTGTGGCAACTCGAAAAGGGGCGTCCTATATATGGGGTAGAACAAATTGTGTTCACAAACATTTATGGAACATATATGGTGTTCAGCATTGACGACTAGGCGCTAAGTTTAAAGTTGACATTGTTATGTCATGACAAGGTTCTAGTGTCTAGTTGACGATCTGAGCTTCTGATTGAAATGAAGAAATAAACATCTTAGGTACTTTATAACTTTGGTTTACTTATGCCTATTTAACTCTAAAGGGGTTGGCAGAGCTGTAGTACATTTATATTTTTTGTATATTTTGACAGCTATATTGTTCATTTCCTAATCATTGTTACTTTCCTGGAACTAAAGTCTAAAAATGTACCCGACAGACAGTCGGGTACATTTTTAGACTCAGTGACGCAATTAAGAATTTTCCGTCAAAAAATTCAATGCCAGATTGCCTTAACCGGGATTTCAGGACTTCATGATCGCACGCGTACATAATAGCCAACTTAATTAACTGCTTCTGTTCTCCGAACATATAATTAATATTAAATTTTTCATCAGGAGTCTTTTTTTAGTCTATAGCTATTATTTATTGTGTACTCGTATAAAGCCTGCACACATATTCTTCTTGAAAAAGACTGAAAAATTATTCATATTGTTTGCAATTTAATGATACTTTTTAAATTTATTTACTTTAATACTATCAATTGACAAACCCAAAGAAAGGATACCCGACTAGCTAAGCTGATGGTTGTTATCGGTAAATTATATTTATACTAATCAGTGTGAAAACTTTCAATGCGTGATGCAGGATGAACAGTTACGAAGTAGTTGGGCTATGTTGGCTAGATGCTCCTGAGGTGTATTTTCTTAGAAACATCATCAAGGACATTCAAGGTGCCTAATATCACACGATGAGTATGAATTCGCATTTTAAAACCAGGGCCCACCTGACGAAGGAGACAATAACCTTCCTAAAACAGCCTACTACTAATATATTAATCCAATGTTTACTACTCCTCAATGTTGGTAAACAGAACAGCAAAGGAAATCCACTCCAAATAGAACCCAACATCTTGAAAGGAAACATTAATTCATACATCAAAGAGACGAATAGGGCAGCACTTTTATTTTCGCTCACAGACATATATGAGTCAGGTATGCTGGTCAACCTTATATATGAACAATGCAGAAGCCCAGACGAGCTGGTGAGACACCACGTGCATTTCCATACTAGTAACGAACCATAATTTTGGATCCAATCCATAACCAAGGGACGCTGACTTACTCCAGTTACGGGTAGTGATGTGATTCGTTCTCTATTTCAATATTCGATAATAATAACTTGACACATGTCACACATGACCGTCTGATCCCAAACTAGGCAGAGCCTGTACTACGGTAACCAGACTGCTGATAAACATACTTATATATTTCTAAATAACATATTATAGATGAATTACACACAGACACAGAACAAATGATCATACTCATCACACAAATAATCTGCCCTGGGTGGGAATCGAACCCACGACCTCCAGCTCAGCAGTTAGGGTCACTAACCACTAGACCAACAGGCCAGTCATAGCTTTAACGCTAATATTCAAGTTCTCATGCCCAATGAAGAAATTAAAATACTTATATAGCCAAAATTATAAAAATAACTTCTGTAAATTTAATTCATAAATTATTAAATGTTGACGGTTGTGTTCATGTGTATATAATATTAAGAATTATACATATTTAAATACACACGTGAATTTACATGTAAGTATATCTTTAATAATGTTATTAAAATGATTTAGGATTGTTACCCACATAAGCAGTACATTCACTCTGCAGGAAGCCTTAGTAGACAGGATCGCCAATGCTCCACTGTAGCGTTTTCAATGCAAAAATAATTTATTTATATTAACCTTACCCACTTACCATCAAGCGAATGCTTGTTTACCCACATATTTGTACAAAAGGCTAGTGCTGAAACTGACCAGTGTAGAAGTACTGTGCAATTTTTCTGAAGTTGTACTTCATTCTTGAGAAATGTTGAAACGTTTTAATTAAATATGTACATACCGTAGCCATCGCGTTAATTCCTTTAATGTATATTATAGAACGTGAAATTTTAAAAGTTATTATAACGTCATAATAAGTCGATATAAATCTATCGACCACGCTCATCACTATATTACTTATTTAGCCTTGTCCATCTCAGTAAGGCAGGGACCTAAAGAGGTGATCGGTAAAAATGCTCTTTTTAGCTCACCGGGAATTTCTTTTTGGAGTGAGCCCGAAATGGGAAGTTCAATGTTGGTTTGTTATATAACACAGTGAATGAACTGTTTACGTACGTTTTTGTCTCTAGATCTTTATGGCTAGTGTTAATTGTATTCCCAATGGGCCGACCAAACATAGTCTCAACGTGAAAGCTTATTTGTTTTAATGTGTCGGGGAAAATGGAGCGTTGGATAGTATTAGTTTAAATAACAAAATAATAATTATAATACATGAACTAAGTGTAGTTTGGGGTCACATCATCACTACATATGAATCAAGTTGAGCATATTCTCTAGCTGTAATTTATTTATTCAGTGTTACTAATTTTACTTTCGTGAGGGAATCAAAGGTGTAACGTAAAGATAAGTAATTTTTCTAAATTGACTCTAACTAAACAGTTGATTAAATGTACTTTTTTTTTGCACACTAAAGGCACTTTTTTTGTTTTTTTAGTAGCTATTCGCCAATAGCTACTAAGAAAACAAACAAAAAAGTGAAAAGAGTTTTAAAAATGTTTTATTGAAAACACTGAAACCCGCCAGCTTCAGTGTTATCAATAAAAACATTTATCAAATTTCAAATAAATAACTACAGGTTGATTGTGGTAAATAAGTTGATAAATAACAGTCGAATTAAAGTAATTAATAAATACGGATAGTGTTATTACAATTCAAGGAATCCCAACCAAGTTACAGCATAACGAAGGATTATTTAGATGAAATATATATATATATATATTTTTTTTTTTTTTATTTAAACCCTGGTAAATAATTATTTTGTTTTGAATTTCAGTATAAGAACAGCCTTGTGTTTCCTCAAATTCTTAGCGTCCATTATCAATTGATAATAAACGAACAGAATATTTCGAGCTTTTGATAAATACTTATCAAATCTCAATAACAATTTGTTTAACACTTATTTACACCAACAACACATAGTCGGTCTTTATTGTCCCATATAACTATAGGCAAGGTACATACGTGACGTGTCTAACTAATTGGTAATTGTTTTTATGTCGTATATTCAATGCAAGGACTTAATCGCGAATTACGTGCGATTATATATCTGAGTAGGTATCGTATCGGTATAGTATCTTTTTTGTTTTCTAGACGGTTCGATCGTGTTGCACCGATAGTTGTTGGGATGTACCGGTCACCGTGGTCTTCGTAAATAATTTGTAACTTAAATTTATATCGGCAGAGAATTTATCTACAATTACTTAAATTCCACAGCAGATGTTTAAGTTTCATGTCAAAAAAATAATTGCCATATAAATAAACTAGCAAGCCGTCTTCGCCTGCTTCGTACGGGTAGCAGAGATATCTTCAACAATCATCATTATATTTCAACCAATTTACACAAAACCTTGACAAATTATATACATAAACCTTCCTCATGAATTGTTCTATTTGTTGCTGAAAACCGCATGAAAATCCGTTCAGTAGTTTTTGAGTTTATCGCGAACAGACAGACGCGGCGGGGGACTTTGTTTTACAATATGTAGTGATCATTTTCATATAAAAATTAATGTCGTATATCATTTTCATATAGCTATAAATGGAAAACGATTCTTAGAGGAGCTACGAGGGGAAATTAATTTCCAAAAATACTACCAGAAATGTTTCTTTATCATAAAGAAATACCTAGACGAAACATAACAAGACATTTTAATTTCTAGATATTGACGTTAAGATTCTGAAATAATAATATGTACTATGATATTATTATTTCAGAATGATTTAACATTTATGTTTTTACTTTATATCGCAAATATATTAATTTCACTAGCTCTTCTTCACAGTTTAACACACGTGACATTGTGTATTTGAAAATTTAAAAAAAGAACACTTATTTAAATTACTGAAAGGTCATGACTCTAGCGTGCAGTCACAATAAGAATTTCAGCATTTCTACTGGGCTGTAGCTTTTTGTAGCCGTTATAACATAATTATTAAATTTTATTCACATATTGATTAAAACATTTGCTGCACTTCTTATACAAGTGTTCTTTTACTATGTAGATACATATTTCAACAATAAACTTTCCTAGTAGGCTAGGCTTTCGCATAAAGTTTTTTTAATAAGACGGAAAAAGAAGCTAAGATTTTCGCGCTCAAACACTCTTAAGCTCTAGCTTTAATTTCAGTGGGTTTTCAATGTATAACTGATGTCCATGTTTTTTAAATAAATAAATATTTGATTGATTGAAAATTATTATGAAAACACAAGGACAAAGAATATACTTATTTTACTAGTTTCATTGAAAATAACAATTTAAAAAAGAATTAATAACCTTTTTTTTCTGTATGCAGCGGAAGTGTGTTAAAACTACATAGGCCTTTTAACTATAATTGATAAAGAGCGAATCGCCATCTACTTTCAGACTGCTATTTGCCCGAATTCGGAACCGAACACAGGACTTCATGATCATACGTAAACGTAACTGCCGAGCTTATGTCGCAGGATCAACGTATCAGTAGCTTTCATAGACTTACTTATTTATTTATTCAATAGAACAGAAAACTTTCAACGTTGTTAATAGTAGGCCTAATGAACGTAGTAGCCGACGGTGACAGCTTGTATATGCCTAGACCATAGACTCCGGTACCGAGTTTTTTTTTAAACTGCGTTACAACTTAACTCACAAAATGAAAGCCGCCTCTTTTGCTGAATTGAAAAAAGAAATTGGATTACTTTGTGATGAAAATCGAATTATTTTTTGAAAATTTAATCTTGAAATATACTTACGTGAAAACATTTCGTATTCTTGTTGGAGTTCTGATGATTACGTTAAACATTTAGATCAATGTTATTTGTTGCATCTTATGCATATAGCATAAATTATGTTTCTAGCTAGTCATTATATTGATATCTATAATTAACTCAGCTCTTAGCACATTCTATCAATTATTATTTGTACTGAAATCAGTAAGATAATGTTAATGCCTTAAAAATATTATTACTAGATATCACCTGGTTGTGGAATTTCGACTAATTTTTTTTTTGTTTATTTCATTGGCCATAACTTGAACTGTCATTATCTACCATTACATTGACAGATCAACACATATACTGGACGCGTGTAGCTTGACGAAATATTTTAACGTAATTTTTTAATTTGTAACAAATTGTTTAAAAAGTTTAGTTTTCTGCATTCTTCTATACATAAACATCGGTATTCCAAATTTACATTCCTCCATTTGCGAAATTTTCTAAAAGATCCGTACAAAGAATTCTCTGCACATACCTATTAATATGTAGGTTATAGAGCGGGGTTTATAAAATCCTTGTTTAAAGTCTTTTTGTTTGGTACCGTAGTGTTATTTGTCTAATTTTGAGTAAGGTCCCCAATGATCCACGGTGAGTGGTTGAGAACTTTCTAGAGGGTATCGAGGTAGGAAACAGAGTATATTGATACTTCCTTCAGCGTATTAAAACATGTGAAACAAGTGCTTCAACGACTTTTTTACTTTTACAACAAATACACCTGAAAATATGTCTGTGTCAGAACGCCGCGTAATTTCAGAATCCTATTACAAGAAACGCCAAAAACCTCCCATTAAACCAAGTTATTGTTAGTGATAAAAGTAATAACTGAAAATGCGGAGAATCACGACGCCAATAAATTGGCAAAGTGGCTTTCTAGCGTGTTACGTAAAAATATTTTAAAATGGATTCAACGTTATGGTGGTGGAATTTTAGCTTGTCGAATCAGTAGGTTACCTACCTCTGAAAAAAGAAAAAACTTCTATCTCACAAATAGACAGTCATAAGACTAAAAATATAACTGTCATATAGTATATGTAACCACATTTCTTCGTTAGCAAAAAGTAGTATTTCTAGTAATGTCCTTTTTATTTTAATGATCATTATTATCTCAACTATGACAGGTCCACTACTGTAGTCAGGTCTCTTCTAAAGACTTAGACACTGTTTTGCGCTGACATTCTTTCCTATACTTCAATTATTATCCATTTTTCACCTCCAATCTTTCAAGGTATGACAACAACTGTTGCACTAAGTAATTGGTTGTCAGCCGAAGATACGAACTCCTACAGCAAAACATACCTAACGCCTTTTACGTTTATTTTATATTTACTCACGTTGGAACGAAGGCAGCTAAAGAAAGTTTTCTTATTTTTAGTCACACCATAGATCATAATAAAAGTTACCTGTAATTTCATTACTTGGTGCGTATACAAGAATTGTTGGACTTCTCATTTTGTAACGTCTTTGGATAGTTAAAATTTTTGGGGTTGGAAATTTTCCTTTGGAACTTAGGCGAGCAAAATTGTCAGTGACAACTTTTGTACAAATATTGTACAAAGGTGGTTACGAGGTGAACTAAATATTAACACTAGAGTTACACCTTTTAAAATTGTGTAGTGTAAAAATAGAGAGAAGACATAAGAATATAAATACATACCTACACATTATTTACCTATATGTGTCATATATACATATATAGGTTCATGTTATTTATATAATAAATAAGTATACTTGGGAGAGCCGTGTACGTATGGGCCGGCTCGACCGGGGTATACTACGGCCTCACAGAATACCACCAGTGAAGCACTTGGTTCGGTAGTTTTCGTGTGAAAGAGCAACAAACATCCATACATCCTCACAAATTTTCACATTTATTATATTAGTAGGATAACACACCAAACGGAGTTCCGTCATATTGACTGGCTCAGGTGTAGGTACCCTATCAGGTACACTACAGTTACTGTAAGTACTCACCATCATCATCACCTCCTTGCCATTTTCCCAAATACACTCGAGAGCAATGAATTCGGGTCACTTAGGGATACCTGAAAATCTAAACACAATTTATTTCACTAAGTTAGCATTATTATTTGCCGGTACTTTCAGCCATCTTTGTGTGATCCGGAATCATTGCTCTCGAGTGTCTATTTGGGGTCGACGCAATGTGTTTCCTTCTTCCATTCTACTCTATAATTCACTGTGACACGGGAGTAAATACATTTAAGCTATCAAACAATCCCCTAATAATGTATCGCCAGTCACAATGGTGCCAAATAGTCTCCCTTCAATCATCGACTTCCTACAGCTGATGTAATTAGCGTGCATGCGGTGATGCGACCCGCATGAGCTGGCCCTCTCCTTATGGGGAAGGAGGTGATCAACACAGTTTACTTTCGTCGCCAACGTCCGCCGGATATGTACCGTTCGAGGCGTCGAAAGGTACATCACTGTTTCGATAGAACTTCATTCATTTATTAATGATTTTATTTAGAAGTTGGTTGTAAGAAAATAATCGGTGTATAAATTACTGTTAATACTTTTTTATCACTATACTACGTTACGTTTTGGATAATATTTTTTATTTTTAATAATTATTTTCGGTTTTCATAGCTTGAAAACTCCTTATGCATTTTTTTTCGTGGTATTTTTTTAATTGAGCACAATCTCCTAACACTGCCTTTTACATATATAATGAATCGTATAGTAAATTACTACGAACAACTACATTGCCACAAATGGTTGCAAGACCTAGTCATTTCAATAAAAATAAAAAAATTATAGTTTAAAAAACTAAAAAACACGCTTTTACAGAAAATTCAACTAAAAAAATAAAAAATTTAATCGAATTATTGCATTGTCATCGGTCTTTGACACGTTTGCAAAATCTGAATGAAATCTGGCCGTTTAAAGTGTCAAATCGCGCCCAAAGGAGTCGGTTACAAACAAACATACAAACATACAAGTGAAGTGAAATAAAGCGTGTAAAAATTAGATTGTATTCAGAAGTAAATATAAAATACAATGAGAAATAAAAGTTAAAAAAAAGTGTGTGTGTACTTATGTACGCACGTAAGAAGTTATACTTTTATCTAGTTAAATAAAATTTATATAAATATCATAATAAATAATACATACCGTCAACTAACCTCAAATTCTACAAACGTACTCAAAGTAATATGTAAAAACCATTTTTATCACTATCGTGAAGTTGGTTAACTTCAGGGGACGGTGTGCACGCGCATCGTATAAATTTACTCTCATCCTTTTCCCATAGCGCGTCAAGAAGATACCAAGATGTATAACTTCAAAAATGTCATTGTATAGTGTAAGATCACTATTATTTAACTTATCTGCCGCCATCACCAACACTGGAAACGTAAAACTGTTGATTTGTCAAACAATTTTCTTTTTTTTTATGTTTATTAGCTATCGACAAGATTTAGTGTAATATGTTTTTAGGTTATAAAGATTACAGGTGGACGGTGGAAGCACGCCGCTTGAATCGGGTCTTCTCGGAAGTCAATGAGGGAGGCCTATGTCCAGCAGTGGACGGGTTATGGCTGAAATGATGATGATGATGATGATGTGATATGAGCATTAGCTGAACACCCCAGTTAGTTTGTTATTAAAAAGGTCAGAAAAAAATAAAACATGATACTTACATGAACTGTAACAGTGGTGTGTTCTTGCAAATTAAATAAAGCAAGATAGAAGAAGAAAGAAAAAAAGAAAATTTAACAAACTTAAATAATATTTACATGTTTTCGGGACCAATTATAACATAATATAAAGAAACTGAAAAGAATTTTGTATATTTTTAACACAATCTGTAAATTTATCTGCTTTTGGTACAGTTTTATTATCATCTAAAATAGTGTTCACGAAATAAATATATTTTTTTAAATTTTTTTTTAAAGTAATCGACTACATAGGCCGAACTGGGACATCAACATTGCTTATGCGTACACCGAGATGGCGATATTGTTATGCAATTGGCGCGAAAGTAACTGTCAACTACCTTCCTGTGTTACCGGATATTGAAATAAATAAATGTTACTATTATTATAGTGCTGAACACGTACACACGTGGCTACTTGAATTTATGATTGACATTGAAAATTATGAATTATTTGGTATGAATGTACTACAGTACAGTTTTGTTAGGGACACATTCATTGTCGTTGATTTTCACCTACGCGTAGTACCTAAAAAATCAATATAACCACTAAATATTATAAATCGAAGTCCCCCGCCGCGTCTGTCTATCTGTCTGTTGGCGATAAACTGAAAAACTACTAAACAGATTTTCATACGGTTTTCACTAATAGACTGAGTGATTCATGAGGAAGGTTTAGGTGTATAAGTTGTTAAGATTCTGTGTAAATTGATTGAAATATGTTGATGATTGTTGAAGGTGTCATCTGCTACCCATGCGAAGCCAAAGCGGTTTGCTAGTAGTATATAAAAGCGAAAAACGACATACACACATACAATCACGCCTGTATCCCCAAAGGGGTGATTGTATGTGTGTATGTCGTTTTTCGGATTAAATACCAATAATTTGACCCCACGTAAGGGCCAAGTTTATATAAACCTTCAACTAGGCACTTTGGTGATAAATAATGGGAAAATTGAAAGTAGGTTGGTACATTTAAAAGGAAACGTTAGTATGAAGGTAAAGGAAGGATATTGCTTACATGAAGGATTGCGAAGTGTGAGCAATTCTCGAGTAGGTCAGTGTTCCTGTAGCTTGAAGTGGCTGTGGTCTGAACCCTCTATCAGGGAAAAACCACTCACTCATTAATCACGATATATCAGAAAATACAAATGCTGTAAACTTTAAATTTTGCAGATACATTTAATATGAAAGGGTTTTTGAAAATTCAATCCCTAAAAGGAGTAAAAAGGTGTTGGAACTTTACGTAAGAGGTCGCGATTATTAGCTAAAAATTTACGCTGCTATATACGCTGATCTACACTTATGTAACAATAATATTAAAAGAGTTTCTCAGAATATGAATAGATTTATGAAACATAGTAATAAAAATATATTCATATAATATCCTCTACATGTTTTGTTTTAGATCGTAGATGATATTATACTGGTCAACGATATAAACTTGAACTACCATTTGTAAACGTTCCGTACCATAACAAGTGAATATAAATATATATATACTTGACCCTGGAGTTTTTTGTGCCGTTTTCGCATAATTTTTAAATTTATGACACATATTGATTTAAAATTTTAGCTTTCTGCACTTCTTCTACAAATAAACTATAGTAATACTAGCAACCCGCCCCGGGTACTTCGCACGGGTACAAATTATACACCAAAACCTTTCTTATGAATCACTCTGTCTATTACTTTGTTCTATAATATGTAGTGATAAGTATTACAAATTTAACATTCTTTCGAAACGAAACCGAAACGTATGCCGAATTTTCCTCACGTATTAACGGATAGATTATTATTTAACAAACGGGTATTTATAGAATGTTGCCATTTTTTTTTTATTAACTACACTAAAGTTCGTTTATTTTGGGGGATTTTTATGGTTACTAGCATCTTTAAGTCAAGTCTTTTTTTTTTGTTTTCAATAAACACGTTACGCTATGTAGTTTATTCGCTATGACGCTTGAAATTGTCTTCATTGCATTCCTCATGAACGAATTTACAAGTTCACAAAGACTATGAAGTCTTGCGAAATGCGAATGACGCTAAAGTTCTTCTACTCGTATTGAAGAACCGTTTTTGTCTGTTTTTGTTTGGTAGCTATTGGAAAACAAAAACAGATTAAAACGGTTAACAATAAGAAGAAAAACAATTGTACTGAACAGTTTTTCTATACATATTTACATATAGATAGATAAATGTAAAATAAAAATAAAAAAATTGTCTTGTAATTATGTTATAATATCCTCAATGTGGTGTCTGAAGGTGTACATTTCCATGTTGTACATGTACAAAATTTTAATTAAATTGTACTAGTTATGGGTGAAAATTGTATCGCAAAATAATAATTCGAAGTTAATTTACAGCAAAAACACATTCTAGAAAACCTTATTTGTTCACCTGACATTTTCACCTAAGAATATAGGAATATAAAACTAATATTCGAACAAATTTGTTTAAAGACAATGTAAGATAAGGAGATACTGAGAAACATGTCGGAATGTAAAGTTTTTATATAAAGTTAATATTGTACATAAGTGGGTTCTCAACAATGTATGTAAGATAGCCCATGAATGAATTTATATGAGATGGGAGGGGCTAGAGGCAGGTGGCATGGCCCCACTACTTAAAGACAAGTGTAATTTAATTTGAGAAAGAACTTGAATTAAATAAGTCTGCGAGTACGTATTTATAAATGATTATTATAGGTATGTAATGTACGAAAAGTTGAAAGAAAGCCATTTGGTACCTACTTAGGCATTGTGTGCTATTGTACTTTTATAATTTAAGATTTCTCAAATATTTCTATACCTAAAGATCTTTTCGGTTTAGTTTAATTTACTGTAATTTTTGTCTAGTGAAAGAAAAAAGCCCTCAAGGCCCACCGGCAAGGGTAAACGGGCACGTTGGTAGTCGAAACAGAAGTAAATAGGCCCGAGACGGTGGGTGGCGCGCCTCTCTAAACTGACACGGCTCCCACTCACGACTGCGAGGCTACCTGCTTTATGGACAGGTAGTCAAGCCTATCGGGGGGGTCCAGGGAGTTCCTTCCTAGCCTCCGGCCTTAGAAATCCGTTTCGTTCAGCAAAGAGATTGTCTAAAATATTGTGTTTCTAACAAAATATCATGTACGGAAGCTTTGAAAATGTTAACAGTAACCAACGGGGACTCTACAACGTCAAAAACACAAGCGCACGAATGGTACAAAGAGTTTAAATAGGGCCGTACTCTGGTTCATGATTTGCCACCTTCCGGTCGTCCATCCACCGATAGATACTCGTGGATGGACGTAAAAATTGAAAAAGTTAAGGAAATTGTCCTCGCAAATCATCCTGTAAGCATCAAGGAGATAGCCGACAATCTTGGTGTTCCATTATGATCGGTGCGGAGCGGTATTCTCGATTTTTTGGTATCGATACGGATAGTATTGACGGCATCTTTACCAGGAACGAGACAATGATATCGAAACTAGCATACAATCATCGGAATAGCGCTTCTCAGATGAGCTAAAACTCAAAAACCCATGACAGAGTCGATCCAAAATCAAGGCTTTGTCCCACTTCGAATATCTTATGCCAAGCCGCATAATAAACAACGGATAGGTATTACGTGAGTTGGAGGGCAAACGCTCGTCACAAGAGACCAGAAACTGCAATGCATATTCTATGCTTTTAGGTATGGCGCACTTATGCGGTCCCGAAGTATTAGCCTAGGATTGCACATAATACAAGCGCAGGAAATACAAACAATCACTGCTGATAGGATCTGGAGGTTTCTCGAAGCCGTGAACTATAAAGCAAGAGTGCGTTACAAAAGACCAGGAATAGTCGAGGTGGCACCTATAGCAATAATAATAGTAATTATCATTATTTATTTATTTCACAAAACTGGTTCCATAGACAACAAATAATAATAATAATTCATTATTAATAAAGTTGTTGGCGATTTACGTTATTTACCAATCTTTTTTGTAACACCCGGTATATTTACCTATTAAGTAACCTAAAAAAAATACACTATAAATCACATCAAATCAGATTATTATCTACGTCAAAACTTCTTAGCCCAAAAAAAAAACCGTCTCACAGGGCACTTTACAAACTTATAATTAACGGACAAACTATACAAAAAAATTCATGTGGATCACGTAAATAATAATTGTCCCATGTGAGGATCTAACTCACAATTCAGTAACATAAATCCAGGAGCCAATATACAACCAAATTTTATATGAGTTCAAAAAAACTTAAAAGCATCGTAGCTTAAAGAATTGTGGAATTAATGGAATAATTTGCGATGGGTCTATACCTTAAACTTGGTACCTACATGAAATCGTACGATCAAAAGACAAACGCCACCTTATGCCGTGGGCCCACGACTCAGGTTTTACAAACTAAGATGTGTTAAACGACTTTTGTTGCTCATCATACACCCAAACCGAATTCCGTAGGCCACACACATTAAATACGCCAAGAGTACCTCATTCTCTGACTGTTACAAAAAGTTTATAAATTAGTCGGTACATCTTAATTTCCATACACCTCAGATATTTTCGAGCGCCGAAGAACAGAGTACCAAACACCAGACCGCATCGCTTGCCCACTAGAAGCGAGATGCATCAACATTCAAAGCACATATGCCAACACATGGTTTTTCTCCCCACCACGTGGAATCTCCCGTAAATTCCAAAGAGCGCATTAAAATTGTATAGGATAGGAGTTTTTGTGGAGTATCGTATATGAGGGTGCACAACCGAGTACATAATTGTAATTAACATGAGATTTCCCGTAATAACCGCGCTGTGCTCGCGCGCGACCGAAATGGCCGCAGCCGGTTTTTGCCGACGAGCGTACGCTGAATATCATAAGCTACGTGCGTGGATGCGCTTGCACGGGGGCATTCTTCCATACATACTTTTATTGTTAGTTTCTTCATTATTTGCTTAACATGAGGTCAAAGATTCAAACACAGAATCAATCAATACTTAACACGGAAATCGCAGTGAAAGTTAAAAGAAGAAAAAGGTAGTACAAGCATCACATGGGAGCTGTAAGTTGGTAAGTAACTATCGGAATGGCACTGTTGCGTGTAAACGGTCCAGAATAAAAAAAAAACGTATAAAAAAGTTGTCAGTAACTTAAGACAGAAAAGCAAAGATTTAGGATACAGTCCATAGGTATCAGAGCTATTATAGTAAACATTGCAGTACTTGTACTCAAAGGTTTCAACAAATTCAACTCTTTTAAAGGGAAAACACAATTAGAGATATGCAGCACAGAAAGAGACGTAGAAGTTCCGTAAATTCTGTAACTGTGACTGATTCGGCAAAAAACCTTTTTTATCATTTATATACCTTCATGTATTTCTAGTCATATATTTTTTTATAGCATACGACAAAGCTACTCGTAAAATTAAAATAAAATTGGACACACTGTGATAGTTTTATTAAACCCTAAAATAGTTATGTCCCTAACTTAAGTTGATATGGAATACTTAGGGGTAGGTTCTTTTATATATTTTTTTTTATATGGTGTAGGGGGCAAACGAGCAGACGGGTCACCTGATGGTAAATGACTACCGCCGCCCATGGGCACCTGCAACTCGAGAGTCACAAGTGCGTTGCCGCCCTTTTAGGTGGGAGTAGGAGAAGAGGGGGAGGGGGAGAAGTATGGGAAGAGGGGGGGAGAGGGGAAGGACGGGAGTGGGCAAGCATTGCTTCACGGCCGGTTTTCTGTGAGGCCGTGGTAACGAGCGGAGTCGAGCCGGCCCATACGTGCCGAAGCATGGCTCTCCCACATAATAATAATAATTCTACTTGTGCTGCTGTCTTGGTACATCAATGCACAAGTCCGCAGTTGCTTGCCTGATCCTTAAGTCATGGGTTCCACACTTTTGTCGAGTAAATTGTTATTGAGTTTTCTGTTTCGAAACCCTCAGTATCAATAGATGATGTGAAAATGTGCACGGTAGACTGAATAGGCTGGCGTCGTATTACGTAAAATACGGCTGGCGAAATATGGGTATAATTTAATGAGTATAATAATTGTGTACAATAATGATTAAATCATTTAAAACCATATTAATGTTAAACAAAAATTAATAACTTATAATGTAACCGCTCAGTCCCTACTGTATCCAATAAGGTAACAGTTTTTATGAAATGAAATGTTAAATTCGATTCGAGAGAATGAGATAGAATACAAGTATACAGTGTTTCCTATAATCTTTGTCTTTCCGCCTGCGTACTACGAAGCCTTCAGAAAATGTGCCATAGTCAACGTAGTGTTTTTCTAAAGTTTCACTTCTGCCGTGTGTGTCTTCAACACACACTTTTTTTTTGCTGATACTGCCCAATTCATCCGTATAAGCAATATCCCTCTCCTTCCATTGCCTTTCCTTCTTGCCTTTCAATGAACTCCCAGTATTATATAGTTTATAATATAATGTTTAATTCCCAAAGTGCCCAGTAGACGGCAGTAATCTTGCCCCCTATTATGTGAGTGGGATTAAATTATATTTGGCTAAATGTAGATGTTTAACACATCTGCCTAGCCCTTCGGGATACAGAAAAATTTTAGTCGTTATTATTATAAAGTTTGTTATTAATTTCATAATGTAAAACCTAATATGATATGATTTGACCATAGTAAAGCGTTTAAGACAAATTCAGTCTTAGGTCGAGGCTTTTCATCTCTGGACTGCTATTACTTAAATATAGTAGTAATTTGTGTGACTGTTTATATTTTAGAATAATGCGTTACTGTCCGTTATTGTCCTCACATTTCATTTGCGCTTATAAGCAATGTAACCAAAAACATTATAAAAAGACATCTTTAAAATGAGTGTCCTTTAAGTGTCTTGCCTACATAAGATCTACGTATTGGACTTTTTTTTATTGACGTTCAACAAACAGTTACATAAAATTGGTAAATCTAATTAAGTATAATAAGATTTAATAATTAGGAAACCAACAACGTTGATGGAATAAACAATGGAAAGCTATCTAAAAAAAGTGTGTGTGTACTTATGTACGCACGTAAGAAGTTATACTTTTATCTAGTTAAATAAAGTTTATTTAAATATCATAATAAATAATACATACAGTCAACTAACCTCAAATTCTACAAACGTACTCAAAGTAAAATGTAAAAACCATTTTTATCACTATTACTAACTTTTTTTGCAAAACTAAAATGTTGACTAGCTAACTTCAGGGTGTCGATTTTTCGTGACGGTGTGCACGCATCGTAAAAATTTACTCTCTTCATTTTTCCATAACGCGCCAAAAAAGTATACTTTTGGCGTGCTATGGAAAAATGATGAGAGTAAATTTTTACTTCCACAAATCCTATAACAACAATAATGCTACTTATATAACCTATATCTTTTACATTTGTTTTTACTATAAACAAAAAGGCGACAATTTTCTACTTAGCTAAAAGACTTAACAGTCAATCACTGTATAAGCCCTTTTATTCGAATCGTTTATGTAAAGTCAAGCATGATCAGTCTCGTTTTACTACGGCAAAACCATCAGTTGATTATCAAGCTGCCTGCCTTAGCTTTCGCTGGGAGGACTTACAAATAAATATGAATCTTTACAAAATTTAGTGTATTTCTGGAGTATCCTGAAAGTGAAACAATCACCCCGTGTACTTCAGTGCGTGTCGATGGGAGACAGTACTACGCCCTCTACACCGCCGACTGGCTACTTATCCACTATTGATAACCTTACTCAGGACACACGACACGATTTTTGAGTTGTGACGTGAGTATTGAGAACTCTTGCTCATTTTGATGAGAATCTATTCTGAAAAAATCTGAAACCTAACTTATTAGATCCATATTTTCTTCATACAACCACCCTTATGTTACTTCTGCTATTTTACTCTAACGATGCGTTTCGTAAAAAAAAACGTTTTTAAAGCGACGAGACGAGTACGATCCGATATTATGAGACTAATGTTAGTCGTAACAATTAAAAGTAAATACTCCTTACAAGTGGATCCTTACGTTACGTTGCGTTTGTGCCGCTCACAGTTTTTGCGCCACCTCGTAACACGATCGTCCCATCTCATAATTTTAGACGTTTTTATATCGACTCCTGCCCTGGCCTTATTAAGGCCGTTCCCAATTACGTTCTTTAGGAGTTCGATATTGACAGTGTCTATTGCTATCTTAGATATATGATCTGTTGTCTGTAACTGTACCTATTAAGTAAAAATAAAATAAAATAAAAAATATCCTTTTCGGGTGAGACTTTCTTTTCAAATGTTAATCTGAACACCATATAATCTATCCAAAAAAATATTAAAATCAGTTTACAACTAACAAAAACATTGCGTAACGTACACAAAAATTAAATTCTATCGAATTGAAAATATGCTTCTATTTTGAAGTCGGTTAAAATGTACAAAAATATTTAACAAAATACAACTAAACCATGAGAGGATTATATTTAAAGCTTTCTTTCTTTGCTAATATTTAAAGGTTTATTTTCTTTAATTAATTATCTTACCATAGAGCTCAGGCGAACCAAGTCATGTTGTAGATTATTTCAATCTCCAATACGTATTATACCATTAAAGAGGTCGACAACGCACTAATAACCCCTCTGGCAAAGCAAGTGTTATTAGACACTACAACCTATTTCGAAAACCCCGAAGGCAATTCAATCACTACACTTAATAAGACCTCAGATAGATAACTAAACGCACTAGTTAGCGGTACAACCCGCGTCATAACAGTCTTAACTAGTCTCGTCAACATACTACGCATATCCCACTCCACGGTGAGGGTATGTCTGAGACCAGACCATACCAGTTTAATATAAGAATTAAGTGGTAAACTTTGTCTGGGAACAACATCACTGGACATGCTTTTATTTTAAATTTAATTATTAATCTCGACTTTGGTGGTGATTGGATCTAGACTTTAGTGGCGTGGTGGACTAAAACGGACGCATTAATGTTTTAAATAAAAATGTTTGTTTGTTGTAAGTGTGAATTTTACAGTTATCTATATATTACGTGAAGCGAAAACTTTGGATCCCTTTTTACGAAAATTGGGCGGACGGAGGAAATTTCGCACACTTATAGTTTATACAGAGAAGTGACAAATGCTAAAATTTTTGAACAATATTTGCTACAAAGTTAAAAAAAATGCAAAAACGGGTACATACAGCTATGAGTGTCCAGTATATATTTTGACCTGTCATGGTACAAAAGTCTATACAATGACAGGTCAAGTAATATTGGCCAATGAAATAAACCATGGTCGAAATTCGACCACACATAATAATTACTTGAGGCCCCTCACACACGGCCGTCTGATCCCAAACTAGGTACTACCGTAACCTGACTGCTGAAAAACATACTTATATATTACTAAATATGTATATTGTAGACAAATTATACCCAGACACAGAACAAATGATCGTGCACATCACATAATTATTTATCCTGTGTGGGAATCGAACCCACGATATTTGGATCAGTAGTCAGGATTACTAACCGTAGACCAACAGGCCTGTCAAACCATAGTCATTTATCACCATGTAGACTGGGGATTCGGTGGGGTTGGTTGGGTTTACAACCACGTCCACCACCAAAATAAGGTTTGAAATTATATCTTTGACTTTTCAAGTACTTTTTAAAACAAATTAAAAAAAAAATACCTGCTGGGCCTATTTAGGAGCCTTTGTGTCAAAAAGTTTCAACATTATTTTTCATGCCTCCAAAATTATTTGATTTTGATACAGTAATAAATTCAAGTTTTAAATTTAATAATTTAAGAATTCTTAGTAAGTGTGTGAGTTTAATGAACATCTGTTTTTGTGTTCCTAAACCATTCATTTGGTTAGGTCAAAACTTTTACTTAAACCATTATAAAAGATGGTGGCGTTAACTTCATTAAATCTTTAAAAAAGGAACATTTCAAAAAAATTTTGATGTAATGGTTCACCATTTCTCTTTAGTAGTTCCATGACTCAATAAGAAAAAAAAACGATTGAAGTTTACTTTAGTACCAAAGTTTTCTCGTTTTAAAGGCGCTCATTTTTAGATATAGAAAAATGTCGCAAAGCAAAATTAGGTACTGGTTAAGTTCTTTCAGCCAAAACACGATGCATTTTACATACATACACAGACATTATATTTTCATCACGTTCTTGGATAGTTGTGTATCAAGCTGATATTGTGATATCCGAAATATAAATGTACATTGTAACATAACTTCGGGTTATTGAGAAATTAAATGCCAATATTAGGTTAAAAATAACAACAATAACAACAACGAGAAAATATTGTGACACTGACGTTAGAGTTTTTTTTAATAATGTTTGTGGCATCATGTTTTTGACAGGGATACCATGTATAAATTAAAGCGAAACTAACACTGAAGTATAATTCCACTACATAAATTACGACTACATACACGAAATAATAAGATTACTAAACTGCAACATGTTTTATGTGACATTATGAAATATTATCACGTATATTATTATTTAACCATTTTATTTTAAAACGATGTTTATTTGAATTCAACCACTAATGGTTTATTTTATATACCGGCAACATTTCACTTAAAATGGGAACGGTCATTGATTCAAGTTATAGTCCATGTAAGATTTAATTTCAAACCCCAAGTTCTATAAAAGAGATTTAGGGTCGAAAAGTCACATTAAAATCAATATTTTTTTTTAACATTTAAAATAATGACGCGAACGTCTAAAAGTGAAACCATGAATGGGCATCATCCTTCGAATGTATTTTTATGAACTTCTGATACTCTATTTGTGTACCAGCAGTACACAGTTATTTTTTGGGAGGGATTAGGTCACGTCCGTCCAGTGCAGTTCGGCAAACCCACACTAGGCCAGCGTTGTGCAATATCAATATATTTCACAATACCCTAAGAACATTATGGAGATGGCTCTGGTTGTCAAAGTTTTCCCTCTGTGTTACAGCAAATGATAATTCATTTCTAATCGAAATTCTAATCAATTATCTGGCATCGAAAGCGAACTGCCGGCCGCCGCAAATGTAAGACACTCAGTCCACACTGCTCTTTTATTTCATAACAGCAACCCGCCCCGGCTTCGCACGGGTACAAATTATACACGTAAACCTTCCTCATGAATCACTCTGTCTATTACTATTAGTGAAAACCTCATGAAAATCCGTTCAGTAGTTTTTTAGTTTATCGCGAACAGACAGACAGATGCGGCGGAGGACTTTGTTATATAACATGTAGTGATACATATTATTTCATTAGGAAAATGTTCTACCTTACTTGTAGTGTCGTGTACCACACTCATAACAAAGTATTATTAGTCCTTTGTTCAATATTTCCACGTGAAAACCGTCCTTCAGAGGCGCGTGCCTCGCACCGCGATGCGCTCGCGCCTTATTCAGACCGGACGGACGATTTAGGCGGGCGCGTGCCCAGTCATAGCGATCGTTTGTAATGTGACCAGGTGTTGAGGAATTTCGGTGTATTTACCTCCATTCGAGATGTTAGTGGGTAGAGGTTTATGGGTCTTTTACTTTATTTTCTCTCCCCCATGCAGAATGCAGTGTTTATTGTATTGTTGGTAACATTTGTCTAAAATATTCTGTTGTTCATCTTCACGTTCTATCATTTTAATGAAATGAAATTTTATTTTACACAAATGAAATACGTTGGAAAAGTTATACTTGAATGTTTCACGATTATAATGGACTGGAAAAACAGACGCAGGCAGTTCATTCCAGATTTTTCATTCTAATCATTCTGCAGTTAATTGGAAATTATATTTAATACCAGACCAGATTTATGTGCACGATTGTTCTACATAGTAATGATTTTAACTTGTAATGTTTTGTAACCGAGTTATTTGAAGGTTTTTAAAACAAGTTATTGTATAACAATTATTTTAGTACATTTTTGTTCTAGGCTAGTCAAGTGCTAGTCTGCTAGGATTTCTGGTGTTCCGAGAATGTTTGTCAAATGTGTATTTATAAAATATCCTTCATATTTCTTTTAAGGTAAAAAGTTTAAAGTTAAAATGCCCTTGCAATTAAACTTTTTCGTTTGGTGATGCAATGAGACCGCCTTAATTAAATTGCATTTATTCGCATGAGGTAGGACACACCTAGAGTTCTACTTTAATTAGAGAGTGGGAAAGTTCCTTCCCTTACAAAAGACCGTGGTTAACCTGTAGATACTAGCATAACGTCGTATTTCTACTAAGACGTAGATTTACCAAAACTCCTCGAAAGAGGAAAACTCCTCAGAAGATTGGCAACTGAAGAGATAATGGTCTCAGTTTTTTAAGGCATCGGTATCCGCTTAGCAGCCGACGGCCCGAGTGTATTTTTGTTAACTTAGTACTGATAAAGAGAATATTAAAGTCAATAGTCAATTTTGTATTCACAGTAGGATAACAAGCAACTCTCCGACGGGGAACAATTTGTCGCAATTTTTAGACATGCTCCCAATAAATGACAGACTTTGTCCTTGGAATACTTAATGACTTTGTGGTTATCCTAACCAAAAATGACGCGCGAAACCAATTATGGTGGCCATTATTAGAATAATGAGCATTGGCAAAATATTCATGTGCGAGCAACAATGAATTTAAAATGCGTACTTTTTTTTGTCGTCAACAGGAAACTTTTCATGTAATTATGTACGGAATTATTGTAAGAATTTTCTTACGGTAAATAAGTGGGTTTGCGTAGAAACTGTCTGCTTTATAAAAAACAATGAATTATAGATATAACATACGTGAGTGCAATGAAAATAGTGGCAAAATTTTTTTTTTTAATAATTTAACGTTAAGGATATCCTTCTGCGAATCGACAATACATTTTTTCAGCTATATCCTTTTAAAAATAACTTCTGAAGTTAAATACACAGAAGAAAAAATGCAACAAACACTTGATGACTTTCGAAGTCTAATAACCTGTGCTCAACACTACCTCTGTTTTTGCGTTGTATTTCTACTTCTAAGTAAGAATAAACAGCTTAAATAAAGATAAAAACTATTGTAAGTTATCTACGGACACAAAATTTTTGTTTTTAGGGTTCCGTTCCTCAAAAGGTAAAAAGGAACCGTTATGGGATCACTTTGTCTGTCCAGACCCTTTTTCTCAGGAACCGGTAGACGCATCGAGTTGAAATAATTACCAAAAACTTATGTCTGCGGTCCCTTGCAGCTGTAAAAACTTAAGCTTCGAAGTCAACGCAATCAAAAGATTACAATTTAAGCTTTAGATTTGGACAAATTTAACATTTTGCAGGTAAATCTAAACCTAGAAGGTACTTCCCATTGACCATAAAATTTACACAAGCAAAGAAAAAATCCGAAAGTTGTTAATTTCTAGTTATTTCTGTTTGCCAAGACCCTTTTCATCAGGAACCCGTGAAGAAATCTTGATGAAATTAACATCAAATACTTATGTCAGCGGTGTCTTGAAGCTGTAAAAAAATCAAGCTTTTAAGTCAATGCAATTAAAAGATACAGCCATTAAGCCTTGAATTTTTACAATTTTGAACATTACAGATAAATCAAACCCTATAGGGTACTTTCCATTGACTTACAACCATGAAAGTTGGTAAGAGGCAAAGTCTGAAAGCACAAAAAAAAAAAAAAAGAAGCAAAAAATCCGAAAGTTGTTAATTTGTTGTTATATCACATAAAAAATAGTTGTTGTGATTACAAACTTATATTTTGCGATTGCAAAGTTGAGTTTGTCGTAAATCGATGTATGGGAGAAAATTTTTAGAATTGCAAAGTTAAGTTTGTCTTTCGGAAAAGATATCCAAAAATCTTAGAGAATTGATGACCGAGATGAACCTACTATCTACATACAAGTTTGTTTGCATAAGGAACCCACGATGCGCGGGTCAGACTCACACTTGTCCTGTTTTTTTATTATAAAAAGAAAATGTCTAACTACGTACAATTAGAGAAAATATATCTTATTTGAAAGGTTGTTTTAGTGATAAACGCATTAAATAAAAAATCCACCATCGCTAGGTTCGATAACAAACTATCCTATTGTTCTGAACTAATAAAAATTGATATCAGAACTTATTCACTAAGCTTTATAAGAAAGGGGTTTCTTAGTTTCCATTTTCCTAGCTTCGTTTTATTCTCAGTAAAATATGGCGTATTTGTTTGATTTTTGTCAGTGGAATATGTAGATAGCTCTATCCATTCTATTGAATCTTGCGATTGTAGATTTTTTTTGGAATGAAGTTCCTTATGGGGCGTTGCGGACGGTTCCCTAGCCGTTAAAAAACGTTTGTAACGTTAAAAAAAGCGTAAGATTTGTATGTATAGTCTATGTATGATGGCTATAGTGTCTAATGTATAGTCTACGTGATGACTGTTATTATTATATATTTTTATAAATCATTGTAAATAAAATAAAGGTGTTAAGATAATATTGTAAAGTAGTTTTTTAGATTTTTATCGATAAAAAAATCATAATAAAAATGTATTCCCGAATAATTATTTTCTTTATACCTCGAATAGAACTTGAAATTAATATTTTTAAAATAAGGAACTTCGTTCCTATCTGGTGTCATACGACACCACACAGTTTTTTTTAAATATGACCTATCAAAGACATTTTAGTAGTTATTTACTTATAAACACTTCCTGCAAATGAATTGCATAAGAGGGACTAAGAATATAGGCATTTTCTTCCAGTCAACCTTTAAGTGATGCAGAGACGTGTACCTAGTAATAATAATAATAATAACTTCACACATCTTACACACGGGAACGTCACGTCATGGAACACGAAAAAGTTTAAAAGTTACTATTATATCTAATGATGTTTTTAACATGGTTTTAACCATGTGTTCTGGCCTTTATTTAAAAAAGCAAGTTCTAAATAACAGAGAGTACAGAACGATCTCCGGCGTCCATGAGCGATGGCCTGGAGGTAATAGGTGGAACTGTCCGTTACTCTAGCAGAAGCAGGCCTGAGCCGGTGCCGCGACTTTTCTGCAATCGCATCTCTAAACCGGAGGGGGTTAAGACTCCCCGAACTCTACGGTGTGGCTGCCTACTGACCAAGAGGCGGCCAAGGATTGCAGGGGATCCCCAAGGCTTCTTTCTTAGAGTATACCCTTGTGTACCCGTTAGCTCCGGTGAAGTGATGACCCGTCGAGGTTTCCTCATGATAAAAAGTTCTAAGTAAAAAATATTTTTTTTTTCTTTTGAACTTTCGCGTTCCATGATATAATTATGTACTTACACGCTGATTAACGGGATCACGAAATAGGTATGACATACCCCTGAATTGCCGGACGTTTCGACCAGGTTGCACTGGTCGTGTGACTATGGCTATTTCGTAACCGCGTTAATTTACGTGTAAATACATAATTAAATAACATTATTATTACATATGTAAGCAATTTTGTAAGTTTCGTTTTCTAGCTCATAAACCAGTAGGTGCTTACATAGCGAGGTATTTACTATGAAAGACACCAATATGGTCAACAGAATATATTGTCGCATTCAGATTATCGCAATAAATGTATAATAATCTTCCGCGACGTAAGGCATCTAGAAATAATCAGAGATAAAGGAAGAGTATTGTAATTTCATAAATTCTTGCCGCCTTGTTTACCTTGTTATGTCTATATTATTTTGTGTTTATTAAATAATTATATTTCCTGTAACAGGTTGAGTTGTTCTATTGTGAACCCATTCAGATTATCTTTATATTATTACACAAGTACAGTAATAGATTACAGACCAATAAATACACAAAAATATTGAACAGTATACATTATTCGGCTTGTATTCCCATTATAACTATATATATATTTTATAGAGATAAAGAGCGCATGTTAGTAAAATACAAAAACGAAAACACGAACAATAACAAACAATAATGATAAAACTATTATTGAAATTTTCGTGGATTGAAAAATTTCCAAATAATAATAAAATTGATAAGAAGATAGACAGAATAATGGGTTTAAATAACACAACTACCCTGCCAGTGAATAAGGTTGACAGTCCACGCAATCGCACAAGCTGAAAACCACCAAATTGATTTGAACAACAAAATGAAAAACAAATTGAAATGTAATTGTATTGACCTACCAGACGGGCGCAGTGTGCACGTTTGCACATTAATTTAAACTAGACATTTTATACTTATTCATTTCCAATATAAGTTGCATTGTCATTGTTAGACTTTTCGAACCATGACAGATCAATATATATTGGTAGCTTGATTGATTTGATTGGTTATAGCGGTTTTAACGTATTTTTTTAGTTTGTAACACATATTATGTAAAAATGTTAGATTTTGGCACTTCTATATTACCTTAAGTGTTCTAAATTTCACGTACCTCCATTTACATATTAAAAAAAAATGAGTAGGTACAAAGAACTCTCTTCATGTATTAATATATAAATTGAAAAAGAACCCTCCTATTAAGCATAAAATGATCATGAGCTAATACATATTTAAGCGGTATATGTATAATATCTATACCCCTTTTTTTATATCTACAGCCATTTTGTATTTTCCGGTTGCCATCTTGGTTTAAGAATAACGAAAATTAGACAACAACAACCGCAAATTATAAATTAAGTCATGGATATTTTTAGGGGATATTTAACTAGCCGTTGCTATATAATATATCTAATACCTTTAAACGAGTAATTCTTGTATATATTTATGTATATATATAATCTGAATCTAGGAAACGGCTCCAACGATTTTGATGAAATTTTGTATACAGATACAGTTTTGCATTTTAAATTCAACAGCATAGTTGTATTTCCTGTAAAAATGAAATTTTACAAAAAAAAATACGATTTTACAAAAAACTATCGAGCAAAGCTCGGTCTCCCAGGTACTAATAATAATTTGACACATCTCACACACGGCCGTCTGATCCCAAACTAAGCAGAGCCTGAAGTATGGTACCCGGACTGCTAATAAAAATACTTATATATTTCTAAATACATACATTGTAGATAAATTACACCCAGACACAGAACAAATGATCGTGCTCATCACACAATTATTGGTCCTGTTTTGAGAGTACAAAAAAACCAGACAAAATATCCACAAACAATTGAAAAATATAACCCTTCATTGCCATCGGATAAAAGGAATCACAGCTATGTAATATTAAGAATCACATTTGTTTGTTAAGTTAAAACAAAATTTAGGATACATATAATACCAGACACATAATTATCTAAACAAACGCGTGAAAATGTAACCCTTCATTGCCATCGAGTAAAAGGAGCCCCGTCTATGTTATATTAATGATCTGGTTTGTTTATATATTATATGTTATCAACATTAATCTGGATACCAACACAAGCTTCGGCTCCACATCTACCAATGCGTTTCCCTCTTCAACGAGTTATTTAAGTACTAGAACACTTATTTGTATGTATTACATACAGAAATTAGGTTTGCAAACTAGAATGATAGCCGATAGCCGAGTAAGGATACTTGTCGGCTCAGTTGTCACTAATGCATTTGTAATGTGAAACTTTTACACGGCCTCGTATGGCATATGTTGATAGGCGAAGAGATGGTTAGTTAAATAATTTTTGTGATTTCATCTGTACGGTTCATATCTTCCGTGTGCTGGAGCAGATGGAGGAAACTGTTATCGGTTTGATGGTTGTGGTATTTGCTGTGATTTTGTTACACACTGCTTTTTATTAATAGATATAGTGTAACATGTAGGATGTTTGTTTTTGTATCCGTTTTCAAAAAATTATAGTATGTTAAACTAAACATACTATGATTTTTTGAATACGGATACAAATACCTAACTGGGTAAGCTTAGTTTTTATCTAGATAGCACTATTATTTAAATTATGTCCCGAAAGTTAACAAATGATTTAAAAGCACTATTAATGTCCTATTACTACCGTGCTACTAAAGTTTGACTAGCCTGTTGGTCTAGTGGTTAGTGACCCTGACCGCTATGCTTATAGGTCGTGGGTTCGATTCCCACCTTAGTCTGGGTGTTCTTTGTGTCCGTTGTTTCTATGTTTGTAAAGTCCCCCGCGACACAGGAGTAATTCCTAATGCGGGAGTTGTCTTTTAAAAAAGAGAGAAAGAGAAAGTATTGCTGAATTTTTCCTACTTGTATACTCGAATAAGTTTAATAGAAGGAGCTTAGAAAGCCAAATATCTTTATTTCATAAAATTCTTTAAATAATTCTTGAAATATTATTATTTTTCACACTGTCTTTTACTTATATAATGAATCATATAAGTAGTAAATAATAATATAGGAAAAATAAAAGTGTTTGTCAACCGATTTTCTTTTTAGGGTTCCGTACCTCAAAGGGAAAAAAGGAACCGTTATAGGATCACTTTGTTGTCCGTCTGTCTGTCTGTTTGTCAAGACTCTTTTTCTTAGGAAACCGTAGACGCATCAAGTTGAAATTATTACCAAATGCCTGCGGTTCCTTAAGGCTGTAAAAAAATAAAAAAATAAAGATATGACGATTTTAGCCTCATATTTGACTAAATTTGAACTTTTCGCATTTCATTTTTTAAGTAAGGTTTTTCTTACAAAAAATCGGGTTTTTTAAGTGTAACTTTTAGCCAATTTACAGTAACGGAATTCAAAGATATAATTTTTGTAGACAAGTAGACCATAATATCTAATGATGTTTTCAACGGTGTTTTCTGGCCTTTATTTAAAAAAGCAAGTTCTAAATAACAGAGAGTGCAGAACGATCCCCGGCCTCCTAAACCGGAGGGGGTTAAGACTCCTCGAACTCTACGGTGTGACTGCCTACTGACCAAGAGGCGGCCAATAATTGCAGGGGATCTCCAGACTTCTTTCTTAGAGTATACCCTTGTGTACTCGTTAGATCAGGACCCGTTGAGGTTTCTTAATGAAAAAAGTTCTAAACCTGTAAGGAATTACATCCAGCACTTTTTCTAATTTTAATGGTCTAGGGGACTTTCCCTAGACCAGTAATATTTGCCTATGTTTGTCAATGCATAAGTGACATTATTGTTACGATTATTTCTAGCCATCGATAACCACTGGCTACCATCAAGCCGAAGATGTCCTTTGACAGTGTAGTTGTTAAAAAAAAATATAAAAAAAGTAACCTTGTTTGAAAAGCCGTTAAGATGAACTAAGAAATGAACGTTCGTTGTATAAAATTAGTTCACAGTGCTGACAAAAGACAGATGTACATTAATTAGTACTTTCTTTGTGTTGTACTGAATAATAATGAATGTGCCGACGATCGGCACTTGTGTCGCTTGAGTGATTAATGTACAGACAGACTTATTACAGAACAATGTTACTAATTGTTAACTTATGCTAATTTATAGAATAAGTTAAGAATTGGCGTAAGCTTTGGTAAAAGAAGTTTTAGAAGACACTGTGCTTGCATGTATATGTCGTGACAGATCTTAGAAATTGAAAACGTCATGATGTCGCTGGTTTGCGAGAATAGTGACAGAACTAAAAATTATTGATTTTAGAGAATGGCAAGGTTTTGTGATTCCCGCTAGAGTATTTTGTTCTAAATATATAATGAACTTGTCGCTTTTTAACGAATGAAATCGTCGTTGCATCTCTGTTCACCATAAAATATCAAAGATTTATGATCGTTTGGCATACTTAGTTCAATTCGACTAAATTTTGAATTACGTCGATATTCTCGCAAACCAGCGATGTGTCCCAAAACTTCATGAAATAGTCTTATTTCATGATATAGCCAGCTAAAACTGACCTTATCGTTAAGGCTTTAACGTTTGATGATACTTCAATCCACGCTTGGCTGTATCATTAGATAATATAAAAGTTTTAATAACAAATCTATACAAAAAAGGAACTTAAATATTGTTCTTTTAGTTGTACTTAACGACATTTCACTGCTTTTTTATCTTCACATTATCCTATTTATTTTTATAATAGAATAGTTGTCCGCCACCGCCGCCATGATGCCATCACAAAAAACGATATCAGCGCCTCTAACTCTAAATAATGTGACTATTTTACGAACTATTTTACTTGTTTGACCACATTATGAAGTAGTCGTGTGTTTAGCTGTTCATATCGGCAAACGCTCATTATTCATCGATACGGCCAGACCTTAATTATCTTGATGTGATCGACCATTTCATGAATTACAAATATTACACAGTGTTACAAATTTGTGTAGTTATATTTCATTGGCATATAGCACAGATGCGTCGACAATAGCCGATGTAGACCAACCTTTTATCACTATATGGCTCATTTTGTCTTCCAATTATAATTAGTGCCTATTTCATTGGATCCCGTATTAAACAAGCACATTCCGCTAAATTTATTTTTGTCGGTGGGCGAGCTTATTTTTTTTTTTTTTAGTTATATACCAGACACTTTTATAGTATCTGTGCTTCTGCTGATAATGATTGATATTTCAATAATCCTTACTACATCCGTCAGCCTCATAAATTTCTTGAATTTACATTTGCCTTTTTATAACTTATAAATTTTATTAAGTTAGTAGGGGACACTCGCGTATCATTAAGAGGTCGTCTATATGTATACCCAGTAGAAAATATATTGATATTTTTGCCAATACCGTCACTTTTAGGACTGTACTTAAACGTGCATGTTCACGTTGAAGAACAAATTCATAAAACAAAACAATAAACCATTGACTTCAGAAAGAATTATTTAGTCATAACAAAAGTCTTAATCATTGATCCTTTCATTATAAAAACAATCTCAACGTAAATACAACACGACAATTCTCAAAAACTTCAAAGTAATTTTATAGAAGAATTGCGCCATCATCCACTGCAAATTGACCTCCGTACTATATGCGTTCCAAGAAATTCTTAGTCAATAATTAAATAGCATTCATAGCGAGAGATCTTGGTTATCTGGTGGTGATATTTGGCGTAGCTATGTACATTGGACATTGTTATTCGGTATTTAATAACATATTGGTTGAATGGTGATTGGTTGAAAGGCAGCCAATGGACGAGTGCCTCGTAATGAGTGTGCTGTATCGACAATAAAAGTCGTGGAGCAGCAAAAAACATATTCTATTAAATTTATTTTGTTGTCTACAACTGGTTTTTAGACGGAGAGTCGCACGGTAGAAAAAGTATTGATATTAATTTCGATTAAACATAAATGAACTGAATATTAATGTGATTGTAGATATATAGAGACACTTTGCAATTTATGAATGTTTTAATTGCGACGATTTATTTCTAGATTAAAAACAAGAAAACATGTGTATTTATTAATAAAAAGTAAATTGTGGACAACATAGAAGAGACAAAATGAATTTCTGTTACTGTTATTAAGAAAGTTCTAGAGTACATTTGTATATTTGATTTAATGTTTTGTCAATTAATAATTGAATTATGTTTTTATTCTAGGATAGTATATACCAAGTCCCATAGGTATACCAATCACGCTAGTATCCCCGAAGGAGTGGACAGAGGCGTATTAAACCACATTTTGCCAACTATAATTTCGGCCCCACTTACGTAATAGGGGCAAGACTATTGACGTCAATCGGGCATTTTGGGAATTGTAGATAGGAAAATTGGGAGTAGGTATAGGCAAAATTAGGAAGGGAAGGTAATGGAAGGAAATGGATATTGCTCATCTAATGTAATCTGTTACCACGGCCTCATAGAAAACTGGCAGTGAAGCAACCCCCCTCTTCCTCTTCTCCTACTCCCATATTAAAGGGCGGCAACACACTTGTGACTCTCGAGTTGCAAGTGCCCATGGGCGGCGATAGTCATTTACCATCAGGTGACCCGTCTGCTCGTTTGCCCGCTATACCATAAAAAAAAACTGTCCGTAGATTGGTGAGTGTAAACAATAGTTCGAGGATTAAATACATTTAAAATATTATTTTTATGATTATTTTTTCAACAGAAAATATTTGCAAAATTACCTATAACTTAAGCTATTACTATATTTAGTTTAAATTATTTTATACAGACCTAAAAGGAAAAAATAAACTTATTTTAGCTATCTATCACAAAATGAAAACAAATTATATACAATTAACATTTTTGTGTAATCGAACGCTTGATAAATAGATTTTGTAAAAATATATAAAACATTAAAAATATAGTAAACTCTAATTTCGTTTACTATATTTTTAATCCCTGAATCCATCTTCAGCAGTCATTGTATCTTGTTCTTTTACCAGCACGTCACAATCAGAGCGAGACGAGCGACGAATAGTCATATTAAATGGTGCCAAACTTGACGTAATTTTAATACCTTTCGAATAGTCAGGAAGTCTGCCAAAAGGGAACGGCAGGCACAACCAAGTCAAATAGTTATAATATACAAATTTAAAAGTAACAAAAATAACATGGCGACTCCAGGCCGTTTCTGTGTTCATTTGACAAGGTCCCAATATGGCAGATATTACATATTCAAGAGTTTACCACTGCAGGCAGCATAGCAATCATGTGTGTACTTGATAATCAACCTAGCGCCGCCTGGTATTACTGATGTATGAAATAGCTACAATTTTTCTAGGTTAAAATTTACTTTGGATTGTATTTTGTTTCTCAGTAACACTACAAGGAGTGTGGCAATGTGTCCGGTTAAAGACAATAATCTCCATAATTCGTGGAACCTAAAATAAAGCTAGTTATATGAGAGCGCAATATATCTTTTTTAGGAAAATAAAGGCGTTAGTACATTAGATAAATATTAAACAGAGTGTAACAAAAATGGAGGATGCGAATTGTAATTAATTTCCTGCTGTTTGTATTTCTGGAAATTAGAACCTTATATATATATATATATAGTCCATTTAAGTTCACGCTACAAGCCTTAGGAGCGGCGCAGTGACCATGAACGAGTATGAAGCTGTACCTGTTAAACCAGAAATTGGAAGTAAATGAAACTCATTAATATTTTTTATTTTTATTATTTAAAAAATGAAACAAAAGGAACATTTATTACAGTAAGAAAAAATATTAAAGTGATGATGTGTTTGTTCAATACATACGTTGTAGACCACATGCCACTAAAAATTGTTTTTAATAAACATGTACAGTATCTACTTGAAAATATTAAAAAAATTAACAGCTCAGACAATGTTCTAGGCGCTTGACAGATAACTGTACTATAATAAATTAATATTTGTGTGACCTTTGAGACGTCCTGTTAAGCGCTCTCTGGTACAGAATTATATTCTCAGTTCTGTGCTCTCAGATGTAACTATGTAGATTAATTCTTTTACTATTGTAAGTTAAACAATTATCAATGTGTCTGGTCATTATAAATATATGTCCGTAAGCAAAATACTCACATGAAAACGAATTAAAACATATTCAACTTATGACCTCCTCAGCAAAACTTCGATTCAACACTAACTTTGGAACATATAGGAAGCATGAACTTGCTAAAACCCCTTAAACTCGATCGATAATCGATAACTCAAGATCGATTTATGATATTAGCATCTCGTTTTATAGGGTGTGTGCGCATTAGCGGGCCTAAGAAAGCATACATTTTAGTTTGACGAGGAGCGATGAGTTCAATTCGAATAGCGTGCTTCTTAAGTTACATAGTTGACGTAATAAGAAAGACATACATCAATATAAACATAATACATTTTTTTTAAATAAAATACGGTCTTGTGATCTATAAAACAAATTTAACTAAAATATTGATAAGTAACAAAATTGAAGTAAATGCCTTTGATGATTATGAGAAGACTTACGTCATACAGTATAGGTAAGGCCGCGTAATCAATGGTAGCGGACAATTAAGTTGTAGCGGAAGCTTGGTTGGTTTTCGATACTCAATACATTCGTATATAATACTAAATAAAACGACATACAGACGGCTGTATTTGGTATATAACCCGCAATTCGACATCCCGTAGCCTAACTTTTAAATACTTTTTGAATTAAAATCAACCCGCTCCCATGTAAAATTAAATAATAATAAAAATTAAGAACAATACTAAAGAAAAAAACTAATTCGGTAAAATAAATATACCTGATTCGGTGAAATGCATATTTCAAACAATTTGTATTATCTAGACCCTCATTAATTGTAATAAAAATACAGATAATTTGTTATTTTTTCATACAAACAATATTAATATCCACTTATTTAAACACAATAAATTAAGAGTTTTGATTTTAATACAATATAGTATGAGTTAATTCATTTCTTTTACGTTGCAAAGATATGCATTGTGATTTAACATGCTAAATGTTTTAAATTTGGCGTAATGACTGTTCTATTATTAAATGTTGATTACGAAATTGATCATGGTTATACCACGAGTAAGTAGCGAGATAGGCTAGTAAATTTTGTATACATGTTTGTTTAAAAAATTTCTGATGATTATCTACTCAAATATCATTACAATTTCAGAACAATTATGCCTTAGAAAAAATACAAAGCTACTGAAAATATACATTTTAAGTGTCTAGTTTGGTATCTTAATTAGAACCGACCTATATTTTTGCCCTTGAAACTCAGTCATTATCATCATCGTTGGACGTAGGTCTATCTTAATAACTTCCAAGAAGAGCGGTTGAAAGCGGCCTGCATGCACCGACGGCCTGCAATGAAATTTTTGGGCCCATCGACCATCCGTTCTACGAGCTATCTGCCCTGCCATTGCCACTTCATTTTGTTGACCCTTCGTTCGACAGTATATCTCCTCATTTCTGATTCGATCGCGCAGAAAAACTCCAAGTATAGCTCTTTCCACAGCTCGTTGAGTGACTCTGAGCTTGTTTATCAAGCCCATAGTGAGAGAGTACATTTAAACTCTCAGTAGTGTAAAAGAAAGATGTTTCAATATAATAAGCCTCGCATAATGTTCTACTACTCAGATAGAGAGAAAACCATTTTAATCAAAGAAACAGGAACAAAAATATCAAATAAAAGAGCACTCAGAATATTGTTTCGTTCTGCGGTGTTCACAGCCACGGAATATTTATAACAGTGTGATATTCAGAAGTCACTTTGAAAGAATTGGACAAAACATTTTGTTAATAACATTTTTAATAATGCTCTTTCCGTAGATTGGAATAAAAAGTCCTTATTTCTTTAGTAAAAATAACCTCTAGTAAAAATTATTTAAACATGTCTAGCACTTTGCTGATATCATTGTAAAACACAATAACAATTATCAATTTAAAAGAACAATTTCAGTTAAATTTAAAACGAAAAGTTAATTATGTTCGAATATGACACCAATTTAATGTCGGATGTTCACATAGTTCGCAAATCATTGGATGATCACGTAGAGTGAGAAAGTTTCATAATAGCATTAGCCTACTAGTAAGATAGTCATAACGACTTAGATAAAAGTGGTATGCTACGAAGAAGTAGTTGGATATTTTACTATATCACTCCGAATATAACACTGTTTTATTTACTTAAGTTTATTCCGTTGGAAATCTCGCTAACCGCTCGCAGTATAACCAAGGCCCTATTGAACAAGAATAAGACAATAATGTTTACAATAAGAACTTCCTTGAATATGTTTACCTAACTACCAACAAATCTAGATATCTCAATATTGATACAAGTCCAAATATAACACTTTGGTACATATTTTTTTATTTTATAATTTTTTCATAAGATTAAATATTGATAATACCATTATTTCAGCCATTGTGCGATGTTTCTGAAAAAAAGAAAACAGGTTAAAATTATATACTTGGAAAGGAGCTTTTTATTTAATCGCCTAGTATGAACATAGAACATATTTTGGATATTGTATGTATGTAGGGAGATTGAAAGGTTGATGGTCGCAGGGAAGTTTGAAGAGAAAAGACTCAGAGGTCGAAGCCCGTTACCCTGGCCCGACCAAGTCCGCTCCACCCTCGACACCACGGTCCATACTGCTCTCCATATACCTCAAGATAGACACAGTTGGCGGACTTTCACACACGCCAAGATACAGAAAAGAGATAACGACCCTCAGAATTGAGGAAACTGACAAGGAGGAGGAGGATGTATGGAGTATACGTATTTATTCTTGTCTTTAAAAACTCGAACAAAATAAAATCAATATCAAGAAACACTTTAATTTTGAATCGCATAGACAGATCAAGAACTAACAACGCATGTTTGTCAAAGAGTTGTTAATAGATTTCATTTCAGTATACCTAGATAGTTTTACGTTGTAATATTTTCCTTTAAACAACATTCTTCCTCTGTAGTATTTAGAGCTGAAGGACATTAAAAGGGTAACAATCCAGGTGCGAGACTAACTCTACCCTGAAATTCTAGAATACTGGATTGTATTCTGTTTATTTTACATGAGTTTGCCAAAATCTCATATTCAATGTACAATGCTATAAGCAGAGCCATGCCTTGCTGCTTATCAATCGATTCCTGGCGTTGCTCTTTAATGATTTGACATGGCAAAGGACAAGTGAAGTTTTTGGAGTTGGAAATGTTCACTCCCCCGACTGCAGCTGATATAACTTCTGAGTATAAATGCAACGTTATAGTAATTAATCAGTAAGTAAACAGTCTGCTGAGAGAACTACCTGAGATGTTCAGCTGTATCACTTTCTGCCAGTGCTCAAGTCTTGTAGTTCGCTGCTATCGTCACTGCTGGCACTTGGACATCCGTTAGTGACATTGGCTGCGGGTGCCCCTGCCGCCGCTGCCATGGCTACAGACAGCGGGATGGTTATGTACTGCGGCTGCGTTGATGATGATGCTACAAGTTAAATGAAAGGGGAATAAATAAAATGAAAGGGGAAAATACTTTTAATAAAAAAGGTTTTATTATTTATATACATATGTATGTATGTGTATATATAATGCATATATTTAGGCTTAATTATGTAATACATTATTTTATTCTCATCATCCTACATGCCTTTTCCCGACTAAGTTGGGGTCGCCTTTCAGTCTAACTACGAGACGGCGGAACTTCGATATTTTACGTGAAGCGACTGCCGTCGGACCACCACAACCCTTGGGTTGTCGAGGTCCGATGGCAGTCGCTTCCATTTCACCTAGTACTTGTACTAGGTGATATGGAAGTTCTGAATTTAGACCAGGTTGTCGGACTTTTATCTTTTGATTTTAATTTATACACCTCCCACACACGTCTCTGCATCACCCAAAGCGTGACTGGAAGAAAATGCCTACGCATTTAGTCCGCCTTATTCAGTGTATTTGCAGGAAGGGTATAAATAAATAAATTAGCCGTCATTCCACAGAGTATGGATTTACAAGTGTCAATTGCGTGAAAACATTCTGAGATTCGCGATATACTTTTGCGGTGGAGTTAGGCCTGCTGGGGTATTTTTCTTTTACTGACGTTAAAATAAGTCACACTTAATCGCGGGTGGATGAGACAGACAGGTATCATGTCCTCCGCAGTAAACCCCTCCACGAAGAAGTGATATCTGTGTCTGCCTGTGCGTATTAGTTGACGGAGCCTGCTTGCTGGGTGGATCGTTGAGGATATACCGTCACAACACCGACAGTTCACTCATTTTAGACGCATATAGCACATCCTGTGGTTTAAATCAGTTTAACCTACCTACCTACCTACCTACCTACCTAAATACTTACCTAACATGAGGCCCACAGGTATCGATAGTTAATAAAAGATAAATTACACTTACCGCCATCTTGTCCCTGATTAGCCAGTCCAAGAATAAAACTGTGAGGGTACCCCATCGCGAGGTTGTTGAGTCCAAGGTTACTTCTTATTGCGTCAAGTCCAACTCCGGCCAATACTCCCGAATGGTATAGCATAGCTCCTCCAGGAAGATCGACAGGTTTAGGCAAGAGTTTCGGCAAACCTTGAGGAGCTTTGCTGCTATCAGCTTCTTGGGCATTTGATGATGTGGAAGCTATCGGTTCACCGTATGCTTCTCTGTAAAAAAAGAAAATAATATCAAACTGTACACCTGGAACAACCAAATAAGTATTTATGTGTAGAAGGACAATAATATTTTTATAAAATGCACATAGATGATTAAGAAGAATATTCAAAGCCTTAGAACTGGCAAAGAAGTAAAGATGAAAATGAAAAATGTATTTAAAATTCGAAAAACTCTTCGGGAAGCTGTTAATGTATTTTGAATTTATTTCTCAATTGTTTTTACAAATAACCGTCATACTTTCCTTCTCTGCCGGATGGATAGCCCGCACTATGGAAATAGTGATATTAGTTCTCCTTGAACTTTATTGAAATAAAGAAAAATTTCCTCTAGCTACACGGTGGTAGTATGAGACTTCTTGTGTGATAATAATAAGAATAACAATAACTTGGAACATAGGGCCGTCTGATCCCAAACATAGAACCATAGTGCTCATCACATAATTAATTACCCTATGTGTGAATCGAACCCGCGACCTCTGGGTTCAGCAGTCAAGATCACTAACCACAAAGCGATGGCTCCGAACAAATAACCGAGTAAAATCAGTGGATTAACATTAGTTCGTATAGTTATGACTTGATGTACATCTGGGCTCTCGCCCGTCCCTGCTATAAGTCCAGGAATGGGCCAAAAGTTCCCACATCTACGAACACTTACCAGCGATTGTTACGTCAGCAAGTTCATCAGCTAGTTTAAATGGTACAAGAATCCTTACCGTTTGATAGGTTCTCTATCGCTATTATCATTTTGCAACCATTCTTGTTTATGGACGTGCATCAGTTTCTCGCTCGGAGACTCCGGCTCGCTGCCACTTTCGTCTCCGCTGTCTCCTGACGATGCTGGTTCATCCTGGTGAAAAAGAAAGTTCTCGGTTAGAAGGTTACAATAAATTCCGCCACTAAATGAGACCTCATCATTGTAGTGTGGCATTGTAGTGTGGAAGTCTTCAAGGAATTCTAGTTAAATAAGTAATAAAACTCTTCTGTATTGTCTTAAATATTTATAAACTATAAACTCAGCTATAAACTCCCGCACCTATTAAAGCTTGTGGTTTAGTGGTTTTATAATTAGTTTGTTAGTGTCAGTAGTTGGTTAGTGGTTCCATATATATATAATATGGATTGGAAAATATTTTTTTACCAGTTACGAGCAAGTTGTCATACGAACATCTGTGGCATTCGTTACGGGTAATTGGAACCCTAAAATGTCCGATAACCTGTTCTAACTACAGAACTTCGATATCGCCTAGTACTTGGACGGTGGAGGTCTGATAGCAGTCGCTTCACGTAAAATATCGAAGTTCGGCCGTATCGAAGTTAGACTGAAAGCCGATCCCATCTTAGTTGGGAAAAGACGCAGAGGATGATGAGCAAGTTGAAGTATAATTGGTGATATATATTTTGAGGCGATTGCTTTATTTTCTACCGGAAAATTTGACTAATAAAAGTACACATACATAAATAGTCCATATATTTATTTTATTTTGCACGTTACTTGTTTTCTTACTAGTTATATTTAGACCTTAATATGTTAATTCAAACATCACGAATATAGTTATAATTAACCATATAAAAGGTTGCTGGCAGTTTCCATATTTTATATGTGAACTTTTACTACAGATAACCGAAAATACTTGCAAGATCACGGGTAAAGCTACCCCTCGTAATATGCAGTTTATGGACTGTAATTAATGATTCTTCTTACTTATCAAATAGAATTAATAGAGCATGACATGTCCTTCGTTATCAACATCAACTATTTCTTCATCAATTACTGAGTTCCACGTGTCGTGGGCATGAGAAGGGCTGAGCTGTATTCCACCACGCTCATCTGATACGGTTTGGCAAAGTACTTGAAACATTCAAAATATATAAAACTGTTACCTATGCAGGTATATTCTCAATGTATTCCTTTACCATTAAAGCAACTAAGAGTCTATTGGAGTATAAAAAATAAATTATATTAGAAGCTTATCGATGTACGATAAAACACACATACACAATTGTAAATTTCTAAAACGTTCATCAATTATTTTGTTAAGCTGTTAAACATATACATAGCCTACCGATCTATGTATTTTTATTTTTCATTTAGATAACTATACCCCGCCTATTCATAATTTATCCAAAAGATTATCTAGAGACAGACTACAGACAGACGGAGACTTTACCGATAAGGCCGCCAAGTGAAGTTAAAAAAATTTTGCTCTTTATGGCGTACGCTAAATATATGATAGCTCTGCGTTTTGGAACAAATTCACAAAGTATCCAAATTGGAGTTTTATATACTTAATCCTTTTTTAATGATTATTACTTAATAAAATAGTTTTAACTTAAAAAAAGCTTAAGGTATGTTTGTATTGTTTGTTTGTACTGACGATCTTACTTATGGGTTGATTAATTAAAAAAGCCTTCTAAAGCTAAACTTTTGGGTTTAGCTCTTCTGTCATATACCTACCTTATATACTTTTGTTCAAATATACTCAATTAAGCTCTCCTTCTTATTCCTTTAACGTTATCTTAAAGCTAACACTTGAATATTTAATCCCTCTAATCATGTTGTACCGTACACTCAGCGCAGGTGTTTTTGAAGCGCCACTCAAAACGTTTTAGCGCACTGAGTAAAACCACACCTAGTAAAAGGCTGCCTACTCATAGCTGTGCACTTGTTTGATGACGACTTAAGTGCTTATGAAATCGAGAGGATTTCCATCTTTTGAAGTCTAAAGGATCTATGTATATAAGGCCGATGGAGATGTCTGACGTCATGAGACTCTCGGTGAGATTACAAATATAGTGTGCAAGTGGGGTATAGAGCAACGGTTGTTATGTCCTTTCAACACACAATGGTTGATGTTGAGAACTATCATTGTGTGATGCAGGATTAGTAGTTACTAAGTAATTAAGCTGGTGTTCGCTAGATGGCGCACATTGTCGTACTTACATGGTATACTTGCAAGCATTCTTTTTTCAATAGTGTGTCTCAGTGTCCAATCGGATATTATTTTAAACTAAACATATTCTACTTACATTACTCATCTAGATACAATCACATTATAATAGGAAAAGCCTACATTGTTTGTTATTAACATATTCATTCATTATTTCTTACACACATACACATACGTCTATTCACAAAGAGAGTTTTGTTACGTCACGTGGGTAAATCACACAAGTAATTAGTTGGTATCATGCGCATCAAAGCAACATAATTGTAAATAAATACCTACAAAGGATGATTTCCATAGACGCAGAGCTGCGCTCGCGCCGTTCGATACGATCGTATAGTGTTACTATTAGAATAGAGTGGATGGGACCATGTCGTAAGAGAGTTATTTATTTAAAAGCCCAAAACACATCGCATTTATTTTTTTGTAAAGAAGATAGTTATATAAATAACAGTATCTTATTTACTAAAAAATAAATATTTTCTTTTGGTGAAATACTGAGATTCGATGGGGTCAAAAAACTCATACAATCATCTGAACTACTACTAAAAATGTATTGAGTTTGACTTTACAGCTAGTTACGCGTACTTACATTGTGTTGTGTCGTCTAAGGGATAGAACTTGCTACCGAATGGGTGTGGGTCGAACCCCTCTCAGTACACTACCGATGTGAACCCACTCCTAACAGAAGCACTTGGTTTATTTTGTGAAATAATTTTATTAATGTAAGGTCCACGTTACTAGTAGACATTCTTTCAAATAAATTGTACCTACATGACTTTGGAAAACATTAATCCACAAAGTAAACATCACAATAATAACCAAAATAATTATTCATTGCAAGAAATTATCCATTAAAAGGGAGAGTATGTCCATATGTGTATAGCGTGGCTAGGGCGCGTGGGCGTCGTCTTTATTCGCCGACGCACTAAATAATAATAATTGTGGTTAACTAACTACCGTTTAACGCATTCGGCTTTCTTCTGTACATCTGATAAATCCAGTGATACGGTCAGCAGAAAAATATTATAAATTTACTGTTTTGGTAACTTAACGTTTAACATACTTAAACAAAATTTAATTTAAATTGTATTTGGTTTTAGTACTGTAGTAAGAAAACTATTGTATTAATCAATGCCATCTTATCTTCAAGACATTTTGAAAACGTATTAGGTGCATCATTGACACGCAAACTGTATATAGTAGTAAATAGAATTATGTTTTTTTTAAGATTTAGTACTAATGGAGGCGGTTTCGGGCTCCGCTTGGTCAGGCGGAAATGTGTATATTCTGTATTTCGTATATTCTTTATTGTACACAAAAATAACAATCTTATAAGTACAGGAAGGAGAATAGCATGTACAAAGGCGAGCTTAACCCATAGTTGAGTTTTCTTCCAGCAAACCTTGGGAGTGAAGAGAGGATAGTAAAGAATAAATAGAGGCAAAGTATCTACGTTAAAGGGAATTGAATAAACATAAAATTAAAAACCTAAACTATAAATACATAATGTATACCTACAGAATAACAAGTATATATAAATTTACATATATTACCTGCTTACTACACGTGGTGTTACCAGTGAGCAGAAATGATAAAACTCATTTTTATTTTTATATTTTTTTTTGTATTCTACCTATTTAAAAAAACAAGATTGTGGTCTTGTTTTTTTATTTTTTTGTTTCTTGTGAAAATGTAAGTGTTTGTATGTGTAATTGTGAACCACAATATGCCAAAATTAAACCTTTTTCTTTCTTTTCTTTCTTCTTTCTAATGAAATATTAGCTAAGTTACGTAACTAGGGCATAATGTTTACATATAAAATTAATGGACAATATTTGAATAAAATTGCTAACTAAAGATTTATCAAATTTTGATTTGTGCATTACTGATTTACTAACCATACCCCAGAGTTATTTAAAGAGTACCGGCATCGTAAACCTTATCCTCTGACACAGTACTGAACGTGTCTTGATATATTTTCTCCAATTTTAACTCAATAATCTATTTATTAAACAAATATTCTGGAACATATTACATAGGTGGCGCTGTCTAGTCCTAAACTAAATACAAAAGAATACATATACTTAAATACTTATTATAGTAAATTCATGCATATTTTACAAAAAAAAAAACAACGAAACCAATGCACACAACAATTTGCGCTGAGCGGAAATCGAACCCGCGTCCTCTGGCAATGATAACGAAATAAAAGATACTAGTACTTACGAAGTAGCTATTATCTTGTCTGTGCTTAAAGTTGTATCAAAGATAGCAGGCAAACGAAAAAAACTCGTAAGTGCTAAATAAGTAAATACAGTAATCAGAAACTAGACAGGCCTAATTACATACATTTGTTTTACATATTTTCACAAATATTACTGATTATCAAAACTATTATTTTCAAGTTTTTTTTTTGCTAACAGTACATTGTGAAGGCATTAAGTGTCCGCGAGTCGGGTCTACAATCGGTTAGTACTCCGTTTTTGGACGTTACAGTTTATTTTGTAGCATAGTGACGTCACAATGCTACAGTTACCTCATTATTGTGCTAACTGTACTTTTCCTTTGGTTCACTTGACAATTGTTTTAGATGTTAGAGAACGAGTGGGAGGCGCATTTGGCGATATGTTATTTTTGCCTTTTAAGATCAATCTTTAAAAAATGGGAAGTAAGTATATAGTAGATGAAATACGTTGACTTCTATTACAAAATCATTTATCTAAAGGGACACGCCACCATGGAAAAGGTTTTCTTCAAAAGACAGTAGACAAAGACAAAGGATATGACAATGCTTCTTAATATTTTTTTAAATCAATGTTTGTAATGTCAAAATAATAGTTTTTAAGCTCGTACAGCTATTCGCACGATACCGATACCTAAAAATCTGTTTTTTCGTCTGTCTGTCTGTTTGTACCGGCTAATCTCCGAAACGGGTGGACCGATATCCACGGGACTTTCACTGGCAGATAGTTGGAGTTATAAGGAGTAATTTAAGCTAATTTCATTTTGGTCTTTGGTCTGCCACTGCTAGTCATTTATAAATCCATAAAGTAGCTGATAGATTTGAGAGCGTGTGTTTTTCGGTAATACCAGGCCCACCTTACCTGGTGATGTAGTATCAAAAATATACCAACTTTGGATGACTAGCACTCAGTCGCGCACTCAGTAGAAAACACGCACGCATTTATTTTGTTGTAACGCTACACTGTTCCTACACCATAAAAGGTTTAACAGGAATCTTACCGTGTCAGAAATAGAAATCGATTGTAATCATACTGAAAATCCCTTTCATTTAGCTACATAAGTACATACATATATTTATACACCCAGATCCCTTGGAATAGACCACTTGTGACAGACACCATGTGGTTTTAGTGGGTACGATTCCAGCATACAGCTTCACTGTTTGTCCTGGTGAGGAGGGATGGTTTCATTTTGGATTTGTGGCCCATTAAATATTATATTTTACTCCCAATTTAGCGTATACCTTCATATAACCATGATGATTATTCTATTAAAATTACTTAAATTCCGGAGTCCGTTTGCTCCTGAGATTAAACTACACATTCATAAATTATTTGTGCATTCAATTTTAACGAATAAACTTCGTAATGTTTTAACAGTTGTTTACATAATACGTACTGGTGTGGTTGGAACGTAGCAATGTAGTATAGGCCTGAGGCTGGGGAATAGCGGGACCGCAGCCGATACCGCCGGGACACGGCCGGAACACGCCGTCGAAACATTGGGAGGTATTTGTTCCCAGTCTGACCACGACACTTTTGAATGTTATTCTGTGAAGGAACAGTTGTCATGTCCCTCCAGCACAAAGGTAAGATAATCCGACCATGCAAGGTGATCATGCTTGAATTTTCATTACGTGATTCAGTATTAGTAGCTGTGTCGTTTGGTTTGTCTTCGCTAGATGGCGTTGAAGTGTGTTTTGGTGTGTGGGGATGTCGCCACAAATCTATACTAAACCAAGCAAAATCAGCCCTGAGACAACTCCGATCTTCTTTTAATTACTTTCCCTGCTACACTATATAACCAATGTTTAAAATGTACGCTCACTGTTATATGATTTTTAGGCTATATAAGCAAGTGCGCTGTATAAAAATAAATCGCTTGATCGTATCTATTTCGATCGTGTTTGATATTATCTGACCATTGTCGATCGATATCCATACCCTCATAAACCTGTGTTTGTACAACATTATGAAATTTATATTGTTACAATCTGATATTAATCCCGGTATTGAGATTATCAAAAGAAACAGTGAACTGACTTGTTAAAAAGTGGTCAGTGTCTTAATTTATTTTAATTCTTTAGTTCTTATAGTGTTAATTCCTTTTTAACACGAAGTTTTGTTGCAAAGCTATTGGCTATAAACTCCATTCAAATTCAATATCTTTATTTCATAAAATTGATCATCAATTATTCCAAATCGTGAATTTAAAAATAATTATTATAATTAAAAATTATACATCAACACACACAGAGTCACCGCAACAATAGTTTGCAATAGTAGATTAATAAGCTACCTTATTCATTATCGATTCTAAAAAAATATCACAAATAAAGTTTCAAGCAATTCACCGGGCACTTGTATTTAGAATACTCTTTTTATCTTAACTTCGAACAAGTGAAAATTTTCATACAACACAAACAGGATTTTCGATAAAAATCAGTTTTGTAACAACGAAAGCTATACCGAATACATTGTAAATCATTATTCAAGGGTCCCATACAAATGTCTGAACATACACACTGACTAACAAACATGTGTATAGTGAAGAATTCCTATTATACCAGGCGGAATGCGTCTGCTTGATTTTGAATGGTCGCTTATTATGCACCCATTTACACCCGAGAAGCGATATCATGGATATATAGTGTTACTGGAAGAAACAGACTTATAAAGATTGATTTATAACTTTAAAAAACCGTTTTCTCTCAGAGATTCCTCGGGAAAACTATCGGTTTCCGAGTGAAGGTTCAGCAAAAGCGTTGCTTATCTGATCTAGTACTTACTGTACCTCGGATTTATTAATCTTACTACTATTATAAATGCGAAAGCTTGGATGGATAATCGTTATAGTTCGTTCACATATCTAACAATATTACAAATTTCTGTAATTTTTTCACAAGGTCCCGTCTTGCTGTCACTTTTCAAATAATAACTTTAATAATATATACACCTTTCCTTGTCAATTTAAATTAAAGTTTTCTTTCTGACATTAACATTATTTATTTACGTTTAATATTGTAATCTGACAATCTAATCTGACATTAACATTATGTATTTACGTTAAAATTGCTACTCAACAATGTTTTCCCCTTCATTTGCATACCAGCCTCTTCCAGTATCACTGTACATCTCAACGAAAGATACGAAAACAGTAGCCTAAAGGCGTTTGATACGCATCTGGATAGCAGTAACAAGGACCATGTTCATGTCAATCGCGCTAATGTTACCACGCCGGCCCTTGGTCGATATTTACCTATGTGTAATGTTCTTGGTACAAAGATGGTTGGTGGTGGAGCGTGGGTGGACGGTCGGGCCACATGGAAGAAATGGTCTGATGAAGGCAGGTTGTCGGAATAATTATAATGGCGTCTTTGTTAAGTTCTATTGAAGGGTAATATTTGTCAAGGATCATTGCATGGTTATCTTATCATAGTATCTATATCATTTTTTGACTGGCCTGTTGGTCTAGTCGTTAGTGACCCTGACTACTGAGCCAGAGGTCGTGGGTTCGATGCCCAAATAATTGTGTGATGAGCATGATCATTTGTTCTGTGTCTGGGTGTAATTTATCTATAATATGTATGTACTTAGAAATATATAAGTATGTTTATCAGCAGTGGTTACCATAGCACAGGCTCTGCCTAGTTTGGGATCAGGCGGCCGTGTGTGAGATATGTGAAGTTATTATTATTATTTTCAAATAGTATTCGAAGACTATTGTAATGAATGTTTAATTTTTTTTACCGATTTTAAAACGGAAGAGGTTTTTAATTCGACTAGAAAGTGTTCCTTTGTGTATGTTACGCATTATCTTCGTTGATTGTGAAAGGAATATTTTGCGCTCGTAGCTAATGGCTCCCCTGAGGCACAGTATTATTACAGTGTTACACTTATATACCACTCATAGTACGACAAAGAATATCAAGCTTTTACTGATCCTCATAAAAAAGGAGGTTGAATCCCAATGCTCAAGTTTTCTCTCATGACCGGGACTGATTTTTGGTCTGCAGAGACAGGCAAAGGGGACTCGTGGCTAAGTGGTAACCAAGTAGGTTAGCACATTACAAAGTTAAATAAGTAATACCAGCCAGTTCAGTCTAGGATGGGTGACCATTCTTAACACATTGAGAGCCCTCCGTGTCTCGGAGAGCACGTTAAACCGTCGGTCCCGGGTGCTATACAATCATCTGTGGCATTCGTTACGAGTAGGTGGAGGCCTAAAAAGTCCGACAACCTGTCTAACTATAGAACTTCGATATTGCCTAGTACTTGGTTGTGGAGGTCTGATGGCAGTCGCTTCACGTAAAATATCAAAGTTCGGCCGTATCGTAGTTAGACTGAAAACCGACCCCAACTTAGTTGGGAAAAGGCGCGGAGGTTGATGAGTGACAGGCAAAGCAATATGATACAGTGTCGCGGTCGTGGTGCTGAATGTACCCTACACCCAAATCGCTTCTTTTACAAGATACGTGACAGCGCCTGAATTATTTGCGCTACGATTTAGCGGGAGACGGGTCTTAAGACTAGAAGTGACTGTAGACACATAGAATTGGAAGAGAATTCACAGAGCACCGTACATACGTCGTAACTTGGATAACCTGTGACGAAATTTTCATACGAAAATTAGAGCACCCGTGGTGGAAAAGCTAATTAATAAGCACGTTGTTCGTGTTCATTTTAGTTTTGAGCTATCTATGTTAACTGCAATGATAAAATAGCCTCTATAGAAGCTCTAATGTGTTTAACCTTTACAGTTAGTAATCTTCAAACACATTCAATATTTTACCCCACTATACACATAAATCGAAGATCTAAACCTAGCTCCCACACACTGAGGATTAAAATCCAACTGAATTAACCATACACCAATAACTCTCTAGCATTATCTTGTCTGAAACCATTTTGTTCACTCGCTGAAGTTAATCCCAAAGAAAATGTGGCTCGCAAGACTGGTAGAAACTTGGATTCGATGTGTTAGTGGGTCCGCTAACATCTTTAGACAGAGCAAACCTTGGCTGAGATAGTGATCTAGAAACTAAAGGATTTATGCTTTACGGTACTTTTAAATGGTACCCTACTAATATTAAAAACGTGAAAACGTTTGTGAGGATGTATGGATGTTTGTTGCTCTTTCACGCAAAAACTACTAAACCGATTGCGATGAAACTTGGTAGGTAGATAGCTGGAGACCTAGATTAATACATAGGATATTTTTTATCTCGATATTCTAACGGCATAGGGACTTACGGGGTGAAACCGGGGTGCAATAAATCTGATTGTTTATTTTTAATCTCAGGAGCTATCAGTAAAATTTGATCATTATTTCCCATCATCACCATCGTACAAGAGTTAATACTATGTAGAGTAGGGGAGCCCCCTTTAATTTTTCATTTGTATTATTTGTTGTTATACAGAAATGTACATTCTGTGAAAATTTCAACTGTCTACCTATTACGGATCATGAGATACAGCCGGCTGACAGACAGACGGACGGACAGATAGACAGCGGAGGCTTAGTAATAGGGTACCGTTAGTTACTCTTCGGGTTCGGAACCCTAAAAAACACCCTTTAATAGCGAACCAAATGAAAATGTAAAAATAAGTTCCAATATCCATAATAAAAAAAATGTACCATTTAAAATCTTTAACTTAACACATTCCACCTTCATTTAAAAACGGAGGCATAAATACCTGGTAATTCAAACGGTCATATCTTGTAAACGAATAGTTTTTTTTTTTAATTCTTATTGTAAAGGCATGGCAGAGTCATGCCCTTTAAGTAATTTGCGTAAGTGTTCTATTTTCAAATACACCCTGTATAAAACGGTATACCTAAAGTCATAGAGATTGTTACGTTTAGTATAACCGACGATAATGGGTAAAGCCACAGGCAAAACCTAGTTACGTCACTACCCTAAAAGACAAATAGGAACACACCAACTTTGTAACGTGTTCGAGTGTTGACGCATGTCCATTGTAGTGTGGGTTCGATCCCGCGCGACGTAGATAACCGTCTGACGCGTCGCTTGAATCTTAAACGAGATTGAGGTGCCAATTACCTACTTGACTGGTTGTTTTTTTTAAGATCACTACTAATGTCTTATAAAGTCTGGATTCATACAATATCTTATCTATCTATATGTATATAAGTTTCGTTTCACGTTGTTTGTTCGCGATGAATTCCTAAACTAATGAACCGATTTTAATGAAATTTTGCACAATGTGTACAGTTTGGTTTAACTTGAGAAATAAGATAGGTAGTTTTAGTTTTTTTTTGCAAATTGTCTAGCCACAGCAAGGCAAGGCCGCAAGGGTAGCTAGTCTATATCATACTAATATTATAAACGTGAAAGTTTGTGAGGATTTATGGATGTATGAATGTTTGATACTCTTTTACGCAAAAACTACTGAACCGATTACGATGAAACTTGGTATGTAGATAGATGGAGACCTGGATTAACACATAGGCATAGGCACCAGGGCTTACGCGGGCAAACCGCGGGACGCAGCTAGTATTAATAAAAATTTCGTGTCACGTTGTTTGTTCGCGATGAACTCTTAAACTAATAAACAGATTTTAATGAAATTTTCGCATACTGTGCAATTTGGTCCAACTTGAGAGATAGGATAGTTTTTATATCAAGTTGTAGTCACAATATTTTTTTATTGCACATTTACTTAGCCACAGCAACGCGTGGCTAGGGAACTAGTATAACATAATATTAGTACCCCGCATGTTTTTAGTCATATATTCCTATTAGCAAAATTAAATTTCTCCTATAACACCAAAACCTAGCCATGATTTCCTTCTTTTCTGTTATGTTGTCAATCCAAAGATTGCCTGTAAGTCGTTGCTTTTAGCGTGAAGGCCGCGTTTTGAAATGAAATGAAACTTTATTTGCGGCAACAAGGTAACAAAAGGTGTTATGTCATAAAGGAACAAGTTCATGTTCCGCCTTCGTTAAGGTAGGCAAATATTAAAATATAATATGAATATGAATAATATGATGAATAATAAAATAAATTTACTGAAATAAAATACTGAAAATAAAGATCAATACAATATCAAAATTATGTCAATAAAGTTTAATTTTCATGGGTTGTGACAAAAAATACAATTTTACCTTTTAATTTTAAGTCTGTCTGCAATTTTGTAGTTCATAACATCCTTAAGTGTATAAAAACTTTAACTGAATTCTAAATTGTCGTAACGGTAATTTGTACATATTTTTTTTTTATGTTATAGGGGGTAAACGAGCAGACGGGTCACCTGATGGTAAATGACTACCGCCGCCCATGGGCATCTGCAACTCAAGACTCACAAGTCCTTTGCCGCCATTTAAGGGAGTTGGGAGTGAGGGGCGGTGGGGGGAGAGAGGGGAAGGGCGGGAATAGGGGAGAGGGAAAGGTGAGGGCCTCCGGTAACCTCACTCACGCGGCGAAAAGTAATGAAAGCATTGCTTCACTGCCGGTTTTCTGTAAGGCCGTGGTATCACTCCGGTCGAGCCGACCCATACGTGCCAAAACATGGCTCTCCCACGTTAATAATAATAATAATATATGTGTGAGATATGTTTTGTAAGCAAATTCACATCTTAAATGTGATTTTGGTCTGTGGCATTCGATCCTCCTCTAATATATGTATATTTTCACTACAAAAATCGATTACTTAACGACTTCGCGTTGTTTATACCGCGTCGCGTTGATTATATTTCAAAACCGACTTTAAACTGCATCTGAACTGCGTCGCCTACTTTTCAGTATCTGTTTAGCCTAGTAAAGGTTGAAATCAAGGGACTAATATGAAAAGTAAGGCTCTGAAGAAAATAAGACCGGGACATTAGCATTTACGAGCACGAAGCGAAGATCAGCCATCGATGACCCTCCCAGCCTTCCCACGCACAAAACTATCCCCTAATATTTTCTATTACACAGTTTTTTCACACAAATTATTATCAATATCGAGTGTCCTTTTTAGATTACAATACAAATATACATTATACATATATGTATATTATGTGTTATTCTCTTGGACGGAGAAAATGTTATTATCAAACAACTAATCTTCTTATACTTTCCTTTGAATATTATAATAAAGGATCAAATACTGAGGGATATGTTCTTATGTAAGTTCTACGATAATTCTGTACCACGTTGCCGTATATAAATGATTGTTTTTTTGATACAAAAGAAGTACATCTGATATGGTCTCCATATAGAATTAATCCTACTCTAAGAACGAACAACTTGTCAATGAAGATTCTAGTAGCAGGACATTGACATCAATGTCCTGCTACTAGAATCTTTTTATAAAGTTTTTAGTAATAGCATATACAGCATACGAGTATGAGCATAAAGTTGTGAGTTGTGAGTTGTAAGTGGGGTTGTAGGTTGTACTTTTTATAAAGATTGTAATAACTAATTATGTGTATGTACTAAAGATCGCCTGGTGGTCGAATTTCGTCCATGGTTTATTAATACATGAACCAGTATAAGTTGAAATGTCATCGTATAGACTTACCATAGTACAGGTAAACACATCTACTGGACGCGTGTAAATTGACGATGATTATTTTTCAGAGGGCCCGTACTTCTCGGCAACAGCCAGTTCGTGTAACAGGCATGCGACCCTGAGCTGCCTCCACCCTTATAAGTAAAAACCCTGTGCTTACACCCTTCCCTTTTTAACTATTTTTCCCTTTCTTTATACCCCAAATTTTCCTATCTATAATTCCTAAAGTGCCCGGTTAATGGCTATAGGCTATATATGACATAAGTAACGCCAAATTATAGTTAGTAAAATGTGGGCTTTAATACAGAGGCAGAGGGCCTACCCCTTCGGGGATGTAGGCGCAGGGGTTTAATTATAATTAAACTAAGGTCGGAACAACCTAGACTTTAATATACATTAATTAATAATCAAGTTCCTTACTTCCATGTATATCATTGCATAACGTTTAGTTTAATTTATTCTATTTATTTTCAGACTTTCTAACGAGTCAAGCGATGCATTGAAGCTTGGATAACCAATAGTGTTGTCATGAACAAATGTCACATAAATACATCCCAAAGTGAGAAGTTAAATTTTTACCAAATGAAACTTGCCTATATAGGTCACTTGCCTTTGTAAAAGGTAGATTTAATTTGTTCAGTAAAAACCCGTGTGATGTGACTAATCCTACACACACTTCCACTACTCATGTACGACAAGATCAACGGCAAGAACCCACGAAAACATCGAGCACGACTTTCATGCGAACACAACTTTGAACCCAAAAATGAAAATTAACTCTTTACCAACTAGTGCTACTATTATTTTCCAAAGCTTGTAAGTAATTTAGCCAGTTGAAGGAACAAGTTTAAAGCTCAAATTTAATGTTCAAAGTACTCCTTTAATTGATTAATCTCACTCACTATCCCACTGATGTGCCTCCTATACTCCTTAACAAGGCAAGTCTCTGGCAGAACCTCAAGAAGTCTTAGGCAAAATTTAACTCAAAAATGAACAATTAACTCTGTACCAACTATTGCTAGTGTCTTTTTCCAAAGGTTGTAAATAATTTAGCGAGTTGAAGTAACAACCCGTGTAAGCACACAAAGCCAGTATCCGTACCGATTACAGTACAATGAGATGTCGTAATTTCTAATGTTAATAACATAATAACAAGCCACAACCCATTTAGGATTGAATTTGTAACAGAACGGGAGCATGCGCCCAGTGGGAAAGTTACATATGTACTGTTTTGAAGTTTTCGATTGTGAAAGTATAGTATAAAGGGAATCCAGTCAAAACCAGCTACTTTCTTCAGGGTGGTCGTTTATCAAATGTAGGGCAAATTGGAATGGCAATAGGCTGGTCAATGCCATTTCAGTTGGGATGTCCAGCAGTGGGTGATTCATTTATATACATACATGTATCTAAGGGTCAGCTATTATACAGCGCTGAAACACGATGGCACCACGAGCTTCTCTCTCTCTTTCAGGTCATGGTCAATGGTTTTTAAAGGAATAATCTCTGTCCCTTAAAGCAAAACAGAATTTTATATTTTATGAACCTGTAGATAATTATTTTGGCACTACTAAATTATTGCGCCTCTTGAAAATTTTTAACCATTTCACTTGAATACCAGTGTTTTCTTTATCTCTATCCTCTATGATAGCATGTCTGGGGGGTAACGGGTGGGGTCATACGGTAACACGACGTATTCTCGTAGTCTCTGAACCGAAAGGGTAAGGATCTTTGAAGTTAATAGTGTGGCCGCCTACTGTTCAAGAGGCGGTAAATGTCTACCAGGGTTCTCGTTAACTTCGTTCTTATATTACTCGAGAGTCCCTTGCAGTGACTGTCTACTTCCAACTTCCGACATACATCTACACCGTTAGCCCTGGTGCGGTGATGACCCACAGGCGTTTTCATACAATAGCAAAAGATGTGTGTTTACTTATTTTTGAAGTGAAAACTTCTTTAGCGGCGTTGTGCACTTTTTGGGATGGGTAAAAAATGCTGAACTCGCGTCAGGACACGTGACCTGATCAAAAATTCGTAACCCGGAGCCGAGTTTCTTATATTTTAAAAAATATAACATTCGAAATTTAAACATTTATGAGCGGCCAGGAGCGCAGAAGTTCCAGTGTACCCTATGTATACATTTAGATATGTTATTACCTACTTTTTATTTTTAACCTAATTATATATATACAGATGTGTGTGTGTGTGTATGTATATGCAAATACATTGTGAAGTTATGTTTACACTTCTGACGTGCAATCCTACGACTGATTGTTTTTTTATTTGTTTTATTTGCAAAGTAACCAAGTCCGAACCCTCCCCAACCTTTTCTTTTTAAATAAATCCATTAAATATTTCAATTATATATTTTTTATTTAAATTCAAAATTGTTTGTTCGACAATTGGTCTCCAAATGATAGCTATCGACGCGTTACATCAAAGCGTTCCCAAAACTCTACTATGGCCGCAAAACAAGCAATGGACGGTTCATTATATGTTTGGGTTGTTTTAATACCTCTGTGTCGTGCAGGTGAATAAACTCAGGTTTTAATTGATCAGCATCGAAATGTTGGTAATGTTGTTGAGCATATTTTGCGGTTGATCAGAGCTTTAAAAGCATTAAAAAAGGTTTTATGCGTTTACACATTAAACGATTCGTGACAAAACAGAGTGGATTTGTGAATGTGATGGTGATTTTTGTTGCTGCACGAAGTCAGTAATGCTTTAGCTGGTAAACTCAGCGCTGCCTGTTGTCTATTAATGCCGCGTTCCAATAAACAAGAAACGATTCGCTTTTGCATTGAAAATTCAACGTAATTTTACCGTCCGTAAGCAAAACGAATCGTTTCTTGTTTATTGGAACGCGGCATAAGACGAGCGATAAGAAGGATCAAATACTTTACTAATAAATGTAGAAAATACGCAATTTTATTTAGTTAATTTTCAATATATTAGAAAATCAGATGGGTTGATTATATTTTTGTTCATCATAATATGATAAGTCAAATATGGCTACGGCTAAGTAGATTTCTGTTCAAACCGAAGACACACGACTTGGAAAGAAATTCCAGCTTGTCGAAGATAGCTGCTACCACCTAAGTGTGTAAACAATGTTCGTTTTTTGGCTAATGAATAGGTTCACTCGAGCTCCATGGTAGAAGAGATAGGACTGTCAACGCAAAAATGTCAGTTTTGCGAATATATCTCGAAACTGATAACCACTAACGTTGCACGTACTACGTAAGTAGTATTTGAAAAAAAAAACATGTTATATTAACAACCTTACCAATATTGCTAGAAATTATCAAGTTTGCTAAATATTGATCAGCACCCAAGTGAAGTTATTAAACTTATAATGCACACCTAAGCCTTTTATCACCCCACCATTATCTGCCATTTTCAGGCCTACCAATGGCGTCGCGCTGCCGGTATAACTAAGTCATAATAATGTCTAACCTAATTTCCAAAAAATAAAAAAATAGGAATTTTTAATAAAATAAATAAGAGTTTTTGATACGGCGACAACAGACACCAGTTTATTGCATTACTTTTAAGATAAATTGAGAACTTAATTTTACATTCCACACCTACACCAATGCTAAAAACCACTTGTGTAATTGATAAGGTCCATTAACACCCCGTATACTTTACTGTGTATTACCGCCATTACTTCACGTTACCGCCCCTACGGTTCCCAGTATTACCTAAGGGATCTGAAGATTGAAGTAAAAGTAAGCGAGGTTTTATTTCCATTTTATTGAGGATACCGATCGTTATTATTTTATTTACAGGGCCGTTACATTTTTAGGAGTTATTTTATGTGGGTACTAGCTTAGGTTTGCAAACATCGAGTATTTTGTATTATAACTCAACGTGTAAATTGTGTTTCAATGTTCGATGATTTTTTATTTATTTATTTTAGATTGGCATCGTATGTCTGTCTAAGTGTCCCATTAAAATCTGATTCAAGTTCCGCGTCAACTACTTTAAACGATTCTTGAGTAGAGATTAACAATACAATACTCAAATGATTTAAGAAACAGGATGTCGTTAAAACTGTTCTATAATAAATTATAGTATATAAAAAAAATACACGCTTTAATAGCGAACTAAATTAAAAAGAAAAAAGAGTTTCAATATCCACCTCCTGGCGCTGTCATCACCTGCTGGACTCGTCAAAACGAATCATATGAGCCCAAACTCGAAGGGTTTACTGGTAGCCACTAAAGACTTCCACTTTCCACCTCCTGGCTCCATCATCAGATCAGCTCCAGATGGCCAATTATAATGAATTATAATGAAATTATAATACATGGTTAATTTGTATTAAAGCCATCTATCGTAAAGAATGCAAAAGGACACGTGAAACTGGTGGCGTGATCAACGCGCGACCGATGCAATAGTGGGGATACCGATTCACCGCGCACGCCTCTGAATAATTTTGTATTATATAGAATCACAACTCTATCATCCTCGCTCCTCACAAGACGTTGTAATTGTACATAACAAGCAATGAAATTATAAAATAATCAATCGACACCTAGTACATCTCAACGAACAATCATCAACAGTTAGTTACAAATAAAAGTAATAGAAGCGTGTAAAAACGTCATTACTTCGGTGATTCTTGATAAACGTATGACTCCTCATGTTGGGTTCCACAAGTCAAACTGAAATTTATTTTAAGCGACTGTGGAGTCCGAGTAAGCTTCTTTAATCGGGCCCTTATATACGAGACGTTGATTGATTTGAAGATTGTTGCTCTAAAGCTAAACTTTAGGGATATATGTTTATATAAATACATTCTAGCTCAAAGGGCGTATAGTATATGTAATTTTATGTGCTATACCTATATCGTTTGAGATCCGAGATCGAGAGAGATCAATATGAGAATCCTATGTTTATTAAGGCTATTGTGGAACAGAGATTGTCGCCAATAAATAATCATACATTTAAAATTTAAAATACCCCCAATTCGAAAATCCCTTTAACGATTACAAAAGAGCTGATGATCTTCGAACGGCTGAACAGATTTCCTTGAATTATATTTATGAACACTCTCGATCAAGTCACCTTTCAAACAAAAAGAACTGCACTCAAATCGGTTCATCCGTTTGGACGCTATGATACCACACCTATTTTTTTGCGTCGGGGGTTAAAAAAGGAATGGATAGGACTTCCATGTATCTGTGACAGCCCTAGTCACCAATAGACATAGAATAAATATTGTCTACTCGTCCCTAAATACAACAATAAATGCCGAAAACTCATAAAAAAGTTGTTTTATTTTGTTTCTACATGATTGGGACTTATTCCCCTTCGCCTATAGGTGTGTTTCTTACAAGGCACACGGAAGTCCAGGACGGTCACAGTGCACAATGGTCGGTGAGATGAAAGCCACTTAATATGCGTTACGTAAGCTAATGGCGGCCGGCCACCATTGTAATCTGATCGGGTATTTGCCGATATTTTTTGTTAAATGCTGATATTGTCACGACTGCCGAGTTACTTTCCGGTGAGATGCAGAATTTAAATATATTTTATAAGTGCACATGATGAAATATACCGGAGATGTAACCTATCCTTGTAAAACGTAAAATTATAGGTAAGGTACCGAAAATTTTTGCTCAAATTAAAGCCACTTCAATGGGAATGAACCTCCTCACTATAGAAAACTGCGGTTAAACTACACTGAACTGCATGGGAGAGAGGGACTGATGTTGATGAAAATTATTGAGTAGGATAGCTTTTTTCTATACAAATAATAATCCAGAATTTAAAAGAGAAGAGAATTTAAATTTTAAAAAACTGCCAGCCGTAGGACTGTACGTCAGAAGTGAAAACCTAACTTATATATATATATATATAAATATACATTTACATAAAGACATCTGTATACATGTATGCGTGACGGTCACGCGAGTTCAGTGCTTTTTTCCCATACCAAAAGTGCCCAACGTGCCTAAAATCTGATTTTTTAAGGAAAATTTCTTCCTTAAAAAATCAGATTTTATAGTATTCATTTATACTTGTTATTTTTTGTGCAAGGTGTAGAAATAACTAATAGTATCTACACAACACTTATTGCTCGAATTTTTAGTCAAAATGTTGACAATTTTGTCCTACCTTTGAAATACGGTAACTAAGTCTGCATACATGTACCACGTTAAAAGAAAATGATTGGTACACATCAGTATAATATTTGAGCTCGTTCACGGTTCTTACAAATGTAGTACTAACGCCCTCTTTTGATATACATGACGTGGTTTACAAAAACTATGTTTTTGTTATATATAAACATGATTTTTCTTTTTGTTCTTCAATGAAATCTAAATATGTGTCCGTAATGAGTAGAGATAATAATAATATTTTAAGGCATATTACTCATAGCTATTTAAACCCAAACTAAGCATAGCTTTAAAGGTACTATGGGTTTTAGAACACGGATAAACATACATAAATACTATTTTTTGTTAATAATTACTTATTATACATAGAAACACGCATATAAATAATTGCACTGAACGATAATCTAACAAGGTACATTACTTTATTTACAAATTCACATATTATTTACATATGTATTACCCACCCTACAAAAGATTAATAAATTCCCCGAGAGTAAAGCCTCTGATGTCTCCAAAGTGGCAATCCGTGAACATTTAAATGTGTGCCATCACACATACGAAGCAGGCGAAAGGAAAGACGATTTCGGTTCCATTTAGTTGAGTGTGTTTTGTTTTGGAAATGTGTGCGTTGAGAAAGAGAAATTATTTTCGTTTTCAGTAAAGAGGATTTTATGAACAGTCTATAATTGATTTAAAAAAAAAGACAACTTCTGTATTAGGAATTACTCCTGTGTCGCGGGGGACTTTACAAACATACAAACAACGGACACAAAGAACACCCAGACTAAGGTGGGAATCGAACCCATGACCTATAAGCATAGCGGTCAGGGTCACTAACCACTAGACCAACAGGTCAGTCGCCATTTGCTGATTTGGGAAAAAAATATGTTAACACAAGCTTTTGCACGCGGCTACCTTCGCGTAAAAGTAATTTTTGCATCCCTCGGGAACATTTTTTTATGGATTAATGGTACCCTACGTCCTTAACTGTCTTTCTGGCAACGAGTATGCGAAATATCATGATAATCGAATGGCACGGCAGCGCACAAAATACGAACAAACTAACATTGATTTTTATATATAAGAAGATTTACTTTATTGTGATGGAAACCTCTTTATACTGACTTCAGAAAAACGAGGAGGTAGGTGTCCATTTTTCTATGTACGTATACCAATCACGCAACCGCGGCTTAAGCGATTTGATTACTTTATTAAGTTAAGTTAGACCTAGGGATGGTCCTGTATATTTTTTGTGACATAGTAAATACTATTTTAAAGTAAATACCTCGAAACTTTGTTTAAGAGAATTGGCGTTTTAATCGAATATTGGAACGATTAGCCTGTCTGTCAAATCAATTGACGTTGTCATTGTAACGGGTTCTGCGTATAGGTACTTGAAACAAAACAAAGACAAGTGCTTCAGTCTCTAAATAAGTATATGAACACCTATGAAACGTGTGATACCTTTAAAATTATAAAACATAGCTGCTAAAAGCCTTTATTTAGTTCTATTTGGAGTTCATGTTTTTTCTATGTATTGTTTTTACTACTATCTTTGTTTTTTCACTCTCCAAATGTTTTTTTTTCATTCAGAAGTTCCTGTATATGTATAAAAAAACCTAATTTATTGAATTTTTTTTTTTCAAAACAGGAAGCCAAATTTCATACATGCATCCACTTTAAACATACGTCAAATTCATAAATTTTAATTATTTAATTTCAACTACAATAAAATCACACGGATAGTAGGTAATCATTTAATTCTTCCCTTAAATTAGGTCACATAGCGGTGAAAAGCGATCAAATTGGGCAATCATAATTATGAAAATAAAAGCGTTTCATCACGTAATTGTTAAATTTCTTAATCGTGACGTAATGACATCGGCAAAAGACACATGAGTCTAAAAATGAGACAGTTGCTAAAAGTCTTTATTTAGTTTTTAGTGGTATTATTTAGATTATTTAAAGTCGGAATGTTTTTTTAATGAAAAATATCTTTTAATTTTTGGACATACATTTCAATTTCTCCTATCTTGTCTAGTATTCTGGGAATATTCTCCACAATTCAACTAAAATTATTATAAAATACCCTTGTGATATAAAACGTTGAAATATTCATTTTTTCCGTCACTTTTGACGTGAAGTTGAAGCCTGTTCGTGAACATTTTCACTGTCTTCTCAGAAATACGAGTAAATTTATGAAAAATAATAAATTTATACCATTTTTTTAAGTGAAAATCTCTGCTTGTGTGTCAGGATTACATATCATTGTTCTTAACATGACATCACTTAAGAATGTATTTTTTTTATTTATATACAATTTGACCTTTTGAAAAATGTTACCATTATGAGTTTCGTTGTTATGCCGCGCCGATGGAGACGCATTAATGAATTTACTTGATTTTACTAAGAAATAATGAATTAATTAAGTATATAATTTATTTTAATGAGGTAATAACCTAATTTATCAAATGTGCATACATTTGTAGAGAGAAATGTAGGTAAATGAGTAATACTGACTCGCGACGAAATTTACCGTAATCTATATCTACTTCATATTCTGATACATTCATTAAACACATACATATGTTGCACATGAAAAGAGAAAAAATTTCCCTCACTTACGCATTATTAACTGAAATACCACTAGGATGAGATTATTCATTAATTAAATCCATTCTAAATAAATATGAAATATAGTAATTTACTAATTATTCAGAAAGATTTAAATAGCAAACGGCCTTTCTGACGGTAAGCGATTATCAGTGTCTGTAAACACTTTGGAAATCCATACCAAAGGTACCTGTGAAATTTCCAAACTATCCTCATTGGGATTGGTAATACCAATCGAATTCTGCTGTGTCCTATGTGCTCCAAAAATGAATTTGCTAAAAATATTCGAAGTAAAATATAAAACATCCTATACACATCACCCAACACACAGTTCACAGGTTTCACACCGGAACGTTCATAACTCCGCCTCGAAAATTTGCACCGCATCGGTATTGCGTCGAACGTGACGAATTCAAATCGATGCAACGTCGTTCTAACGCAAATCACAGGCGGACGCGATCGGATCGGGGTGTCGTGCAGGCCGCGGGCGACGATACCGTTTGCTGACGGTGTACTTAGACATTTGGCTTTTTTTTTTGTATTATTGTTTTGACTCTGTTTTGTTCTATATTCTAAAAATTAGTAAAGAGAATACGCTAAGGATATCAAATAAATACATGCAAGGTTCTACAGAATCCTCTGTGGGCTTTCTTGAATAATGAACGTTTCAAATGGTGAAAGAATTTTTCAAATAGATCCAGTGGCTCTGGAGATTTCAATCGACATACTCACTATATATTTTTTTTTAATATTAGTATAGTTACGGCTCCGTCCAGTATGACTACCTCCTTGAATCCTGGTGGATCTATTATGAGTTCATGTTTTTCTGTATATTGTTTTTACTACTATCTTTGTATTTTCACTCTCCATTTGTTTTATTTTCATTCAGAAGTTCCTATATATATGTATAAAAAAAAAACAATTTATTGATTTTTTTTTTCAGCACAGGCAGCCATCATTCATACATGCATCCACTTTAAACATACGTCAGATTCATTAATTTTAATTATATAATTTCCATTACAATTAAATCACATGCATAGTGGGTAATCATTTGAATCTTCCCTTTAATTAAATCACATAGCGGTGAAAAGCGATCAAATTGGGCAATCATAATAATGAAAATAAAAGCGTTTCATCACGTAATTGTTAAATTTCTTAATCGTGACGTCATGACATCGGCAAAAGACACATGAGTCTAAAAATGAAACATCTAATATAATATCTCGTATTTTGGTTTAAAGAAAAATTAAACATTAATACTGCACAAATATTTTATAGTCCAGGTACATATCCCACTTAAGTACCTACGTAATATATATCCAATAAACATATTTTTTTAAATTCAACGAGGTATAGCAGATATTTGCTCGTATTGAAATCGCCTTTCTGGAATAGCATCTCAAGTCTACAGAAGACAGCGGTAAAGCAGGTATAGTCTGACCAGGAAAATAAAATACCTCGCCATGTTTCGGAAAACAAATGAAACTAATTTCTTTTAATGGCAAGAGTAACTTTAAAACGTCATTAACATGTCATCATTGTTTATTGTTGATTCCTGTCAAAGTGTAAGCGTGATCTATTTTTGAGTTTGTGAGGTTATCACGAATATTCGAAGTTGTGAGTGAAAAGTGGTTAGTAATGTATTTAAATATTTGTCAGAAATGAAAGTCTTAGGGACAGGACTATATTTCTCTAAATAACATTTCAGATTTGGTTCTCAACGTTACCTGTACCGGGAGTACCTTTTATAATATGTACAATGTAAATTGGCTATTGGCCTTAATATCAATCAATCGCAATAATTTAGTGTAGTAAAAGGAAAATTTCCTTCCTTGAAAAATGTTGATCTCGATAACATTACATTCTTAAAACTTGTACAAATATTAGACATTTCACTTAATAAACCATTATAGGTACATAAAGTTTTTTAATTATTGAATGTTAATCTTATTTCGTAAAATTTTACAGAAACACGTTTGAAACAAAAAACATTAAAGAACAAAAAATATTATTAATGTTAGTGGCGGAAAGTGAAGATTCCGCAGGTAATGACAGTGATAATGAATCTGATGTCTTTGGAATCCAACCATTGTACAAATGAGGAAGATGAAAATGTCTAATGAAGTTGAAAATTTATATAACTCTGATTTTGATGATTCATATTAAACATCATATTAGCTTTGATGGTTTTATTTCCTTGATTTGATTGCGTGCTTTAAACCTGGATAAAATTTTATTTATTATTCTGTCACATTTAACGTGTGTGTATATATAGTGTTTCAATAAAGACACAATGGAAGCGCCTCTACGCCAGGCTTTTTATTTTACTGGCCAGACTATAATCTAGTGTTATATTTCTACATGTATCCTACAAGGAGTTGTAGGATGTAAGGTTGACATCGTGCAAGTCTGCACTGCCACTTGATTTTGCGTATATAATTCGTAGCAGGCCAGACAGAAATTTCCATATTTCCCAACTGAATTTAATAAAAACAAAATGTATTTCTACAAGCACTTGCACATTCATATATGTCTTTATTTTTTTACGCACAGTCTATCAGTAAGAATAAATTAGAATAACCAAACTCATTTTTCATGCACAGTCGGGCAACTTGGAATACAGATACAGATATCAATGTGTTAGCTCATTGAATAGGGACTTCATTAGTGCAGTGTGTTTTGTGTTTAGTGAATACAGAACTATAAAGAGAACGGAGATACCCTTGTCCTGAAAGTCATAGTAAGTAATCAAACGTAGATATGCATTGAAACAATCATATTCAATCACAATTCTGCTCGAATAAGAGCCGGATAAATTGAATGCCTCCAAGTACTAGTGCTGTTTTTTCCTTTAAATTGGGTTTTCATTCATTTGGTTTTCAAGTGGGTATAATATGGTTGACAATACTTGAATGACACAATTGATATTGCAATGTATGTATACCACTAACCACTTACATTCAGGCAAACCATCATTATGTTTGTTCGTCAACGTAATTATATCTAAAAAGGTGCTTCTCAAATTGGCATTCCATACATGATAGTAATCCCACTTATATTGTAAATGTGAAAGTTTGGATCGATGGATGGATGTTTGTTACTTTTTTACGCCAAAACTACTTAACCGATTGCGATGAAATTGGCTTGGTATGCACATAGCTGAAGACATTGATTAACATATAGGCTACTTTTTATCCTGATATTCCTACGGGATCGTGACTTACGCGGGTGAAACCGCGGGGCGCTGCTAGTTGCCAAATATATAATAAAACACTTTGATAATGAGCACAGAAGGGACAATGTCAGTGTCCCTTCCGTGTCCTCGGACAATTACGACACAATCACAAATCAGCCCAGAATGTCCAGATCACTGATTGGACCACACACGAACGGGTCACAGTTTAAGAACCTGGTCACGTGTTTCGTCGTACAAAAGATAACGGGACCACGGAAGACTAATTAATCTTGTGAAACAGCTGTTTTGAATACGAGTGTCTGTGTTCTTGTGGAGAGTTTCAATAGGAGGTAATGTGAAGTGATGTACACATTGTGTTTGGAGTAAAAAAGTATCTCAAGATTACGTTTTGCGAACTTCTCAAATGTCCCATATCTGCGATATACGAGTACATGTGTCTGTCTGAACAGAAATACGATTTAACTTAATTGTTTTTGTGCTTATTTTAGCTTTATAAAGTAATAAAAAAATACAAAAAAGAAAAGGGCGTCAAAAAAATAAAATACCTTTTTTTTAATGTATATTATTATACTTCCTGAAAATATGTAGAATATGTCATTGAAACAATCATGAAAATTGGTCCATTACTTTGAAGAAAATCGCGGCCATACAAACAGAAATACATGCGGATCGAATATAGAACCGAATACAGAACCTCCTTTTTTGAAGTTAGTTAAAAAATTTACATTAGTGTTCAAGATTCGACACTGTGCGTGTATGATTGTTGATGATCTTACTGACTACAAGTAGGATTAAAAAATATAGATTTTGTTTTAAATGGAGGCACTAAACTATGTTAAATATTTTGTATGTCCCGCCTACATTTGGCTGACAGCTTATCCATTTACGCCTTTTAAGTATTTTTGCAGTGAAAACTTCTTTAGGCACGTTTCGCACTTGTGGTGTGGCGAAAAATCACTGAACTCGTGTGACTGTCACTGTGTCATATACAGATGTGTGTGTGTTTGTGTGTATATGTAAGTTATGTTTTCACTTCTGACGTGCAGTCCAACGAATGACAGATTTTTTAATCTCTTTATAGAGGTATTATTTTTTAATTGTACTTTATTTAGTAAATTATGGTAATGCATTGGACTGCCACGTTTATCGTAGTATATGTACATTTACAGCTATTTCAAGAAAACACGACTTTTATGCCTGTGAATTGCCCAAAACAGCTCAGTGAAAAAGGGATCTTTGTTCTCTTTTTCACTGAGCTAATAACGATGTTTTTACAGCTGACCAAATGCAACATTTGCTATTCAATGCTATAAAAACCGGCGAGTCGGACTCGCACACCGAGGGTTCCGTAAAATATTTATATATATGATGTAACTAAAAATTTACGGTTTTCGCAATTTTTCCTTTATCTGTGCTATAAGACGTTGCTTCGTACTAAATTTCAAGATTCTGAGTTCACGGGAAGTACCATGTAGGTTTTGATTCCCTTGCGAGTGTCGAAAATTTGCGGAAATTTGCGGTATAAACGGCTGTATCTTTTGATTGCGTTGGCTTAGAAGTTTGATTTTTTTCACAGCTCCAAGGGATAGTAGACTTGCGTATTTGATATAAATTCCAGCTTGATACGTCCACGCGTTCCTGAGAAAAAGGGTCTTGACAGACAGACAGACGGACGGACGGACGGATGGACAACAAAGTGATCCTATAAAGGCCCATTCACACATATCAGTGAAGTCCCAGTACCGCCACCGTAGTAATTATTCTTTCTTACATTCTCTATGAACGTATCCACACTCCTCAGTGTCAGTGACAGCACTGTCACTGAGAGCACTGTGCCGTCACTGACACTGACAGGTGTCCGTTCCGGGCTCCGTTTTTTCCTTTCGAGGTACGGAACCCTAAAAATGTTAAAACGTACCTAACATGTGATATGACTTTTTTGTGATATGCTATGTATACTTTTTTGGCCACGAGGCGATATATGTATTTACAAAAAGATCTATGTATGTTTATCAGTGTTCTAGAAATCATAGTATAAGTTCTTAGTTTGCGTCTAGATTCATTACCGAGTCTTACGCCACGCAGCTGGTTTTTGTGTAGTGTAAATTTTACAGAAAGCATTACAAGTTATATCTCTTTTACTGTAAACAAATTTCTTCTTAAATATAAGACGCTTGCACATCGAGTGTCGTGTTTGAACGCCTTAGATAACCACGCTCGTGATAGGCCGGTGGCTCGGGGCTCCGTTTGTGGCCAGCCTAATGATAAATCATTGGGGAGAAGAGAAATGATTGGTCCAGTTAACACTTGTATATATCCCGCTAGAAGTTATCTATTTTGGATTGAATGTGGATTATTATTCAAGCATACTAATTGTTGTGAAACTATTTTTTATCAATCCCTTCGAATTTAAACAGTTCTTATGTAAAAAGTTAATTATAACAAAAATTCGAAAAATAATAATTAATTTTTTATGTTTTTATTTATTCAGTGAAGGAAAGGCGTTTGCCTTCAAACTCACTTGATGGAATGTGACAATGAATATGAAGATGGTACACGCCTATTTAAAATAATGTTATTTGGACTTAATCGCACTAATCCCAGTAATATTATAAATGTGAAAGTTTGGATGTATGGATAGATGGATGGATGTTTGTTACTCTTTCACGCAAAATGAAAATTGGTATGTAAATAGCTGGAGACCTGGATTAATGCATAGGCTACTTTTTATCCCGATATTCAGACAGGATCGGGACTTACGCGGGTGAAACCGCGGGCGCTGCTAGTAATAAATAAAGGAGTTTAAGGGTAGATTATTTTAGAGTTTTTAGTCTACATATTTATCTTATATAAGCTTATATAAAAAAAATTGTGCAAAGAATTTTTTTAGTTAGTATTGAATTTTTTTGATATTTGGAGGTTAATTACTTCCAAATCAATAGTTCTTTCAGTCTTGTGTAGCAATATTTCTAGATAACAAAGGAGGAACAATATCGTATTTAGTTTTTAACATTTAACATCAAATAACTAAGGTATTAGTTTTCTTTCGAGAAAAATAACTGTAGTGCGCAGCCTCAATGATAAAGTGACATTAACAGCTCTTGAATTGTTGTTATTTTAATATTTATTTGAGTAAGTTGCTGACAGCAGACATGGAGGGTAGAGGTGAGGAGGACCGTCTCTGCAAATGAATAAATTATATTTCAGAAAAACTAAAAAAAAACGCTTAAATAGCGAATCAAATTAAAAAGTAAAAATGGTTCCACTATCCACCTCCTGGCTCCATCATCAGACCATAGTTACAAAGCCCAGTCCGTTGGACTTGTCTAAAAGAATCATACATACAAACTATATACATATGGACTATACACACACACACACACACACACGCCCACACATACACGTACGCGTACGCACACACACACACACACGCCCACACATACACGTACGCACACACACACACGCACACACACAGACACACACACACGCCCACACATACACGTACTCACACACACACACATACACACAGGCAGGTAGATACAGACGCTTACACAAGTCCTTAACACAAGAACTCATATCTCTTCTATCGTATACAATAACTCTAATATTATGTTTCTGTAATTTTTCACTGAACGCAATAAATTTCAATGTATTATTGGAAGAACACTGACTCCCAAGTCACGGTAATAAACCTAGTTGGGGAGTCGGAGAATTTAATGTTGTTTACATGAACTTTTGTATGTTGCAATTTTTGTTGTAATCACTGTGTAAATTTTATGGAAATAAAGAACTCTACATACTTCGCAGTCAGTCATTATCACAATTATCCAGCAAGTAACGGGGTGCTTTTAATCTTTACAATCTTAATCAAGTATTAAACATGACCTGCTAAATGAATACATACGTTATGAAGGACCTTGTAGAGTTACAATTAACAGTGTCGTAAGCCAGCCGATAGTGTGGATGTAAACCAGATGGGACCAGCCAACGCGTGTTGTGTTAATGGATAGCATTATCCGATATGCACCATTTGCGGTGATAATTTTTGAAATATGTAAAATACGGGTAGAAAGAGATCGAAATGATAAACTAATAGAATGGAAGAAGAAAACATAGGATGGAGAAGAACGGATGACGTACGTTGGTCTTGTGTTCTTGATTTAAATGCTACCCTTCACATCTAAGTTTTCTCATCACCAAATCGGAAAAGCGAGTTCTTTATTTGATTCTGATAATTTTAGGTTTTATTTTATATCGTAATACTGAAATTTTAAATTAGAAACTTTTATCTGTTATAACGTCGAAAGCTTGTGAAATAAAATAATGATTACTTTTTATGAGTACATAATTTGACAATCGTTCTAATAAAGGTATAAAGAAGGTATACCTACATCAAATTCTGAATATTTAATTGGACGCTGATAAGCAATACAGTGTCAAGCCACACAGACTTCATTTAGAGAAAATGGCGTTTTAAGATGTCATACCAATTCCTAATCAATTTGTTTGAAAAAATATCTATTCACCTTTTTTATCTGTATTTTGTAAAAAGAATAATTGATTAAAAATAGATTAGTATTCTAAAAAAGACAAAAAGCTGGTAAATTGTTAAAATAAAATAGATTATTGCAAATTGCAAAATGTGGAACACGCTATAGACAGCACCATAATTATTATGGTGCTGTCTATACAATACATATTATGGGTATAAAAATCGATGAGTATATGTGTGTTCCCTATGGTCTCCATATGGCTAGACTAATTTTGAAAAAAATTTTAGGCAATCTTCAAATTAGCCTAGCGGGTGATCCTGTAAGGTTTGGTAACGATCCGATGAACAGATTTTTTTTTAGTTTTTCGCAATTATTGTTACCTGTGCGAAGCCGGGGTAGATCGCTAGTTCCCTATAACATAAGGCACTTGTGTTACATATTCGTACGCTCAAATTGAAGAAGTACCGACATTATGGACCTCCTCAATAATTGTTCTTTTAGCAAAAATGTTGAATGTGATTGTCAATGTAGTCATTTAAGAGGAACTGCTCGTAAATAATACGGTTGAATGGAGCTAACTTTGTAAGTCCTACCGATCTGATTACTTAATACAGACGAAGGCGTGGCACTACAAGCAAGTACCACAGATAAACTAGACATTTTACTCCAGATACTGTTATATGTACCATGTTAGTTCTTTTACCGTTGTCCTAATGCGTTTATGTCTAGCAATTACGTAAGAAAATATGCTTGTAGCTGATTGCATTGCTAATTCCGTTATATTCTTTATAAATGTTATTTAGTAACCGATGCCCATAGATACATATCCATAGATAGATCCGCGTTTATGGTTCAGCCCGCTCCCAAGAGTTAAAGCGTGATGATAAATAGGGCTATGAATGATCATGTCCGAATACAATTAAAACTTCACATTATTAATCTTGACATTTTTATAAATATTACTATGGACATATGCGACATTATTAAATTGTATGATCACATAAATCACATTATTTGTATTATTAATTATAATAATACAAATATGTTCATATCAATAATACATACTTTATATTATAGTAGCTGACCTGCGCAACTTCGTCTGCGTTTGTAAATTTGCCCCGTTTTTGCAACATTTTTCATTGATTCTCCGCTCCTATTGGTCGTAGCATGATGTTATGTAGCCTATAGCCCTCCTCGATAAATGGGCTATCTAATACTAAAAGAATTTTCAAAATCGGATCAGTAGTACCGGAGATTACCCAGAACATACAAACTCACAAACTTTACCTCTTTATAATCTACTAGCAACCCGCCCCGGCTTTGCACGGGTAGCAGAAACATGTTCAACAATCATCAACATATTTCAACCAATTTATACAAAATCTTAACAAATTATACACCTAAACCTTTCTCATGAATCACTGTCTATTAGTGAAAACCGCATGAAAATCCGTTCAGTAGTTTTCCAGTTCATCGCCAACAGACAGACAGACACGGCGGGGGACTTTGTTTATAATATCTAGTGATAGTAGTGAGTTGTGATATATAAAAATGAATCCCTATTTCCCTTGGTCACGGCATCACGCGTGAACCGCTGGACTGATTTCACTAATTCTTTTTTTTTTGCATTTGTTATTGTCAGGAGAAGGTTCTTCTGAAAGAAAAAAATAAGAAAGTTGCGCGGAAAATTGGAAAATTTAAGAAAACTTAACGAGGGACTTACGCGGGTGAAACCGCGGGGCGCAGCTAGTATTAGTTCACTTCCACGCCTTAACTACTGAACTGATGATCATGAAATTTTGCATACATGTCGTCAGGGGTAGGTACAGAAGAGGACATCGCGTACCTTTCATACCGAAAAAATGTTTCCGAGGAACAAACAAATATAAATTTTACGTGAGCGAAGTCGCGGCATCAGCTAGTATTGACTAAAATCGCATGTGTTAGAATATTTAAACATGTAAGATCTTTTCTATCTGCAAGTAAATGAATTTGAATTAAAACAATTATTGGGCTGTGTTAATACCAAGAAGATATCCTTAGCATTATAGCAGTAAGTTTGAAATTAAGTCCGCAAACTGCAATAAGAAATAACACCACCATATAATACACCTACTTTAAGCAATAAATGTTAATTAATTTGTCGTCTTTGAGACTTTCAAGTATTACGTAAATCATACCTTATATAAAATGAAATCTAATTCGTGTCAGAATTCGGGTTTACGAGTAATTAATGTGCACCCGTTTTGCCCTTAATGGTCAGTTGGTTTCAATACTTTTTTAGCAAATCCTTTTGTAATTTAATAAAAAAACTAACTAATTAAATAAGTTTTACAAAGGGAAACGGAGTCTGAATTAAATAAAAAAAAAATTATAGCGGTCCTTTACCAGTTAGACGTGTCCCATTGGATCAAATATCAACTGTACCACAAATCTTACAATACTCTTACAATATCAACGGTAGAATACAGTTTTGCATTCCCAACACTTGACTATTAAATCCGCTGGCTGCACCAACAGAAAGAATTAAATCAATTATCTCTGTACACAGCACATAAAATCAGTAAGGCGTCATCGCGGCTGCAGCGGTTATTCCATATTAGCATATAGATGAAAGAGACGCCCTGAACCGCCTCAGTGTAAACATTAACGACAGGCCACTAGAATTGCGGTTGTAATAATTGGAATGTTACCAGTTAACTCTAATAGTTCATACTGTATATAATATTGTTGCTTGGTGTATCACTTATTTTTAAACTTATGCGACTTTTATACATATTAGATATGTAACTCGGGACTTAATAGCGATACTATTTTAAAAGTACAATACCTTTTTTTAAGTGAAATTTCTTTCAAATCGTTGTGATTTGAAATTCGATGAAACGTTAAACGTAAAGTTCCTATAATCTTTGTCTTTGCGCCTGCGTACTACCAGTCTTTGTCTTTGCGCCTGCGTACTATATGTCAATGTCAACGTGGTGTAATTTTTGTGCATTTTTTATCCATATTTCACTTCTACTTAATTGATTCTTTACAAATTTACATTTAAATCCAACCTTAGCCTATATTGAAAACGAAGTATTGTTTGTTTTGAAAGTTGTGTACAGTTGTAACTGAACTTCAGGTTTGCTTACTGTTTATTATTAAGACCATTCTTTGTATATCTTGATCTGTTTTTCTGAAGTTTCCCTTCTGCCGTGTGTGATTTGCACACATACACTTTTTTTTTGGTTAGCCGACGTTTCGATCGGATTGCACCGATCGTGGCCAAGGGTGGTCTAGTGAGATATAAAGTTTATTTTTTAAACCACAGACAGGACAGTAATTTCTTTCCAAAGTAGTAGTGGACGCGGCGTTGTTTAGCGCCGCCGTGACATGATTTTTTAGGTGTTATGATGTATAGATTGGCTAGTATCGTACAAACATAACTTATTGTTTTTAAAGGTGAGTCCGAATGAAAAAACGAAACCCTTTCAGGATCAATTCAACTCTCACTATGAACTCCAGTGACCCCAACAAAGATGTGCAACGTAAATATAATATTTATTTTGATTACGATTAGTTTTAAGATTCCCCCTTCCCCCACTTCCAAGAAACTAATGAGCACATTTTTTTTTTAATTGTTGTTTTACTTTTACAGATTATAGTAAGAAGTCTATGGTCTTAAAATAACATGGCAAATCTCTCAATATTGTGCGTACAAACTTTAGTTCAAAAATGACGAAGTTTTATAAAAACTTTGATCTCCTATTTTGACCTCTTAAGGGGATGCATTTCCATTTCCTTCTTAGTGCTCACTTCCGTCATTTAAAGAAAATTTTTGAAAAATTGTGCGTTGATCAAGTCGGCCAGTCATTTAGATAAACACACTAACTTGCAATATTTAACAAACCAAGCTATTAAAATTATACTAGATTTCATTTTCTTATACCATTAATGTGTCAAATTAGCATACGGCACACCCAATTGAAGATCACCATAGAAGATAGTGATTTGCAACACTTCGCGCGCTTAATTGACCTTGTAAAAGTTTTAATGCCCCTGTGTACCGTACTCGGTCACTAAGGAAACCTATGGTCTTTCTACACAAAATGTTTTAGGTTCATTCGATTTAAAAAGAAATCCATAAATGGAATCATAACACAGAAATTTTATACTATTGAATCATTGTAGAGGTCGAAGTTCAGAAATGACACTCATCTTTGATGATTTTTCAATGTCAATGCATCATTTGATACCATTTTGGAAATGGAACGATTGACCGGAGTCATCGTTTAATCCAGATTGCATGTGCATAGAAAGATGGACGTGGAACGTGAAGTTCCATTTCCAAAATAGTACCAAATGATGCATTCAAATTCAAAAATGGAACACAGGAACAACACTGGACATGACAACATACATTTAAAAATCAAATATCAACCCTATTATCGGTTTGCAATAGTTGAATCTACCTCGATAAGAGTACATCAATAAATCAGTTTGACATTTCTGTCATCTGTCAAACGACACGTCAAAGTGAGGGGTAATTAAAAAAGCATGTCAACGTCACCTTTGCTCCGGTCCTGGGACTGGTCACTCATGTTTATTCGAAAAGTCATGAATACGATAATACATTCGTAGGGTATTGCATCAGGTTTGTTTACGTTTTGAGACAAAGACTTAGAGATAGGTTATGTCATTCATCCGTGAGTAAGAAATAATGTTGATTAGACGTATACAGATGTGAATGGAAAGAAAGAAAAAATATATGATGTAATGTGTAGGAATTTCTATAGCTAACATAATTATAGACTATACAAAGATTTTAGTCAATTACCAACTTGAAAGAAGTGTTGATAAAAAAAAACAGTTTTTCTTTTTCTACAGTTTTTGATGTCGATTATGTAATAGTCATATTTCATTTTTTTATATCACTATGTAATACTTATATCTAACCTTTTTGATATATATTTGTACTGGTATGTAAGAAGGTTTTTCTGAATTCGCATTGTCAATTTGAATTAAATGTAATAGCTAAGCTAGCTGATCCGCGCAACTTCGTCCGCGTTTGTAAATTTTCCCCATTTTTGCAACATTTTTCATTGATGCTCCGCTTCTATTGGTTGTAGCGTGATATTATATAGCCTATAGCGTTCCTCGATAAATGGGCTAATCGACACTAAAATAATTTTTCAAATTGAACCAGTACTTCCTAAGATTAGCGCGTTCAACCAAACAAACAAATAAACTCTTCAGCTTTATAATATTAAATAACTATAGACAGGATTTAAAAAGAAAAAAAGGAAGACAATTGAAGACTGAAACTTCTGACGTCAGCTGGGCTGGTGAATCTGCAGTTCATTAAAAAATATAAAAATATTGTAGCTAAAGTTAAAGTTTATATATGAAATAGAAAAGTGCTTATTTTAATCTGAATTGAAATTAAGTAATAATTATTATTTGCAGGTACCACAGTATTATTTCTTTCCTACTATAAAAGACACCTCTCTCTGGAACGTCTCTCAGCTAATAAGAGGGTTCTACAGTACCTAATCGTAACCAAGATGCATACCTGGTGTACCATGTGTGAGTAGATGCGCCGTTTTCATGGACCCTGATAAGTATTGAGTAAAAAAAATTCAATAAAAACAATTTACTAGAAAAAAATGTAAAAAATGTATTTATTAAGGCAGTACTAACAGTAGGTACACTCGGAAATAAGTAGCATGTTTGGGTAATTCCTGAATGTGAATGTATATGTTGAATGCATATGCAAGTGAACTTTAATTCGTATAATTCTTTTATTCCCGTAATAACTTATATGGCAGGGTCCTCCATCCTATAAGGACCCTTCTATTGAATGATAAATATATATTTTTGTCTTTGCATAAATTTAATTAGAATCATCAAAACATCTTCCACGACACGACAGGTTATCCTCGAAGTTTGAATTGCAATAATGAATAATAAATCTGTGGTTTTCCAACCTTATTACCTCATTAAGAAACCTTGTATGGCGCTAGAGTAGGATGCTATATTATGCAAATGTGAAAATAGTTTTTAGTTCTGTCAGCATTTTCAGAGGTATCTGGGATATAATTGCGTTAAGAGTGAACTCTGCACAGTTCCGGAAATTGTTTTAAATTTCTTTATTTACTAGATTTTGCTGTAACTTTGGCTACGTGCATTAAATCAGCTATAGCAAATTCTCATATAAAGTTTAGTGATAAAAACCAACATACTTTTTGCTTTTCAAATCCATTTATAAAGCCCTAACTTGTGACAGATGCTTTAAAACTCGTAAGTAATTGATTGACATAAGGTATAAAAGCAAGTCTATATATTATTTGTGTAACTTAGAGTGCTACGTTTAAACCGTTAGTAAGCGGATAGATCAATCCAAACGAGCAATATCATAAGACATGAGAGAAAATCCATCCACATGAAGCTGAGCTTATGGCGTATCGGGAGATAATTTGTTACATTGTAGTGTATACTCGTATGTCTCGAGGGGGACTGATGGTCGCTGGAGCCTACATGTGAGAGTGTGGAGACCGCGATTAGGCAAAGGTAGTGTAGGGCGCCCTGCGGAACGATGGACCGACAACTTAAAGAAGGTGGCTGGTAGCGGATGGATGCGGACTGCCCAAGACCGGGATAGTCGGCGCTCCTTGGGGATGATGATGATGTTTCTTAATTTATCACAAACTTCAAAGAGGTTAACAGAAGTTAGGACCTATTAGAAGTGGCTATCTAACTAACATAATTTAAAATAGGCCAATTACAGTGATATAATTGGCAGATAGACAGAAACTTTTACAATGATATAATTATGTATAATAGGTTGCACCGGCCGTGGTCACAGGCTATAAAATGGTCAAACGATCAGCAAAATAACTCCTTAGCGGCGCAGGAGGTAATGTAATAGGTAAGGCGACGACATGCGATCAAGTGGTTGCGGGTTCGGACCTATCCCAGTACATTACCGTCGTGAACCGACTCCTCACATCAGCATTTACTTTAGCTGAAGGGGTTAACAAGAGAACTAGTAATGTGAGACCCAAGTTATAGTATTAAAAAAACTCTAAACAGGAATATTTGCACTTTACACAGTTGCGTCTTTCGTGTCTTTTAACTTTCAAAGGACCTATCTCCGTAGCCACTACAGACAACAATTTATTCCCTTTACTAGTAAGTACATAGTAATTAATACTATCGTCGCAGAGTTGAAAAAACGTCAACAACCAATAACTCGGCGTATCCACTGGATAGTCTTAAAGGAGATTCTCGTAAAAAATTATAGGCGTTGATTTATAGACACGATTTTCCCACATGCTACGAGGAATAAAACCCGGAACAGTCAGTGGGAACTATACAATACGGACCGCGAGTTTTTCTTGAATATGTAGTGATGTGACCATCGAACGAAGTGTATCTCGACTATGAGTAATTAGGTAAGTATTTACATACCCAGTTGTGAAATGTAAAACCATTTATGGTAATTAATTAATGTATTACTAATATATTTAGTATCAATATTTATTGACGTATTTCAGTGAGTAATAGTTTTTACCTTTTTAGGACTTTAATACATATTGTATGGTATATCATCAATTGTGTCAAGGTAATCTTATTCCAGAACATGCCATGTCTTTAGTTTTACATATAAAAAGATGACTTTCTTCTCGTCAAAGAGAAATTTGGGCTCCTCCAGGATAGAAAACAACCCGAACACACCCCATTTTATAATTCGATTTCTTATCGATTCCAATTAACCCATTTCCCTGGCCTAATTCTGCCCAGAATAGCGAAAATATCCGCTGACTGATTAAGCTTACAGAGAGTGGTTTGTAACTCACTGTTTGACATCCTCTAAACAAATCCTGAAAAACGATCACGTTCAACAGTTTTCAATTTTGTCACATTTATCGATAAAGAGAATTCACATCCCTAGTCGACTACTAGGATACTATAAACAACGGTATGTTGAAGTTACGTGCTCTTCTATACATAGAACGTGGATGCGTCTATAATCGATATTAAATTATGAACAAGTAGCGTGTAATAATAATCGATACATAATCGCTTATAGTTTTTCTCAATTACGATATATTATCGATAGATATGATCTATAAAGTGATGTGTAATGTCATCACTAACTAGTTTTTGTTTAGTTTATTTACTTGACTTTGACATGACGGGGTCTTGTATCCAAAGAGGGACATTATGTTTATAAGAAATATACTCAGTAGGGAACATTTATGTACTCGTACGTTATTCTCTCTTAAATACATTACCATTTTAATTTAGAAATGTATAAAGCATAGTGGTTATCTCGACGAAAGGTGGATCACTTTTAAACCACTTGTATTTTGCTGTTTTGTAAATAGATATTAATAAGGCTATATTCAGATCACGGGGCGTTGAGCGCGTTTTGTTAACGCGCGATAACGTGAGTTTATAAAACGCGCGCTCTACGCCCGTCATCTGAACACCTTTTAACGATTATTATTTTTAAAATTTCATAGTAGTCTATCAAATGAATCCCCAATTTACTTGATAGCACGCGTACGGAAGAAATACTAATTTAAAACACTTTCGAGGAACGCGGCTCGTTCCTCTCTTATTTATCCGATAAATAAATATAAATCTTTTTATTCTGTGGACACGTCCGGGGACGGAATCCGGACTAAGGGCCTGGCCTTAAATGGTGGGGAAGTTCGCATCGGTTTTGTATTCCAAGCGAGTCGCGAGCGCAGTAAAAAATCTACGCTACGAGTGCGTACGCGATCGTACGGGGATGCCAACCGGTAGGGCTGTCGCGTGCGAGCCAGGGCTGCCATCCGTTTGGTATTTGGAATGTTTGGGCTTTATGGCATGTATATTGGTATTATGAACCTTTTTACGAAACATTTGATAACCTCATCCGGTTATCATGGTTGGTAAAAAGGGTTTGAAATCTACCACGCTATGTGGGGTGATATATCATTGGGAAAAGTGACATATTATTATAACCCTTTATATAAGAGATGAATTTAAAAAACAAATATATTTTTATATAACTAAGTTTGTACTTATGAATACGGTTCACCTACTAGGTGGTTATGGCCATTAGTAGTGTCACCTGTGCGTTGCCAACCCTAATCTTCTGTGGATTTGAGGTAAGTCCGTCCGTCTCAAAAATCTTATGTGCTCTGCCTCCTTACAATTGGTAAGGACAATTGAAGAAGGATTGTAATTCTACTTTACAGTAAAGTTAAGTATTCTATGATATTATAGGAAGAAACAGAAATACAGAAAAAAATTAAATGAGACTTATGTTTAAAATGGCTTCAATTTTAGTTTCCAACAGAAATATAGAACTAAAAACTTTAATTCCTATTATTATTGGAACAAAAGAAAATGCTAAAGTAAATTTTTCGCAAACTCGCCATTCTCAATAATCTATTGTACTGAGTCGTCAAAGTAAAAAGTGTATTTTATAAATTGTTCAAACAATTCGGTTTCAACTAAAAACAAACAAATTGTCTCGCTCCGAACACAAATATGTCTGGCTGAGATATTTGTGCACCAATCTTATAGGGCCTATTCTGGATATTGCGCTCATTCATTATGTCACAGGTTCTAGAACAAAAATGCATTTTCGACTTAAAAGTGAGATAAACTCGAATCAAGGTGACGGGACCCTTATTTATCATTAGCTTTGTGTGCTTTAGATAGTGAAAAACAATTGGAATATCACGCCTATTGTTTACAGTATAGCTTCTTTAGTTTCCAGTATATTGTTTTAGCCAAAAACAAAAATAAGTGACAATCTACGTTTCATAACAAATACGTCTCCTCTTGCAGTACCATATAATATTCAAAATATTTTTTTACTGTAGCGTATTTTAGAATTTTTATTAGTACATAGATATTGTACTAATAAAAACCTCTCTTTTCTATTAAAAAAATGAAAAATATTTCATCTTGCTTAGCTTTTTCTCGCATTAAGTTCAAAATACCGCCAGTTATTTCTTAGTGATGAAAAAAAGTATTCGACATTGGTCATACGACATAATAATGACTGTCTCTTCTCCCAGAATACCCCACCTTGGCTGGAACACAGATATATATCGCAGATACTGAACCCGTTCGACGTGCACTCGTCAACTCCCGTCAACTTTATGCGTCTGCACTTATAGCGGGCGACCGCGCGTGCTGGAATCTGGCGAAATGGAATACATTGTGCATTTTAATTGTATTATGTATGTAAACACAAGAGTCATTAAAATACATAAGAACGCCAAGTTAGAATTGTTAAGTGGGAAAATATATTACAAAGAAGTATTTAAATATTTTCCGCATACCTACTATAAAACCTTAGATTAATTATTATCCGTACAATGTCGATAACCACAAACAGCAGATTACGAAACTGCATAATCTGAAATCCTGCATTCTCAATGGTATTGCTTTTTTTCATTAACACGTATTTATTAACCCCTGACGCAAAAAGAGAGGTGTTTTAAGTTTGACGTCGATGTCTGTGTGTGTGTCTGTCTGTGGCATCGTAGCTCTCAAACGGATGGACCGATTTCGATGCGGTTTTTTTTTCATTTGAAAGCCAGTTCCCTTACGGTGGTTCTAAGCTATGTTTGGTTAATATCGGTCCAGCAGTGTAAGAGTATCAGCTCTTTTCAAAAATGATGTAAGGCATTTTGTAATCGTTGAAGGGATTTTCGAGTCGGGGGTGTTTTAAATTTATCAATTATTAAATTCACTTGTAACTCACATGTAAACAAGTCTTGGAAAATCTAATCCTTTACAATCTTGGAAATATTTCTAATTGTCGTGTCGTAACAAAATTTTATATGAAGGTAAAGTGGAACTCTTCAGTGGCTACTAGTAAACCCCTCAACTTTGGGCTCATATGACTCATTTTCATAAGTCCAACAGATTGGGCTTGGTTACGATGACCTAATGATGAAGCCAGGAGGTGGATGGTGGAATTTTTTTTAACTTTTTAATTCGAATTGCCTTTAAAGCGTATCTTTTTGGTAACGCTAAACTATAATTATTATACAAATCAACAAGGAAGCCCGCGGCAACATTAATAGCAAGCGCATACCATCGCTCGCGTCCCTCCGGAGCTCTGATAACCCTACTAAAGCAGGGATGAATAATTTTCATCTTCCTGTGTGTCTTCAGTCTTAAAGCCATACGAAGCACTGATAGTCGATATTAGTTCGAGTGATTGTTTGCCTATAGAGAATAACAAACAATTCCTTTGTGGAGTCAGATAGAAAATTATAAAAACAAACAGTTCTAATCACGGCTGTATCTACAATTCAATGGTGATGATAATAACCGACAGTGTGGAAGCACCCTGCGGTGTAGCCAGTAAAAAATATATTTATTAGCTTAGAATTGTGAGCTGTAGTGTTGCCAATAAGGCTGTGAGGCGTTGGTAATTAATGTTGCTGATTTTTAATGAGACTTCGGTAAACAGTTCTCTCTTGGTAAGTGGGCTCACTTAGGAATTCGTTTAGAAGTTACAACTTTGTAGTTTATTTATTTGATAATTGTCTTTTCTCTCAGTAGTATAAGTTCTGAGACTGTTGGGAGATAGGGTATCGTAGCTTACCTTCGACATGGACATACATTCTGTTTGTGATGGAGGTGGTGAATGTCACTTCTGTTGTGAGTGGTTAAAACCACTAGTAACCAGGCCACCCGTATGATTGTTTGCTAATTTAGTTCAATTTAAAAGACATAACCAGCATTTTTGTCCAAATAAATGTATTTTCTTAAGCTTTGTTTTGAATTTTTCAATGTTTTTCTATAATTTTTTATTTAACTTTTAAAACACTAAAACATGTCCTACGTTATATATATTTTTTATGTTATAGAGAGCAAACGAGCAGACGTGTCACCTGATGGTAAGTGACTACCTTCGCCCATGGACACCTGCAACTCAAGAGTCACAAGTGCGTTGCACGCCTTTGAGATGAGAGTACGCTCTGTTTTGTTATTCTCCTTCTCATAATGTTACATATTTAAACCTAAAATTACGCTAATATTAATATTGAGTTAAATATTTCCAGGTTAATAAATAATAAGTTACCAATCATTAGTTTCTTTGCAGCCTTCTACAGCAATATTTCTAAATAGTAACAAGATAATATGTTACTAAGTTTACTTTTCAATATTTAACATCAAATATCTGTCATCTATTTAGTCATTTATTTCTATGAACAAAGTATTTTAAATCATTTACAAAACCTACTAAGTTCACTATTAACTCGACCTGTACTTTATTCACGAGATAGAGAGAGAATAAGATACTAGCAGCGCCCCGCAGTTTCACCCGCGTAAGTCCCGACCCCGTGGGAGTATCGGGATAAAAAGTAGCCTATATGTTAATCCAGGTCTCCAGTTATCTACGTACCAAATTTCATCGCAATCGGTTTAGTAGTTTTGGCGTGAAAGAGTAATAAACATCCATCCTACGGAATCAGTCCGTACGGGAGCAACCCGTATAGTGTGTTATTAGCTATTGAAAAAACACGTTGGCAAACCGTGACCCGTGGATCTGTGGGTGCGGTCTAAGTAGGTAGTAGATACTGATAAGCATTGTTGTGACAACTTATTTGTGTACCTACCCTCTCATTTGTGACTGTTGGTTTTCAGAGTTGTATATTACCTGTACCTATTATATATAACATAAGTATATTTTTGTCAATTATGTATGTACGATATTTATAATAAGTTTAATTTAGTTGGCGACACTGATGTACAGTAAAACTTAAATAAGTTTATGTTACATCTTTAGAACATTAAGTAATACCTATTTTGTAAATCAATTAAATAAATAAATCCATCCATCCATACATCCATCCATCCATACATCCATCCATCCATCGAAACTTTCACATTTATAATATTAGTGGGATAAACTCGGCTTTATATTAAGAATCTAGAAAGAAACCATTATTGAAAGGTACGTAACAGTTCAGTTTCAATTGATATCCACAATCAATCTTGCACCTGACAAGCGCCGCCACAAATACAAACTTAATTGGTTTAGGTGCTAACTACTGTCAGACAAGGCCAGTTAGGCTTTAGTTTAACTGTAAATACACACTTGTGATACTCGAAATTATCTTTATTTAATACTAGCAGCACCCCGCGATTTCACCCGCGTAAGTCCCGATCCCGTGGGAATATCGGGATAAAAAGTAGCCTATGTGTTAATCCAGGTCTCCAGCCATGTACATACCAAGTTTTATCGCAATCGGTCCAGCCGTTTGCGCGTGAAGAAGTAACAAACATACACACACACTCACAAACTTTCGCCTTTATAATATTAGTGTGATTATAACATAAACTTAATATATTAGATTATAAACTAGCTGACCCACGCAACATCGTCTACGTTTGTAAATAATCCCCGTTTTAACAACATTTTTCACTGATGCTCGAGATGTATAGATAATCTTTACAAATATTATAAAGCTGAAGAGTTTGTTTTGTTACGAGCTAATCTCAAGAACTACTGGTTCGAATTGAAACATTTTTTTAGTGTTGGATAGCCCATTTATCGAGAAAGCCTAAAGGCTATATAACATCACGCTACGGTCAATAGGAGCGCAGCAGTGACCATAAACGCAGGTGAAACTGCGGGGACAGCTACTATTTGATATGTGGGTTTATTTGGTAAGACCGATAATCATAAAATTGTGCATACACGTTACTACGAGCAAAAACAAGGACAAAGGGTAAATTTCGTCTAGAAAAACGTACTGTTCCCGAGGTACAGTGAATTTATTAACAAAATCTACATTAGCGAAGCCGCTTTCAAAAACGAAATACAAATATTTTTATTAGCAAATAATGGTGTAAGCAGAAAAAAATCTATTAAGGTTTTAAAGGATCAAGGGTCTGCCAAATTGACCCGTTTTGTCGTCCGATCTACTCAAACGACGGAGACGACTCAAACCGCGGTCCGTGATTGTCAGCCAAACACATTTGGTCTTTAAGGTTGTCAGTTTTGAGAACTATAATTAAGAATATAACAAAAAAAAAATTGTGGCAATTAATGACACGGTTTAAGACCATTCTTGTATTATTATTAGTAACAATAACGATAGAAACAAATAACACCATCAATAATTGTTGTTATTAATGATAAAAGGATAGGAAAAGTTAAATGTACTAGACACTGTACCATAAAAGCTCAGAAAATATATTAAAACATATCTAATATCCTCGACGGAGCAAACAGAGAACAGGAAACCTAAGTTTTCTTTACAAAACTAAGGTGGCAATTATTGATAGGCTCTGCCTGATGATAAGTAGTCACAGTACCCTATAATCGCAACACAAGTAGTCACTAGCACGTTGCTGACCCTATTAAAATATTTTTGAAGAATCGTATGTACGTACCACACAGTGTAATTAAACCTTTATGCAACTTTTTTCACCATTACGTATCAAACAACATATTTAAAGTAACTAGATATTATAAATAAACCTTCCTTGTTCAATATGGACATCATTGAATAAAAAACTCGTTCAGAACACTCGTTAGTTTTGTTCTTAATTGTCTGGTATTATGGTAATCGTATCGAGTGGTAACAAAAAATCAGGAACCGATCATAAATATATATAAGTATCTGTCTGTTAAATATGACTCACCGCAATCTTACGATACAAAAGTTTTTGATAAGTTACGAGTACCTCCGCTATTGTAAATTTAAATTATTCAGAAAATATTGTCTCCCTGATGCCACGTCATAGGCCACATACATATCTGTGAAAGGTACTTTAGGACTTACTTGATCAGAGCCCAAGTCTGTACGCGGCATCATAACTCTAACGGTCCCAAGGATACCACACTCCACGCCCTTGTGGAGTTCTTGAGAATCTTGCCACCGTGGTACTTTTGAGCCTATAGAACTATAGAAGAACCGGCATGTTATCTTAGCAAGGTAAAATTGGTTTATAAACGGTGGAGATATAGCATTATTCTGAACAAAGACAGTGCGATCGACAATGGTTTACCAAACTCACCACTTATTTGTTTGTTTTGGTTCACTGATAGTAAGCTTATTTAAGGTGTAAAGTTCACGTTTGATCATCTGATTTAGTTCCTGATTTTTCACTTGCGTCCGTCTTGGTCAATACCCGGTATATATTAATTGATACTTGACATCCTTCTCCACTTACATCCTAATATTTTACATATGTGAAGGTTCATATATTACACTAATACATCAGCCACAATCCTTGAGCTGTGTGTGTAACGCGGACCCTATGATGCCGGCAATGGACAACTGAGTTGTTATTTAAATGCAACTTAAAACTTTAATAAGGCAAATCTTAAAAATTGTTTGTTCAGAATCGGTTACTAAATTGATTTTGTGGATTTTTGATATAGATATTTTTTACCTTAAATTCTAAAATGGACACTAATTCAATTATTGTCACTTGTGTGTTGAACAGTTAAAACAAGATAATCGCGTGCGAGCCACGCCTCATAATGCAATAGACATGTTTGACTGTGTGCGTGAATAGACAACTGTAGTTAATTCCTTAAACAGTCAATGACAGCATTAATGTTTTGTGATGCCCTATTTTATCATAATATACTAATTGAGGTGTTTGCAGATATGCATTCTTTTTTATTCAAGTCGTAAAGATTCTTCGCTATAATAAAGCAGATACAATAAGTTACTTCATAAAAATTAACAGCCAATTAAGTAATAACTTGAAATAAATGCAGGTCCAAACTCAAAACGATTTCCAGAAATCAATATCATTCAATTGCTGTACAGAACAATAGCGATCCATACATTAGTCGGAGTATTTCTCTCAGTTTTTACTCCAATAAACACGTCGCACCAAAAAACGCGAACACCCACAAACTAACCAGATTTTACAGAAAAAAAACACAAGAATCTAAGCAATTTTGGCTCCTATCAATATTCATGTGTATACAGAAAACCTTGATGGTGGCCTTACCAAGTCGGATTCCATCGGTGGCGCAGTGAGTTTTTCGCTTGCAATTAACCTTTTAAAAAGTTTGAAGAAGTTCGGTTGCCACGCGTTCAGCGCGCGACTACCCTACATGGGCACAGCACTTCGGATCACCCTGCTATGCTACACGGTGCTTTTTCATTAATTCCATAATGAAATAAGCCTTACACATAAAAACAATCAACTCGAAACTGAAATTCAAAGACGCAGAGTCCATTATTGAAGAGAATAATAGTCTTAATGATATAAATTTAATAGTAATAGTGTTAAAGAAGCGGTAAGTTGAACGATGTCGACAATAGTAGCGATCGCGTAATTAATGGTTTCATATTTATTGTATAATTTATGATCATAAATGTCAGTATGTATTTATTTAGTATTAATACTGGCATTATGTACAAAATGATAAATAGTTATTAGGTGCTAGTGTATTTGCACTAATATTGTTTTAGTTTTACTTAAGGCTTATGAAATTTTAACAGCGGGAGAGCCATGCTTTGGGTAGCGAGCAACTCAAAGTGGAGTGGATGTTCGGTAAGAAACGTCCCTTGCTCCACGTCTCACAAAACGGTTCGCCTAGAGTTTTATCTAGAGGTTTACTTTTATTGCCAGGGTTGTTGGTTCTCTAAACTATTTGACCTGGATATTTCCACTTTATATGAATAACTTTAATGAAATTATGCTTTGACTTGGTTACGCTGACTGTTGCTTGATCGAAACGTCAGTTAAAATTAGTAAAGACTACTTAGATTTGCCAATTTGCAGAGACTGCAGAGAAGTTAGCTAATGCTAAGTGAGCGAGCGCAGCAAGGGGCCATACAATCGCAATAGATAGGAACACTTACTGCCGAACTAACATTACACGATACGAAATAAGCACACAGCGTTTTGGTGCTTTGTAAGATGGGTTAAATGAACCGGGTTTAACCTAACTTGGAGATGTAAGTATATAATAATAATTACGTAATTCATTATATTTAAAACGATTTTTTTTTTAGATTATTTCAAACTTTTATTACTAATTTTAGTGAAATAGTAGAATACTCGGCACCTTCTATGGAGGAATGCAAATAAATTTATGGCTATAATTTGTAAGACATGTGTACTTGAGCGGGCAAAACAAGTTGGAGTAGTACATGTGACGCTACAGAAGATCTATGAAACAACACCATTGGAAGTGTAGGGGTATTTTTTCTGCTGAGTATGAGACTGACAACGCACGACAAGGTTCGGGAGTGTATATTGACACTACTTATAACCGCGTACCCTTAGGCGTGCCCTATGCCACATTGGCTAACTTAGTTTAAGAAAAAAAGAAAAAAATATTTATCTTTAATTTAAAATACCCCCGACTCGAAAATCCCTTCAACGATTAGAAAAGATCTGATGATCTTCGAACAGCTGATTAGATTTTTTTTAATTATATCTAAGAACACTCTCAATCAAGTCACCTTTCAAACAAAAAAAAAACGCATTTAAATCGGTCCATTCGTTTGGGAGCTACGATACCACAGACAGATACACAGAGACACAGACCCACATACTCACAGACCCCTCTTTTTGCATCGGGGGGTAAAAAAAGGGGTTATCTCCCTCTCTTTTCTCTTTCTTTTTCAATGAAATACAAAACATATTGTTTTTATTACCGCAAGAGATTTATTAAGATATATACATAATCATTTAATTCTCAGCAGATGCCGATGTTAATTTGTAATGATATTTGCCACTGTGCAAGTAAACTGTTTGACGTCACGAAACATTTCACTTAAGGCAGACAAGCAACAAAAAATCCTAAATAATATAGTTGAAACATTAACTATTGAGCTGGTATGGCTATCGAACTGAAACGGACAATGACAACGATATAAAAATGCCTCTAACAGAGATAAATTCGAAGTATATTTACGTTTTAAAAAGGTCCCAACCACACGGGAGGCCGGCGGATTCCTAGCGACCATTAGGCCTAACTCACAAGTACAAGTGAATGCTGACAATATGATCGCTTTATTTTCAAAACTAGCGAAATAACCTGTTACGAGGCTGCCTTGAGCACAGTTAGTATATTAAATGTTCTTTTATTTCATTATCTATGTATCTAATACCTTTGAACGAACAATTCTTGTATGTGTATTTATATAATCTGAATCTAGAAAACAGCTCCAACGATTTTGATGAAATTTTGTAAACAGATACAGTTTTGCATTTTAAGTTCAACTGCATAGTTGTATTTCCTGTAAAAATGCAATTTTACAAAAAAAATACGATTTTACAAAAAGCTCGGTCTCCCAGGTACTATGCTATTAAATAAGTCAAATGATTTATGGAGTTTAATTTCATTTTCAGTTTATACTGGCATTCTACATGGAAGGCGGTAAGATCTAGTCAATAAAATTTAACAACCAAAAAATATTCAACATTTACTTTGACAAATATGGTAAAGAATGAGTGAAGACTCAAAAATCCCCCTACAACGATTAGAAAAGAGCTGATAATCTTCGTACGGCTACTTAAATTGTAGCTAAGAAAAAAAACTAAATCAAAATCGGTTCATCCGTTTAGGTGCTGCGATGTTACAGACAGACACCTCCTTATTGCGTCTTGGGTTAAAAAAGAATGTGCTACATGTGTATGTAACTATAAAAGTTTGCTAATTTTATAGCCTATAAATTATTATATATGTACAAAAAAATCAAATTGCTGAAACAGAAAACCATAGATGCCTCTATCTGCGGATGATACATCATGATAACGTTACACACTTTATTGTATTTTTAGATTCAGTTAAGAGAGTTTCCTTCATTATTTATTAATTATATGAAAATCGTCGAGGTTTCAAGATGAAGAAAAATATTTTAAGGAAACCTATGGGTATGCAGTTTTGTTTTGCAAAGTCTTAGCCTTTATAAGCACGAATGGTAATAAAGGTAATAAAAAAATAAATACCGTCCGATATATTGTACCCAGTTTGTGGGGAGTTGCCAGCTTAGCACGTGTGAGTCAGACTCAATACACGATTTATTTGAAAATAGTGCATCATTAAAAGTGTCGTGACTCAAAAAACTGCTTCATAGTACACACATGAATCGCTCTTAATGACTGGTAATGATAGGCTGGTGGACGATTCCTAACGTACGACAAAGTCGCGTCGATGGAGACTGATCTTTGACATTTGATGTATATACGAAATTGGAATGACCAGTTATATTGGAGTATCAAAAAGAGATTATTGGATGACATCACCCATCCCCATTGTGATACCGATCTTCAACGTCCTAGGTTTAATAGAAGCAAAATGCAGAAGAAAGAAAAGTTGCATCTGGCATCCTCGCAAAACTTAAGAGGTGGGTCTTTAGGTAAATTAAGATTGACTTCAAAGTTATCTCCCTGCAGAAAAACATAATTGAGGTAATCCTAACGCGTTTGGAGACATTGTTTACACACATAACGCAAATACCACTTTCAGTTTCATAGCATACAATTATTTTCAGTTTAGCATTTACCTGGAGTAAACGTGGCAGGCGCTGAAGACTGTGGAAGGATTTCCAAACTTAGTATTACTTACCTTACTTGGTATGGTGCTGCTTCTCACGTGAAATCTAAGTCACCTTGCTAGTCCTGGCTCTTTGAAAGTTTACGCTGCTAAGAGTAATATTATGAAACAAGATATAAAGAGATTATGTATGATGATTGGTGGTTTTATTGACAACATGAATGTAGTCTAATCACCAAAAGTTTTTTTTAGTTTTAGAATCAGAACGAGCTATTAGTGATTCTAATTTACGGTAGTGTGTGTACCGACTGTGCATCTCAGAAAAGCAACGGACTATACAGAGTTTTAGGCTTGGCACAACTCTACGAAATTTGATAACTGAGGACATATGTACATAAAGGAATACGTAGGCACTAAAGTAACCGACATACCTCTTGCTAAACTAAAATGGCAACCGTTGTGGGAAAAAGCCCTAGAGGCGCCACTCGCGACCAAGGGCCAGGGTAGGTTTTTCCTTAACTAGATGAATCAACAACCTGGTCAAAGGTCCCCGCAGTTACATCCACGTTTATGGTTACTGCTTCGCTTTTAAAGGTCGTAGTGTGATGTTATAGCCTATCACCTTCCTCCAGAATTGAGCTATAAATTGTAGAAAGGTTTATGGTAACAAAAAACCTTCAGCTTTTTTATAATAGCATAGATGTATAACAAACGACATGAAATTCACCTATAACCGAGTTGTTTCTACATCTGGATTACCTTTTTGAAAGTCAACTAAACTTTATAGTATTACTACAACACTTACTTAAAAGTAATATTATGAAAAATTATCAATTGTAATTTATAATAATAATAACTTCACACATCTCACACACGGCCGTCTGTGACGCTACTATGGGAACCAGACTGCTGATAAACATACATATATATTTCTAAATACATACATATTATAGATAAATTACGCCCAGACACAGAACAAAACGGTCATGCTCGTCTTACAATTATTTGTCCTATGTGGGTCCTATCGAACCCACGATTTTGAACCACTGAAAAATACCTTTAAAACTAATTTAAATACAATTTATGAACGAAAACATCTTTATCTTTGACAATACAGTACATTAGTGCAGTTTATCGATTAATTTGTAAATTCTTATCACATCATCTACGTATACAAATCAAAACGTCGAATTGCAATTTCTCAATCGCACTAACAAGTATGCAAATCGCTCGATATCGCAACCGTCAACAATAATTAAGCTGGCAAACCGCCTCGATACGTATAATCGATTAAACACACACGATTATAATCGTCGAATCCATCATCGGAACATCGTCGTACGATTTGAGGTCGGCGCGAGTGGGCTGTCAGGGAACTGCACCTTCATTACTATACAGGAGCGGGTAGCAAATCAACCGGACAGACAGACGGACAGACGAGCGCTGGATACAATAAGATATTTACAAGGCAAGGTACGAGTATCGATATATGAGTGGGCTTTGTTGCGGTTCTGATCGAAATGTGAGCGGGATTGTAGGCTAATTTTTGTTTTGACAACATAAATGCGTTGGTCTGTTTATCTTTGTAGATTTGTTACAGTTGGACTCGTCATTTCTGATTTAAGCGTTTTGTTATTATTGACATCGTGTCCTTTGTCTGTGCTTTTATCTTTGAAATGTTACTCCTTACTTAGGTTTAGATTTACATGGACTTTACAGATTTGTTGAAAGTGGTGGCTAGAATTTGTTGAAAGAAGTTGGCTCAAGATCGCTCCCTGTGGAAACCTTGGACAGATATGTTCAGCTGTGGACGTCTTGTGACTGAGATTATGATGATCTAGGGCGCATAATATCTGCTAATTTGGTTTATCTTTGACGTAGGTAAATTCATGGCTGCTAATCGCCAGAAATGAAGTGGAAGAGAGATTTAGGTCTAGATCGTCGCTCGGGCGGGGGTACCTTTACAACTTTTAGTTTGGTACTACAGCTAAGCTGGGATTTCACTACGAATTTTGGTCTCGACTGCATAAAAATGATGTTTAAAATATGTATTAGTTTAATTTTCAAGGACCATTTTATCATCGCTATCAAACCTGACCCGACCAAAAATACCATTTAAACAAGTGAATGTGCGTTTTCTTTTAACGAATATTAATAAATGTCAAATTACATGAGTGTGTAATTCTTTTGAACACGCCAGGAGCAGAGATTGTATACATTAATAAAAGCACACCCTCAGGCGAAAAAACTTTAATAAAACCTTATTAAAGAAATACAATGTAAATGTTACAGAAAAACCTGTGCCTTGCTTTCTGGTCTTTACTAACTGCAATACAAAATAAAAATTATATGAGACTGTGGTGGAACATTTGACTGCATCTTCAAGGGTCACGGAGTCAATTTCCACTTACTGCAAACAACGATCCCAAAATATTTACTACACTTTTATGTATCAAGTTGTACATACTCATTTTTAGGGTTCCGTTCCTCAAAAAGAAAAAAAGGAACCCTTATGGAATCACTTTATTGTCCGTCTGTCTATCTGTCTGTGGTCCAAACGCAATCAAAAGATACGGCCATTTAAGCCTCAGATTTGACCAAATTTCAACATTTTGCAGGTAAATCAAAACCCTGAAATTTGGTAAGAAGCAAGGTCTGACAGCAGTAGCAGCAAGTAAAGGAAAAAAACCGAAAGTCGTTTTTTAAATTTAAATTTCGAAATTTGTTGTTACATCACATAAAAAAAATAGTTTTTGTAATTACAAACTTATATTTTGCGATTGGAAAGTTAACTATTTCGTAAATCGATGTATGGGAGCGTATTATTAGAACTGCAAAGTTAAGTTTGTCTTTCGGCAAAGACAGGCAAAAATCTTCGAGAATTGATTCCCGAGATGGACGTACTATCTACATAGAAGTTTGTTTCCTTACGGAACCCGTTTTTGGTAAGGTAATGTTTTATTCAATTGGTGTAAATCAATATCTTTTTCTTGTACAATTTAACAAAAACATCTTTCATACCACGGAATATTAATTTTGTTGTGAGGGACTTTATTAATTTACAATTCACACAACAACTAACTTGCACAAACTGCACCCATTGTCACACAAATTGTAAATCACATAAATAATTATTCCATCAGGGTATTCAATCATACGCCACACAACCTGGTTGCAGTTGGCAAGTTGACTTAAACCCCATTAGAGATTCCTAAGTTGCAAATCATGGAAACTTTGACAGTTTGTTGATTATAATAAAGGTAATAAATATTATTTTATTTTTTCTTGATACATAATAGTTTCGTTAGTTCGGTAGTTTCGCTAGTTAAGGCCTGATTAAAATCAATTTATTCTCAGTCAAATTAGTTAGCTTTAGTTCTTATTGTACATCTACATTGTAATCTTATGATCAAAACGAATACTTATCTCAAGGAGTTTGCCTAATTTGACTTTCATGAAGAGATGCGTATAACTAATTTTGATTTCTGAATCATTAAATGGCAACGAATATATTTAATACCTGCTCGCTATCATTCTCCTATATTGTAAGTTCATGCTGCTATGTCAATTTGATTATCATCATCATAAATACTTCTGCAATGATTGGTCTTGCCCCTTCTGAAATGTATTTCTTATTTTGTCTCGTTTTGTGAAATGAAATCGTTAGCGCACAATATATTAATTTTAAAAAATTAAGAACATTGTTCTTAAAGAATGTGAGACGATACAAATAATGAATTTAACACGGGAGGAGTTGATAAATTCTAGGCTCGACAAATTAGATGCAAACACGAAACCACCGTGGTAGTCAGGCACTCCCCCAAGTAGTAACAGTATATGATAGCGGTTACGCTAATTGTGGTGGTTAATCTCGTTCTTCAGTAAAGTGGAGGTATTTCCGTAAATTGTCATGCCTGACCAGCTCCAAACTTGGCGTTAGATTATTTCACAATTACAGTTTATTTCACGGCTTAGCATTAAAAATATTCATCCTACACCAATGCTATTTATAAAACTCTATATCACTATACTTTTAAACACACAAAAAAAATGTGACCAACCTGCAACACACATCAATAATAATTGTAACCATTAACCGTGAAACTGTTACAACTTAAACTCTCGAACAGCGGCAAATAAACATTCGCAAAGGCAAACGGTAAATTTTAAATGGCCAGCCTCAAGGCAGATGGCTCGGCGCTAAAGATCACGCCGGGAATTAATCACACTTGTTGTGCAGATTCACTGATAAAAGTACGAAAAATAACGCCTCAAGAATGAGTTATAAGTATCGTCGGCTTTTAAAAATTAACTGTTTGGCTTGCAGCTATTAAAGAGAGGATGTCTCGTGTTATCACGAATGATAATTTCCGTATTTCGGTATGTTCGGTTCGGTGTAATGGGCGGATGGTGTGTAAGGACGATGTAAGATGAATGCTTGAAATACTGGACAACTGATTATAGGAATTTATTGGGATGCTCTGAATATTTTTGTTTGTTATACGATCAGTTTGGCAAACAAGCACGGGACTTGAATGATGGTAAGGAAATAATGACATCAATGGTTTTCCTTGTGACATGTCAAACTTAAATCTCTAATGGAGCTTCGGTGACTCTCCGTGCGGGAAATAACTTCAGTACTATAGTCGTGATGGTTATCTGTGTCTTGCGTAAGGTATAGCATTTCATCCTTAATGGAGAGTTACTTAGGTGACTTCAAATTTTTTAATTGAAGCAGAAATCTGCTGGACTGTCATTTCAAAGTATATTTTCAAAGGTAGTCAATATTGTCATCTCCAAGAATCAGGCTATTACTTACTAAAAAGTTTTCGATAGGTTGCTCCAGAGAAAAAAAGAACTCTTTAGCTTTATTATTAGACATAGATTGTTCAACGGGACAAAAGTACGAACGGTTCTAGTCAACATAAACAATTTGCATTCGTTTAATTGCGCGTGATCAGGTGTTGATATGTAAAAGGCCTGACCGAAGTTGACCCTGTCTGATTGGTTTTTGTTTTAGTAAAACTATTAGCGGCTCCAATCGTTTCTTGCTAATCCATTTTCTGCACTGGGTGCTATTTTTCATCGATTTTTTTACCTACGGGCCCTCACCCACCACGCCTTTCCCCGCTCTATTTAGTTTGTTTAGAAAAAATCTTACATTACCGTAGTCGTTAAAGGGGCCCATTAAGGCTTTTTTAATCTATGACTAAAATTATACACTGATTTTAAGTATAATTGCCGAACATTTTCATATTAACCAGAAGTGTTACTTATCTGTAACTAAGTTTACATACATACATACGCCTGCATCCCCGAAGAGGTAGGTAGAAGTGTATCATATACACAACTATAATAGTGTCCCATAGTCCCGTAGTCCCATAAACGTAATAATAGGCCGTCAACCGGGCACTTAAAGATGAGAGAGTTATGAGCAATAAGAGGAGTAACAAAGATTAATCAATTAATTAAGTTATTTAAAAAGCTCTAAGTCCGAAACCGGTTGAAACATGCAGACCTCTTTATTCACTTGCTAGCAGACTTACGATGCGACACAAGTCCGATCGATCGGAGTTGTCTGAAGTAAAGCGGCAGTATTATTTTTAGATAGAATTCGAAGTAAAGTTGAGTTCGAATCGAAACTAAAATCAAAATCGAATCACTTTCTTGAGTATGCCTGATGATAGTAATACGAATCGATTTTTATTAGATTTTAAATTCGAACATAAATTCATAAAATAATAATTCTTTCAAATTGTGCGATTTTCTTTTGTATGCATTTCAACAGAAAATACGGTACGGCAGGGTGGAGCTATGACTGTTACCTTGTGTTACACTTTGCTTCGGAATGGGGGGATGTTTTTTCAAAACTTAAAAGTAAAATATTTATTAGAAATATTCCAAACAATATATACAATAATTGAATCAAACAACAGGTATCCTTAAAATATATACGGCACAGAAATCATAACTCAAAACTCATAACTCAAATCATATTAAAACTCAAAACTCAGTCAAACGATCAAGTTTAATGAAATATTTATAAACATCTTAAATTCATCTTTAAATAAAAAAATAAGAAAAAATTTAAGGTCCCTAATTGAGCAGTGCGAATAATGACATATTTATGTCCCAGGGAGGGTTAGCAAAAAAAGGCTAATATTAATATATTGCTATTGAACTAGAGGCTTCATAACACGGTCCATAACAGCCGGCGCCTGCGTCCGTGTACCAACAAAAACTCATATCATAAATGCATCTTAGATACGGCGGAGCGGGGGAATTTTTGTATAGTATATGTAAAAATCGCAGAAGCAGAGGAAGATAATTAATTTCATAGGAAGGATGATATAGTGATTAGAATGATATTCTCTCCAATTGTGTGTTATGGCTTTGACTACTGTAGGATTTTCAAAGACAGATTTGGCTTGTTTAAAGACAGTCTTTCTAGAACTGTGTTTAATTTGTTTCAGACACACAAATTTATCAATATCCTAATAATCTTGGTTTCTACAGTGTTACATTTTTTATAAGTATATATTTACCTAATATTAAATAAGAAAATAAAAACATTTTTAAAAAGTATAGGTTGTCAGACTTGTCAGGATAAATAAGTTGCTTGTAAGAATTCACTTTTAACACTTAATTCAGTTATTTTAAAAAACAACCAACCATAAATAATATTTAGTATTGTCTTTTTAAAATGAACTTTTTTTAAATAATTCACACATTCAATAGGACTCAAATCTTTTAATGTGATCAATTATTTTTCAATAGATGTTGTATTTTGAAAATTTCAATTTACAAATTGCATTATGTGCAATATATATTTGAAGTAGTAAACTGAAATTTTAATTTCCGTTATCACATACTCTATCTCAGAACTTTACTTATACTGTATTCTGAAAACAGAGCGCCAAAAGATATAACAAGTATCATTTGGCAATCTAAAAAACTGAATATGATTCACCTGACATACCAGAATTGTATAATAAAATGTATATAAAATAATACATACAATGTTACATTTATACAGGATGATTTTAGGTGCATACTCTATATATATTTATAGTGATATATATAAATAGTGATGTATAAATGTCATCGAGGACGTTTGAGCTGAGTGAGCCGATGGTAAAGTATGTATTTGCCATAATTTTTAAAGTTTACAGATATAGAATGAATGAAAATACAATCTAAATTAATAAATACTTAACAAACGCATACAATTCAATAGATAGAAGATACGATTACTTTATGACACACCACAAAAAACTTCAACATCAGGTTCTGGTGAATTACAAAAAAAATATAAAATGTTATTATAATTGTGTTATATTACAAACAGGTACAGGTATATATTGTATTCCTGAAGAGGTAAGAAGAGGTGTATTGAACAACCATATTTTGTCAACTATAACTTCCACCACCACTCACGTAAAGAAGGCGTCAACCGGGCACTTGGGATTTAAAGAAGAGAAAATTAAGAGTTTATTGAAGAACGAGACGCTAATGAAAGGAAAGGGCTAGGCAGTGCTTGCTTATTATTACAGATAGCAGAACCCTTCCTTCCCCCCTCCCCTCCCCCTCTTCCACCCTTCCCCTACTCCCACCTTAAAGGCTGGCGACGCACTTGTAACTCTTGAGTTACAGGTGCCCATGGGCGGCGGTAATCATTTACCACCAGGTGACTCGTCTGCTCGTATGTCACCTATACCATAAAAAAATGGATTGGAGAATGTAAGAATAGCTCGAGCAGGTCAAAGTCACGTACTTGTAACTTAAACTGATTGCAGCCAGGTGATTTTATTCCATTCTTTTAGTGAAAGTTTAATGGAAATTGATGAAACCTGAACTTTTATAAGCCTTTGCTTTTTAGGATATATAAATGTAACCTTTATTTATTGTGAACATGTGATGTGCGTGCCTGGTGTAATAATGTATTATGTTACATGTATTGAAATTGACTTGATTTGCGTAAAGTTACATAACTTATGGATCAGCCTGTATGTATCAATGAATACATTCAACGCATAGAAGAATTCATTTGTTATAAGATTTTGCGTCGGTGGCGTTTGATTTTTCGCTTTGTGTTTATTATGGCCCTTAATGTGACAGAGTGAATGTATTTAGTTGGTTTTTTATTTGAACTTGTTTCAGAATTGAATGGGCTCGGTATTTTGAAGATATGTGTATCGACACAGTGAATTGTTTGAATGCTGTGGAGGTTTTGAAGTAGTCGATTATTTGTTAGTGGAAGAATGAAATAATGAGAACGATGGAGAAGGAATTTAAATAAAACATTTTCCAGAAAAAGTATCTTGATTTTGAAAAATCTCTATCGATTCTACATATAAGTGACTGTAAGCCAGAACCAGGCAATGTTCTTCCAAGGTTAATATCTATTAGCTATGACAAGTTTGTATTGACAGGTGTAACTAATTCTTTCGTCTGTCAAATCATCATCAAGTGATAAAATGTTTCAGAGCACAGACTAAGGAACTTGTCTTTGCTCTTAGTCAATTTTTTCTATGCGCAGTGATGATCCGTGTTCTATGACATCGCCACGGACCTTAACTCTGTTTTCAAAATTTTCTACAAACGGTGTTTATTCTGACATAGAAAAATTAAAATTTTCAAGTTATGTAAACCATCGAATTCCTAATCTCAATACATACCGACCAATAAAACAGATTTAAAAATATCACCTCTACTCGACGCCAGACGTTAAATTCACCACAACGGGCTCACCTCAATATAATAAAACAAATATACATACATTGTTAAGCAATAGGGAAATAACCACACAAATACAATTTTCAGCTCCGAGACATGATTAAAACACAAGATTCCTACAATATCTTTCTCTGCATATGAAAAGCATAAATCTATACAGAAAACTCCTGCAGTGCATAGGGACAGTTTAGTTAACGCCTGTTTAGATCTAGGTGTGCGATATGAGACTACCTTGCGAAGTAATTTAATCAAATATGTGTAGTTAAAACTTTAAATGTATCGCAAATTCATTCGGGTAGCAATCGGTGAACATGCAAAAATATAGCAGTTCCTCATTTATTGAAGTCGATAAAAAGGAATTTACAAAAACTGTTTTTTTATGTGACAGACAGTATTTCTGACAGGAACATTTTTTACATACAAACTTAAATCATAAAAAAAATTACAATTGTTAGTTACCTACTTCAGATTTTCTATTATGTGTAGTTTTTTTAGAATAAATTCGAATTAATTAAGGAAATACGGTTTTATTCACGTGTATATTTCGAGTTTGCCCGACTAGTTTCGCACCCAAGCGGGGCCCTTTATTTAGCAAATGCAATATATAACACAATGTCGTTATTGTTTAGTGTACACCATACATAATAATGTACAATATCGTGTGTAACTAACAGCGTTCTAACCGCTAGCCTCTTTTTTGAAACGTTTTTAGTATTAAGATTCTGCTACAAAGTACACGTCGCTATCTAAGCCCTAATTAGACATAGCCACAGGTTCTATAACATGGATAAATACTAGTTGGAATCGCCCGGACGAATGTAAATAGAAATATCCATGCAAATAAATATTTATAGTGAGTGGCAACCGAACCCGGGGCCCTACGTTACAGTGCTTAACCGCTGCTCCACAGGTCGTCTTTATATGGTAGACGAGAAGCCGTTCAGAAGATCTAGGATACTGGTTATCCTGTACATACTATATAGGTACACATACACTGTAGCATAATTATTTATTTTATTTATTTATTTATTTCTCTTTATTGTACACCTAAATAGTAAATATTGCAAAACAAGTTACAAGTGTTAAGGTATAATAATCGGCGGTCTTATCACACACGGCGATTTCTTCCACAAATTTTGTATTTCTGCTGTTGAATAGTCACCAGAACTCCGTCTTGGTAATCAATTTTTACCGCTGATATTAAGCGCTTAGGATCAGACAAATCATGTACTATTTAACTACTTTAACAATTTAGTCACATAAAAATTAGAATCATTAGTCTTGTTCTACGGGCAGTGTCTGTGTGTCATTTAAGACTACATAGACACACATAGTGTTAAGTATAACTCAAGTAATCACAAGGTAACTATCGAACAGACTCAGGTCATAGATGCATCACGTCAGAAATATTACTATTATTATATTCTAGTATTAAATTATTTTTATCGACTTCAAAAAATGAAGAGCTACTAGTTTCAACGCGTATATATTTTCTTAAGGTGTGCACACAGGTATTTTTCTATAGCGATTTAACCGATTTGATGTTTAAATCATATACGATCAAGTTGATGCCGAGGTAGTTCCATATATTTCTCTATGACAATGAATTGGTAAAGAACCACTTTAGGTAACTTATAATATAAAAACGGCGTAATATTGTACCTATCACTTAGATAAATTTGACAAATCAGAAATTATATAACAACGTATCGGTCAATGGCGGTTTATGAAAAAAAGGAAAGCCGGTTCTAAAACCATTGGGTGAGTGTGTTGGGAATGTGGGGTGATTTAAAGTAAATTTAAATTTATTTATTTATAGACAACTAAACACATAGATGCCACCAACCGTGAGTCATTTGCATTTTTTAACATGCATGCATCTAAATTACAGGTAAACATAGCAACGCTATTGGGTGATTTACATTGTTAAGTTCAAATTTATATTAGTTTAGGCACAAAACAGGAAAATAAATATTTATGATGCAGACATTAAAACTGAGAAATTATATTCACGTGTTATTAAAAATGGAATTCTTAAAAGAATACAAACTGCCACCAAAAGCACATTAAGATCACATTTATGAAATACATACTTCATTGCATTTTCTGAGTGTATAGTGTACAAGCCATCCCCGCAGTTTTACCTGCGTTTATGGTCACTGCTAAGCTCCTACTGGTCGTAGCGTGATCTTATATAGCTTAAAGCCTTCCTCGATAAATGGGCTATCCAACACTAAAAGAATTTTTCCATTCGAACTAGTAGTTCCTGAGATTAGCGCGTTGAACCAAACAAACAAACTCTTCAGCTTTATAATATATGCATAGATTTAACAAGTGTGTTTCTTAGAATGCTAAACAACAGAATCTACTACAGCTAACACGGGGACGGGCATCTAATTATACTTAAGTTCGTTGTGTAATTAACAAATCTATACCTCTATACAAATAAATAAAGTTAAAGTGTCTGTTTGTAATGTCATAATAATGGCTTTTGAATAAATGCATCTGAATCTACCAAAAAATCAATTTTTAAAATTTTTATCTGTCTGTCTGTCTGTTTGTTCCGGGTAATCTCCGGTACGGGTGGACCGATTTCCATGGGATTTTCACTTACAGATAGCTGGAGTTATAAGGAGTAACTTAGGCTACTTTTATTTTGGAAAAAGAATTAGGGTTCCGCACAAAAAAATATAAATGTAACCATGCGAGCCAAGCCGCGCGAGCACAGCTAGTTAACAATAAATATGTAAATAAAATTGTTACAGTACTTACAAAGGGAAGCCGCTTGCATCGTGTTATATAGACACTTTGTGTATCTTTTAATGCTCTATCACTAATCAAAACCATTTTATTTAACTTCTTAACATGTAGTAAAAACACACCTTTACAGTTAATATGAACCATAAACAACAATATCCATAAACGCAAACTGAGAGTAAACGAAAATTTATCTACTCATACAAATATAAATTTATTTAAGTATCGAATAAAATATCCTTCTTCCGATGCCAATTCAATACAATTCGTATTGAAATACAATAAACAATAGTTAATTGTTGTTGCAGGTTGACAAGAAACACAAAGGCCTGGGATACGATGGGTCGGCGATGCACTTTTGTGATAATGTCCCCCGGGCATCATGGTTATGATTGATGATCGATATTAAATATCGAATTAATACGTGAATCGATTCGATTCGATAAATAATTTATTTTTGTATGAATGGAAGCCTTTTAAAATGTTTGATGTGGTCCGATATGATTTTTGTTGGACATTTCTGGGATATAGACTAAAGATAAAGATTGACTAAACATGAACCGTGGGTTTGTTTGAGAATAAATATTTGGAAATTACTTTAAATATTTATACTAACTTAAATTATTGGTATACCGCCTAATGGAAAGCTGTTTTCGGCGCTATCAACACTGGTAGCAGCTGAGGTATGATTCACATGTTTCCTCTATCTACCCTCACGAGGATCTGACGACCAACTCAGCACAATGAAGCTCTAGTAGTGGTGATTAAACGCGCGGACAGTTGGTGGCAGAAATTTGCTACAAGATATATTTTCTACAGTACATTTGGTGGTAAATATTATATGATGCCTTTAAGCATTTACCGTTGGGTATAGGCGCTCGAAGCCAGCGCTATTACTAGCTCATTGCCAAGTCTCTTGTCTTTGCCAGTGATATGATTTCTTCAGTCAGGTGTTAAGTAAACGTCTTGTTTAACGTCTTGAAAACCACTTAAATTTAATCGTAACAAGTGTAAGGCTACGCATATGCTGAACCTCACACATTTTCAGCATATGCGTAGCTGCAGTGCATAGCAGAGTTAGTTTTGTAATATATGAACAGATGATTCGTTAGCTTTGATTGCATAATCATAAAGAAAAATAAAATTTATTTATTAAAACGTGCAAGTACGCCGTTACATGCTTAAAATGAAGAAAAATAAGCTTATCTACATTTTGAACAACGTGAACAAACAGTCACAAACGTATATATATATTTACTAGAGATATCTGAGGCGCCAACAAAAATCATATGCTGTTATTCATCTTCCGAAAGAATTTCTGTCTTGATATCCTTTAGATAACCCACCTATGTTAGCATTGAATTTTAATGCTACTAAGAATGTATTTTTTCTTGGTTCGTTTCGTCTGATATTTCTACCTGAATGGTAATAACAATATCAGTGAAAATAGTGGCATCCAAACATTCACATTTATAATATTACTGGAATTATAGTTTGCCATTTCAACATACATACACGTACATGTGTTCCCGGAGGGATAGGCAGAGATGTATTAAACACCCACATTTTGCAATTATAGTTTGGCCCCACTTACGTAAGTGGATGCAAGCCTATTGCTGTCAACCAGGCACTTTGGGAATTATCGATGGGAAAATTGGGAGTATTATAAAAGGGAATGGTAGATAAGAAAAGAAGGCAATGGAACGAAAGGTATATAAAGGTAAGACATGAGAGGGGCTCGTAGCTAAGTGGTAACCGAGTAGGTTGGCACATTACAAGGTTAAGTAATACTAGCCAGGTCAGTCTTAGGATGGGTGACCATCCTTAACACATTGAGACATATCCGTGTCTCGGAGAGCACGTTAAGCCGTCGGTCCCGGATGCCATACGAACATCTCTGACATTTGTTACGGGTAGTTGGATCCCTAAAAGTCCAACAACTTTTTTTTTGTTTTTTTTTTTTTTTGTGCTTGTGGAAACCCCCTTGGGCCGTCACCGGGGTTTTTTGTGGGGCGGTGTGTCGGAATCGAACCGATTAAAACCACACGATGTGCCGTACTGCGCCTAAGACAACCTGGTACAGAACTTCAGTATCGCCTAGTACTTGGGTGTGGAGGTCTGATGGCAGTCGCTTCACGTAAAATTTCAAAGTTCGGCCGTATCGTAGTTAGACTGAAAGCCGACCCCAACTTAGTTCGGTAAAGACGCAGAGGATGATTCAAGGTAAGACCTGATTGTCTGACTGATTGTAATCAGTCAAAGTTTCTAGTTGTATAATTAAAGTACTTAAATTAAAGACGGTTTAACATTTTTTTAAAGTTACATTTACAAAAAAGTAAGGTAAGGTTACCTTTCTGTTTGCAATTTTACCTTACTTTTTTGTAAATTTGCAAATCGCTCGATATCACGGCCTCATAGAAAACCGGCAGTAAAACAATGCTTGCATTGCTTTTCGCCGCGTGAGTGAGGTTACCGGAGGCCCTAACCCTTCCCTCTCCTCTATTCCCGTCTTCCCCCCTCTGCCCCTCTCCCCCTATTCCCACCCTAAACGGCGGCAACGCACTTGTGACTCTTGAGTTACAGGTGCGGCGGTAATCATTTACCATCAGGTGACCCGTCTGCTCGTTTGCCCCCTATACCATTAAAAAAAAAATATTATTAAATTATTTGTCACATTGTGACTCACTTTGAAATGTGAACTACTTTCAAACATCCTGTAATGCTCTTTCTAGCACACCCTATACACTGAAGTACCACAAATCAGACAATGGGCTTCAATACGGGAGCCGCGACCTTTACCACGACCATATCGTATCGTATCATCTCTGCTACCGACTTCACCTTATGACCTGTAGGGTGACTACGAATATAGGCTGAATGGGATATGTCTTGCTTGAACTATTTGCGAAGTTAGTTTGAATTAAATAATTGCTTTCAAATTAAACGGTAGATTGCATGGCCATTGATCATGATTTTTCCCTGTTTGTAACCCCTGAGCAAAAAGCCCTTTCTTTTTGCGTCGTTTTGTGTATCTGTGCGTCTATGTATTTGTGTATCTGTCTGTGGCATCATGGATCCTAAACCGATGGACCGATTATGATTTAGTTTTTTGTTTGAAAGGTGACTTGGTCAAGAGTATTACTAACTACTATACTTAACTATAATTCAAAATAGATCATCACTTGTTTTCTAATCGTTCAAGGGATATTTTTAAGTCAGAGGTATTTCAAAAATTTGATTGAATGTTTTAGAATATTAAATTTTGTTTTTAAAACTGTGTAAACATTTTCTTTATGCATTACAAGTTTGGCTTTACATACGAAGTATTCATACCGTGTGTAGAACCGTCTGAATAGTGAATACGAACTGGAGTCTTTTAACTCGGTGTAAAAAGGAGCCTTGAGGATTGCCAACAATCCCAAACTCACAAACAGTATTGAATAATATGATGATAATAACATGCCCTATGATGTCGTTACTTTTATCATGGTTAGGCTCGCCACAGCTTGAACGTAAAATGCGACGTTTTAATAGCCGAGACGTTCGAATTGTGGAATAACTTCCCAGATATATACAATATGGAGTTTTTACAAGACTGGCAACGCGCCCTTGAGATCCCTTGACATCCCATGTCCATAGGCTACAACGAACGATTTCCATCAGGCAGGCTTGTAGGCTTGGTTTCTAGCACTATTTTCTTTTAAAACGCAAATTCATCACACATTTGTATTAATTACTTTAGCTTCTTTAGGTTAAAAAATGAGTTAAAATATCTGAAAACCATATTCCATAAAACCTATGGTGACCCTACGGGTAGCTCTTGTTTTTCGAATGCCATCGTTTGTGTCCTGCAGAGCAAAAGCACATTCATAAAGTTAGGATCAAACATCCACCCACACCATCCGAAATGTACCCGATACATAGCCGATTTTATAACAACAAGTTTGACAGATGCCTTTTTAAATGTTTCAATGGATATTAAAGTGGAGATATTTATTCAATAATACAGCGTGGTCGTATTTTTTCGCGTGCTGTCACGGATTGAATCTATGTGCACTTGTTACTAACGTTTAGAAAGCCTTTTTCAGAGTTATGAGCTGAGAACTTGTAATTTCTTAGCATGAATTTGTAAGATAAATATTATGTACCGTGTTAGGATACCTATTGTTGATATTATACAAAGAATCAGTACTATCCATTTCATGAAAAAAATCATTAGATGTCCACGTGAGTTATTTTATGACCAAAGCACTCTCTCTAACCTATGGATGTTTCTGACACATTTTTTTTAATACTTACTTTAATACAACACATATAATTTAACCTGTTATCGAATTTAATCATTACTTATACATGCACCTTTAAAATTCCAGACGACATGAATCATAGCAGATGTCATCAAAATATATTGATTTATATCTCATGTATATATTACGTGTATTTTTTCTCACCTGAATGCTGAATTTAATCATAACCCAGGCTCAGGTTACCCATCATACTGTCTCATTAAGACATTATTTGAAAACTAAAAAACTTACAACGAGAAAGCTTCATTGTACTGTAAGAGCCTGCATAGTTTTTTTTTATTATTATTTATGGTACGTCACAGAACATTGTATAAAGGCATATGAGTTACGAGGAACTGCCGGTTTAAAATGGGTTTAATTGAATTGTATTGTATTGAATGATATAGTGTGGTGATGAAAGTTTTATGACAGAATAAGGTTGTAAATATACGATGTATTCTTTCGTTAAACATATTAAGAGTATAAGAATCTCCAATCTAAGGATCAAGTTTGTTTTTATTGAAAAGTTACTGCATTCGACAACTTTTAAAAGCTATTTACGTAGGCAATATGTATTAATTATATGTATATTTATATATATATATATGAACTGTTGGTCTAGTGTTTAGTGACCCTGACTGCTGAGCCAGAGAGCGTGGGTTTGATTCCCACCCAAAACAAATAAATGAGTGATGAGCACGATCATTGTGTCTGTATAATATGTATGTATGTATTTAGTAGTAGGTATATACCTATGTTGGCTCAGCCTAGTTGGAGATCAGACGGACGTATAGGACGTCATAGTTTTTTTATGACGTCACATCATAAAAAACTAATTAACTCTTGGTGATTGATTAACACCACTATAGATTGTAATTTGAGAGGCAATTTCGGAGGTAGTACTGATGGTTTGGCGTTGGCCCCAAAATTTGTGCCGGTGTGTTTAGGGGTATTTTAGAGGACTTTAAAGGATTCTAAGGAGCCGACTTCAAGAGTTATCAACAGTGTTCAGAAGAAATACATTTGATAGATAGAACTTACAAGAGAAAAACCGAGAACATTTTTCAAATTTGAACTAAATATATTCTATGGTGTTTTGACGGTACTTTAAAATTATTCCAGTATAATCAACTTCTAGATAAAAGGGGAAATAATCTGGAAATAATGTATTAAACAAAGAGTGCAAATCATACTCCTATATAGTGAATTGTAGGTTTAAAAAATGAAATATAGAACTACAGACTAGAAGGACCACGAGACAGACATGTTATATTCTTACTTTTTTTTTAAACTGCTAGTGACATGTGTAGTATCTATCGTTGATTTTTCGATGTTGTGTCGACCTAATGGTCGTCAGAGTTATCATTGCGCGATCCAGAATAAGTAATTACTCCCCTAAATCCGGAGGGTAGAGCCAATATTACGTGCGTGTCAGAATCAGTAGTAAGTATTGTTCCAGTGGGTTGGAACTTACATACACATACTGATATACATTCACTCTCACCTGTATCCCTAAAGGGGTAGCAGAGGTGATTAAACACCCACATTTTGTCAACTATTATTTGACGCCAACCTCTGGGAATTAAAGATGGAAAAAATTGTGAGTACATTGAAAGTGAAAGGTTGCCAAGAAGAGATTGATGAATGAATAGGATTATTTTTTTATAAGATCGGGGGGCAAACGAGCCGACTGGACCTGATGGTAAATTACTTCCCCCGCTATGGGTACCTGCAACTCAAGACTCACAAGTGCGTTGCCGGCCTTTAAGTAGTAGGGAGTAGAGGAAGGTGGGAGTCGGCGAAAAGCAATGCACACATTGCTTTACTGCTGGTTTTCTGTGAGGCCGTGGTATCTCCGGTCGCGCCGGCCCATACGTGCCGAAGCATGGCTCTCCCACGAACAAAATTATTGGTTATATAGATAGATTGGAAGTGATAGCAATAGCTTGAGACAGTTATGGTCGCATTCCGGTAACTCGCACTAGCTATTGCTGGCAAGTTTACCTTATAATTAAACTTTAGGAACGGTTTAAACTTTCCGGAATCGGAATTTCCTATGTGTCAGAACTGTATTAGAAAATCGGATCTGATGACGTCATCAAATCCTATTCCCTCGACGTCAACGCAGTAAAATAATTAAACAATCTTATACTTTGCAAATTCGTGTTGTAAAGAAGTAAAATAAATGATATTATTTTCATAGTTATGAACATAATCGCTGGTTTGCGAGAATATCGACGTAATTCAAAATTCATTCGAATTGAACTAAATTTGCCAAACGATTATAAACCTTTGATATTTTTAGGGAAAAGAGATGCAACGCCGATTTCGTGCTAACGTTCGTTAGAAAGCGACAAGTTCATTATACATTTGAGACAAAATACTCTAGCGGCAATCACAAATTAATTGCCATTCTCAATAATTTTAGTTCCGTCGCTATTCTCGCAAGCCAGCGATATGTGATTGTATAAACTAAACACATCTCGTCTTTTAACTCATTTTTTGTATCCTAAACATGATAGTTAGCATTCACAGTCAGAATTTAGTATGACAAATTACAAATAAATAATAAAAGGAAGGGTTTTAAAACTTTATTAATATTTAAAAAGGGTCTTTAGAGAAACAGACAGATGAATTATTAACGACAACTGTTGATAATTAAAATGTGATACCTGACAAGATTTTCGCGTACAACAGAAGCGGCAATACCACTTCCTACCACCATTAGAAGTAATAAGATGCAAACACGTAGCGTATTAACTAAATTTGCAATTAAAATTACATTAGTGACAGTATGTATTTCTTAAGTGGTTTCTCTAGTTACCAGTGATGCATACAAAGTGCATTTGCCGTCGATGTAAGCGCCATTACGATGCTTCATCTTTTCAATGTCACTGCCTTCTATTTTCATCTCAATAAATGAGTTTTTTAGTTGGTAGATAAGCATACAGAATGATCATGAGCGATTACTGGTGACTATAGTGACTCATAACACGAACACGAGAGAAGAGGACAACCAAAGGAAAGATGGATGGACTGTATCAAAGAGGATATGGCTGGAAGGAAAGTAAACAGTCAAATTACGAACGTTACGAAGTTAAATGGAACATTTATCTTCCATTTTACTCACATAGCGGCGATCTCAAAGAAATTCGGGAAAAGAGAAAGAAGATAATACAGAGATTTGCCATTATGAATATTGAGATGCTCCAACATAGACCAGTTTAAAACGCTATTGAAGCAATTTCTTGTTGATAGGGCATACTACAGTGTGAAAGAATATCTCGACGACAAATATGAAATCCAATAGTTGGCTGCTAGATGACTCATAACTGAATTGACTTGTATAATAAAAATAAAAAACAATGAAATGGATTATATTGAATTGGTTGATATTTATATTATTTTTGATAATGCAAAATGTGAACTTCAATTATAACTTGATGATTCTAATATAAAACTAATAAAATGTGATGAATATTGCTTGCCAAATGGCGGAATATAGCTGCACTGAATGTTTGTTCTATCAGCATAATATGTAAACACCAATTGTATCAACCTATATTCGCAATAAACTATTTGAATTGAAAAAAAAAAGACTCATAGCAGCAGTGGTGTCTCTTAAATGTTGCTTACCTAAGCCCGTCTTAACAGAACTCTGGCAACCCTGTTTTCTTCTACTTGCCAGTAATAAATAGAAGAAAACAGAATAACTATAGTATGGTGTGTTATGTTAGAGGGCTCGAACTTCCTGGCAACAGCCACTTACACTCACCAAACCACCCGTATAAGCAATATCCCTTTCCTTCTATTGCCTTCCCTTCTTACCCAGCTTTCATTTTCAATTCACTCCCAATTTTCCTAACTGTAATTCCCAAATTTCCCAGTCGACGGCAATAGGCTTGTCTGCTATTACAAAAAGTGACAAATGTGGATGTTTAATACGCATCTGTCTATCTGATACAAGGGTGAGTGTACGTGCTAGTTAACTGTAGTCATCTGCAGGATTTAGGCACGACCGTGGAGTAGACTAGTCGGGGAGGCCTATTTCGAGTACAAACTAGGCACTTCTTTGTCACAATTTTTTTTTTTTTGTTTATCACTTTGGAATTAAGATTTCAAATAATTTCGAGTGTCTTTACATAGAGTTCACTTTCATTCTCGCATAGTTAATCTTGCGCTTACTGATATTTTTTTAATACAAACTTCAGATAGAGAGAGATTGATTACTTATGAAACTTTTTATGATCCTACGTCAAAAGTTAACCGTGATATTGATTTTTCTGGTTGTTTAAATTTATGTTCGAAGGCAGAACAGCAAAGTAAAAAGTAATACAAAAGTTGTAAGCGTAGAATAAGTCAATTTCGGCAAAGACAACGTCTGAAAAACAAGACCCGAACTTGGATATTTGTTTTATTTTAAAACAATAATCTTTTAACCAACTTCAAAAAGGAGGAGCTTCTCAATTTGAGTTTTATTTGTTTGTATGTCACGCAATATTTTTGCCATTTGTGAACAGATAACAATCATTCTTTTTTTATTTGAATTGGTTGGTCCCATTTAAGTTTGAATAAATATTCCACCTCTAAGGGTGAAAAATTAGAGGATGAAGAATACAACTTCATACTATTATTACTTATAATATTTAAATCACTTAGGAGCATTGAAGTCTATAATACTTTTTTTAATAATTATTACTTTATAAGAATCTTTAAACAGAAAAGATTTTTGATATCAGAAAAGATTAAAAAAAAATTAATTGCTAAGAGAACACCAACCACAAGCCATCGGCTTGTTATCCAAAACGATAACAACAGCCTAAGACAAACCCAACAAATTCAAATAGACAAGGAATGCAGTTTAACGGAAATATTTCTTAGCTGTATTAGGCGCAAATCTAATCAGCTGATTAAAAATTATCAGCTCTTCACCAAATGGGTTTGGAATTATCATAGATGTATACATTACATCGTTATTATAGTTTAATTGAGGAAAGGTCGTATCGAAGTATCATTTCGTGGAAGCGCTACCTACCTGCCTCACCTGACAAGCAAATACTTTGTCCAGGGAGTTTGGTTTACCTTCCCGGTTTACCCTTGGCTAATACTACGATTAATGAGCTCAGGAAAAAGACAAATTAGTGTGAACTAAGACTTACACAAAACAGATATATAAGCATTTGGATCAACGAGGTGAGGGAGTCTGGCTAATGCTTGTTTATAAATTTTAACTAAGGTAAAAGCCATTCGTTTGGCTATTAATTAAACTGTAAACAATTTTAACTCAATCACCACAACTCGTACTATAAATTTTAGTTTTTTCCTGTTCATTTCGACACGAACAAGAGAAAAAGTTAGATGTATTACTTTCGACTGACGTACCTTGTATTTTCATCAAGCTTTCATGATTGCCGTCAATGCAAAAAAATATTAATTATATACACATTTTATCAATCTGGGCAGTTCGACACAAGATGGAAGTTACAAACACGAACTGGACTCGAGTGATGTAATTGACAAAAAAACGCTATTTAAAAAAAAATGTACTAATATTCTTAATGACATTGTTAACAATATACTTCCCGAATATCTTGATTACATTTTACAGATGTTTTACCTGAAACAAAATTGAATAAAATTAGTTAAAAAGAATCAAATCATTCAGATATTATACTAATTTTGTTTTGGGAATAATCCTGTTCACACTACCATTGCTGTGGCTTCTTTTCACCAAGATCAACAACATTGAATCACGAGAGCGCCGAGCATGACATGCAGCCTGCCAAAAACGAACGAGTGCCGTTGGTTGGGGCTGGTCATCTCCGAACTCCGCCCCACCGAAAACCCCGGTGGGGTGACGGCCCGTGGGGGTTTCCACACGCACAAAAAAAAAATGGTCATCTCCAAACTATAGTTAGCTAGCTAGCTATTACTGACATATAGTAGTAGTTGTGCTACTGTTCATAGTTTAGAACAATAGCGCAAATTAAATGTGAGGACAATGTAACGTACATTGTCCTCAATATTATAATTAATTTGCGCATATAAGCAATGTAACCAGAGACTTGCAAAAAACATGTTGAAAAAGAGTGTCCTTGGAGTTCCTTGCCTGTTCTTCTCCACAGGGTCTACGTATTGGAACAGGCAACTAGCTTCACGACTGACTTAGTCTGACTGACTACTACTCCTGACAATTCAAAAATACACATAATGGTTCAATTGAAATAAATGATTTTGATTGATTGATTGAGTGTAGAATTAACAAGCTTACATATTAACATAATTTGAATCCTGAAAACATTACACTAATTTTTTGGGCAGTTGTGTAAAAATGAAAAATTCTAACTAATATTAGAAATGTGAATGTGAGTTTATTTGTTTGTTTCGCTTTCACGTCTTAACTATTCAATCGATCATCATGAAATTTTGCATACAGCTATACAGACAAGGACATAGGGTACTTTTTATCTAGAAAAAAAAAAACTGTTCCCGAAGGATGAAAAAATAACTTTTACGCGAGCAAAGATGCGTTCAAAAGCTATCCTGTGTGTCTAATTTCTACTAATTCAGTGTAAAAAAAAGTATATCATTAAAATGTGGAGACAGATGTGGAACATTTGATAGCGAACATTTTAATACCTAACACCGTTTGACCTCACTTGCCAATTGCGAACATGAAGTGACATTTATTTATTTTCATTGAAAATATATTTAGTCCACATTTACGGTGACACTTTTATCTCGTGTCGTGCTTCAGTTGGAAAGTTAAGACGCATGACAGATCTACCGGACATTTCGTTTTCGTCTTGTGTGGTCCCAACCTACTCATTTCATCGCAAAAACTTACCGATTCGCTTTTTATACAACAAAATTACAGCTACATTTGCTTGTAAAGGCATATGAGGTAATAGCGACCTTAATTCGCTGTAATAAGGACAGCCTATTTGTAAGATTTACGTTTGTAGAAAAAAAAACACCAAAATAATTGGCTTAGGATCTGTCAGAGCCAAATGATTTCGTCGCGACCGATATCCCCATTAATTGTTGAAAATATTTTTTTTATTCCCCGACCTCCCTCGTCGTTCACAGTGGGGGTGACGGGAAACGAGGAGACGAACTTTGGTTTCCGATTAGTATTGTTTAGTATATTTTTGATGAAACCTCAATAAGTTATAGCCGATTTTGAACGCTTTTTATACAAAAAGCAGATTTTAAATGTTTTAACGAAAAATTTAGGTGGTCTCAAAATCCATATTCATTTAACCAGTTTTTTTTTATCGTATCTTATCACAAAAGGTCTTTACTTATTAATGTTAACTACTTTTATTTTTTACTAGCAGCGCCCCGCGGTTTCACCCGCGTAAGTCCCAATCCCGTGGGAATATCGGGATAAAAAGTCGCCTATATGTTACTCCAGGTCTCCAGCTATCTACATACCAAGTTTCATCGCAATCGGTTCAGTAGTTTTGGCGTGAAAGAGTAACAAACATCCAACCATCCATCCATCCATACTTACAAACTTTCGCGTTTATAATATTAATAGGATTTGATTTTGGGAACAGTACAAAGAGCACCCAGACTTAAAACATTTGTAACCAACTATTTTTTTAAAATACATGTCCCATAGGAGATTTATCTCACAAAACACTTCAGATTCAAGACTTCGAGATGCTACTGAAAATTCCTGAACAATAAAACCCAATGACAATTATCCCGGGAATGCACTCAAAACCTCACAATCGTACGCTAACATAAGCTGTGACCTAGGGCACAGGAGCAATGGAACAATAAACAAAAATTATGTATCTACATATTGCACCTTGGATAAGACAAGGGCATACTGCACTTTTACTGGAGAGCAATTATAAATCATTTTTTACATTCAATATCGTATAATTATGCTTATATGACCTTCATGTGGTTGTTTTTTGTTTGAAATAAACCCTATAATTTTGTGATTCTGTGCTTGTTCTGTACAGGACTTAAATATCTGTTTTTGATTTTTTTTACATTTATGCCCTTGTTTTACCGAAGGCGCGATAAGTAATCGGAATGTACTGACAACACATACAATACTACATACACCCACACCTATATCCCCGGAGGGGAAAGCAAAGGCGTAATAAAAAACCCACATTTTTCTAACTAAATAAGTCACACACACGTCATAGGAGACCAGTCTATTGCCGTCCACTGGGAATTTTGAGAATTAGAGATGGGAAAATTGGGAGGTGTTGAACGGGAAAGTTGGTAAGAAGGAAAGGCAATGGAAGATAAGGAATATTGCTTATACGGATGGATTGGGGAGTGTACGCAATAGCTTGTGTAGGTTAGGGTCTCATTCCTGTAACACGAACTGGCTGTTGCCGGAAAGTCAGAGCCAGTACGGGAATTAATGCGATCTGTTTTAGTCGGAAATCTATCAATCAACACTATTCAGCCAACTACAAATGCCGATTAGCAACTCATCTGTACCACAGTGGGTACGGATGAGTTGCTGTCACTTCTGCAGCTAAATATAATTATGAGAATCAAGATAGCCAACGTGATGTGGGTGTGCAAGCGATAATGCTGTCGTGTCAAGGCAAATTACTGTAATCTAAAAACAGTGTTTTGGATTTATAATGTTAATTTTGCTCTACATAAGGTCTATTTTCTCAAAACCAACATTTTCATAATACAATGTTTTGCCTTTTCACGACAGAATGGGCCTATCGCATGAATCTCATTTTCTTGCAACCTACCAACTCATAGTGTAACTTGGCTGATCTCAGATTTAACCTACAATAAAAGTTTTAGTAATTAATTAAACGCAGGTATTTTGTGCGCATTCGTGTTACTATGAAAACGAAAATTAATCTGACCTACTGACTTTAAAGTTATCGATTCTGACTCCTTTCTATATATTCTCTGAATCTAATCTAACCAAATACTGTTCAAACAATTGCAATAGCCGAAGAAATACGTGAGCATGCTACTAATATTATAAACGTGAAAGTTTGTGAGTATGTGTGGATGTATGGGTGTAAGGATGTTTGTTACTCTTTCACGCAAAAACTACTGAACCGATTGCGATGAAACTTGATATGTAGATAGCTGGAGACCTGGATTAACACATGGGCTTTTTCCAGGGCATCGGGACTTTCGCGGGTGAAATCGCGGGGAGCAGCTAGTATAAAACAAACGCGACCAACATAATACATCCTCCTTTTTGGAAGTCAGTAAAAATAATTTAGCCCTTCACTGCGCTCCGTATAAGGATGGCTACGAGCTTGTGTCACTACCGTTTCGAAGCACTTACTTGTGCCTATCAACTACCTATTAAGGGCCATAGTCCGTAGGTGATAAATAGGTGTAATAAACGTATTTTCTTTGAGATAAATTGTCACCCGGTGATGACTCTGCAAGGTTAATTGTGATTGGTAGTTGCAGTTATCAACGGCAAGTTGATTTATCTTAGTTTATATATGTATAACCAGCTTTATACCGTGGCTTTATTCGCGTTAAAGATATTTTTCTACCCTTTAAGAATAATACTTTTTTTCTTTATGAAAATTACCCTATATTCTTATCTGTATCCCTGATAAGGTGTGTCCAAAATTTCATGACGATCGGTTTAGTAGTTAAGGCGTGAATGCATAACAAATGAACAAACAAACTCACTCAACTCGTTTTTATAATTTTACTAGCAGCGCCCCGCGGTTTCACGCGCGCATGTCCCTATCCCGTGGGAATATTGGGATAAAAAGTAACCTATATATTAATCCAGGTCTCTAGCTATCTACATCCCAAGTTTCATCGCAATCGATTCAGTGGTTTTTGCGTGAAAGAGTAACAAACATCCACCCATCCATCCATCCAAACTTTCACATTTATAATATTAGTGGGATTACAGTTAGGATTATTAAGGATGTAAGGATATGTTTGTTTATAAATACAGTTAAGTAAACACCGTATATGATGGCGTGACTTATGGTCGCGTTGACAAAGATGGCTGATATGAAAAAGTTTAAATAATTGTACTTTCAAACCTACCGACCTACTTTGAAATCTACTTTTTATCTTTGTATAAAAAGGAATAATTTATTTGAAGGTAATTATAAACTTTCATTAATTCTATTAAGTAAATGCAGTCCTAAGAGTTTGATTTAAGTTCCGAGTGTATTCACAATCAAACGACAGACACATGACACTCTTGGAGCGATTGTGATGTATCTAGCTATCTAATAGAACGAGATAGGACATTCGTGAGCGAGTGTGGTTCCTGAGATGTTCACGGATTAAACATGTAGTATGCACTTTACTGTACTTTACAAAACTGCTCTCACGAAGCACTCAGTCAAACCAGGACGTAATGACGACCCTCGGGAAAGGATTTGTTGCAAATAACATCAAACTCAAGCCTGAGGCGTTTTTTTAAGCTATTGATTTGCTTGCCAACGTGTGGCTAACAAACACACGTATGGTACAAATACGCTCGCTACGTAGACGTAGTTATTCCGATTTAGATCCTTTGTCTTTTGGCTACCACCTTCTGTAAAATTAACTTGAAATAATTTAAAAATTTACCATTTTTTTTTGTTTAGAGTTTATTTCACTCGTTTTATATCATCATCCTCACCCCAACCATGGAACGTTCACGTATGAAAATTAGCTTATTTAGTTTAAAAAGATAAAAAAGTACCACTATTAAACATGACTTCCTAATTAATCTTATTGATATTCTAGAGGCGAAAGTTTGTGAGGATGGATGGATGTTTGTAACTCTATCACGCGAAAACGGCTAAACGGATCTGGATGAAATTTGGCACTGAGATAGATTATAGTCTGGAATAGCACATAGGCTACTTTGTATCCTGGAAATATGTACGGTTCCCGTGGGATAGATTTCGCCAAAATTGTTTTGTTTGTTGTTATTTCCCTATTGCTTAACCGTCTTTTAGCGTCTAGCATCGAGTAGTGGTGATATTTTTAACCGACTTCAAAAAAGGAGGAGGTTCTCAATTCGACTATATGTTTTTTTTTTTATGTTTGTTACCTCAGAACTTTCGACTGGGTGGACCGATTTTGATGAATCTTTTATCTTTATTTGAAAGCTAGTGCTTCCCGTGTGGTCCCATTTCAATTTGGTCCAGTTCTGACAATGGCATCCATGAGGAAACCATATATAAGTCTTTTATGGAATAGTTTTTTTTGTTGAAGTTGGTTTTTTTTTTAAAGAATTATTAAATCTGTTTCATTGGTCGGTGGATATTGAGATAAGAAATTCGATGGTGTGCATAACTCAAAAATTTAAATTTTTGAGTGAGCTCCCTTTAGATCTAGGTGTGTGATATTATGATTAGTATATGTTGTGTTCAGCTGTAATTGGACTCCAGGTTTATAAAATGTATAAGGTTATATTTAGTTTAGGGATTATTAATCAGTTGTCTGTATACCATACAAATAAAATACAATAAAAATAAATAAATAAACTTGATTACATTTTAACACTTCATTTAAACATGCCCTGCATTAAAGGAAAAGGTTTACATCAACAACTTAACTAAGAGAGAATTCACGGATACAGAGTTTGCACAAGCTCAAAGCACCTTCTTGTTTTATCTTTTTTACTAGAACATTTTTCCTCGGCTACACAAAGCTTTGCTGATAAAAAAATTAAAGTTCAGTTAAGCCCGGCTTTCTCCACAATGTTATTTTCGAATCGACTTCAAAGAGGAGGAGGTTCTCAGTTCGATTGAATAGTGTTTTTTAATAAAATAATTTTAAAAAATTAATCTACTTACAAGTTCCAAGGTGTAAAGTTAACATGAGAGGAAACTCGCAAATCATCGGCATTCGGGCCAGATTACTATTTTTTAATACTCAGTCGTTAGAATTTTCCAAAATATAATAATAACAACTAATAACTTGAGACACCTCACACACAGGGCAAAACGATCCCAAACTAAGCAGAGCCTGTACTATGGTAACCAGACTGCTGATAAACATACTTATTATATTACTAACTACTTATAATCACTACATATTATAAAACAAAGTCCCCCGTCTGTCTGTTCGCGATAAAATAAAAAACTACTGAACGGATTTTCATGCGGTTTTCACTAATAGACAGTTTTCACTAATAGTGCTTAAAAATGATGGGCAAAGTGGGCGCAAGGTGTGCATATAATGACAATCTTCGCCGCGGCTGACGACAAACTATTCTGTTTAGCAAGAGATAAGTAGACCTTCCCGCCGAAGAAGAAAAGGTGTTACTTTCATGTGTAAAAACGATGGCATACTTAAACTTTGATTATCTTAGTATCAGGTAGAACCTGAATTGGTACAAGGATTCACTATCTTTACCTATAAACATATTTCAAAAGTATCTCTTGGAACAAAAAAATAATCAATGCCTACATAAATCGTCTCAAAAGATAACTCCCGACTTTTGTTTCCACAGTACCTAAAAACCATACCGGCGTCGGTTTTAACATTAGAACAATACATTATACGATTACAAACGATAATGACACCATTCCCAACCATCTCAGCCGCAGTATCCAAGAAAAAATAGATACTAATTAAATGCAACTTGGCGCAAAATGCCCCAAAAATGCTACAGCGCAAATCTAACAACCGAAACACGGGTTAACATTATGCACAAAAACCTTCCAGTGAATGTTCAGAACACGATTCTAACACGGTTCAGAACAAGTCCAACGTTTTTGTGGACATGTCCGAACTTGTCTGATTATGCATGAATCCGTAATGTTTCGATTCTTGAAACGAGAGCGGAAAGACGATGTGTGTTGTAAAATGGATGTTTTGGGAAAATATTTAATTCGAAAGAATTTGAGAGAGTGTAGAAATGAATTCCAAACATATTTGCGAACGACAAACAAAATAAAAGAATGTGGACTATAAGCGAGTATATTTTTAAATGTTATAGAAGTAAAGGCGGGTTTATAATTCAAGTCGTTTTTTTTATGGTATAGGGGGCAAACGAGCAGACGGGTCACCTGATGGTAAATGACTACCGCCGCCCATGGGCACCTGTAACTCAAGAGTCACAAGTGCGTTGCCGGCCTTTAAGTTGGGAGTAGGGGAAGGGCCGATTCACACATATCAGTGCAGTCACAGTTCCGGCACAGTACCGCCACTGTAGTAATTATTCTTTCATACATTCTCTATGAACGCATCCACACCTCTCAGTGTCAGTGACGGCACTGTTCATGGAGAATGTATAAAAGAATAATTACTACGGTGGCGGTACTGTACCGGTACTGTGCCGGTACTGTGCCGGAACTGTGACTGCACTGATATGTGTGAATCGGCCTTAAAACTGCAATCCAGGAAGCAGGCGAGGCGACACATATTTAAATGACAACTATTATCATATTGCTTGTCAAATTTGACTTGTTTGTTAAATTATTTAAAAGTAAGCAGCTTTGTTTGACACGTTGTCAAACATTCTACATTTGAAAAGTTTGATGGAAATCTAGACCCACGGACGGGTGGCGTGCAAAAGTGATATCTTGAAAAAGTAGATGAAATTCTTGTCTGGGCACCACGATCCTTAGCTAGGTGCTTAAAGGAATCTTACTAAAATTATAAAGGTGAAACTGAGGATGGATGGATCGATGTTTGTAACTCTTTAAAGCAAATTCGGCGGAACGGATCTAGATGAAATTTGGCACAGACATAGATTATAGTCTGGAATACCACATAGGCTACTCTTTATCCCGGAAAAATGTACTCATGGGATAGATTTGAAGTCACGGGCAAGCGGCACTTAATTAATAAATAATTTGTAAATTTATGTAAACCTGAGTGATTTCTAGGGCCGAAAATATCGAACGGTTCTTGAATGGAATCCATCGTACCGAATTAATGAAATTCGAGTTTCTGGCAATGTTGCTGCATAACGTTTGTATAATGCGTAGTCGTAATACACTTTTTGTCCGCCATTTGACAATGCCTGTTTTCTCTTGTATTAAAGTCTGGAAGTTCTCTTGTCCGAGGACCCTTTTATTTTGTATTTTGAACGTTCTTTACAAAAAAAAAATCCGGCTATGTGTATGATTTTACTAATATTATAAACGTGAAAGTTTGTGCGATGTATGGATGTGTGGATGTATGGATGTTTGTTACTCTTTCACGCAAAAACTAATGAACCGATTGCGACAAAATTTGGTATGTGGATAGCTGGAGACCTTGATTAACACACAAGCTACTTTTTATACTATATAATATTTCCACGGCATCGAGACTTACGCGGGTGAAACCGCGGGGCGCAGCTAGTAGTATATTAAAAGAACAGTGATAAACTTTATAATGACTCAGACTCTTAGAGGAGGATGTCTAATTGGCAGTAATTCCTAATCAAAACAATGTAAAAGGAACTTTAGGAAGAGGAAGATAACTGCCAGATTCAGTATTTCTTATGGTTTTACGGATCACGAAATAAAAGAACAATTTATCGCATATGTAATTGATACACAATTCTACCACTTGGGAAAAGAATCCGCAACAAGTATCACGGTGGCACGGTGGTGATATGATAACTTAACCCCTCCAACATACAAGCAACAAAAATTAATTATAAAAGCCATTCTACCTATTTAATAGACAGACAATAAGTAGCAACAAAATGATAGTCTCTCTCAAGGAACAAATAAAGCGCTGATTACGAATCGCTTCGCCTAAACCATTCATTAGTGGATGAGTTAATAAGTGAATGAATAAATGACGATCGGCGGACCATGAGTTTGAATTTTGTAGAATAACACTTGTTTCTATCACTTGCTTTATCGCAAGCTGCTTTTTTAAATACCGAATTTTAATATAAATACTAGGGGCCACGTTGTCATTAAAAATGTCCTCAGAAATACTGTATGTGTTGTGCATGAGTCATAATACTCATTAATGTATGTAGGGATTTAGTATACATACACTTTTATGTATCTACTACTCTCATTAACCCTTTATCCGCCAGAGCATAAATGCAAAGAATTACAAAACGTACAAAAAACCGTAGTCACGTTCGTGATGTCATCCGCTGTCGGTGAATGTCGACTGGGGCGTGGTGGACTCGGCATTTGCAATTTCTAGTTTCCTTTCTAACCAGTCACTAGCTATCGGTTATTGTTGACAGTGGCGTGGTGAGCACGTCAAATATTGCATTTCGAGATGAGAAGAGGGAAGGGTTAGGGCCTCCGGTAATCTCACTCACACGGCGAAAATCATTGCTTCACTGCCGGTTTTCTGTGAGGCCGTGGTATCACTCCGGTCGAGCCGGCCAATACATGCCGAAGCATGGCTCTCCCACGAACAAAATAAATACAACGAAAACGGTTGACAAACATAGGAGAAAATGATTCTTAACTGTTTGGTCTTGCCTATTTATATAATATAAGTATACTAGAGGTCGCACGAGAATTTCGACGGTTTAGAAAAAAAATATAAATATACATATATATAATTAATGTATTTATATTATATAAATATGTTGGGAGAGAAATAGTCGCGGGCGTTCTCAGAAGACTGTCAAAATTTCATGACAGTCTGATCAACGGCTTAGAAATGCATAGAAGACAAACAAACATACTTACAATGATTTTTATTTACATAGAAGATTAATATATAATAGATATATAACTACAATGTACTGTTATGAGATGCCAAATAGCTTGCAATAAACACGTAGCTTGGTCACCCTACACCCACCGAGTTAGTCGTCTCATTATAATAATTTCACACGTCCTGTTCATCGCTGCTGCAATTACGATGAAAACCGCTGGTAATCTGATATTTGTTCTTGTTTGCACTCACGCTAATTACATGGATAGTTTTGTTAGAATTTTGTGTGTTGAGTTGATGCCTTTGATGATTAAATTGACTGTACGGATGGCGCAATGGTTAAATTTGTCGCCTCGCTGCGACTAGTTTTGTGGGTTCGATTCCCGAACGGGACAAAAACTTGTGTGATTCACAAATAGTTGTCCCGAGAATGGGTGTGATTTGTTTGTATGTTTGTAAATTCCCCCGCGACACAGGCATCATATATATTACGGGTATAATCAGCAAAATGACGAACGAGAATCTATATTTTATACAAATAATATGTAATAAAAATAATACAAATTCAAAGATACAAATCAAAATTTTTTATTTTATTAGTTCAAAGTTACGAGTTTTAGTCTTAAATGTCTATTATTACCATTACTCGGAGTAAGGAAAAAATCTAGACCTAGATCATCTACCCCACCCCCCCACCGGCTTTAGCAGGCTTACGTAGTACCAAGGTAATTTTGACTCGAATTTTTTAATTGCCCCCCATTTTTGCCCTCCCACCCCCACCCCGCCTGGGATGGCAAAAAAAAATTTGACCGCCCTGGACTAAAAGGTGGGTACGCCCATGTATGGTATGTTGATATTTGATAACCACTAATTTATATTAGTGGTTAATTGCTTATAATTTAGATTATATTAACGCATAAATAATAATTAAATATACTACACTACACGTTATTATAATAACTAGTAGTCGCCCAGACCTCGAAATTCAACTATTTATCCAAACTGATATAATAAAGTTGAAGTTTTCTTGTTTGCTTTTAAACGCGCTAATCTCTGAAACGACAGTCTCATTAAAAAAAAACACATTTTGTATTGGATAGAGTATTAATTGAGGAAAGTTACAGGCTATGTAACACCACGCTACTACCTTTAGGAGCGGAGCAGTGACCATAAACGTGGGTGAAACTGAAGTGAACAGCTCGTAATTCATAACAGCTTTGTCGAAGGTCGGAAGAAATTGTTTTAAAATGTTGTATTAGTTAGTTCGTCAACAGTTTTTCTGTACCTAGTTATATATACTAAAGATCGCGTGGTGGTCGAATTTCGACAATGGTTTATTTCATTGGCCAATATTACTTGACCTGTCATTGTATAGACTTTTGTACCATGACAGGTTAAAATATACTTGACACTCATAGCTGTATGTACCCGTTTTTGCATTTTTTTTAACTTTGTAGCAAATATTGTTCAAAAATTTTAGCATTCGTCACTTCTCTGTATAAACTATAAGTGTGCGAAATTTCATACTCCTCCGTCCGCCCAATTTTCGTAAAAAGGGATCCAAAGTTTCACGTATTAATATATATATATATATGTATCTATAGATATTACTTTTCTTCAATGAAGTAACACGGAATGAGACAGTAATAACATTTTATCAATGATAGAACGAAATAAAATAAAAACAAAATCTAACCTCAATGTCTTACTGGCCTTATAAGGATCGGACAGATATAATTTTATACAAAAGCATGACAATGGATTTTGATATCTGAAACGATAAAAATAAAGTTGTATTTTGATTGGCTTGTGAACAATCGTACCGTGTGCAACGCCGTTTCTGATTATGACAAGTAAATTATAGTAATAAAGCCGTTTCAGGCTTAAATATGTTTTTAAAGTTTTTAAGTGTGTAAAGTTATAATGACGTATTTAGCACGTATCGATGAGCGATGCGATAGAGATACGAGACCGTTTTTTATGGTTCAGAGATAGTTAATGATGGCTCCACACGGCATAACGAGAAATATTTGTCAAAAGATATTAATACTTTAGAAGTAATTAAATAGGGTTTATTTTTGTTAAACGTAAAAAAGACAAATTTTAAAAATATACACTTGTATGAAGTGATTATGTGCGACCTCATAATTTATTTTTAGTCAAATTGTTTACTTTTTAGGTTTATTTATAAATAATATAAAAGGAACGTGAAAATAGAACAACTCTAATTGGCCAAGACCGGTAAATATAGTTTTCAACTATTACAAAATATCTTATTACAAAGAAAATTAATTTTTAACCGACTTCAAAAAGAGGAGGTTGTCAATTGTTACGCGATATCTTCGCCATTTGTAAACCGATATCAATAATATTTTTTTTTATTGGAATGTTTATACTCAAGGTTGCTTAACGTACCACCTCTAAGGGGGCCAATTAAGGGATGAAGAATACCGCTTCTTACAATTTATCATCACTTACGAGCATTGAATTCGGTGATACTTTTTATAATGTTAATTATAGTGTGATTGGTAGAGCATAGCAGATCGATTTCGGGCGTTTCGCAACGAAATGTCATCCAGACTAAGTCCATAGTAACCGACGTTAGCTAACCTTTAGTTAGCTGCCGATGGATACAACCATCGCCACACTCAGAGTCAGTGGCAGATTTACCAGTAGGCTGAGTAGGCTGAAGCCTAGGGCGGCAGATTTTAGGGGCGGAAAATTTGGGGCCTACATTAATTTTTTAAGTCTTGTCCTGGTCCTATCGAATTAGATAGACCGACCGGTAGGGCGGCAAAATTTTAATAGCCTACTGTCGCCGCTGCTCAGAGTAAAGGTTGTTAAATGTCAGCCATAGCTTGGAACACGAAGCGTGGAACAGACAACGACAACGAACTAGTCGGACGCTCGTCTGACTAATTGCAAACAACTAATTTGCCATTAACTTACCGCTCGTCAAAGCACAGATAAGATAATAGTTACATCGTAATTCAACATAGGAGTGGGAACCGTGAGATGAAGGCAGCGCAAGTTCGTTCGTCCGTTTCGTTCGTTGTGAAAATATTTACGAGCAACCTGCCTTCAGCTTATTGCGGAAATGATAAAGTTAGGTAGGTATATTCAATTAAAAAAATATTTTCAAAAAGTTGGTAGTACAAATCGAGGTATTGTGTACTAATAATAACTCCGTGGTAGTACAATAGATCTTATCTAACTTACGTCCAGCCATAATAGCCGTCTAAATGCGTGCAAATTTCGAAAATATTGGTTCTATTCCGGTGTTCAGGAGTAAGAAACAATTGAATTGCAAGATTTCCTCACCCTCCTGGTTAGGCAAATTCCTAGATATACAAATAGCTACAGGTGAATGCGGAAAATATCAATTATTTTCTCATTTGACCAGTTAAGGCTATGATGTCAACAATGACTCCATTTCTGATATTAAACGTCCAATGTGACAATCTCTACTACTTAATTTAAATAATTAATTGACGTGTGGGTGTCGAAATCACCTTGTTTACAAGTAGTCGGGGTTCGACGACAACTTTACTTCTTGTGCCTACGTAATACTCGTACTCGAACTACTCTGTAGTTAAATTTCGTTTTTATTAATAACAATATTTATTTTCCTTAGCTTAACAGAGCATAGCTTTTGGCCGCGGCTTCACTCGCCTTAAAGTTCTTTTTTTATCACTTCCTTACATATCAGCATTAGTAGGTATATAGTATTTTGAATTATAGTAATAATCATAAATCATTCTCACCCAGGACAAATAATTGTGTGATGAGGACGATCATTTGTTCTGTCTGCGTGTAACTTATCTAAGTATGATATGTATGTATTTAGTTATATAACTAACAACCCGCCCCAGCTTCACACGGGTAGCAGAGACATCTTCAACAATCATCATCATATTTCAACCAATTTACACAAAACCTTAACAAATTATATACCTAAACCTTCCTCATGAATCGCTCTATCTATTGATGAACACCGCATGAAAATCCGTTCCGTAGTTTTTGAGTTTATCGCGAACAGACAGCCTGGCCTTTGTTTTATAATATGTAGTGATAAGTATGTTTATCAACAGTCTGGTTACCATAGTACAGGCTCTGCCTAGTTTGGGATCAGACGGCCGTGAGTGAGATGTGTCAAGTTATCGTTATTATTATTATAGTGGGTTAGATAAGAAAATGAAATACACAGTAGTAAAAACATACTAGACTACTTTCTGCCTGCGGTTTCAGCTGCGTAAAAGGTATTCGAGAGTTCTTAGCTATAATTCAAGAAAATCTGTTCAGCCGTTCAAAGATCATCAGCTCTTTTTTAATCTTTGAAGGGATTTTCGAGTCGGGGGTGTTTTAAATTTTAAATTTATGATTATATGGAAGAAAGGTACAATTTTTTTTTTCTGTATCCCTAGCAATGTGCATAAAAAAATTCATGTGGATCGACTCAGTCGTCAATGCGTGAAAGCGTAAACAAACAAACAATTCACATTTATAATATTTTTTAATTATTTTATTAATTTATAAGACTGGCCTGTTGGTCTAGTTGTTAGTGACTCTCACTGCTATGCCATAGGTCGTGGGTTCGATTCCCACCCGAGTCTGGGTGTTCTTTGTGTCCGTTGTTTGTATGTTTGTAAAGTCCCCAGCTACACGGGAGTAATTCCTAATGCGGGAGTTGTCTTTTTTATAAAAAAAAAAATAGAATTTAAAACCTTGAAAAACTATTTCAAAATCAATTATCCAAGTTATTGTTCACTATCTATTTCCTGTAAAACGTACATGACTTTCACTTTTATGATGTACTAGTATTCCATGAAATATTACAGTCATATCAAATCGATTAGCCTAGAATGCTACCTAGAAATTATATCAAAACATTATAAGGGCAGTACTTCAATGTAGCCTAGCGTAGAGCGTGGCGTTTTTACTTACGTATACGAAGAGTTATTATAACTCTTCGAGGTAGTCGGTAGAATTCACATACAGTTGATTGCATAAGTAATTTAATCAATAACAAAGACTTGGATAGAAATTGATTTCATTAACTATTCTAAGACCTTCCTTTTTCACTAAACGTCAGCTGTTTTCTAGAAGTTATCGTTAGATAAAGTCGAAACTATTTAATTAAATGCGAAGACCCAAGACTACTCTAAAAATTTGTAAGAAATTTAAAGACTAATAATTCCAGTTATGTTTCTAACTAGCAAAAATATGAGTTCTGAATTCTAGAGCTAAAATTTAGGCAAAGGACTTATTCTTTAAAATTAAATTTAGAGTCAATTAATATTACAATTCTCACCCTTAAACTTGCCTTCACGACTTGGAGGATGGTGGATGGCGGTTCAGCCATAACGTTTGAGCATATATTTATTTATTAAAATAGGTATTAACGTAGCGTTGGGCATTGGTAGTTTGGTACCTGTGCCACTTAAGGACATTAGAAAGATTGAAATTAGATATTTTACATCGTCGGGACAGTATTGTGTGCATTTATAAACGTTTGCGTTAAACTTCAAATACTGCAAAAATTTGATTCAATAAAATATAATTTTCGCTGTGTTTGATGGTATGTTGATCTATGGTCTCATCCTAAGCTTTATGCATAACCTTGATAGAATGACTAATATATTTTTGCACGAAACTTTTATATGGCAGTCACGTAATGTTGCTGACAATGTGTTACGAACAATGACATTTATGTTGCATTATCCGCTAATCAAATTGGAAGTATAATGAGCTTTATGACGTAGGCAAATAAAAAATGGCGCTAGGCGAATTTCCGGTCGGATTTGGTGACGAATATAGGACGATGGTGTAGCGCCATCTAGGCTAAGTTTGTGGACTGGAATGTACATAATTGTATATCTCAGTCAATATCTGATTCTCCCTGTACAGCTAAATGCAAATCCCCAGAGTGCACTCAAACAATCAAATACTTAGGAGTTACGATTGATCGAAATTTTAATTTCAAAGCCCACATACAATCACTTAGCAAAAGAGTTCGCAAATCCCACTAATATTATAAATGTGAAAGTTTGGATAGATGGATGGATGTTTGTTACTCTTTCACGCCAAAACTACTGAACCGATTGCGATTTTATCCCGATATTCCCACGGGATCGGGACTTACGCGGGTGAAACTACCGGGCGCTACTAGTAAGTATATAATATTATTTTCATCGTTGGTCCATGAAATATCAAATTATTTTTTTATTTTCGTCCAACTTAAGTTTAAAAATAGCACTTAAAATCTTCAATTGATACTTCAACGCATAGCAGAAAGTTACAAAACAATATTGTGTAGGTAGAAACAAACAATTAACTCGCCGACTGCCGAAACTTTAACAAGCCTGGATAGACAGTTAAATAGCGTTTAACACGGCGATAAATTCCCAAAGTTATTTTAATCAACAATTAAACTCACACACAGAGCTTTTTGAACTCGCAGAAAGACATTTGGAGAATTTCCCAAAATAAAATAATTGACGGCAGCTTACGTCAAAATGGGCCCTTTATACGTACGAACGGAGGTTTTAATTTCTTAATCAAGATAATAAATAAGTCGAGGAAACAATCCAACTGTAGATGATAAGGATACCCCAGTGAAACAATATCTGAGCTTCCGGATATCCGGATCATGTAATTGGAGGAGACACTTTTTAAATTCTGTTTCAGCCCTTAATAAATATTCATTCTGAACATCCAAAATCCTTAAATACATACTGCTTACACGTTTATGTTTTTTTTAACTTGACTGTTTAATAAACGTTCAACAATAATGTTTTTTTTTTGCAGAATATAACTTACTGCAGTGCATGCACATGAGTTGGTACACAGTAATAGTATCACTACATTTGGTCTCACGGCTTGAAGTTATTGTTTTAGATATAATAACACCTAGATATTGAAGAATAACGAATTTGAATATCTTGAAACTTTTATATTGTACCAACAATATAAAAGTTTGACCCACTGGTCAATTATGGCTTTCACTTACCACAAAGGTTTTCAACAGTTACTATGTTTAGTATGTAGATTAATAACAGAAATGTCTATTTTTTTTCAAACGCCGATCGTATAATCAATATACTTAACAATCGAATTGTAGCTTTATAACGTGTTAACCTAAAAATTTCGTTGTACACTTGTCGGACGCCTCCAGCATTCCGGCTATTTGCTACATCTCTAGTGTATGATACAGAATTAACGCAACGGATAATGAAGTTTATGAACTTAATGTGAGTGTTTATTATTGTTGATTATATGGCAAGATTTTGATGAAACTGCGTTAAGTTTAATTTTAAGTTTACCGGATTGAATAGGAGACAATAATATGCACTTAAGTTCATATGACATAATACGTAGGGCGGTCGGTTATTGAAAATGTTCAAAAAGAATCGATCGAATATCTCGCATTACGTTGGCTTAAGAAAGTTAGGGTATCTTCTTGAAAACTTGATCTTTACTTTGAGTGAGTGTGAAAATACCAGTGTTTTTCCACTAATATTAATCTAGAGAAGAAGTGAAGTATTACGGTTACTTGGTACTATTATTAGTATAATTGATTTCAATAAAATGAAATCCAGGTGGCAACAGCTTGCATCATGCTTATCTTCTATGTAACACTAATACCATTGTACCTGAAGATCTGACTTTTAAAAAGAGTGGCCATGAGTTTCTTTGCCAGTATTCTTCTCATAAGGCTCTACGCATTTTGGAAACTGGAAGTTATAGATCGACACAAGCAGGCAGTAGATTTTGGTGTTTTCACCTAATTTACCTCGACAATCCAGTACATGCTGTGGCGTCTATTTGCGTCGATCTATGATTTTTAACAGTAGCCTCAATTTAACGTTCATAAATGTCACTTAGTGTCTTAATTGAATAAATGATTTTGAATTTGAATTTGAATCAAACTAATGATCTTATCGCAAGAGTAGTTTACTCGGTTATAAACTAATCTATGTGAAATAGAACATGCGGTTTTCTAAATTTAAATCTATATACATACTAGCTGACCCGACAGACCCGACGTCTTAACTATGAATATTATGCTATGAATATTGAACCCTATCGCAGCGCCATCTACCGGGTCAAATTGTAAATCTAAACCATTCTCGAATCCACCTGAAGACACACAAAAAAATTAATTAAGATCGGTCCAGCCGTTTAGGAGGAGTTCAGTACATACACACGTACAGAAGAAATATATATATATAAATATATACTAATTCAGCTTTCGTATATTTGTGGCCGCAAATCTCGGAAAATATATGATTAACTAGCAGCGCCCCGCGGTTTCACCCGCGTAAGTCCCGATCCCGTGGGAATATCGGAATAAAAAGTAGCCTATGCGTTAATCCAGGTCTCCAGTTATCTACATAACAAGTTTCATCGCAATCGGTTCAGTGGTTTCGGCGTGAAAGAGTAACAAACATCCATCCATCCATCCATCCATCCATCTATCCAAACTTTCACATTTATAATATTAGTGGGATTGACTTGAAATCTGGAGCAACATTGCATTTTGCAACAGAAGAGTGTTTTTGTGTGCTTTTTATTAAGAAGTTTCAATGGAAACGGAAAATTTAATGCATTTTAGATTGACTTATAATTAGTAATAGTTACATTGATATGATAATTGTTGGTGTGGCATCAGTTTTCATAGCAACAGGTATGAAATTTGACTGAGCCATGACAAAGCGTGGCCGGGTTTAGCTATTATTCTATTAAGTTAGTTCTCTGTAGTTCACAGATTAAAGGGGAATTGCTTTAAAGTACTTGTTGAACGTATTTTTATGAAACTTGTAATTTTACAGACAATTGAGTTTTTAGGGTTCGTTACCCAAAGGATAAAACGGGACCCTATTACTAAGACAGCGGAGTCTTAGTAATAGGGTCCGTCCGTCTATCACCAGGCTGTATCTCATGATCCGTAATACGTAGACAGTTGAAATTTTCGAATTGAGTTGAATGTGTATATCTGTTGCCGCTATAACAACAAATAATAAAAATAAATTAAAAATTAAAGGGGGCTCCCCTACTAGAGACGTACTTTTTTTTGCTTGATAGTATTAAATCTTGTACGATGGTGCGGAACCTTTCATGCGCGAGTCCGACTCGCACTTGGTCGGTTTTTTTATTATTCTTTACTTTATTTTATATGGAATCATGCTTTCATTGTGGGTAACTTCAGAAGAGGCCTATATTTAACTTATGACTGAGATGGTTAAAATCATGTCAATGATATTTAATCATTAACCTACTTAGAAAATATTTGTTTATGCTGTTTTCCACTTTCTTTTCTTTATTTTAACGGCATTATTTCTAATTGTCAACACTTTTAAATTATCATATTTTTGTTAATATAATCATATTTTACCTTGTATTCTAGCTGTAAGTTTTCCGAAAATATATAAAATACGTATATGCTTATTCAGTACGGTTACGAATTTTATTTAGAGAACATAATTATTCTTTCTAATTACCGTTTAATGACAACTTAAAATGTGTCACAAACAAAATGCTTTTATTTGAGATCTCGTCTCTTTAGCACTAAAGCTAAGCTCAGCTGTTTATTGGTATCTGAGAAAAAATGTTCCGTCTCAATTTTTTAAACACAAAAGTCTATTTTTTTACTTTCCCGTTGCACGATATAATTATGTATTTTCAGCCTGTGACCACGGCCAGTGCAACCTGATCGAAACGTCAGGCAATTAAAGATATGTGATCGCGTTAATTCCCGTATAAATATAGATGTAATTACAAAACTCTTAGTACTTTAACATAATCGGCAAAGGTATATAAGTTAAATGAAGTTATATTTAAGTTTTAACAATAAAATATGATCATCATACATTGTTCTTTCTTATTCCTGTCCATTAAATCAATTTAAAGCAACAAGCAATATAAAAGATAATAACTTATTTTCTGTTAAAAAGAAATAAAACAGCTTACGTCAATAACAAGGTAACAATAAACCTCAAATAAACTTCATTAAAATATATTTTTTGTGTGTGCACCTACTTTTAAATACTCAATAAGTTCGCTGTACAATCATACACAACATTAACTGTAATTAATTACATGTTACACAATGCAATCAAGATTAAGTTATTTAAGGCTTTTTATAACACAAACAGCCGCTTTATGCTTAAACTCAACTGCGCTGAAGCAGCTAAGTTTTACAGTCGTCTGATCCCACTTGACTATTCCTGACGGATTCTTGTCTCAAGAGCCTTTTGTTTCTTGTGAGCATCTCTAGATGTTACCCCATTCAGACCTCGTCGAACTAGTTGTATTGTGTTTAAACGTACTCGTATCTATAGATTGTACAGAATCATTATATTAATACGTGAAGTGAATTCATTGTACCCCTTTTTAACCCCCGACGCAAAAAGAGGGGTGTTGTAAGTTTGACATCGATGTCTGTGTGTGTGCTTGTCTGTGGCATCTTAGCTCTCAAACTTATGCATCGATTTCCATGCGGTTTTTTTCATTTGAAAGCCAGTTTCCTTGCGGTGATTCTTAGCTATATTTGGTTAATATCGCTCCAGCAGTGTAAGAGTATCAGCTCTTTTCCAAAATTATGTAAGGCATTTTGTAATCGTTGAAGGGATTTTCAAGTCGGGGGTGCTTTAAATTTTAAATTTATGATTATTAAGAAAATTTCGCGAACGTAGTAACGTTAATTTTGAAATATTTACAGTTTATATATAGAAGAAGTGCAGAAAGCTAAAATTTTTAAACAATATGTCTTACAACTTTAAAAAATACCTGAAAACTTACCTGTCATGGTAAATAAGTCTATACAATGACAGTTCAAGTTGTACTGGCCAATGATAAAACCATGGTCGAAATTCGACTACCACGCGATCTCTAGTACCATTTATATACCCTTTATTAATATTTGCAATTGCTGAACAGATTTTACCATCTTAATCACTGTTTCGTTCAGAAACAGTTGGTTACGTCACGTAAGTATTGGTATTGGTAGAGGGCTCACAGACGGACCATTGTGCGTTCAGATTAGGCTGGCTGGTTTAGCCAGCCCAGCTCTTTCCAGAAGCACAGAGGCCTCCTGGGGCGTTCACATACCAATTCCCGACCGTCGCGTAAATATAAAAACGCAATTTTTGTAAGATACGGGCGTTCAGGACGGTAAGCCAAGTAGTCAACCTTCCGAACGCTGTGTCAAGTCTACTCTCCACAACTTTTTTGAAGTCCACTCTTTTAATAAGAACTTCATATCTGCTGCAAGCCTTTATCACTTTTCTAGTCTAGACATAACATTACAACACCGATCATTTTCCCTTGTATTCATGTTCTAATAGATAATAATAAACCAGCCATTCCGCGCAGTTTCAACTGCGTTTATGGTCACTGCTCCACTTCTTAGGGTCGTAGCGTGATATTACATAGCTTATACTATTCCTCAAGAATCTGGCTATCATATACAAAAAAATATTTTTTCGAACCCCGATAATAGTTTCAGAGATTAGCGCGTTTAAACAAACAAACAAAAAACTCTTCAGCTTTACTATATTAGTATAAATTAGAAAATAAGGTTTCGAAGGGATTTGAAATTTCATAACTGAACTTCCAAAGACATCCCATAAATTAAGTTTATATTTTGCATGTATTAAATAAAATCGCCAATTTCCATTCGGCACGTATATCTGTGCTTAAAGTAGACAACAAAGATCGCTTAAGAGATACCATCAATCGAACGAAAAAAAATATAGGAAATCAAGTTCAAGAGATCAATATGCGACGCATATCGCGTCTCCAATATTTCCGGTGCGAATGGCCGAACCGACGAGTTGAATCGGATGTCGCTTCCAGATTAAACGTCACCCGAAATTTGCGTAACCAAGTTCACTCACATCACACGTCTCGTAAAAAGATTGGCAAAGTATGTTTTTAAGATATATATTTATTTGTCATTTGAATTTCATATCCTCGCGCTCTTCATCATTGAAGGGGACATGTACACACCCGCGTTCATCCATCTATATTTTGGTCAAACGTAATTGTGGGCAAATTTGCCATTATTTTGGCAATAGTCCCACTCACGTAATAGGGGCCAGCCCCTATTACGTGAGTGAGACAAACGTATAGCTGGCAAAATGTAGGTGTCTCATCAGGGGCGTATTATAACCTACCCCTTCGGGGATACAGGCGTGAGTGTTTATTATTAATATGTATCGGGCACGTACATGTCGAACATGTTTCCATGCCGCTACCAAGGACTTCCTAACAGAAAATAACACAATAAGAATACAAATAATAAAAAAGTGTGTGTGTACTTATGTACGCACGTAAGAAGTTATACTTTTATCTAGTTAAATAATGGTTATTTAAATATCATAATAAATAATAGATACATACGGCCAACTAACCTCAAATTCTACAAACGTACCCAAAGTCAGAAATATAATTTATAAACTCATTGATGAAGAAAGATAAAAAACTGCGTTTAGGACTATTTAATGCGGGGTCTCTCGGAACACGTCATGATGAGTTTCTTTTAGCTATGGATAGGGTTTCAGTGGACATTATGGCAATTAATGAAACATGGCTCTCTGAGGGGGAAGAGGGCCGCGCGCCGACAGTGCCTAACTACAGGCTGCGTCACATGCCGCGCCCGCGCACTGTGCCCAAGGATCGAGGCGGGGGAGTCGGGTTCTATATCCGCCGAGACCTAAGGGTGCGCACTGTACCACATCCAGTCTCACCACTAGTTGAACAAATGTGGATAAAACTGAATCTCAACTCACAATCCCTGATTATTGGTACGGCTTATAGACCACCTTGGTTAAATGTCAATATTTTTATAGATGCACTCATTGATACACTGTCTTCCCTCACCCGCTCAGACAAGATAGTACTACTTGGAGATTTCAATATTGATATTCAGGACCCTGAGGACAGTAAGACAAAGCTTTTCAACAATTTCTTGCACTGTGCTAGTATTAGGAATGTTATTGTGGAACCTACTCATTTCACTGACCACAGTGAAACTGTAATTGACCTAGTCTGTACCGATGCCCAGGTCTGCGACACTTTTGTATTGCATATACCAGAACTTGGTCAGCACGCAGTGGTTTCTGTCGAATTAAATTTTAAAACTGAGAAGCCTATTCCTCACTGGATTACGTTCAGGCCAATGAAAGACATACTGCTTGATCATTTCATTAATGATCTTAGTAAAATAGACTGGGAACACATTGTGGGTCTGAATGATGTTAACAACATGGTAGAAACTTTTAACTCATATGTGTTAATGTTATTTGATCTTCATGCCCCACTCAAGAAAGTGTTAATCAGAGAAAAAAGGTGTCCATGGATTACAGATACAATAAAAGACATGGTCAAGCTTCGGGACAAGTATCATCAACGCTTTAAGTCTAGTAAGTCTGAGTCTCACTTTAACTCATACAAAGAAATGAAACTTCTAGTAAGAGCTGCTATAGATAGTGAGAAACAAGCTTATTTTAAATCTAACATTCACAAGAACATAGAAAATCCTAAACAGCTATGGAAAAACATAAAATCTATAATAACATATAAAGGTAGTAACATACATGAGCTGCCCTACTTCTGTAGTGATCCAGAAGTTATTAATAAACAGTTTTTAGATGTACCTGGTAGTGGTGAGGTAACCTTGTTTCAACTGACTCAGTATGAATTTCAGAGGTATGGTCCAGACAGTTTCCACTTTGAACCAACCAATGAAGTTGCAGTCTTGAAAATTATTCAAGGTCTAAAAACTAATGCCTTGGGAGTAGATAATATATCTCTTGACATGTTAATGATGACACTTCCAAACACACTCTCCGCCATAACAGGAATTATTAATAAATCGTTGGTTACTTCAACTTTCCCCGACCTGTGGAAAATAGCATTAGTTAGACCTATTCCTAAAAAGCCAAACCCAAGCTCTACTAAAGATCTCAGGCCAATCAGCTTGCTTCCTTGCCTATCTAAGGTCTTGGAAAAGGTGGTATGCAGTCAACTGAGAAAATATGTAGAGACTTTAAAGGTCTTACCTGAAAAGCAGTCTGGTTTTCGGATAGGACATAGCACTGCCACAGCCTTAATTGATGTTGTAGATGATATTTTGGAGGCCAGGGATAAAGGTATGGGGACTCTACTCACTTTACTTGATTTTTCACGTGCCTTTGATTCCATAAATATTTCTCTATTACTGTCCAAGTTATCCTACTACGGTTGTGACTCACAGACACTGCGTTGGTTTGATAGCTATTTGAATGATCGATATCAATGTGTGCAGTTGCTGAATAGTAGGGATGGAGGCAGTGCAATATCTACTCTCAGTCCAGTGGCCAGGGGCTTTCCTCAGGGATCTATCCTCGGGCCGCTGTTGTTTATTATTTACACTGCGGATATAACCACTTCTTTAGAGCATTGCAATTACCATCTATATGCTGATGACCTTCAGCTCTATATCTCTTGTCATCCCGGGAATTGCCATGAAGCTGTGGATAAAATGAATAAAGATTTAGATAAGATCTCAGACTGGGCAAAAAGAAATTCACTTGTTCTAAATCCCAGTAAATCAAAATTTTTGGTGATGGGCTCCAGGGCATCTATCGAAAACATCAGGCATAGTAACCCAAATATTAAGATTGATGGATCCCAAATTGAGCAGGTTTCAGAAGCTCGTAACCTGGGAGTGGTTATTGATGGTTTACTGCAGTTCGAAACCCATATACTGGAAGCTGTGCGTAACTGTTTTTTCCGTCTGAGGTTGCTATACCGTGTTAGACCCTATATAGATGTGGATACGAGAATTATGCTCTGTGAGTCACTTATTCTGTCAAAATTAAATTATACTGACACGGTGTACGGAACCTGTCTACTAAGCAGAACTGAAAGGATGATACAACGGGTCCAAAATGCATGTGCACGCTTTTGTTTCCCTATACCATCCCGCTCACATGTTACTCCATTTCTTAATGAAGGCAACATGATGAAAATGGCAACACGCAGAAACCTTCACTTTGCCACACTACTATTTGGTGTAATTCTGACTCAGAGGCCTGAATATCTATACAAAAAGCTTACCTGGTCCAGGACCAATAATAAGCACAGTACTCGAGCTTCCTCATATCTTCTTGTGACACCTAGGCACCGAAGTGCCGCATTTCGTGGCAGCTTTAGGCTTACAAGTACTCGGTGTTGGAATAATTTACCTCCACCTCTCCGTACATCAAATTCAGTGTCTAGGTTTAACAAAAAATTTAAACAACATTTGCTTAATTTACAAAAAAATTTAGTATAACCTTACCTAGCCTTGTAAACATCATTTAGGCATTTACATTAGTTGTATTAGATTAGTATTAATCAGATAATTCATTGTCTAAAGTGAGGAAATCGTTGTACACTTACAATAGATAAATTGTATAGATCCATTATGCGCGCCCTTAGATTATATATAGGTCCAGATGCCTAATCCGTGCCTCAAAACTGAAGCCAAAAAATATAAGCGTCTAATATAAATACAAGCGTCTCACTCGTCACACGCGAGCGAACGTTCGCCGCTGAAGTACGTCTCGAGTCGCTACTTATAATATTTTAAAAATGCCTGCTTGTGCTGTCACATTCTGTAAAAATTATACAAAAAAAAATCTTAAGTGTCCGAACATCACATTTCATATGTAAGTATTCTATTTCCTAATGTATTTGTAAACAATAGGACAAAATTTCAAATTAATAAAATTACGACGCCATTACTAGAGATGTTGCCAGGACGTGAATTTCATTTACCCATAACGCATTCTAGCAGGATATATATTTTTCTTTGCCAAAATTGTTATTTATAGAAAGACGAGAAATATGCTTAATGTTAATGTTCGCGAAACTGGAATCCTTCAAATATTCTTAATTTCTAAACTCTAGCACCCGGAGTTCAATGTCCGAACGATACTTTAGCTGTGGGATTGTACTCGTATTATAACTTATTATTACTACTCCTAACGAACACAGCTATAGAGCACTTAGGACTTGTAAAATTTTGCTAGTTTCTTGATACTTTATAAATATATACATATATATATCCAAGTCCTACAAACCAAGGCAAAACATTTACTTTATTTTATCAAAATACCTTTTGTTACTCTGTTCCTGTGAATAAAGTTGCATTTAATTTTATTACTCAAAAGTGCTTTTATGTTATATTTACCATAAAAAAATTACTCTTATTCTCATATTTTTTTCATACGGCCTTATATGAAAATCGATTCTTAAGGAGGAAACTCTAAAAAAAAACGTCTTGAAAACAAACCAAAAAATATTGTTATAAATAAATAGTTCCTACTAAGTAGTTTTATTTTACATTTGTTTTTTTAACTAAACGAATTAAATGAAAAAACGAAAAAATGAAATATACGAATATTTGTAAGTGATTTAAATACATTCAAAATGTATTTATTTAATATTACTTACATCAAAAAAAAAATTATGTATAATAAAAAAGTCCCTGAATTTTGGGGTAACCTCTATGCACTGGTAGTAAAACCGTCAATGCACACAAGCATAAACATTGTACGTAGACACTCGCGTTGGGCGGGGTTCACTCACACAGCACCAAAAAGTGGCTTCAAAGTAAACGGTGACTTTTGTACTAGTCACGGTATCTGGACCTATATATAATCTAAGTGCGCGCCATTTTCCAACCACATTTTATATTGTTTCCTACAGAAAAGAATTATACTTTGATTCTTGATTACAATTAGTTTCATAGTTTCATAATCTTACATGCGGTAGCTTAAATTAGCTATATTAAATCCTCCACTTTCCCATGGTAGATATTTTTTGATTTTTCTTCGCTTTCCTTTTTGACAAGCGTCTTGATTTCGAGACATTGTATTGAAAACCCCGCGTCTGTCTTTCACCATAGATTTATCAAGGAAATGTAACCATAGAGCTATAATACCACTCAATCTGTAGGGATGTAATACGATATTAAAATGGCTGAAATATCTTGTCTTTGGTTTAGATTTATTTAAGTATTATTAGTATTATTATTATATATGTATAAATATTTTTTTTTTTTTTATAATGTATTTGTAACCATAAAATCTGGTTTGTCCGTGTGTTAATCGTTATTTTAATGTGTAATCTGAATGTCAGTGTGTTTTCATGTATACAGTTTAGTCTCAAATTATTTATTTGATAGCATGATGTCCGTACCTACATCACTTGGCCTTGGCAGAATACCAGCGCCTCTTCGCTAATTAATCGTGCGAAGTAGCATATTGCTGAGCTAAGGACCATTTTTGTCTCATGCAGGGGTATTTATTTAGATATTTATTTTTACTTTTTATTTTTTCCTGTGATGATCTCCTGTGTGAGTCAGAATAAAAATTATTTCTTTCTTTCTTTCTTTCAAAGTAATATGTAAAAACCATTTTTATCACTATCGTGAAGTTGGTAACTTTTTTTTAAAAACTAAAATGTTGACTAGCTAACTTCAGGGTGTCGGTTTTTTGTGACGGTAACTAACGCGCCAAAGGACGATTTGTGTGGATATGTAACAAAAGAAAACGCATAATTCAATTTTTTTCATAAATTTCATCAATTCTCAATCACTTTTGCCACTTTTTTGTGACAAGTTGAATATTGATAATTCCTAGTAGAAGCAACCTACTTGTACCATCAACCCGTGGGTGTGCATGTTTGACACTTGCTTGTAAGCTATTCAGCTCTTTCCGTTGCTAAAATTGACCTGATAGAAACAGTACTAGAGACTTATTAACGTCTTATATATAGTGGCATTTGAGTGTTTGCAATCGGAAATAAGAGTTACTTTTGTACCAGTAAAGAACATAGTTATGCCCAGCAAGGATCAACAACGATGATGATGATACATGAAGCATCTCTAACAGGTATCTGACGGTATGAGCCTGTCTACGATTAAGAACATTGCAGAAGATAGTTTCATTCAGTCAAGTTTTTCCTAATTTTGGATGGAAATCAACAAACCACGTATCTCAAAAAAAACCTAGAATACATTTCTTCTATGACTGAACACCTGGAACAATTGTGACTTCCACCACTAAGTAATCAGAATTGCAGACACCAGTACTTCCTGATCCCTAATGTCCATAGCATACGAAATATAGCGGATGTGCTGTGTGAACTTTCCTTAGTACAAAATTAAACCTTACGCCTTACAACATTATTTGATTTAAAATTCATCTTTATGGACTTTATAATACAGTTCACTTAAGTTTGAAGTACTTGACAATTTTTTGTTGTAACTTTTTCTTGTAACGGAAATAGTGGGTATACATTGATGACATAATAGTTGCTGGACGTGTCCATAGTGGACAATAGGGCCATTTCGGTACTTGTATTAATTTGTATGAGTGCTGAATACTTATGCGATGGCTTAGACAATAGGTTATGCTTATGTGTGTACGGTGTGCAAAATAATATTTGAGCAGCCGGCGCTATTTAAGTTTAAATAACATACTGCATAATTTTAATGCGTTATTTGAATTAACATAAGTGTCAATCTTCGGACGGCTGAACAGATTTTCATGAATTATATCTAAGAACACTCTCGACCAAGTCACCTTTCAAACAAAGAAAACCGCACTCAAATCGGTTCATCCATTCGGGAGCTACGATGCCACAGACACACACACACACACACACACACAGTCGTTTTTGCGATGGGGGTTAAAAAAATAATAGATATTATACCGATAGACCACAACTTCCTCTACAACTATAAGGCTGCCTATTAAAAACTCATAAATATATGAAATACTTATTAACAAGTGCGCTTCATTGTGGTTTCCAGCTTCGTCAGTTTCAAATTTAAATGAAATAAATTATAGTGAGGTGGTTAATGCTGACATTTAGACAAATTTAAAAAACACGCTTTAATAGCGAACCAAATAAAAAATAGTTCGACTATCCACCTCCTGGCTCCATCATTTTTTTTTATTTTTTTATTTAAGGTTCACCAACAATTACTTACACATAGAAACACTTTCAATATAATGTATGCAATAATAAGAATACAGTGTAGCAATTACTTGAAGGTAAACACCACTTGTTTATATCAGAAGATAATTACTTAACTCAATCTATTGAACTCGTCAAAACTAAATAATCATATGAGCCCACTAAAGAAGTTTACTAGTAGCCACTGAAGTGTTCCACTACCCACCTCCTGGCTCCATCATCAGAGCAGCAGAGCAGCAGCAAATTAAAGTATTCTCATCCGAACTACATATACATACAATTTTTTTCTTTTTGATGCTTTGAATGGATGCTAAAATTGACTTCCAAGATTTGTATACAAAGTTACTTTATAAACTTCTTATTTCATCATTCTGTTTCAGTATAACGACTTTCTATACGTTCTATAGATCGTAGATAAAAAATACTATAATATGCAGTAATCTGCATAAGAAAAGGTAATCCTTTTCAAGACTACTCCCGAACCAAAATATATAAAAACACCGGGCTTTTAACGGTAACTCCCACAAATAGTTTTCTCTACAGGTTGTACGGCTTGTATTGCATTTCGCCGCGTGAGTGAGATTACCGGAGGCCCTAACCCTTACCTCTCCCTTATTCCCATCCTTCCCCTCTTCAAAGTGTCCCCCTTTCCCACCATCCCCCCCTCCCCCTCTTCTCCTACTACTTTAAAGGGCAGCAACGCACTTGTGACTCGAGTTACAGGTGCCCATGATCGGCGGTAGTCATTTACCATCAGGTGACCCGTCTGCTCGTTTGCCACCCTATACCATAAAAAAAGGGATGGAATTCACGACACTCGATTGCGGCAAACTTGAAGTTGTTCATCTACAGCTAGTGTAATTAAAATACCAACAAACCTTCCAAATTAATGCATACCTTGGGATTGAACTTGAATGTTTTATAAAATAGTTATATCAGTATAAAATCTACGTGAGTGAATATCAATTCATGTGAAAAAGAATGTCTGTTTGAACTAGCAATTGAAAAAAAAATTGCACCCTATCGAAGAAGCCGGGCCGTTGGTAGTTTCATCATATAAATGAATTAAATCACGCTCTTGGCGCCAGGAAGTGCACTGGTAATTATATTTCGGCGTGCATTGGCTATGCACGGTGCAGCGGGACAATTAGGAAGGTCTCGGCACGTGACGAAGCTCAAAATAGACGTGACGTGAAATGTAATAGTTTGATATACGACGAGATGAAGGGAACAGGGGATCAAGGAACTAGAAGATAATATGCATATAGATACATAAGCATCACGCCTTTTTAGCCTTAGGGGTAAGCAGATGCAGAAGTCGACACAACATTCACGTTTCAGCTTCTTCAAGAGGTTAGGTCTCCATGTAAAAGGTACTCTGTCTATTGTCATGTATTGGCCACAATTTCAAATTCTGGAACTGCAAGTTCATATTTATTAGCCGAAAACCCGAGAAGACCATGCTGCCCTGCTAAGGTGAACAACTCCTTCATTGAGTAGTAAAACAATTGTTGTTGTATATTATTTTGATGTATAAATGTGTTAATATAATCCATACTAATATTATAAAGCTGAAGAGTTTGTTTGAAGTCTCAGGAACTACTGGTTCCAATTGAAAAATTATTTTAGTGTTGGATAACCCATTTACCGATGAAGGCTGTAGGCTATATAACATCCCGCTACGACCAATAAGAGCGGAGCAGTGACCATAAACGTAGGTGAAACTGCGGGGACGGCTAGTCTTTAGTAAATAAACAGATAATAATTAAGTAGCTTGTTGGTGAAGTCGTCTTAATATTGCTGATATTTTCTTAAATCCTTTTGTCAGCAGTACGATACCATCCGTCAAACTTCTAAGTTGCTTAAATATTTTATACTACACATGACTTCGCCTTACATACGTACAGATATAATATATATAACTATTACTGGTTCTTTTTTAACCATGTGACTTCTGGATAAACTAGTTTTCTAACGGTGAGTGAATTATATTAAGATCGGTTCAGCTGTTGCAGAGATTATTGACTAACAAATAAACCAATCTTCCTTTTATTATTAGTGTAGATGTACTTAACATAGGGACTTCTTTCATATACTTAAATAATGTTCTGTCAGTCATTCATAAAGAGGTCACGGTTAATATATGGATTGATTACAATCTGGTTCAACCATTACAGCTGTTACGTGTCTTCTGAATAAATACTTACCTTTTATAGGTCGTATATCGTATAACATAAACGATTCTAGCTAATAATAATAAAGATAAAGAGTGTTTTTGACGTGATAACTTCTTATAAATCGATGAAAGCTGTCTGCACGCACGAAAAAGCATGACTCATTGTCACGTTCCGCCTGAGCCAAGCGTGCAAGCGAGAGCGCGGAACAAGCGATAGAGAGGCACGATCGGCCTAAGCGTCTCTCTTATACTTTACAGACAACCAATTTTTTTTTTGTAAATGTCGGACTTGAACTTGATAGCCTAATTCTTGAGAAAGGTTATATGATATTCATCATCACGCTATGACCCTTAGAAAAGGAGTGAAAAACGACAACAGTACAGCTTTTTAAAATATACCTACCAAAATTGCCAAATGAGCATCTCTCGCCGCAATACAAAATTTATAACATTTAATTTATCCCCAAGCTTCAGTATCCATTATATCCATTAAGTGCTTTATCAATCACAAACAAACCACGTAAAACGGTTACCACAATATAAATACAAGTGCTTGTGTTCTGGACACGTGTGACGCGATTCGGAAGCGTTCGGCGCACGTTCGTTCATTTCCGCTTGGTTTCGGTGACATTCTAGTGACCATAATTCATTACAACTCGGGGATATTTTGTAAATGGCAAAAAAAAATTAAATATATGGTTATGTTATTGTTTAAACAGTCGGAAACTTGAGAAACTGATAATATAACTTACATATTACCGACCTAGGGCTACGAAAGGTCTCGAAGCACTCTGTACAACAGATAGTATAGAATCGCCGTGATCCTACTTCTGACATTGGCATTCAACATGGTCGAAATGGTTTTCGATAATTAAAGTATTCATAGTAGGTATATACTAAATAAAATATCTATTGTTGGTTGGGAGAGGCATATGTTCAAAAGTAGACTGCTAAAAGCTAACTGATTGATTGAATTAAGGACCAAATTTCCTACTTAATAAATTTTGTAACAATTCAGACACACGCTTGACTTTTACTAAGTTTCCCAAAACCATTTTTTTTACACCACGTCAGTGGCAAACAAGCAAACAGCCCGGCCGACCGTAGGCTATGGACGCTTACAATCCCAGAAGAGTCGCAGGCGCGTTGCTGACCCTTTAAAACCTATTCACTTCTTTCTAAAGAACCCCATACTGTAGTAGGTCGAGAAAACCTCGGCAGAGAGTTCATTCAACAGCTGGAGCATTTAGGTTCCAAAGTGTGAAGATGAACGCTTTACAATCTATGAAACTAGCAGTTCCCGTGCGGCTTCACTCGCGTGTACGCGTTGCTTGTTGCGCGGAACGTTAATTCTTTAACCATAATAAAAGTAGACTAAGTTACTCCTTGTAACAACAGCTATCTGCCGTGGGAATCGGTCCATACGTTCCGGAGATTAGCTCGAACAAACAGATAGACAGACAGACAAAAAATTTAAAAACTGATTTTTAGGCAAGGGTATCGTGCAAATAACTGTATAAGGTTAAACAAAAAACTATTATTTTAACTTTACAAACAGACACTTCAATTTTATTTATTTGTATTGATTGATGTATTGATGATGATGTGAAGTGGAATCGTCATCTTATCCTTCAAAATCCAGCAACAGACACATCCTACATTTGTTGTCATTTGAAAATCGTAATTCGGCGTAAGTCTTGCATTTCTAATTTTTTTTTATTGTCATGTCAATGCCCGTTCGGAGACGGAAGCGATGTCTGCACGGAAACCGGGAAGTACTCATTGTGCATTTTTTTAATATCTATTTCGATTCGCAGGATATCATGTTTTTCGGCCAGTGCGTTGACACCGCGGTGCTATGGAACCATGATTTAATGGTTTAGCGCCACTACAACGACGTGTATTTTATTTTTATTGCCTTTTATTCCATGATATGTTTATTTATAATGCTGGAATGATTTATTAAACTTGCGCTTGTGCAAGTTAATAGTCTAATTCTTAAAAGGCTAGTACAACTAATATGTAAAAGTTGTAGAAACGTTTTGTTAACGACAAAGAAGTTTATAACTTTTAAGGGTATTGTAGCTCAAAAAAGTTAAAAGGCAACCCTTATTATACGGCGGGACGGACGGATAATGATACATTATCCGTCCGTCCCGCCGTCCGTCTTACAGAGCGTTGATAAGCCTTTTGCTCAGAAACGGGTAGATGTATCAAATTGAAATTAATGACAACAATCCCTTATTGCCGCTTATACGAGTCTATCCTACTAATATTTTAAACGTGAAAGTTTGTGAGGATGTGTGGATGTATGGATGTTTGTTACTCTGTCATGCAAAAACTACGGAACCAATTGCGATGAAACTTGGTATAAAGATAGCTGGAGACCTGGATTAACACATAGGCTACTTTTCATCCCGATATCCCTATGACATCGGGACTTACGCGGGTAAAACCGCGGGGTGCAGCTGGTATCTATAATAATTACAAAATTTCAGTGCATATTAACTTTTATTCTCTCTATTTATATCTCTCCTCGTCTATATTCAAGGCAATGGCCTGATAATCTGGGTCTTGAAGTGATATTGAACCTCCCCCCCCATTACGTCCGAATGGACCCCAAATGGACAGGGGCGGAGTTGGAGGGGACACAAAACGCAAAAAATCTTGACGTGAATTTCATTACTTAAATAAGGTAACTTTGAAGCCATCGCATTTTCATCCAGTTGCTTCTTCAAAAAATTTTACCTTTTGGTCTTCCTCCCTTTCTCTGCCCTTTTACATTTGGCAGAGAACCATTTGGGGTCCATTCCGACAAAAATTGGGTTGAATTGGACTAGATAACAGGACAAATAATTGTGTGATGAGCATGATCATTTGTTCTGTGTCTGTGTGAAATTTATCTATAATATTTTTGTATTCAGAAATTTATAAGTATGTTTATCAGTAGTCTGGTTACCATAGTACAGGCTCTGCCTAATTTAGGATCAGACGACCGTGTGTGAGATGTGTCGAGTTATTATCCTTATATTATTATTATTATCGTTTGAAAAAAATATGTGTTTTGTGAGATCGTGAGAGAAGGTGAGTATATTAATTACTTACAGCGATATAAATAAAAATCTAGCTTTAAGTTGATAAAGACAAAATGGCCCTTAAAGAAATTTAATAATAGTTATTTTATTTTAATTTTTTTATATGGATAAGGTTATTTTTAATTATTTATTAAACAAGGACATAGCTACTAGCGATGCTCACTCTTTAGGCAACACCTACATACATCTAAGAGGGGTGAGTATCTAACAGGTTAATATTGTTGTCTAACCAACTCAAATTATAAACAAAAGTGTGTGTGTACTTATGTACGCACGTAAGAAGTTATACTTTTATCTAGTTAAATAAAGTTTATTTAAATATCATAATAAATTATACATACCGTCAACTAACCTCAAATTCTACAAACGTACTCAAAGAAATATGTAAAAACCATTTTTCTCACTATCGTAACTTTTTTGAAAAACTAAAATGTTGACTAGCTAACTTCATGGTGTCGGTTTTTCGTAACAGTGTGCTCGCCTCGTAAAAATTTACTCTCATAATTTTTCCATAACGCGCCAAAAGAAGTATAACTTCAATAATAGTTTCTCCGGCTAATATGCATATTACCATTAACCGGTCGGTAACGACCGGTTAATATCGCAATGCAAATAGTTTATTAGTCTGGGACTAATGAGCTCTTTGTCCATCACCATTACAACTGTCCCATGCGATGTTCATATAACATACAACTCTCGGGTAGGTGTATTGAGCATTTCAACCACCGTGCACTCCGGGCATTATTATACTGTCCGATTATATTGAACAGTAGTAAATAACGCAACAATAACACAAGCGGTGTAAAAAATGATCCTCCATCTGATCTATTAATAGGAAGTTTAGCATCAAGTCAATCAAAGACTACATTTAGTGATATGGATCAAGACTGTTATCATATTCCCTAATGAATAAATCATTTGTGTAAGCATACAGATTCTGAATGAGATCTGTGTAGGATGCGCGGGCGCCAGTTACGTCACCACACCGCCAACCAATACCAACCTTAGAGCCTTATAAGCAGATTCCATTTTCAAATTACCTTTTCAAGTTTGAACAATAAAAATTAAACATTTAATTTTGAACTTTATCGTGATAAATTAGGACTGTAAATCAATTGATTATATTTACTTGAATATCAAATGATTCGGTTTCAATCTCTAAACATGGTATTAATGACCGATTACAAACACGTTTGATTGACACTTGGCGAATGTGAGCATGGGTTAAAGATACGTGAAAGAAACCATGTAACAGATGTAAACGACTGGTGTTTTATTTAGCTAAAAAGAATAATATCTACTAAGTATTTGTGATTTAGCCAAGTACAGGCTGATTGGTAAGGACTGAACGAAAAAAAGAGATAAAACACGTGAGTATACTCATAGTACTAAACAACCTTCACTTCAAATATTGTTTTTAATATTTCATTAGATAAGATAAGATATTTATTCACCAAGAATATGGTACATTAGTTCTGAGGAGGGTCTTCAAAATATTACGGTTGGTCACAGGGGCGGGGGGGATTAGGTTTTCACGTAGTCAATATCCTCTAGGGAAATTTCGAGCTTTTTCGAGCTATATTCAAATATGGCGCGCAGCGTTTAGCGCTTTTTAAACTCACAGATGGCAACAAGCAAGCGTTTAGCGCTTTTTAACTTTCTGTCGGCAAAAAATGATTTAAAACCATTTTATAAATTACTACGTAAAAACTAGAGAGGGAGGGGGTCTTAGCATATACTACGGGTGGTCACCGAGGGGGGGGGGGGGGGTATATAAAATTGTAAAAAATGGGTCACGTAGTATGGGTACGTTCACTTAGGTCATTACATCAAAAAGCAGCCGGAAATATTCTCCTATATAATAGGCATGCGTAATTTTACTTAAAACTATTCGTTTTTATAACTAAAAAAATCATTTATGGTGTTAAAGCACTTTTCAAGTAGCCAAAGCTTTCCTTCTCCAGACTCCAGTAGAGTAAATCTCATCCACTACTTCCCAAGTGCTATACTTACATCTATCAAGGGCGGTTATTTTAGATAACTTATAACATAACTGGCTACGAAGAGAAGATAAAAGTGTCATAAGTAAAAAAATTGCGATTTATTCTTGAAAAACGACTTGAAATTCTCGAAAAGTCGGTAATTCCTCAAGTTGGCGCCCAAAATGTTGCAGACGTCTATATTCGCTTTTGTTTTTTTATGTCATCGCTTTCATTTTAATACAGTAGATTATATCTACCTAATTGAGTAGATCCTCATTTTTAAAAGAGTCTTAAATATTACTGTTAAAGCATAAACATGTTTGTACCCGTTCAGCTTATTTCATCGATGCTCTATTTCTATATCAAGATCTTTATTATTACATCTAGCCGTTAGAGTTTAAAGTGCAGTTTGGAAACTCAGAGGTCTTTGGGTAACTAAGATAAACTAAGTTTAGTGTCCTGAGTGCACTAATGATCCCCGAGGCAATAAATTGTCGGTCCTGGCGGCTCGAAGTACCAAACAGTTTGAGTGAGTTTCCAATAGGTATTAAGTAAAATTAAAGGTTGCATATCTTCAAAGAGAATTCCCAGGTCAAGTTAATTTCTTTATCAACTGCCATCGTATTGAGTGTTATGGGTTCGATACCCGTATCGACATTTCGTGTGATTCAGATATTCATATCATTATCCTGAGTCTGGGTGTACTTTATATATATATGTTAGTTGTATGTTAAGAAAAATGTAAAATTAACAATCAACTAAAATTTTATAGATTCGTCTCCTAATGGAACAATTATTTTTGTGATTTACCGATACCTATAACTTTATCAGTTTCGGGGTCTCTATGTTTATTAACTGTGTTTTTTAAAACACAATGTGCGTAATGTTCAATGGTAAAATAATCCTTAAAAACAAATGCACATGTTTATAAAAAATACAAATCGTAATGCACATTTATTCCAGTAGCCACTGTCTAAGCATTACACAAAAGTTATCTAAAGCAGTGATCGAACTTACATCACTCTATAACTTAGCCAAAGCCCATTACATTAATGTTGTCTACGAACCCAAATACACACAGGAAGATTCTATTATTATTCTCCAGCGACCCAAGACATTGATGCTTACCACCTACAATTAAAACCGCCTACAGCTGCACTATTACGGCTAACTGATCAACAGTAGGCACAAAAAAGTAATTTAAAAGGCGCCAAACACGACCAGATCCTTTCATATTAAAGAGAAAGTCTTCCAAAACAAGCTAACAATTAATCTTAGCATCATTCATTGTAGCTAAAGTGGTCCATTGAGACACGGTAGCTTCCCTTAAAAGGTAACATCGTGAAGTTTTGGACAAAAAGCCTGTTTAATTGCTTGTATCCACTGTTTTTGGACGAATAGGAGACAGAATGTCCTTTTTAGGGAGCTGAGTCAGACACCCACGCGGTTATATCGAAACAAGTTAGATTTTAATATCGGTTTGTTGTACTGTTGTGTTGTAGGGCTTCTTTGTTTTTATATGTGCTGTTTAAATAGTTACCATAAGTGGCATAGCCGATAAAACCTACACCGGCTTATTACAAAACGTGAACTAAATGATTTAACCGATGTAATAATGCGAAATATATACCAATCGCCCGACTAGCGGACTTATAAGTTTAGAATTAGGGTAAAAGCACCGCAGCCTAGCAAGCCCCAATTCCGACTAGTTGGCCGACTAGTCGGCATTGCCGATCATCCTTATTCAGGCTTAGTTCGTACTTAATTCGTTCGTACGACAGCATGTAGATTTTGCCTTTAATTTTAGTACATATCGATGAATGAAATAAGATGATAAACACTTCTTGGAAGGAATCCCAGCTTCGGGTGGGTATTCTTTAATTATATTGATCAATATTATTATTATCATTTTCAGTGCCACCTCGACTGTTTCTGATCTTTTGTAGCCGCACTCTTGCTTAATAGTTCACTGCTCAGACTTATGGCTTCGAGAAACCTCCAGATCTTATAGCAGTGATTGTTTGTATTATCTGTGCAACCCTAAGTTAATACAGTACCTACTTCAGTACCTACTGTATTAGTGGGCCACAAGAAAATAGAATATGCATCGCAGTTCCTTCTGCCTCTCGTCAGAATCTGCATGTTGTGTTTTCGCCCAACTTTAGGTTAAATATACATATATTATGTTTGTTCAGTTTGCAGTTGAACAAACAAAACCGCATGAAAATCTATACAGTAGTTTTAAAGTTTATCGCGAACAGACAGACAGACAGATGCAGCGGGGGACTTTGTTTTATAATATGTAGTGATGATAAGATACGTACAAGTAAATAGAAATATTAAGACTTTCACTACTTATCTTTATATATATATTTCTTCTGTGCGTGTGTATATCACTGAACTCCTCCTAAACGGATGGACCGATTTTAATGAAATTTTTTAATATTTTTTTAAGTTCGGGCAGGACAACGTCTGTCGAGTCCGCTAGTAGTTATATATTCTTCTCGGTAATTGACTATGGAAAGTCAGGATTATGTAGGTATGCATAACGTTTATCCCATAACACGTTTCTTATATGGAAATATCAACATGCCAAGACTAGATAGCTAGAACATTTGAGTGAACTATCCGGAGGTTGACTTCCAAGATATTTAAATTTCTAGATAAATATTTATTTAATGATCTAAAAATGTTTTTCTAATCGTCTCACTCTTGCGTTGCCAGTCCTATCTCACTCTACATAGAGGTCATGCGACCCTACTCATAAGTAAGAATTACAACACAAGGCTTCTAGACTTTTTTGTTGTGTGGAAACCCCTACGGGTTATCACCTTACCGGAGCCAGCCACAAGGTGGTATGTCGGACTCAAACCGACTTAAACCACATGGTGTGCCGTCACGAGGTCCTAATATATAAACGCAACAATATTATAAGTAAAACTAGATACATACAGATAGCTATTATGGACTCCGTTGAACCGTCGGTCCCGGGTGCCATACAAACATCTGTGGTATTCGTTACGGGTAGATGGAGCCCTAAAAAGTCCGACAACCTAGTTTAACTGCAGATCTTCGATATCGCCTAGTACTTGGATTGTGGAGGTCCGATTGCAGTATCGTAGTTAGACTAAAAGCCGACCCCAACTTAGTTGGGAAAAGACGCGGAGGATTTTTTTTAGATATTATAGACTCCAAAAGCGTCATGCTGAAACTAGGCTGAATGTTCAATTCAGTCGACGACATAATGACACATACATATCACTACATATTATAAAACAAAGTCTCCCGCCGCGACAGTCTGTCTGTCTGTTCACGATAAACTGAAGAAGTACTGAACGAATTTCCCTACGGTTTTCACCAATAGACAGAGTGATTCATGAGGAAGGTTTAGGTGTATAATTTGTTAAGGTTTTGTGTAAAATGGCTGAAATATGACGATGATTGTTGAAGATGTCAGAAAAAAATCAATATATGCTCTGCTACCCGTGCGAAGCCGGGGCGCGTTGCTAGTATCATATATAAATATGTTCACGCGCGTTTCCCGTCTGGGATAGACAGAGACGACGAAGTACCATTTACCACGATCCTGAGTTCCTGACATACAGCATGGACCTCTTCCACATTAATCAGAGGCTCTTCGGTTACTGGTGCTTTTACTTGTAATAGTATAGGTAGGTCTTTCGGGGTCTACCTGTACTAACTCGCCCACTCACGCTTTTCGCTCTTCTCTCATCCTTCCAACATGCTCAAACCATTGCAGTATTTCTTTCTCAATTCTTGTGTAATGACAAGTCTATAGTGACGTTGCAATATTAACTGACATTTTCAATTTGAAATGCTCAAATAAAGGTACGTTTACAGACTATTTGTCTTTACTGAATATTGTTTAAATTATTATCTACCTGTTTTTACTTACACCTTTAATAACCAGTCCCTATAGCGGCACTAATATCATGTAGTACTAGTAGCGTCCCGCGGTTTCACCCGCGTAAGTCTTGGTGCCGTGGGAATATCGGGATAAAAAGTAAAAGCCTGTGTGTTAATCATGGTGTCCAGCTATCTACATACCAAGTTTCATCGCAATCGGTTCAGTAGTTTTTGCGTGAAAGAGCAACAAACATCCATACATCCTCACAAACTTTCACGTTTATAATATTAGTAGTATATGATGAAACCAAGCCCCATCGGTTTTCTGTACGTGAAAGTTCTTCAGGCCGTTCTAAAATCTACTATAAGTTGGGCTAAAATCTGCTGTAAAGAGTAAAGATATCCTAACAAATAGTGGTTAACATTTTTGTTTTGAATTCTCTTTCAATGGCAATTGTGCATAACTGTGGCTCTTGGCCTTTTCCTGTTCCGTGTATATCTTAACTAATCGATGGATGGATGTTTGTTACTCCTTAACCCAAAAACAGACGTACAGATCTGGATGAAATTTGTCACAGATATAGATTATGGTCTGAAATGTATCCCACGTAAAATGCCCGTGGGATACGTTTCACCAAAATTTCCACGCGAACGAAAAATAGCTTTTAGAGAATTTTAATTAGTAGTCTAAATGCGAAAGTGAGTTTGTTACGCTGTCACGCCGTAATTACTCAAGCGATCATTATGAAATTTTTCTTACACATTGTCAGGGGTATATAAAAAGTCACCATATCAGAATAAAAATAATTATCTTTTAAAAAAGTATCACCGACTTCAATACGCCTCAAAATACCCAAATCGCTTTAAGTATGCTTATAAAATTTGAAGAGTTCCCTCGATTTCTCCAGGATCCCATCATCAGATCCAGACCCGATGACCATGGGACCACCTGGAAAGTATACCCTTTCAAACAAAAGAACATTTTTTTTAAATCAGTATATGCGTCTTTGAATTACTCAACATACATACAAAAAAAAAACATACAGTCGAATTGAGGACCTCTTCCTTTTTTGAAGTCGGTTAAAAAAGGTATTGTTTCCTAGAGATAGAAAAATAACTCTTACGTGAGCGAAGCGCTAGCGAAAGCTAGTAGATTATATTATAATCCCATAAATAACTATTTCAACTAATTATTCCGCACCTGACAACCGGACTTCCTCGGCAAGTACAAAGGGAGACTTGGGTGGTCCCTCTCATTGTGCTAATATAATGCACTTGTCATAATAATGTGTTACTAAGGAGGGTTAATCCTCTCAGGATGTGCAGACGTGTGTTATATGTTCTCCTTTAATTATTAGTCGGTAACAAAATACAGATATCTTCTCAGGGAACTTTCACGTCAAGTTGGTGATTTTATTACAAAAGTACCTACGTTGTAATTGGTTTTAATGTAGTAACCGCTCAATAAACTGTATAAAAAATCTTCTATCCATATACAACAATAACGTGGACAAATATTTCATAAAAGACTATCAGAATACGTAAAAATTTGAGCACGAAGAGTTTCTGTTGTTGAGAGAACAGAAAAATAGATCGTTCCTCTTTCTATGTGCCTACTTACGCAACAATACGTAAATACTTAAGTTTTCTTTTATTCAAATCATTCCTTTATCTTCCATTGCTTAAAAATATGGGCAGTTTTGTTTTAACATCTGTATACCTACATATGTCTATTCCGATGAACGGCATGAAAACTAAATATCTAAGAAAGTAATAACAATAACGTGAGACAGCTCACATCCGGCCGTTTTAATAACAATAATAACTTCACACATCTCACACACAGCCGTCTGATTCCAAACTAGGCAGAGCCTGTAGTATGGTAATCAGACTAGTGATAAACATACTTATATATTTCTAAATATATACATATTATAGATAAATTACACCCAGACATGGAACAAATGATCATGCTCATCACACAATTATTTGTCCTGTGTGGGAATCGAATCCATGACCTGTGGCTCAGTAGTCAGGATCACTAATCACTAGACCAACAGGCCCCTCAGATATTAGGACAGTAATATACTTGTTAACGATTTTAATAATATTGCTCTTCAAAAAACTAAAATAGAACACTTAATAATAAAAAATAATAGAATAAAAACCAGACTCATTTTTGAAGAAGTCTCGTTCTTAAAATTCGTTAAAAATATTAAAAGTGGTACGACTTATTACTTTTACCATTTTTTTTTTTAAATTTTTTTAACCAGTCAATAGCTTTATACGTACATTCTTTAGTTGCAGAAGGATCATAATCGTAAATCAATAAGATTGAGTTATCTATAAAAAGCGATGATTTTTCTAAGAAGAGATCTCGCGATCATGGAAGAGTGCAAGAAAAAGCATACAATGAAGAATAATGACTACGTACACTTACAAATGGAAGATTTAAACTACACTACAATATCACACGTAATCAGTTTTAAAATTGGGCAATATATTATCTGACCACTGCTTTTTTCATACCTGAAATTTATTTTCACATCGCTTTATATCACTTGACATGATGTTCGTCTTATATTAAACTTTCTGCCTATAGACCCTCCCTATATTTAGTTTTTAATAAGGGGATACAAGAGCTTGCCGTTATCCAGTAGCACTGAAGATTAAATAGTTGTTTGTGATTACACATTATCACATTGTAATATCCATTACAAAATTTTAATATGTAAATTTTAAATTGCAACAAATGTATTTTAATATCCACAACTAATATGCTAACCACAATGCACGCTCTATCTAGTGTAGCGTTAGTAGTAAGTGTGTGGAAAAATTGTAATGGAAATCGATAAATCTGAACTATAGTCTATAATACAATGTGATAATGTATAACCACAAATAACAACGGGGCGTTTTGCATTTGTGGACTATGAAAGAACCTTGGATTTCAATGAGACTTCGCCAGCAATCTTTTTATACGTATAAGTCTTTTAAAATATATATCTAAAAAAAATTATCACGTAAAGAATTTGAGGTAAATATAATATAAATATAATATTTAAAAATGATTTAGGCACAATACATCTAACAATTTTTTTCCTTTAAATAGGTGCACCACTTACATTACACTATTATGATTCAAGTTATAGCTAGTGAAATAAAATATAATATGTCAGTTTTTAACCGACTCCAAAAAAGGAGGTTCTCAATTCGACTGTATTTTTTTTATGTTTGTTCCCTCAGAACTTTCGACTGGGTGAACCGATTTTGATAATTCTTTTTTTATTTGAAAGCTGCTGCTCCCCGTGTGGTCCCATTTCAATTTGGTCCAGTTCTGAAAATATGGAATAGTTTTTTTTTTAAGTCGGTATTTTTTTTTTAAACATTATAAAACAACAACCTTTCCTTTGATACGCCATCATTCCGATTGACTTGTATCGTTCGGGGTCACAGATAGACAGATATTAACTCAGCTCATCTCCGTAAAGCTTAAGTCTTGGCAACCGTCTACATTTGGTTTTCACTTGTAATCTCGACTTGAGTAGAAATAATACATGTTTTACATAGCCGATGACTATTTTCCAAGTTGTCGAGGACCTGTAGATATCGTTGCTGTATCTAACTGTGGTAATTATTTGCAATTAAACGAAGCTACAACTATTTCATTTAACAAATAAGTATAAGGTAAGAACACTACTTCGTCTTAAAATAGCACATTCATGTTACAGGAAACTATTCGTAGAAATAAAACAAATATGAGAAAAGCAATGAGGTAATATACGAGGGCTACACTGAAAATTTCGGGAATCAAGGAAGTGACACAATATTACTATTTAAAAATGTATTTATTGCTTTTCGAAGTATTCTCAGCGAAATTTGACACATTTTCCATACGATGGAACCAATCATTGAAGCAACCATTCCATTCGGAAGTTGGGGTCTCCAAAATGGCCGTTTTGTAGGCGTCCACAGCTTCTTCAGGTGATGAAAATCTCTGACCACGCAATTTATTCTTTATTTTAGGGGAAGTATACAAATAATTAGGGCTTAGGTCGGGACTGTACGGCGGATGGTCTAATAATTCTATGTTTTCTTGCTCTAAAAACTCTTTTGTTCTGTGCGCGGTGTGAGAACTCGCATTGTCGTGATGGAGGATGATGCGGCGGTTGCAATTCTCTTTACGGAGTTCGGAAACGACCTGTGGCAAACAAATGCTAGCATACCATTCTGCATTAACCATTCTTTGTCCCTCAAGAGGAATAGTCGCAACATGGCCGGTTTTGGAGACAAACACGTGGCCACCATTTTTTTTGCAACACTCCGTGAACGAACAATTTTAGTTGGCTTTAACTCATTTTCGAACACCCAAACTCGTGACTGGTTTTTTGTTTCGGGTTCGTACGCGTATATCCTGGATTCGTCACCTGATACAATGTTGTATACAGCATTTGAGGATCCTGCGTGGAATCTTTCGAGAGTTCTGACGCACCAAGTAACGCGAGCCGCTTTTTGCTCTTCACAGAGCAAATGCGGTATCCATCGGGAAAACAACTTTTTTACACCTAATTGTTCATGCAAGATTATTTGTATTTGACTCATGCCAATGTCTAAATTTGCCTGAATTTCGCGGTATGTCACATGTCGATCTTCCTCAATCAGCTTACGCACAGCATCAACGTTTTCTTGGGTGACTGCAGTTTTTGGACGACCTTGACGGGGATCATCACTGAGCTTGACAAGTCCACGTTGAAATTCAGCAAACCAGCGATAAATTGTGGTTTTGGATGGGGCTTCATCACCAAATGCAGAAAGCATTCGGACAACACACTGTTTTTGTGTTAAACCGCTTCGAAAGTCATAATAAATCATCGCCCTTGAATTTTCTCGAGTCAATTCCATTTTCTCAACGACTAAACAAGTTTGAGAAGACCTTACGAGAAGACCGAGAATCTTTTTTTAAATAAATAAATGGTATTCGATTTTCAAAACCAAGGAGTTTTCAATTAAAAAGATTTTAATATGATAGAAATAGTGGAAATATTCCATTCCCGATACTTTTAGTGCAGCCTATGTATTAGTATAATATTAAAAAAGGTGTTCGAGAAGGCAGTTTCATACACATATTGTATGACCTGCCTGAGATCAAAATTGCTGATAGTACAAGTAGTAAATAATATGCCAATGTGAATCCACCTGAAGATTTTTTTTGCTAACGCATGCGTCCTTCCTGTAATTATACACCGCGAAAACTTTTACTAAAAGTAATGGATGATTTTGTTGAGCTAATAGATATTATATGTAGACAGCATGTAATAATAGTTTATAATAAATTGTGAATAGACTATTAGCATAGGCATAGAAGAATAAATAACGGTGACATAACATGACTCGTAATTTTTTTTCTAACTGATAAAGCCACGAAAATAATGATAATAATAATAACTCCACTATTTAATGTACCTAGTACTGAGGGAGAAAGCAAGCAAAAGTACACACACACACTCACACATTTTTTACATATGAATTAGCAATCACACAGCGACACTTTCACACTGTCTGTATTTAGTATAATAGACTCACTAAGTCTAACAGCTACATTCAATCACAAGAAAGCGGTTGATAATCAAGCCCCAGTTATATGATTTTGCTGTTATCACCATTTCTGTTTATTTCATGTTGTAGTATTTTGGGTTCTAAATAAATTAAAATGAAGCTCAACGAGGACACAATCTTTTTTCTTTTTTTAAAAATACAACTCCCGCATTAGGAACTCCTCCTGTGTCGCGGGGGACTTTACAAACATACAAACAACGGACACAAAGAACACCCACACTCGGGTGGGAATCGAACCCACAACCTATGGCATAGCAGTCAGGGTCACTAACCAATAGGCCAACAGGCCAGTCATCTTCAGTTCATCAATCTTAACTTACCTACCCAAGACAAGTGACAAAGTAATATACAAAATTGTTTTCCTAACCAAGTGCAACGAAAAGGTTGTTTCATAATGCCTTCTCTTCGACTTAATATTTACGTAAAACAAGTTTTTTTACCATAATGTTCTAAAAGGTGGTTTAGATACCTAATTCTCCAACCAGGTAAGTAGTTACAACTTGAGGGGCACTTCGTTGCGTTAGGTCACTCTTTCATACTACGGAAAACCCCGGATAACCACTACAACTACTAGCTTATCACAATTTGCCGCATGTGAGTTAGCAATGTACGAATGAAATCATATTCGAACGAAACGTCGGGTCAACAAACTGAAAGTAAAGAAAATGGTAAACAAAAAGGTATCGTACCTCTTAAATATATTAGTCCCGATTTACATGTCGTCGTAAGTACGGCTACAGGTCGCGAAAGTCTAAACAAAAGGTTAATAACGGGAAAGACCTATGAAGTTGGTTGACAGGCAGGCAAGACGATGACGACCTTTTACATTAGCTTAATACTCAGACAATTAAAAGTAAAATGAATTATTTGAATTTCGAATCGAATGTATTTCGAATATATTCTGCAGTGCACACTGACCGCAACCCTCAGACTATTAGAAATACTGAGACAGAGCTGTGTATATTTTTGATTTCAAAATAGTTGAAATAAATCTATGTGGATAGACTGAGAAGAAATATGTATAAATAGGAATATGACAATTGCACCACATGTCACACACACCAATCTAACAAACTAAACACTCTTGTATATTTAAATTTGACATGTAATATTGTACACCGTCTAGTACGGTATGTCACAGAGATCTGTACTTTAAAACTAAAACCTTTCTTGTAACACCCTGTATACCTGTGATAACAATAAACTATATGAATCTGAAAACATTCACTCTGGATACTACTCACTATTTCTATGCGACGGTCATGCAATACTCAGAAAAGTGTTGTAATTACAATTATTGTACTTTTATCGGCAAGTTGCATTAATAATATCATCGACAAATTTATAGAGGAATTGATTAATTTGTAGAGGAAAACACTGATTGCCTTAACTCTGACTATCTTACCCTCTCAATTTACTCCCAATTTTCCTATTTTTAATTTAATTATCGTCTCCCATTCACTCATACATACCAGCTCTAACCAAATGGATATTTGTGTAATGGATCTCTCTCTATTCGTCCTGGGTGAAAACTATCGTAAATCTGATTGTGATAAGCACAAATACATAAATTGATATTTATCCATACCTAGTTAAATAAGAAGTAGATTTTAGATAATTCCCAACATATAGACAACCTACATAATTGACAATTAAAGTTCACAAAATACTACTCCGAATTTATCGATAATTACTAAAATTTATCGACCAAAGTGGCAAACACTATTTTAGGTTCTTGAATTAAACTAAACTAAAACAAATGGTATTGCCGGTACGTATTTAGATGGTGACGAATCAGAACGAACATAAATTAATTGCTTATATCAAAGTAAGGTATAGTAGAAGCATCTAGGATTTCCATATGGCTTGCTAAATCGCTTTGGAAATTTAAAATACTTTTAGGTTTCACTTCTAACATTTCTTAATTGTTTCTAATAATCGAATAACTATAGTCCTTCTATTTCCAGTGTGTAGAAAAATTGCAAATAATATCATGACCGGTCACGAAAATTAATACATTTCAGTTCGAAGACAAAAACAGCTAAGTATGCATAAAGTGATCCACGCTACTGAAACGTGATCGATCAAAATGTTGAGAATTGACAAATAGCGTTAACACGTCGGCACCCCACCACGATGGCTGGCCACCATAGCACCTTCGCCCCACTAGTCTCGAGTTTCCCACTTTCCCGAACCAGCGTGAAGTTGGCTGCGCAGCAGTGGGCGGGGCGGAGGCGGGGCGGTGTCGCTCAGTGCGCGGCAAGCCCGCAATGACTTCGTCGTGTCACTCCGCCGCGTGCTTCCAAGCGCGAGGCTCTATTGAATCAATGACTAATCGAACGCCGATAACGTTCGCAAAATTTTAAACTAACTTCCAAATTCAAACTTTCCATCTTAGCTGTACATAGGTACATAATGTTCTTTTTTTTCTGGTAGGTCTTGTTTATGCGAAATCAAACAGGTGAGCCATTAGCATTTATAATAAAGCTACTGACCTTTGCTTACACTATTTGTCGCAGGTCATGATTAATTCATGATCCTTGTATAGGTTTTTGCAGTAAAGTGCGTATAAAACTATCAAAGAGTTGGCCGTATAATCAACCATATTGCTTGGGACTGACGAAATATGTTTTCTTTTTGATTTTGAAGCTATAGTGGTGTACAGCGTAGCGTACATAAGATCGATATTATAATTGGAACGCAATTTGAGCTCGAGGGAGATCGGCATGCGTTTTGAAATAAAAAGCGGATACGTGCGACGAAAGAATCGATAGATTACAGTTTTTGTTGGTCACCTCACTAGGCCCTGCGACATTGTTGGAGTGGACGTCAATTAGGGATAATGATGAACTGTGTTTTTGAGCTTCCACGCAGCGATTGTTTGAGATTCAAGCCACTTTGATAAATGATACTAAGACTCGGCTTTTTACTTGAGAAATTAATTTGCGCTTTCCAAGATCGCGTGCCTATTCTTAGATTATATTGAAAGAAAACTTCGTATAAATTATCATGTAATGAACCTTTTACGATATGAACGCTTGTCGATAGATTCTCATTTATCGATAAACTGATGTTGATTGTTTTTATTACTTACGATTCTAAAAACTTTAGGAATTATTTTTATAAACGGCGAAAGTACTAAAAAAATAAATGAGTTGAAAGTGAAAATTTCTTCATTTAAGTTTTGAAACGATTTTAAGATAAGTATAGAGCAAATATACTAAGTCCAGTTAAGTATATCTTACGTTTTATTATGTATTGGATGAACATCATTATTTTTCGTAATTTTTTTCACTGAAAGTATACTTATGCGTAAATAAAACTTTCTACTCACTATTTCTTTCTTAATGTATTTAATACCATCCGTCCATTTTCGTCCTGATTATAAAAATACATTACAGTTTGTTAAAATTATAATATACTTTATTTCAATTCAAGAAATACTTAGTCGATTCGTAGAAAATTCCGTTTTATCATCAGCCTATCGCCGTCCACTGCGTGACGAAGGCCTCCCAAGGAGCGCCAACTAGAAAATTTCGTTACTGCATGATATTTAAACAAATAAAAATAACTACAAATAAAATAGTCATTCAAAAATATCGTGTACTTACCCCAACAAATTGTTCTAGGTATAGGTAGGTACTGATTAGGCCTAGGAAACTAAATCAGTGACAGTTATTACAAACGTTTATGTCAATCACTTATTCCTAACTTACCCATATAAACGGAATATTTGATCTGTAGTTGTGTTTGGAGGATTAACTCCTAAAGATCTTTACTACTGCATACTCACAATGTTAGGCTACGGTATATGTTGTATTGTTTAAGATGCACACGGATAGCTTCTAGGGAAGGTTGTTTCATTCTCACAATATAAAACGGCCGCATACTACGCGGTTCGATAGGAACTTCATATCGCGGTTGCTAAAACTGTGAAAATTACCGTTTTCTGTAAAAACCATTATTCATTATGGAATTTAAAAAAAAAAGGTAGGTTTTTAAGGGCTGGCAAGGAATAAGTGACATCTCCGGTGTTGCAAACGTACTTAGGCTATTTATTGTTGATAAAAAAGTTTGTCGATTTGACCGCATTCGTGCTATTCACCAGAAGAAAAGAATATCATAGTGCTATCTAATTAATAAAGATCGGAACATGCAATGATCAAATTTGAATTAATTCGGAAAATCTGCTAAACATGAACTTAACAAATGTGCATTTTCTTAAATCATCAAGACGGTTAATGCGAAATATTATCTAGCACAACCGTCGATAAGTACTGCTACAATCACGTGACTTTAGTTTCTAATCGTTCTAAAAGTGGTAATTTAAAGGAATTCATTATTATCATTAATATATGACCAGTGATAGCCTAGTGGCCTAGCCATTGGCGTCTCACGCCGGCGGTTCGACTTTGATACTAAGACCCGTAACTCACGCACTCTTAGAAGTTCGTATGCGTATTAGAAACTATCATAGGCTTTAACGGGCAAGGAAAACATTGTGAGAGAACCTGTATTCCTAAAAGTCTTTCCTAATTTTGTGATCCATGTCCTCATAGGTTTATAAAGTCTGCGTCTCTGCCATGATATATGTTATAGTGTGTGGTGGACTATAACCCGTCTCATGGTGAAATTAAGCGTTGACTCATATAATATCGCCCATCTAAATCTAAAGAAGTATTGACCGAAAAAACCGAAAAACTAATTACTGTGTCCCTATGCACTGCAGGAGTTTTGGAGTTTTATATGCAGCTAGAAGAAAGGTATTGTAGGAATCTTGTTTTAATCAAGTTCTGGTGCTGAAAATTGTATTTTGTAGTTATTTTCCTATTACTTAACAATGTATGTATATTTGTTTTATTGTATTGAGTTGAGTCCGTGCTGGTGAATTTAGTGTCTGGCGTCGAGTGTTGGTGATATTTTTAAATATATTTTATTGGTCGGTAGGTATTGAGATAAGGAACTCGATGGTGTGCAGTTTTGAGTTAACCCCCTTAAATAAATAGTTCGTCGATGTTCATCATATAATGTCGATTATGTATTTTATACTAAGTTTTTGCCCGCAGTTTCGCTCGCGTAAAAGTTATTTTTTTATCCTTCCAGAACAGTAACAGTTAAAAATATGTCAAAAAATTACATAGATACCCTATGAGATTTTTAGTACCCCTGGAAACGTTTATGAAAAAATTCATGATAATCAGTTGAGTAGATAATATTAGTTATCGTAGGATTGATTCCTCAAAATATTATATTTAAAGAAGAAAGAAAGAAGATTTCTTTGTTTTCCAATGATGAAGATAGCTTCACACGTTATTCCAAAAACAACTTCGTTAGTCTGTGATTGAAAAACCCTAAACAAACATACCACTCAGAAAGTTAACGGAAATAGGCCAACTAAAGTTTGAAGTAATCAAAGTTTTCCCAGTTAAATCGAATTTGTTTTGAGGTTGAACTTATGCGTAAATAATCTTTATAAGTGGAGACAACTCCAAAGTCATCTAGCAATCTACCTCGACCCCCAAACACAAGAAAGAAGATAATGAAAGTTGAGATTTTCTGCAATAGAATAGCAAAAACTTTCCGGTCTAAGAGCCATTATGGATTTTTCTACGGGCATATACTCGTATTTAACTCACACATACCCTTACGCTAATATCCCCAAATGGGTAGGCAGAGATTAAACACCCACATTTTGCGAACTGTAATTTGGTCGCGTCGGTCTTATGTAATAGAAGACTGAAGACTAAAGACTGAAATGTAGTTAATAAAGTAACAATTTAATCAAAATTTAATTTAATTTAATATAGAATATCATAAAAATGAAATATAGTGTAGGCATAGGTGTAAGGCAATGTAATCATTAATTAATAATTTTATAAATAGCCATTAAGGGAAAAATTGCATGCTGTTATTTGAATGGCTAAATGAGCTGGTACATTTATTTAACTAACAATCTACCACCACTCCGTATCCTCATTTAAAGCAATTAAAGTGTTTGTATTTGTATTTGTATAGAGGACAAGCCTATTGCCGTTTGGGAATTAATGATGGGAAAATTAGGAGTATATTGAAAGAGAAAATAACGTAAGAAGGGAAAGCATTGGAAGAATAGGGGCTATTGCTGATATGGATGGGTTGAGGAGTATAAGCAATAGCTCGGTCATCAGAATTTCCCATGATTGACAAGTGACTGCTGATATTGCGTAGTCGCTGGTGTTGCGTAGTCGCTGGTGTTGCGTAGTCGCTGGTGTTGCGTAGTCGCTGGTGTTGCGTAGTCTCTGGTGTTGCGTAGTCGCTGGTATTACGTAGTCATTGCTATCTTTTATAACAATGATAGACTTACCTTGTGTTTGATTGTCAATTTAGTAGTATAGAAAATATATGTGCCAACCTGTTTACAGTTCCACCAGTTTGACATCATCTACTACATCTAGAAAATACAGTGGATAGCCTTTATTAGTTCAAAATTAGCGGTAGTTTTTAGGGTTCCGATTCCCAAATGGTACAACGAGACCCTATTACTAAGACTCCGCTGTCCGTCCGTCTGTCCCCAGGCTATATCTCATGAACCGTGATAGTTAGAAAGTTGAAATTTTCACAGATGATGGATTTCTGTTGCCGCTATAACAACAAATACTAAAAAAAACAGAATAAAATAAATATTTAAGGGGGCTCCCATACTACAGACATGATTTTATTGCGGTTTTTATAGATAATGGTACGCAACCCTTCGTGCGCGAGTCCGACTCGCACTTGGCCGGTTTTATTTAGGACTTTTTCTGCTCCCACGCTACTTTTTTGTCTGCTATCTCATACTTGTACAAAGAATATCATTAACTCAAAAAATAAATTTAAGTTCCAAATAAACTGACCCTTTGCCTCTATTATATCTATATTAAAAAAAGGATTGCCACTCATTTTGGTTGTGGCATTTAATAAACTGCCCATTCTAATGATTCGATGACAATTCTTTCCAATTACTCTAAGTCAATTCTAAATGTTAGTGTGAAAGGTAACAAACAGATACACAGTTCCTCTCTGTTTGCGTATTTTATTTTATTTAGATCAACTCTGAACCAACCTTAAAATTACCTATGTATCTATAGTTAAATAAAATGTACAACAAACATCATGCAACCGCAGGAAATACAAACAATCACTGCTGAAAGGATCTGGAGGTTTCTCGAAGCCACAAGTCTGAGCAGTGAACTAAGTAAAGCAAAAAGTGCGCTACAAAAGACCAGAAATGGTCGAGGTGGCACTAGGCACTTAAACAATAATTATATATATTAAAATATAAAATGTAACACAAATATAGCTACTTCTTTGCTAAAAAGGAAGTGAAATAGAGAAGTCTTCTGGGTAAGGTCAAGATAGTCTAGAAGTCGCTGTTCATATGTTAATGAAATTTAGAGTAGACATCTATGCGGAAAGAGCTATTAGGAGTGTGATTTTAAATGAAACGGAAAAGTTACAGGAGGCTCATTTACCATTTCCATTATACTTGACCAATGAATATGTAAGCATCAACTAATATAAACGGAGCAATCCGAACCAATACAAGATTTTACAAGCCTTTATGTCCCTTTAGGTAGAAAGAAATATTGAAATGATAACTTCTTAATAAAGTTAGTAAACCGCTTCGTTACGTAACGCGTTACGGCGCCAGTCTGTCTGTCTTCCCTTTCCTCCTTTCTCACTCTAAGCCACAGCGCTAGCCTAACTAAGAATAAAATATATTTTATAATCAATAAAAGATTTTATTAATAAATAACCTTTCCTTAAACTATCATATTAATATGCATAAAAGTGAAGTAATAACCTAAGCTTTTCTCAAGTTAAACAAGTTCAATATTAAATAGTTCAACTTAGATTGGTTTAAGTTATCATTTCTGTCGGGCGTCCCGAGACGCACACGTATTTTTTTTAAAGGTCAACTTGCGCTGTTCTTTTTTTTCTTTCAGTACATTGAAATGATTCATACATTAAAGTTAGTCGCTCCACTAAATTGTGGCTAACACAACTCGCAGACTGAACAGACTAGGCTAAATTGCCACTAATTTTACACTACACTAATCATACGTTTGATTGCACTGCATACGGTCGTCTGTATTTGTCTGTATTCTGAAAAAACTTGCTGAATAAACTTATAAACTGTGACCATCGTAAATGAGTAACAAATAGCATAACCTAGGGCAAGTAAAATTGGATTAAAACCTGTATCGACTATTTCCTTGTAGTACGTGTTATTACGAGTACGACCTTCGGAGCCATCTATCGGACCTCTTATGTATTACGTCGCATCACAGAACTTACAAAGTCCTCAACTGTTGCTTTTAATTACATCCTTGAGATAAATTTTATCATTGAAAATAATTAAAAAAAACAATGAGTTTTATCGGGACTCCTTGGTATAGATCTTCATATTTCAAAGAATTTAAGTTGAGTATCTCGAAATGGAAATATGAGTAAACTTTTATTTTGTGAAGCTTAGCTAAGAAAATCGAGGCACCCTCCAATTTGGGTGATATAAGTTTTCTCAGAAATAATTAAATAGTAAAGGCCCATTCACACATATCAGTAAAGTCACAGTTCCGGCACAGTACCGGCACAGTACCGCCACCGTAATAATTATTCTTTCAAACATTCTCTATGAACGCATCCACACCTGTCAGTGTCAGTGACGGCATAGTGCTCTCAGTGACAGTGCCGTCACTGACACAGAACTGTGACTGCACTGATATGTGTGAATCGGCCTTTATCGTCATCATCAATAAACAAACTATTGCATTCTGATAATCCATAAATCTGCAAACTGCGAGTTGACTGTAAGCGTTTTATTTATCTAGTAATATCAAAAATATGTATTCCAAAGCACGAACAACAATTCCAAGAGTCCTTACAAAAAAAAGCACCAGATGATAGTTAAACGCACAGAATAATTGGAATTCACTGCGAAGAACGTCTCTATCTAACGAATTTCTAATTTATTGTGCGCGATAGTCCACACCCCGGCAGTAAATCCTGCGCGCACGCATCTAATCAGTGCTGGTGGCGGCATCTAGCGGCACCTTTGCGAAACAAGATGCAGAAGCCCGCCGCTCGCTGAGATTAAAAGCTATGCAATATTTCTATTTGCTTTCTATTCGCTATTATCTTGGTTAGTGCTAGGGTGATAATATAGTGCGTTTTAATTGTCCATTTAAGTGGCTGAGTCACGGACGGTAAAGAACGGTGGAGATTGGAAGTATCTGCGCTGTTAGATGGTGAGTTATCAGTGAAATTGTATGGGAAATGTATGTCGGTTCGGTAGTGGTTCATGTTGATTCTGATTTTGATAAAATTATATGATAGGAAATGAAGGATGTAAAAAATCATTACGGCGTTGAATTATGCAATTTGGTGCCAAAGTATCCGTTCTGTATTATGTGTGAGACGATATCGTCGCAGTCGTATAAAATATTTTTTTGTGGGAGAGTCATACTTCGGCACGTATGGGCCGGCTCGACCGGAGTGATACCACGGCCTCACAGAAAACCGGCAGTGAAGCAATGCTTGCGTTGCTTTTCGCCGCGTGAGTGAGGTTACCGGAGGCCCTAACCCTTCCCTCTCGCCCCTCTCCTCTATTCCCGCCCTTCCCTCCTCTCTCCCCTCTTCCCCTACTCCCACCTTAAAGGCCGGCAACGCACTTGTGACTCTTGAGTTGCAGGTGCCAATGGGCGAAGGTAGTCATTTACCATCAGGTGACCCGTCTGCTCGTTTGCCCCTACACCATAAAAAAAACGACGGATTTGGTTTTATGTCAATTTTTGTTTTTGAAATAAGCCTACTGAATACATTATACTTTGTCATAAAACAAAACATTTTTCAAAGCTCATACACACAGTAGTAACATTGCAAAATGTGACGAAGACTGAAACAGCCGTTTTCAAAATATTACGTAGGTAAAGCATAATTTGAAAACTTTAAAGTGTTCTCCTGTAAAGTTACTAAAAATCAAATCCGTCGTTTTTCTACGACGACGACGATATTTTATGGAACTTTCCTATAAATTAATTATATTACAACTTTTAAATATTACATGTAATTTTGAACATAAAAGCATTAAGACGCGTATCTATATATAGTTATAAAACCTTTGCTGTTAAAAAACACTTAAACACTACTCAATTATAAGATGTCGTTTAGTTTCGTTCTTGACAATACACATTAAAGTGGCAATGACAGGAGATTTAACGACGTCTTATAATTTAGTGGCGTTAAAGTATTTGACATGACAAATAGTATTGCATGTACTTGTAAGTAGAGGCGAATTAAATACCCACATTTTGCCAGACAGAGTGATACCACGGCCTGACAGAAAACCGGCAGTGAAGCAATGATTGCATTACTTTTCGCCGTCTGAGTAAGGTTACCCTAACCCTTCCCTCTCCCCCTTCATCCCGCTCTTCGACTCCCACCTTAAAGGCCGGCAACGCACTTGTAAGTCTTGAGATGCAGGTGCCCATAGGCGGCGGTAGTCATTTACCATCAGGTGACCCGTCTGCTCGTTTACCATAAAAAAAAACTATATCTTGGTCCCACTATTACGTGAATAGTGGCCAAGCCTATTGCCGTCAACTGGACGCTTTGGGAATTCAATATGGGAAAATTGGGAATAGGTATATTGAAATGGAACGGTAGGCAAGAAGCGGCGGCAAATGAAGGAAAAGGATATTGCTTCTGCTCAAGAATGTCAGTACCAACTTGAACTGGCTATTAACGGGGAGTTCGAGCCCTCTGACTAAAATAACTTTATTTTTTTAACTTAGAAATAATATTTTATTTTTTTTATAGAGTACACTAGCAACATCACACATTACTAGTATTCTTGTTAACCCCTCCAGCTAAGCTTAAAGTTTGTGTTAGGAGTGCATGGCATCGGTAATGCACTGGATGGGGTTCGAACCCGCAACCCCTTGATCGAAAGTTCGACGCCTTAGCCATTACGCTACCGACGCTTATATAAGTAGTTCATACATTAATTCACGATTACGCTTAGATAAAATATCTAATAAAATATATAAAAGAGCGAACGCACGACACTTAACTATTATAGGCCGGTTAGCTCAAATAATTGCTGCAAAGGACAGAAATGAACGAGGCCTGATAATACTTTGAATCCTCTATTCTATACTATTAAGGGGGCAAGTAAGTAGGTATGTATCAGGGATATTACGGATATGAAATTTCAAATAATATTATACCAGTTTCAGATACTGTTACGTACGGAGATGAAATAATTTCAGATTATCTGATAGTTTCGGATATTAGAATTTTAAGCAATTGTTAAGTTTATTTCATAATTATATGTATTCTCTCGGTATATGATTTTATTATTAATTATTTATATGTAGTACACCGACAGCTACCACTTACTCTAGTCACTAAATCAGTCCTAAGGTTGTCTGGTAGAGATCACTTTTGGCGATAAGACAGCTCATTGTGCCTAACACTAACATTAATACTAAGTTCATTTGTAGGTCTATGTAGGTATAAGGTGTACAATAAAGCATATTCAATTCTATAATTTCATCACCGTTATCTACTTAAAAATGCAAAAACAACATTATAATAAACAAAAACAAGACTCCGCCCCTAATTATTCGAAACTTTTATTGAAGATTCGGTTACCGTTTCGGATACATTTTTTTTAGGATATCCGGTAGTTTCGATTCCGGTTACGGAGCTCCATAACGTCCCTGTTATGTATCTATATTCATCTGGTGTGAGTCCCGGTCCTGGCATATAGCAAGCAATAAACGGTAAACAGAGGTGTCAACCTTGACCGCCCTCAGTTAGCTCTAAAGCAAGAGGTTACATCTTACTTACTAGAACAATGTTACCTAGTCCACAAAAAAGATAATAAGTAATAAAAGTACTTAATTAACTCACTTCATACTTCTGTTAATTAAATTGTATTTATTCACTACTTGAACAAATACATATAGCTAGTCAGTTCATAATTATTTATTTACACGAAAATTAACCTTCGCCCATAAAATAATTAATTCTTCCAAAACCCGTTACCGCAAAAAAAAAATGAAATGAATAACACACGACAAAATACATAGTGATGTTGGCTATATGATTATGATTTAGCATGTCGATATCGATTACTTTGTCGCAGCGCGCAGTGTGTTCATAAATCCCAAGATGTCGACGCTGAACCGCGCATGCGTACTAACGAACCGCGCACGAGTCTTTCATTAAACCGTTTCGATTACATTTCGCTTTGTATGCGATATTAATGACTTTTCTGTACAAGTTACGATAATTGTTTGTATGGATAAAAATATTGCCTTACCTGTATTGAAGGGGAGGCGCGTCTTACCTGAAAAAAAAAAATTAAATGTTAGTACACCTTGAATACTGGAAGTTATTTATCTTTTTTATGGTTACTAAAGTCTCATTATTTTATATTAATTGTACTTATGAATACTGATAACGTTAACTATTAATATGTTTGACTATGAATACCCCAAAGGAGTATTTGTTTAGCATCATAGATTAGCTGTTTTACTGTGATTAAATTATGGACATACTTTTGTTGTTTAAATAGATAGTGAATGCCTTTGATTCTTACAATAACCTTTAGAGTTATCATTTTTGATTAATATAATATGAGCACAACCTCAATAACTAAAGACAGTAAAAGTTATAAAGTTTACCTACTAAATTAATCAATTATCTGAAATAAAAAGTGTATCAAATACAGAATATTTTTTATTTTCATCAAAATGTTGTAAATCAGGAGAACAAACACTTTAAATATTAATATCACGCACATTTACAAATGATTACTTTTACACCCAAAGCAATAAAAATTCTTCGTAAAGCACCACTACGAAGTTCGCATGCAGAACGCGTCAAAATTGTGTTCGATTAAGTCAATTCGGTGAGTGTTAGCAGCTTTCGAACGTATGCGGTCTGTTTGATGTGAGCGCAAAGTAAACGTCACGCTCGGAGTCTGTAATTTCTGCCAGTGATGCGAATCTGTCGATAAAATTTTGGTAAGATTTGTGTGTGAGTTGTGTGACCTATGTGGTCATACTCATGCTCACTGAGACTAAGTATGAATAAATAACTAATAAATTATGCGTAATACAGTAATTTCGCCGTTGTGAGTGACAAGCTGCGAGACAACTGACAAGCAAAGTATGAGTAGTTATGTTCATACTATAACAATATTGCTCATAGATTTACAATAAATATTATTCACTTATTATAAGAACAAAGAAAACTTGAGGTAGTTACTATGTAGACGGCCCTTGTGACGAAGTAGTATTATAACGATTTCTGAACCAGAAACAAGATCCCAACGTATTACATCGGTAGCGTAAAGACAAAAGTGTCATGGACTTGTGATTTAGAAGTAGCGTGGTCATTGCCACCTATTAAACAACTGTCATGAATACTATCACTATCATCTTAATTTTGAGAAGTTGAAAATAAGACTAATTGAAAATGTGGGAGTCACATAGAGATTAAATTAGTGTATTAGTAATACTTATTGATATAAAAGTTTTTATATAATACACTAACAGCGCCCCGCGGTTTTTAAGTCCCGATCCCGTGGGAATATCGGGATGAAAAGTAGCCTATATGTTAATCCAGGTCTCCAGCTATCTACATACCAAGTTTCATCGCAATTGGTTCAGTAGTTTTGGCGTGAAAGAGAAACAAACATTCATTTATCCTCACTAACTTTCACGTTTATAATTTTAGTAAGATTTACGAATGAAATGTATTATTCCAATTGTGTTCAATAGTAGATAAATGCAGTAGGTTTATATGATACATAAAATAAACACCTTTTATAGCCTATAATCAACAAGATCTTTAATCATCGATATAATGATACAACATCGATACAACACTGGTCGATAATTATGAATGCAACATTTTGTTGCCGAGTCGCACACTGCCCGCAGGTTAACTCATAATTCTCGTTTTTTTTACTGAGCATACTTTCTTTTTAGGAGCGTCTTCTTGAAAGTAGGGGTTTTCCAAGCGCGATGGTGGTCGTGGACTTGGGTTCGGCACTTAAAATATTGTATATTTTATTTTATTATTCACTAGGAAATGTTAACAGTGTTGTCAGGACTGTACAAACTTACAACTAACGAACATAAAGTACATGTTTACTCAGAACTATCTGTAAATCACACAAATTATGGTCCCAGCGAGGATCGAACCTACAACACTGGACGCAATGCCAGTTTGCAAGGTGACCACTGAAATAGCTGCGTCGACTCTCTAGTCATTTTTAACGTGTATTGTCTGCTCTAAGGAAGATCATCATCATCCACCGACTATGTTTCTCATTTAGTCTGTTTTTGTATAAATTTATTAAAAAATATATTTATAGGTATATATATTTATAATTAGTTTAAACGTTAAATTATGTTAATCAGACATTCTATAAATCAAAAATTAAAAGTTTTTGAATTTTGTTCGTTTGAATTTAGAACGAATCTAATAAAATCAACCCTAAAATAGTTATGAAAAAGACCGTTATCCGAATCACACAGAAGATGTTACCATGCCATTGCTTACTCCTTCGAAGGGTTATCGCGATGACGATAAGTTTAACGTTTCCAGAGATAACCAGAACCCTAAAATACGTCGATATTGTAGCACCTATCATCACCACAGGAACTAAATACTGTTATTATAGAAATTATCACCTGCTCATCTTACACGTGTAATGATATTTTTTGTCCATTCGCTCTCACCATCAACTAATACGAATGTTTGTTTAAATCTATTACGGTTAGAATACAGGACGTGTGGCCCATGTTGTGAGTTATACCGTTTTTTATGGGATAGGTGGCAAACGAACAGACGGATCACCTGATGGCAAGAGACTACCGCCGCCCATGGGCACCTGCAACTCAAGAGTCACAAAAGCATTGCCGACTTTTAAGGTGAGAGTAGGGGAAGGGAGGGAAGAGGGGAAGAGGGGGAGAGGGGGAGGAGGGAACAGAGGGAGAAGAGGGATGGGTTAGGGCCTCCGGTAACCTCACTCACAATCGTTGCTATGAGGCCAGTTTTCTGTGAGGCCGTGGATCACTCCGGTCGAGCCGGCCCATATGTGCCGAAGCATGGCTCTCCCACTTATCACTCTCCCAATTAAAAACGCTCTGTAATTTTGAATTGGAATAAATAATTCTGATGAACAAATATAAGACCCCAGATCGGTATGATCCCGCGATTCTGGTCTGTGCTGTACCGCACAGGACTGCGGTATAGTCGTAGCCTAACTGTTGTCAGAGAATTTGAAAGACATACAACAAATATTAAACTGAAAATTTGAAGAGCTTTCTGTGGTCATTGCGATATGCAAAACCTTCTTTCCTCGCAATTTATGTAAATAAAAAAGAAAAGAAATCCTTAGCGTCCGCAAATACTATTTTCAAGAAGCAGACACGAGTACCTATATTATAATACCTTATATACGAGTTCTCTTAATGTAATCTCAATCTCTTAAACATAAAAAGTTGAAACGAGATACAGAAAAACCATTTTTATATTAATTAATTGCAACAAGCACAAACTAACTGCAAAAACGTTTGAAATCATAAAAGTATAGTAGCTCTAATTGAAAAAGGTAGCGCAAAGCGTTATTGAAGAATCTTGACATTCTGGAATGTGGTATATGCTATTAGAGTATGGACTGATCTCTTGTTATAACTCCTTTACGAACCTAAAAGGGACAGAAAGAGCTTCTAGCGTTCAGTGTTGAGTGTTTGTCAGATCGTCTATAACTTGTACCATATGTAAAACAATTTTGTTGAATGACAAATAAGAAACTATGATTACACACCGTCCGATCATCCGATCATTAATAAGTAATTGATTCGAACTATCCATCGATCCGAACTATTAGGGACGCTCCTCGATATCTACCGCAATTATCGATTTTATTTTACTTTTTAGATTAATCGATATTTAAACATTGAAGATGATGGCATGAATGAAAAGTAAATGGGTGTTTCAGATATTTTTATTTTATTGCTGGTTGTATTTATTTAGTAGCTCGTATTTTTTTTACACTATGAAGACCTAGACTGAGCATCGCTGTACAAGCTATGCTCTGCTCAGCCTATGTATTCTTGAATATGGATAAACACACTTTTTACTTAGATACTTTTTTTAAATACATACATACCTACCTACCTTTATGAACACCCAGACCAATGACAATAGCAATATCGAGAGCCATGCTTCGGCACGTATGGGCCGGCTCGACCGGAGCGATACCACGGCTTCACAGAAAACCGGTAGTAAAGCAATGCTTACATTGCTTTTCGAGTGAGTGAGGTTACTGGAGGCCCTAACCCTTCCCTCTCCCCTCCTCTACCACTCTTCCCCCTTTCCCCTACCCCCACCTTAAAGGCTGACAACCCACTTGTGACTCTCGAGTTGCAGGTGCCCTTGGGCGGCGGTAGTCATTTACCATCAGGTGAACCGTCTGCTCGTTTGCCCCTATACCATAAAAAAAAAAAAAATATATATATATATATATATATATATATTTGGCTTTCACTACCGCCGCGAAACATAAGTCATCATTTGACTGATTAAAACAAAAAACAAGTTATGTAGGGGTTTGTGAAGAAGAAGTAAGAAATTATTAACGGACATAAAATTCGAATACCACACTCAAATATCATTGGTATTTGTTTTTGGTCATATTTATTTTGTATTCCAAACGGATACAACTTTTTAAAACTAATACCAAAATAAGAAACCAGTAAAGTACAGTCAGTAAAAATGCTTTGGGTGGTCTTCATAGTGTCATATTTTCATAAAATTAGCTGAATCAAAATACAAAATCATTGAACACTACCATGATGCAAAAAAATATATCTATAAAAAAAAACAACAAAAATAGGTAAGAATTTAGTTCAAATACAGAATATCACAGGCAATTAACTATTAATATAATCAAGTTATAGTGTAATTACTTTTTTTTTGGTATATTTTTTGCATCATTCTAAGTATAGTCAGTGCATGTTCAATGTGTTTATATTTTGAAACACCCAAAGCATTTTTACTGACTGTACCTACCTAATTCTTATTTTAGAATTATTTTCAAAAATGGAATCCCACTAATATTATAAATGTGAAAGTTTGGATGGATGGATGTTTGTAATTCTTTCACGCAAAAACCACTGAACCGATTGCGATGAATCTTGGTATGTAGATAGCTGGAGACTTTTGACTGATTAACGCATAGGCTACTTTTATCCCGACATTTTCACGGGATCGGGCCTTCGCGGGTGAAACCGCCAGGCGCTGCTAGTACAAAATAAATAGGACTTAAAAGAAATACAAATGGTATTAGAATGGAATAGATCACTCAAAATCCACCATGTAAATCGCAAAAATAATGGTCCCATGTGGGAATACGGGCGTATGTAGTCTTAGACAAAATTTCAATTTCGTATACAAACAAACAATCTCTATCTCACGGATGTCATGTAATACATTACTAGAGTAGCTCGCTGTCACGTTGAAAGAAGTCAAGTATATTTTTTACGCGTGTTGGCCGACGGCGTGTTAAAGCTCATAAATCGTGTCATTTTCACGTCACGCAACCTGCGTTTTGACGAGGTAATGAGTGTATACATCATCGTGTAGGGCCACAAAACTTACGTGAATAAAAAAGTAAATAACACTGATCGACTCTGTAAACATTATAAGACATATAATATACACGTACAAGTAAAAAAGGATTTGTTAATAAGACTACTAGTATTATTGATATCCACCTCGACTGAGCTGAAAGCTTGTTCACGTCGGTTGAGTACTCCAGTACTCATTGGGGTTCGAACGCGCGACAAATTGATCTGAAGTTTGTCGCCTTAGAGATTATGCTGACGCCATGATAAAAAGCTGTATGTAAGCAAATCCCCATCGTCCGCACCAATAGTAATTTAAAAAAAAATACATACATATAACCTTATGCCTTTCTCCCTTCGGGGTAGGCAGGGACAACAGTCTATCACTTGCTTCTATACTTATATACCACACTAGCTTTGTTTCCCGTCATTAACAGAAATCTATATATAAATAATAATAAAATAACTTCACACATCTCACACTCCCAAATTAGGCAGGGCCTGTACTATGGTAACCAGACTGCTGATAAACATACTTATATATTTTTAAATACATATATATTATAGATAAATTACACCCAGACACAGAACAAATGATCATGCTCATCACACAATTATTTATCCTGGGTGGGAATCGAACCCATGACCTTTGGCTTTGCTAAGCCAGAGGTGACTGCTGTCAGGATCAATAACCACTAGACCAATAGACCAGTCGTAATGTTACCTATATATATTTAAGGTTACCTTATAATTTAGATTACCATGTTATCACTTTTATACAAACACTCCAAAGTTCGAAAAGAATTACATTTTAAAAAACTTATTTTCTTTTTTTTTTCATATTTTTCATCTAATGTCTCTTGTCTCCCTCTCTCAGCCGAACGCAACTGAGATTGAATTTTCGTCCAAATTAATTTGGAACTTCTTCGGGAATGCACATAGAACTACAATCTACCTGTTTTAATGGCCCAACGTTTACTATAAAGAATTTGTATAAAACTGCGAAGCGTTTATTACTTCACCTATCTACGCGAATTACAAACAAGAGATGTATGTATAAAATCGATCATACATAAGTACGATTTTATAATAAGCATAAAACAAAAATAATAAATTGATGATGAAATTCTGATAAAATTAATAGTAAAACTATCTCTAAGTATATAACAAGTATACCAAAAAGTACAAAACTATTGATATCATTGACTTGCCCGTTGGTCTACTAGTGACCCTGACTGCTAAGCCAGAACGCGTGGGCTAGATTCCCACCCAGGACAAATAATTGTATGATAAGGAAGATATTTGTTCTGTGTCTGGGTGTAATTTTTCTATAATATGTATGTATTTAGTAATATATAAGTATGTTTATCAGCAGACGGGTTACCATAGTACAGGCTCTGCCTAGTTTGGGATCAGACGACCGTGTGTGTGAGGTGTCTTAAGTTATTATTATTTAAAAGTATACTTGAGAAGATTTAGTACATCGGATTCGTACCAAAATTGTAACCACCTGCCTATGGCACTATCTATACCTTACAGAACACGGCTGCCTGTGCAATAATATTAGCATTATGCTGTAGATCCGCCCGGAAAATGGGGTCACGCCTCCATATGATTGGGGATAGGGGTGACGCCACTTTTTATGCAAGTTTCGTCAAGATGTTTTACTTAATCAAATATTCATTTCTACCATATATTCGTATCTGAAAAAGTAAAATGAAAAAGACCCGAGTTTGCCTTTTTAACCGACTTCAAAAAAGGAGGAGGTTCTCAATTCGACTGTGTGTTTATTTTTTTTATGTTTGTTACCTCAGAACTTTCGACTGGGTGAACCGATTTTGATGATTCTTTTTTTATTCGAAAGCTGGTGCTTCCCATGTGGTCCCATTTCAATTTGGTCCAGTTCTGACGTTGGCATCCATGAGAAAATCATATATAAGTCTTTTATGGAATAGTTTTTTTTGTTGAAGTCGGTTTTTTTTTTTAAAGAATTATATACTTTTTTAGTGGCTCTGATTTTTTACTATTCTATATCTTCGCAAGTATTATAATAATGTTATTCAGTGAACGTATTCATACACATTATATGATCGATTTAACTGTAAAAGTTTACAACTTATTGGACAGACTATGACGGGGTGAAACCGTGAGGCGATCTTTGTATTTTTTTTAACCTAAGTTATACCTCAAAATGTTACTAATTTGATAAGGGGAAAGTTTATGAGGATGAATGGATGTTTGTTACTCTTTCACACAAAAACGGCTGAACGGACCTGGATGAATTTTGGCACAGGTTTAGATTTTAGTCTGGAATAGCACATGGGCCACCATAAAATGTATGGTTCCTGTGGTCAAAGGGCAAGTCACGGGCATCATCAGCTAGTAAAACTATAAAAAGAAATCATATCGCCACAGGGCTGTAAAAATTGTAATCAAAAATTCTACAACAAGGCTCCCGCTATTTAGCTTATAAAGCAGTTAATAATTACAACGATTAAGTCCCAGCTAGAGCGACGCAATGTCCAGATTAATTGATTCAGATTAACAAAGTATCTCGCGAACTCGATCCGATTGTATCGATTGAAATTAATCGATTATCCCTGCGTTATTCATTCCACGCTACCGCGTTACGCTATTTTAACATAAATTGTTAATTTACGCGATAAATAGATAATTTAATTAATTAAATCAATCTTTAGAGATAAAATTGTGAAGTAACTGATTTGGGAGAAACAATCTTTAAATACCCATTAAGACTTATTTTATACAATAAGGTTGTTTAAAAATTTATATTATTCATCGTGGGAGAGCCATGCTTCGGCACGTATGGGCCGGCTTGCCCGGAGTGATACCACGGCCTCATATATATATATATATAAAACCGGAAGTGAAGCCATGACTGCATTGTATTTCGCCGAGTGAGTGAGGTTACCGGAGATCCTAACCCTTCCCTTTCCCCCTCTCACACCTTTTTCCCCCAATCCTCTTCTCCCACCTTAAAGGCCGCCAATGCACTTGTGCCTCTTTCTTTTCTTTTTTTTCTTTAAAAAAGACAACTCCGGCATTAGGAATTACTCCTGTGTCGCGGGGGACTTTACAAACATAGAAAGAACGGACACAAAGAACACCCAGACTAAGGTGGGAATCGAACCCACGACCTATAAGCATAGCGGTCAGGGTCACTAACCACTAGACCAACAGGCCAGTCTAGTCTCTTGAGTTGCAAGTGCCTTTGGGCGGTAATCACTTACAAAAAAAAAAAAACAAGTACGTATGATAGGCAAGAATTGTTTAGCAGCTCAGATCAAATATACCGTAGATACACATTCTCCTACAAAAATCGCGTCAAATAGTCAATAGTTAGATAGTTCAATAATTCTACATACTTTACGCGCATATATTTAATTTGTTATCGTAATACTAAACCAGGCGATACAATGAGTGTTCCTCTGAATATAATTGTTTTTAAACTTTCACGACTTGATACATATTAGATGTGTAATTCGGGACTTATTCGGTACAATACCTCTTGGTTACCCGACGTTTCAATCGAATTGCACCAATCGTGGTCAACAGTCCACTCGTGATTAATTACAATTACAGTTGCCTCATATACTATTGGATTGTCATTTGTTCAGAACTCATTGATTGTCATGCCTACATTCTCTTAATCTCTAACTCTAGAAATATCCATTTTCACTATGTTTTTTTACTCCATAAATAATTCATGCCAAAAATAACTTTAAACAAACACTAAAATGTTAAATGATTTTTTTTTTCACACGTTCAAACGTTCATGGCTCTTCATCACGGCTTCTTTTTACTTCCTAAATGTTGCTAGTTTATCACTAAGACGATAGTAATAAATGTTTAAGAGCATACATCTTAGTAATAAGTAATTAGGTTTACTATCTACTATATTATTGTTACATCTTTAACAAAAAAAAAATGTTTTTGTCTTGCTTTTTCTTGCAATCCCACTAATATAATATTATAAATGTGAAAGTTTGGATAGATGGATCGAGGGACGGATGGATGGATGGATGTTTGTTACTCTTTCACGCAAAAACCACTGAACCGATTGCGATGAAACTTGGTATGTATATAGCTGGAGACCTGGATTAACGCATAGGCTACTTTTTATCCTGATATTCCCACGGGATCGGGACTTACGGGGGAAACTTCCGGGTGCTGCTAGTGTATAATAACTGACAACTCAACACACGATTATTTCACCTTTAAATATGCTCCAAGTACCTCAATTATACAAGAATATGTCAGCAGATAATGAAATCGCCTTGAAAAACTACTGGTTCATGTATAATACCATATTTTATAGGAAAAAATATCGAATGAATTACGCATAGCACATCTCGGGTACCCCGCTGTGGAAGCTTCTGTTTGAAAGCGCATTCTGCTACATGGAAGCTACTTCGATTCGATACAAAAATGAGTATCGTGTATTTTTTCCTAGAAGAGATATGCAGTGGTTTATGAACATCACATTTTGCTGGCTTATGTTTGGTAGGTGTGTTGTACAAATTGTTTTATCGAAAAAAAAAAAATACAATTTGACATTGGGAATATTTATTTTATCCAATAATTTAGACGATTTAACGACGATTAAAAAACTTGAATAACCTGAATAGAAGTCAGCACAGTCACATCCTATGACAATATATAAAGCTTTATTATATATTATTTGTACCAACCAGGAATAAAATTCGCGATCTGGAAGAGCGCAGTCAAATGCTTTACCGTTTTACCTGGTAAGTCCCAGAATCAGGATGCATCTCCCCTGGTGGTCTTTTAAGAGAATGCTATAGGCGTGTGCCGTTCCAATAACATGAGCTACAACACAAATGACTTCCTAAAAAAAGAACGCGACGATACTTTAGATTCAACTGATAAAGGTACCGAAGACTTGGTATTTTTTATCACTAATATCTCAAGCGAGTATGTGAACGCTCCCATAGTGAAATACAACTGTAGCAAACATATATTTGTTCGTTTTTGCAAAAGTAAATAGAGATTAGAGATAGAAAAAACATTCGCTGTAGAATATTTGCTTCAAAGCTGACAGTGTAGAATTGTACTCCAAGTTACTCCAATGCTGACAACACTTCCTTTAATACCTTTGGAAACAAAACTTTCTGCGAGGGAGACAACTAGAGGCTGCATCAGTCGTGATCCTCTTTAAGGTCTGGTACGTATCTGTACTTAACAATCAGGTACGACTTTAAAAAACTCATAATGTTGATTTTTTATGTGACTAGAAGTTACTTGTACTTCCTTAATTTGTTTGCGAAAATATATGCAGTTATGCATATTTTGCCTCTTGCGTTGCTCTGGATGCTTTTAAACGCTCTCTAGACGATCATGCGGCATGACATGCGTTACGTGCTGTCATGCCGCAATTGACAATTCCTTTTATTTTTATATTTTTAAATATATTTATTTATAAATCTGCCTTTGACAAAGACATTTCCATACGCTGGTATGACAGAAGACCTCTTCACTGTACTATCTATATCGACTGAATAAAATGATTATACCAAGCGAATTATCATGCTGTCCTTCATGCAGTATGATGATTCAGCATGTCATGCCGCATGATCGTCTAGGGACCGCTTTATACAATATAGTTTATACGTACTTACATACATATTGTAAATGTATCTAAGTATTTTCATCCGAGTTCTACAACTTATGTAAGCTATGTTCAATTGTAGCCTAGATAGCACTGTATAACACATACATAGTATGACATATTTTACATATGATTTTTATTTATCATACCGTAAATAAAAAATGAAATTATAACAAAATTCGGCATGAATACTTTTCTCATTGATAAGTCTTTTGACGCATTTTCAAAATTGTGTTGAAAAAAAAGCACTTCCATCAACAATCGATCTGACCTCACATTAAAAACAACTTCCAATTTGATCGGCATCATTCAAAGCTTGATACGATTCAGAGGTCACCTACTTAGCTTACAGCAGCCAATATTGATAAATCAACGAGTAAGCGCCGCCCACGTAAGCCTAGATTACGATCATTTTGACTTGAATGATAAAATTACTGCTTGAATGCGATGTTGAAACAAAGTGATATACAAATTGCACATGATTGTTTATGTGTTAGTTAATTTGTTTGTTTGGACTTTTACTTTTCAATTGTTCGCTAGCGGCCAATCAGTGAATGTCTATCAAGAACTGGATGTTCATCTTTACTGGCCATACAGCATGCTATAGGCATCGTTAAAGAACATCGTGAGTTTATTAAAAACATCAATTGTGATGTAACCATTGAAAATACCACACTACGTCTTCAACAGAATAAAGGCAACTGCCACTGCTAAGCAATGGTAATGGGCCTTATCTATCTATATTTTATATGTATAGGTTTTTTTTTGTCACATCTCACACACTGCCCTCTGATTCCAAACTAGGCAGAGCCAATAATATGGTAACCAGACTGCTATTAAACATACGTATATATTACTTAATACATACATATTATTTTATAGATGAATTTACACTCAGACACAGAACTCAGAAGAAATGATCATGCTCATCACACAATTATTTGTCCTGAGTGGGAATCGAACCCACGACCTGTGGTTTAGCCGTCAGGATCCATAGACCACTAGACCAACAGGCCAGTTAAGCCAGGGTTTTTGGAAACTTTCTTTCTCACATGTTCTATTACAGATAAATAGAATACCTCGCTGCTACGTCACACCTTATCGAAACAGAACATCCACCTCGTCAAATCATCAGACCGTTAACAATCCTGGCAGTTTTCCAGTTACTGTGCTCGATTGCGATTTAAAGGACCCACATTAAAAGAAACCATTTTATACTCCCTCAAAATGAATCTCAGAATCTGAGACAGCCGAAAAAAAAAACAAATTGAGTTTCAGATTGTTTTTTGCTCCAGCTATTAGGACATTTTGTAATCATAAGACGCAGTTTCTATAAACGGAATTAAATAAAAACCAGAACTCATACAAGTCCATTTTAACAGCACACACTCAAAAGTGGTTTTGTGTTAGCCATAATGATCTCGTAAATTATGGCTATACGAAAATATACTGGGTGCTGAGTGGAGTTCACTATTCCATTAAAAGGTGCGGCAGAGTAGTTTTAAGATATGTTATCACAGAAAAAATATTCTTAAACATTTGAGTTAAAGGCTGTTTGTTGCGTGTGGCGAGTTTTTGAAAACCACGCCGTTTGCATAAATAGTGAACTTCAGAACTCTTATGTGAAGTAATCGGTTTATAAGCGCTATCAGCACTGTTAAATTATTGAAGTATTTTGATAGTAAGCCGTCACCGGTGTCTGCATATGGTCGAACCCCTCACTAGTAACGGGTTAAACCCCTAGAGTAGTGCTAGTTAATCGCGATATTCTGTGACATGGAGGTTTTTCCAATGTTGCCATGTTTTATTTCCAAAGTGTCCGGTTGGCAGTAGTGAGATCAAATTATAGTTGGCAAAATGTCCCTAGTTATTTAATACGTCTCTGGCTCCCTCTTCAGGAATACAGACGTTTCTTTTAAAGGACAATTCTCGAATTAGGAATATTCCTGTGTCGCCGGGGGCTTCACAAACATTCAAACAACGGACACAAAGAAAACCCAGACTCGGGAAAACTATTTGTGGATCAAACAAACTTTTCTCCCGTGTGGGATTTGAACCCACAACACTCGGCGTAGTGACTACTTAAACCATTGCGCCATCCGTGCAGTCGTGAGTTTATATATGTAAGGATGTGTATGTAGGTTTTCAGTCTGGAAATTCCGATTCGAGAAGTTATCTGCTGTACCGCATATCCTGGTATTGAGTGCGTATTGCAAGAATGGAAATTAATCTCAGTTTTAATATTTGCAATAGTAATTCAGCTAATGTACGTATATTAATTAAAGCGGTATCCTAAAAGTTAGTCTTTATAAGGAGGTAAGTGACACTAACGGACATATTCAATATTAGCCGGCAAGAAAATCTACTTTTTAGCAAACAAAGTCACAGGTGTTCACTATAAAAGCACCGCAGCCTGAAAGCACAATTACATGACTAAGCGTATTGTGACACACGTTTGTAATCGCATGCACAGGTGACGTCACCAGATCCAGATCGAGAGAACTGCAAACGTACAGTTATGATACGAGTATCTAATTACTGGGGCGATTGTGCTCTGATTTGGGTATGATTGCATAGATCCTAGTTTAGTGTACCTTTTGTACTTTATTTGTTTTTAAAATACTAAGGTAAAATAGTTAAAGATTCGAATAGTAAATCCTCACCAGTGCTTGAAAACATTTGCAACATTAACTCTAATAGCGTCATTCGCGCGTTGCCAAGGCAATTCTCTCTCAAAGGACCTCTCGGTCCTTTGTCGAGGACTGAAGCGATCTGTCGCATGGGTATCAGGGGCTGCACTTGGCACAGTGCAGCGATTGACAATGAAACAACAGGTCAACTAGTCGTTATGTTTAATAACTATGAACATAAAAGTTCTCTTTGCATATTTCTACAATATCCTACTAATATTATAAACGTGAAAGTTTATGAGGATGTATGGATGTATGTATGGATGTTTGTTACTCTTTCACGCCAAAACTACTGAACTGATTGCGATGAAACTTGGTTTGTAGATAGCTGGAGACCTGAATTAACATATAGGCTTTTTATGCCGATATTCCTACGGGATCGGGACTTAGGCGGGTGAAACCGCGGGGCGCTGCTAGTGTAATAGAAAACTAACAAAAGTGTAGCCTCTTGCTACACTTTTGTTCAGGTAATTGTCATATTTTTTTCTTAAGAATAAATCCTGTTTTGTCTCTGTGCTGCATGAATTTTAAAAGTATCCCACGTACACCCAGATTTCGAATTTCTCGATCTATTTATTAATCGCTGAAGTAGTAGTTCGAGAGGGGACCATGATAATGTATGATCAAGCTAATGGCTCTTACGATTCCAGAACGAGTATCTTCATCGCATATTTCATTGTCTGGATTACAGAATCGGCATTTCTTCGATAACGCCACAAAGTAACTTACCTGTTCAAGAAAAGCGCACATCAAAACCAGACAAAAACTCGACCGCGGCCTCGAGGCGGTTTCAAATTTAAATAACCAATTATTCGACAGTACATCGTCAGATTTATCGGTCAATTTTCTTGAACACTGATTGTGTGGCGAAATTAAAAGTTGCCGGCAACTTTTGTACTTCGGCGAGTTAACGCGTCAGTCGCGGGTATATGAATATATTTTGTATTAAATGTCAACACCTGGGCTTGTACTGAAAGAAAGATAAAGGTTGATTTACGAGGAGATGAATTCGGGAAGGATTGACAATCTTGTTAAAGATTTGATGTTTTAAAGCCCCAAGTTACTTGTAGAAGATGTCGATATGTTGGTTGTTGGTCATAAGAGGTTGGAATCAGCAGGTTGCTAGTCGCTCGACTGAGTTAATCCTTCCACTAGACAGTATTTAACCGTTAATCAGCAATGGGTTGAGTGGTGTGTACTCTCGGAAGAGAATCATGGGTAACATCATCCTTGTTACGAGTGTTTAGACACAAGTAAAACTTTCAATAAGGTACTTGTTTGAAGAATCTAGTCTTACTTTAGCAGAAAGAGCCTGAGATTGAACATTCCCAACTTAAAACTACAAGAGCCAAATGACCGAAGTTAAAGTCATTAGCGATTTCTAATTTCGGAGACAAACTAACCTTCATACCACATATAGATGGCACTATAAGCTTTACATACTTTGGGATTCGCCATTCGTAATAGCAAAAAAAATCGTAAACCATCTCCAAAAATAATGCTGTTGCTTAGTTCACAGCGTTCTAGAGTACTGTAGTCGCTTGGAGGTTCCATTACGCGGTTCACTCACTCAGAATGGAGCGCGTCCAAAAAAGGTTTTTAAACCATCTGGGGTATTAGCCGGTATTAATAACAAATAAAGTCCTATGCTAACAAACTAACGCATTTCGAAATGATTACCCTTGAAAAGCGTAGACATATTTTAGATCTCAGATTGATCTACAAGTTATTCAGAAATGAAATTGATTGCCCTCAGCTTTTGATTAAATTCTCATTTAGAGTTCCTGTTAACCTCAAGAAAAACCTATCACACCCCTGATGCTATCACTTCAACGACTTGTACTTGGCCGAATTCTCCGATTCCACGTCTTTGCAAGCTTGTAAATGAGTGAAGCGACTTGAAAGACATTCATGCAGACAGCTTAACGTTTTCCCAGGTAATAATTAAAGCGAAAAATGTATAATGCTTGATTATTTTCTCGGCTTCCACTTAATCGCAGGTTAACCATTTCATTTTTTTCTTTTTTTTTAGATTTGTATACACTTTTTGCTAAATGTATACTTATACATAAGTCTATATATTTTTTTAAATGATGTTTCTTGCGAAAGAAAAACTTTGCATGTTGTGTTTACCTATAATTGGTTGTGCAGTAGCACAAAAAAAGAAAATCATTGTATGTTAATTTTTCGCACTCTACTGGAGCAACTGTTGGTAGACTTTAAGTAAATAAATAAATAAAAAGTTGTTAATTAGTATCTTAAGTAAATTTAATTACGTGATTTTAGGATTAAATAACTCTATATTCCGATAAAAAGACAAGGCGAGAACTTTAGCTTTTATGTACTTATTGTATGGTTTCATTTCAGTAGATAATTACATAATTATTTATCATTTTCAACATTAAAGAATATTATTAGGTTATTCCATTTCGATCTAAACTAAAATTAATCTCAGAACATTCTAAATCAGTTCATACATTCTCCAAAGGGGTTGGAACAATAAGATTAAGTGCAATATGAGTGCGGATGAATGGCTCGCCACGGGGCGCTGGCCAAGCTAGACCACACATCTAGGACACCCGGGCTCTGCTAATCGATGTTACTGTGCCTTTATCACGATTCTATATCAATGAGAATTTAACATTTTGTAAGATAGACTCAACAGCCGGAGATAGCTTTAAACTTGTCACTAAGACAAAATTAGTGATAGGATTGGGTTTAATAAATTACACGCGATACCAAGATATATAAGAATAAGATGACTGATTGGCAGGCTACTCAGTCAATAGGCTACGCATACAAATAAATTAGGCGAACTTGTTCATAGCGAAACTTTATAAGATGAATATTAAACAATTCCTTTCAGAGTATTCCTCAGTGTACTTAATAGTAAATATGTATGCTCCTACATCTACCACGGCCTCACAGAAAACCGGCCGTGAAGTATAAGACTTTCCGTACAATGACAGCCTGGTAGGTTTATTGTAGCCGTATTTGAATATTTTTTAAAACTTTTAACATATATATTTTTTTAACGACAGCCAACTATCTGTGGATCACACAAATTTTTGAACCCACAACACTCGGCGCGGCGTAGTGGCGCGGTGACCACTTAAACCATTGTGCCATCCGTGTAAGTTATATTATATCATATTGATTAAAAATTTTAGCTCTCTGCGCTTCTTCTACATACAAACTTTAATTATTCCAAATTGTACATTTCTAAGTAAGTGAATTTTGCTTAAAAATGCGTACAAAGAAAGCATTTCACGTGTATGTAGATAATTATTTTTTTAAATCACGCAAAAGTTGTAATTATCGTTCGTTAACAAAGAACGGATCCTACATGAAATAAGTAAAGATTATAGATTACAAAGGACGGTTATTAATTTTTAATATTATTCTGTATCGGATGCGGAGAAGGGATCTTGAATTCATAAGCGGTAGCAGTTACTTACTTAATAAATACTTAATATAACTAAATATAATCGATACGCTTTTTATGAATTATTCCGCATACATACGTCTACTTGGCCCTTTTTAATTTTATTTCATTGGTTTGCTTCACATTGCCTTAGTCACTTTACACTTAAAATACATTTTACGAAGAAATATTCCAAAGTTATATTCAACTAGCAGCGCCCCACGGTTTCACCCACGTAAGTCTCGATCCCGTGGGAATACCGGGATAAAAGCAGCCTATGCGTTAATCCAGGTCTCCAGCTATCTACATACCAAGTTTCATCGCAATCGGTTCAGTGACTCGGTCAAAGAGTAACAAACATCCATCCATCCATCCATCCATCTATCAATCCATCCAAACTTTTACATTTATAATATTAGTGGGATTATAACAATGGCTCCGTTCATTTTTTAATTAACATTTGTCCTAAAATATAGGAAAAACTAAACTGTATAATGACAAAACAAAAAATAGGGCAATCGGAATAAAAAAGTATTAAGTATAGAAATTGTTTCGATGCGAAGAAGGAATGAACAGTAGGATAAAAATTATTTTCTTGTTTGAAAGGATCTGTGGAATGAAGATAGTGTGAGAATTTCTAAGTCCAGTTGTACTTAGAAATAGTAGTAAATAGTAGTTCCTCCTTGGAGTTTCAAGGGAGGAAAAACAGGAATTGAAATTTAGAATTGCATTAATTAGGCGCATTAAAAAGCATTTTACTTTAAAAGACTACTCATTTTCAACAGTGGGTATGTTTTTTTAGGATAGATATGAAAAAAAAAGGATAAGTGTTAGTGTGACTCGCACACCGAAGGTTCCCCCCAAACTTCTATGTACGATCGTCCATCTCGGGAATCGATCCTTGCAGATCTTATTTCCGAGTGACAACTTAACTTTGGCGTTCTAATAATCTCCCATACATCGATAAACATGAAATTCAATTTTCCAAGCGCAAAATATAATTTTGTAATCGCAAAAAACTATTTATTATGTGATACAACAAACTAACGACTTGCGGATTTTTCCTTTACTTATGCTGTGAGACCTTGCTTCCTGTCAAAGTTTAATGATTCTAGGTCAATTGGAAGTACCCTATGGGTTTTGATGGTCCTGTTAACGCAAAGTTAAAATATAAGGCTGAAATGGTACGACCATTTAAGATTCTTCTGATCTCATTCTTTTGATTTTGTTGACTTAAAAGGTTTGGTGTCTTTACAGCTTCAAGAACCACAGACATATTTGATTTAAATTTCCTTCTTTTTTCCTTTTCAGAAACGGAACCCTAAAAATAATTTAATCTAAGTTTTTCCAACATTTTGGCATTAACGACAACACGCCATTGATCGCTCGAAGCTTATAACCTAAGACACCAAAGTTATCCGCTATCAGACGCGATCGTATTGCGTAAATTTGTCGGTTAATTACGCGATTTCATCTTACGTAACACTAAAATGCTACCGTTTTAATTGAACTTAAAAAAACTTTAATTGGCATCGCGAATTTAATTTTTCCATTTAACAAACGTAAATCAGAATGTAGTAGCTTTCATTTATCGTAAATCGACGATTTTATTATGTTTTTAAAAATCGATAAATTTATATACAATTTTGCAACAGATGTATGTTTGATCGATAAGATATTTTTTTTGTCTTTTCCACAAGCTTACCTTCACTTGTAATTTTGTCTATTATAATAGTCTTTAAAAAATTTGAAGTTATTAGGAGGTAGAGCAATGCAGACTTCTGTTTCTAATGGAGATTACTGTCACAGTATAATTTTTTTTGTACTGGTAAGTGGACTCGCCCAAGCTCCGTAAAAGTGAAATTTCGTGTAGGAATTGTTCTTGAAAATGTTAACTTAATTAACTTTATGATTACATACGAAATAACGTTAGCTCAAGCATGTTATATGTAGATATCACTGCAAATATAAAATGCTTTTTAATATCGGTTTGATAATTTTAAGACAGTAACACATAACAAAACAGGACATTAGGAATCCGCTCATAAATGCCTACATTTTGTTAATATGTATTAGTAAGACTTGATAACTAATGACAAGGATTTGAGGGATGTGTAATTTAGTATGAGATCACACAGCATGGGTGAAAGGGGAAAAGCTGTTATAGATGTAGATGTAAAAAGAGCTGTTAAGAGGCTATAAAGGTGAGATAATACAAGAGAGGATCGCCTAAAGGGAACAAAATAAAATCAGTTTAATATGAAAATGGTTCACAGACAATAGCGGAAGAAGAATTTTTGGCAACATTGGTGTTTAAATTATAAAAATTAAAGATACATAAATGAGAACAGAAAGATTGCGACGGGATTTCTCTCACTACTTAGATAAGTAGAGATTGGTCTATGCTTGCCAGAGTCAAGCAGCAGAAGAGGTTAGAGAAGTATGAAGAGAGAAAGTTCTCTTTTCAAGTTATTTTTACGTAATATTATACCGAATTTGCTTTTTCGTTCGAAGCAGAGTCAGTAACAAAATTAAGCAAAAAGACCAAAACCTTAAAAAGTGCCGATAATATAGTAATTATTCGTATAATAACCGGCCCGCGTAAGATCTGCATATAGTTAGTTTTTATCAACCAACAAAATACGCAATGATATGCAACTTCAAGCCTTTAAATTTGCAATTTAGAGTCAACTATAAAATAAATTTAAGGCGTTGGGAAATATGTAAAAATTTTATTCGACATTTAAAATCTTTATTTTATTGGATATAAAGTTTTAATTGTGTATTATAATTGATGAAACTTGTTCAGTTACAGTGTTGAATCTCAAGAATTGCGACTTTTATCGCTACGAGTATTTGATGGTCTGATGGCTTGCCTTCCAATTCAGAGGTAACTAAAATCGTAAGGCTCATTTAAATTTTAAAATCATGCTTGGTCACTGTTCAATGATGACCCCTTTCAAGTTGTGAACGAAATATTGAAAAGGTTTATAAATTTATGTTTAGAAGGTATTTTAAAAATCAAAGAAACTTATTTATTACATAGATATGACAAATCGTTGGATATTGGATATCTAAGGATATTGTGATTCCTAGTAAATAAAAATCCATTTTCACTAACACAACGTTCAAGGAGACGAACTATGGGAATGATTTTTTTAAACGAGCAGACGGGTCACCTAATCGTAAATGACTACTTCTGTCCATGGGCACCACCTGCAACTCAAGAGCCACAAGTACGTTGCCGGCCTTTAAGGCGGGAGTAGGGGAAGGATGGAAAAGGGGGAGAGGGGGAGGGACGGGTTACGGCCTCCGGTAAACTCACTCACTCGACGAAAAGCAATGAAAGCATTGCTTCACTCCCGGTTTTCTGTGAGGCCGTAATATCACTCCGGTCACACGTATGTCTATAGTTTCTTTGACATACATGCTATGGTATTTTTAGTATGTATATTATCTGTAGCAGAATATTGGTATAATATAATGAAGAAATTTAAAGTATCTAGGGCTTGGTAGGGTTGTACTAAGAAACACGTAATTTTACTTACACGTCGGCTTGTGTTAGTAATTTGTTCACGTCGTCAATGGGTGAGGTTCGAACTCGCAAAAATATCTATTTCATGTCAGCTGCTTTCGCCATCTTGTTGCAACCGCTTTAAACCGACCTTTTAAACTACCATGTACAAAGATGTTTTAAAACTTTTCAAGGCGATTTCAAAAGAATTCCTTCACGCGGCCCATCACATTGTGTAATCAACTCTGCCTTGGTTTTGAAAGGACTTATTCGAAAGGGCTGAGGTAATTATTATATTACTAGCAAGTGTAAATTGTACCCTTAATATGTTTTTTGGAACACAGTACACAGCGCTACCCAGGCCCAACCTAAGCATAGCGTGTACTATGGGTTTTAGTATACAAATAAACATACTTAGATTAGTATATTTTTTATCGCCACATTAAAAACTCGTATTTATTTTATTAAAAATAGGGGCAAACTATAACAAATGATAAAACAGTTCACTATTTAATCAAAATGAATTCATGGACATTATTACGACTAGTTTTACCGGTAGTACTACGCTATTGGTAGGTGAACAATAGTGGGGTGCTAAAAGGACAGGCATGCATTATAAGTTGATAACAATCACGTGAGTGTTGATTTAGGTAAGAATAACACTGCAGTTACTGTTATTTAGTAACTTTTTGAAGTTTATAGCAATAGTGGTGAGATTATTTTTAAAATACTTATTATACATAGAATTACCCAGATCAATGCAAACTATTCATTACAAAAACAAAAAACAATATATGCACTGCGCGGGTAACCCGCGACTGTTTCAATCGAATGCAATCGCACCACATGTTATTCTTACATGGTTAGCAATAAATTATACCTCTAACATTACAAGCATCAGTACGCTGTTGTGATGACCGCTTACTATCAGGGCAGGCCTTTCTGTCGCCTCAGTGGTACAAGAGCTACACTAAATTTATTTTAATGTAAGTGTGAATGGTGACGGAATGTTCTCGAATATAGGTCGTATAATAAGAAAACTCTGACTACCAATCCATCAATGTCAATACAGAAATTAAATGTTTACCCGCGCGTCACGCGTCATCGTGTTGCGTTAAATTTAATTTTCTCTTAATTTCGCGCCGATGGGCGATGCAATTTTATTTCAATTTGGAAAATGGCGGACGCGAGGCGGGAACGGGCGATATGTGGGCGATGCGACAGGTACAACGTATTCGGTATGTTGGATGTTGTCCGGTGAACAGCATATTGGTTAACTGGTTTACCGTTTTTTAACTTGCAAATTCCGCGTAGTTTCAACGGCATTCCAAACTTTCAAATTTATTTATTCGCAAACTTTTGAAGTGAAAACTTCTTTAGCGACGTTGTGCACTTTTTGGGATGGGTAAAAAATGTTAAAAATTCGTAAGACGGAGCCTAGTTTCTTATATTTTAAAAAATATAACATTTGAAATTAAAACATTTATGAGCGGCCAGGAGCGCAGAACTTCCAGTGTACCATATGTATACATTTAGATATGTTATTACCTACTTTTTATTTTTAACCTAATTATATATATACAAATGTGTGTGTGTGTGTGTGTGTATGTATATGCAAATACATTGTGAAGTTATGTTTTCACTTCTGACGTGCAGTCCTACGTATGACTGTTTTTTTTTAAATAACGGTACCGCTTTGTAAGTAAAATAGTTTTAGCATATCAAAAAGGTACCTAACAAAATTTAAGTTGCGAGTGCTTATACGTACTGGGAACCACTTATTGTCAGACAGACCGTGTGAATACAATAACTCAGTTGTAGGTACAGAAAAACTACCTGTCTCAACAAAATGACTAAACCTTAAAACAAATTCAAGAGTAGTATTTTTTTTATTCCAATCCAATGGAAGACACAAATAACAGAATTTTTTGGATCGAGGACATTTTTACTTGAAGAAACATGCAAAATAGTATATTGTTAGCCCAATAATCTCTTATAGCTATTAAGTTATCTCTTAAACCCGATCACACAACTATGAACGTCATTACACGTAATAACGAACTAAACTGTAAATCCCCAAGAACCTAGCTATTTCACAACATACTTGATTGAATGAAGACATAAAAATTGTAAGCAACTGTGGCCAAAACCAATATAAACTTAATTTAAAGTTCGTATTTGTGTTAATCGATGGTGTTTCTTAGAACCTTCGTATTGGACTTAGGAGAAAATATAGAAATAAGTTTATTGGATAACTCGTAAGATAAGAATTACACGTATTGTTTTAAAGTTAAGACCTCATAACAATATCACATCGCGCCGGTATTCCACGAAGGGAGACAGACAGGTAAGTTTATACTTGTCAGATATGTTATACGGGCCCTTATTCTTCGATTAATACTTTGAGATAGACACATTCTAAGGCCAGATTTTGATGACCCAACGTGAGCTACAGACAACGCGATGCATTGTCGCAATCATCATTAATATGTTTTTTTTTACTATTTAAAAACGTATTTCCTTACAGACCAACTACTGTTATGTTATAATGTATAGAAATTAACTTCTCCAAAATTCATTTAACAAGTTAAATAAATTCTCGATTGGCGAAAAATGATTCGGGTCTCTTGGCCTAGCATCCAATTTCTCAGTTATCTTCTTCAAGTGTATGTCCAACAGAATAATGTTTTAGACTAATTGATACAAAGCTCTTGCTATAAAATCGGTTGAAAATTAGTATTGTAGAACAAATTCAAAAGATGCAAGTACCCGTTGGGCAGGACAAACAAAATAATGTCCAACAAAATCCCTTCAAACCTGAAATATTAATAAATGAAATAAAATATCTGCAGACAACTTTTTTCAACTTCAATCCGCTTGCCAGATCCGAACAGATAATTTGCTTACAATATAATCGTACAAAGATTGCGACTTCATGGAAAGGGGGTAAAAGGACCTGTAGGATGGGGCTATTATATTCAAATTCACTTGGGAAGGCAATTTATAAGGAGTTTATTGACAAGATGGGGGACTGAACGCGACGCAGCGGCTCGTGCGAAATTCTTCCACAGAATCTTACGTATCCTCCTTAATTGAATGCCGAAGACAATATTGTTAAAGTTTTTATGCAACCTTAAGCGTAGACAATAAAAAAAGTTGTTTTATTTTATTCAGAACCTTTTGAATATAACAAAGTTTAAGAATATCAAATTCCTAGTCTTTTATTAAATTTATTCGACGGCTGTTTGCTGTTTGTCTTATGAGATTTTGATTTATGGAATATTAGATTTTCTAGATACCAATATTTCTTAATAAGAATTATTCTCTCACCAAAATTTATGAAAATACCGAAACACTCAAGGAAAAGCTGAGCGGTTTAACTTTTAATAAAAGTAAATTAGATGCTACATTGCCCTATGCGGATGTTGTTGGGATATAAATAAGTAAAACTATTAGGACCATCGCCCTTATGTACCCTCCGAGGGACACATATGCCAAACGTAGTATTGAATACCGTAATCTTGTCTTTAAATATTATATATTTTTTTAAGACCACCTATGGCATAGCAGTCAGGGTCACTAACCACTAGGCCAGTCAATATTAGAAATTTAACGGACAAAGTAACTATTTATTGACTTCTTAGAGCATGGGCAACTTTATTAATGGATTTGTGTTCAGCTATTTTCGTTGCTGATAGTACTGACAAAGAAAGACAAACACAAATACTTGTTTATTACAACTATGTCACAATTCTGTTTGGTTTTAATTAAATTTCTGTGAGTATTAGGAAAGTCGGAGAGTTACAAGTTTCTAGTCGATTTTTTCTCATTTTGCTATATGATGTCGTGTGGTGTTTTGCTAACGGCCAGAAGAAAGTGGACACAATGCGGGATTACACAAGACAGATTACTGAGAAGCGCATTTATAACATGATGTTTATACGTTCTGAGACGATGCCTACACGATACCGACTGGACTATACCCTACGATTTTAAAGTTACTGCTATATTTTATTAAAAATTAAAAGTATAAATGTTTATAAAGTAGACATTTTCTCTGCATTATATACTTATTCGTTTTGTTTTTAAGAAATAAGTTTCTGTTTTATAACTTAAAATCGTTTTGCGAACTATGCAAATGCAAAGATAATAATATTACAGGTTTCAAAAGTAATGACTTAAAGATGTTATAGATTAAAACCATTTAACGTGATAATATATACAATTTAATTATGTTATTTTGTACTTATAGCAGGTGTAATGACAAACAAGCTTCAATTATTTACTCCCAACATTTACTTGTTAACGTTTTTATTCATCCCATACCTAAAGAAATGTAATGAAGCCGTTATTTTGTGTTTCATTTATAGGTAACTAGCAGCGCCCCGCGGTTTCATCCGCGTAAGTCCCGATCCCGTGGAAATATTGGGATAAAAAGTAGCCTATGCGTTAATCCAGGTTTCCAGCTATTTACATACTAAGTTTCATAGCAATCGGTTCAGTGGTTTTTGCGTGAAAGAGTAACAAACAAACATCCATCCATCCATCCATCCATCCATCCATCTATCCATCCAAACTTTTACATTTATAATATTAGTGGGATTTTAAAACCGGAACGTTAAGTATTCAATAATTATGAGAATTGATATCGTTTTTAAAAATGGATAACTGAAAAAGTCGTCAAATCAAAACGTCTCAAGATGCGCTCCATGTTTCGATCTCCAGATAAGATCGTAATCTTTTCGGATATTGCTCGCTATAATCATATGCAAACTCTTTTATTTATTTTTTTTCTTAAAGGCCGTAGTCGAAGCGTGCCGGACAATGAGACGCGGCTGAAAATATAATGCTATATTGTTGGTTAAGCTAACCTAAAGAGTATGCACGTTAAGATTTGCTTTTTTATTCCTATTTTAATACAGCTTTTGGGGTAAGTGATTGCTCTTGATCTTATTTAGCTAACAGTTTCTATTGTTATTGTTTTCTGTGTCTATCTATTTATGGATTATGCAGAGTTTTTTTTTTAACGTCCGAGTAATGAGAGTTGTTGATGACAAGTGATAGAATTGTCCGAAATACTAATTAAGTACTAATACCGTTAAAGAGATTTTTTAGTGTGTAAGTTAAAATGTTCGTTTGTTTATTTTAATTTAACTTTTGACTGAAACGACTATAGGAATTTAGATGGAATTTGAAACAAAGATAACGAGCATAAGCATAGTAAAATTTTTAGATGCTTGTTTCCTAATTAATTAAGGATATACGGTTTTACTCACGTGTATATTTCGGGGATCCCCGAATAGTTTCAAGGCAGTGATGGACGTAACTAGTTACTTATGTAATATAATTAATAATTGAATTACAAAATAATTTTATTAAAATGTAATATATATATCATCGTTATTACACAGTATTCAATTACGTTGCAATTAGAATTACTTGGGATGTGCAATGAAATAAATTACAATGAATTTCAAATTCAACGAATTTCAATAACTAATTACAATGTAACTGCAATTTGTAACTATTAATCTAATTACTTTTTGCCCATCACTGTTTCAAGGGGACTCTTTTTCAAAAAAAGGGCCCCCGTCTGGTCGGGTAGTCGTCGTAAGTAGTCGGACAGCCCCGAGATATGAAACTATATCCTTAATTAATATATACTCAATCGCTCAACGGATCTGGATTCAATTACGCACACAGATACGCGCACACGGGAAGTCCCATACATATTTAATAAATATATCCTTCCTTTCCAATCCCAATCCAATAGTTACAAAATACATACAATTCATACAGGATAATTTAAGTTCCACTATCCAAAGCTCTGAATACAATGCTCTTAATTTCTTCATTAGAATTTCAGATACGTGAACAAAATGTAAATTAGACGTATTGTTAAAATTTCTTTCGAGATTTTATTACTGTTCCGTTTACAAAGAAATAAAATAGAGACAGACAAACAGACAGAGATTATGTGGGAGAGCCATGCTTCGGCACGTATGTGCCGGCTCGACTCCGCTCGTTACCACGGCCTCACAGAAATTCAATTCACATTGCATTTCGCCACGTGAGTGAGGTTACCGGAGGCCCTAACCCTTCCCTCTCCTTTATTCCGTCTCCGTCCTTCCCCTCTCCCCCCTCTTCCCACTCTTCCCCTACTCCCACCTTAAAGGCGGGCAACGCACTTGTGACTCTCGAGTTGCAGGTGCCCATGGGCGGCGGTAGTCATTTACCATCAGGTGACCCGTCTGCTCGTTTGATCCCTATAGCATAAAAAAAAGAGAGAGAGAGAGAGAGAAAGAGAAATGTAGGACATCTGCAACGAGTTAGGGGACAAGACATTTTTTTTTGTGGAGCCGTTCGACTGATATCCTACGATCTTCAAATCTATAAAACCGGGATAAGTAGTGAAGTGAAATTTTTTTCTGCAGAAAGATAGTCCACAATACTCTTCGGGATGGTGGCGAACTTCCAAGGCATATATATGTATTTAGAAATATGTAAGTATGTTTATCATCAGTCTGGTTACCATAGTACAGGCTTTGCCTAGTTTGGGATCAGGCGTCCGTGTATAAGATGTGTGGAATTATTATTATTATAATTATCAGGAACCACACCATACCACCATAAGCACAGGTAACCGCCTGCCGTAACGCGGAGAATGTACATATACCCCAACTTGCTGAACAAAAACGCGTGAGGTGTTTATTTTTGGGTTGAATAAATTGTAAGTATCAAAATATTATCGTGGGAGAGCCATGCTTCGGCAAGTATGGGGCCGGCTTTACCGGAGTGATACCACGGCCTCATAGAAAAGCGGCAGTGAAGCAATGATTGCATTGCTTTTCACCGAGTGAGTGAGGTTACCGGAGCCCCTACCCTTCCCTCCCCCCCCCCCCCTCTCCCACTCTTGCTCTACTCGCCTACTTCCACCTTAAAGGCCGGCAACGCACTTGCGACTCTTGAGTTGAAAATAGAGTAAATCAATGGCCGCCGAACGTCTGAAGTACCCTAACACGATGAGAAACTTAAGGAACAAAAAGTCAATATTATGGTATACCTTTAAATGACCTACCTACATAATTATTAAAGCGTAATGTAAAGTACGTCGAGCTCTGTAACTGACCGTAATGCGTATAAAGTCATCTCTAATTATCACGAACAGTTAATTTCACCAAAACCCCTGTTCGTCTGGCAGTTTGGTCGTTACGAACAGCATTAGCATATGCAATTACGTAGTCTAATGACTACGAGAGGTAGTTCTTTTTAATAAAAAAACGTCTTAAGAGACACCGAACGACTTGAGGGATATTATGACAATGAAGTGCTTTAGTAATAAAACTATTCACAGAATGTTAACTTTAAAATGTGTGTGTGTTACGAACAGTTTCACAATCACTGATATAAACTATGAAAATTACTAACTAGCAGTAACTGCCAAGTTGTTCGTACCTCTATCCGCACTCAAGTAATAGTTCTTTACTTATAATACATTCCTACCCTTTTATAACCCCACTATTCATCAACATTTATCAATCGACCAATAGCATTGCGTTACCGGTATAACCAGTCAAAATAATGTCTATTAACTTATTTATATTAAATGGTGAACTGTGTTATAATTTATAATAGTTTGCTCGTATTTTTAATGAAATAATTAAGAGTTTTTGATGGGGTGCGCGCGCGCGCGCGTGTGTGTGTGTGTGTGTGTGTGTGTGTGTGTGTGTGTGTGTGTGTGTAGGTGTGTGCGTGTGTGTCGTATCCCGATTTACAAATAACTATTATTAAGGTTTCATAACATCAACCTGTTTAATATACGTTATAGAAAATGATCACTCTACTGATCAACACTTGAGCGTTTATGACTAGCCTATGATGAATCTTTTGGCATTTTGTTAAACTTTTTGAACTAATCTGGTGAAAACAAGAGGGATTAGAAAATAGTTATTCAAATGAGGTGTCTTATGGACACCCGGTTAGAGCGAGGTTCCTTTCGGTATAACAAACAAATTGTTTCATAATGTTGTAAAAACTCGAAATTAAAATTGCACCATCTGTGAAAGTTGCCCGAAATAGTATATGGATAATTACTATACAACCAACATCAAAGTACAGTAGTATCGCGCAAAATTCACAGATGGCTTATATAAAATAAATCAACCCGATGGAAAAGAAGAGTGAGTTTATGAGAAAAAGAGAGAGGCGGAGAGATCAAGGGGCATACACTATACAGCGGTCAGCATTTTTCGTTGCGTTTACATTTTTCCGTCTAGCTCCCATCCGCCGAGCGTCTGAAGTGTAACATGCAATAAGGAACTTCTTTCGTAATTTTTTTTTTAATAAATAAATTAATGCCCGCCTGGTGGGTGGATGGAAACCACCAGTGCTATAGATTTTTTTAGTCAGTTCGCTTTGTTGACCCAGATTCTTGATATTTGTGTTCCTTGTGAAATTTATTTCCTGCTTCGCCTCACATTGCCGCACCTTGGATTTAAAGGACAGTTGACAAATAACATTCTTAATAATAATTAAAACAGCGTTAGGACAAATAATAGTCTTTCGTTGACGTACTACCAGCGATAGGTGTTAGCGTAGTACTAGCGTTGCTTCTTACGAAGTAGCAATGCTGAGATAACGACCATTTTTGGCTCATGCAGAGGTGTATTTAGGCTTGTAAACTATACCTTTAGACTACGAATAACAATAATAACTTGACACATCACACACACGGCTGTCTGATCCCAAACTAGGCAGAGCCTGTACTATGGTAACCAGACTGCTGATATACATGCGTTATATTTATCAGCTTATATTTGCATTGCTTTATACATTTATCATCATCTATATGGACTGTTGGTCTAGTGGTTAGTTATCCCGACTGTTGAGCCAGAGGTCGTCAGTTTATATTACTAAATACATACTTATTATGGACTAGCAACCCGCCCCGGCTTCGCACGCTTAGCAGAGACATCTTCAACAATCAGCAACATATTTCAATCAATTTACACAAAATCTTAACAAATTATACACCTAAACCTTCCTCATGAATCACTCTGTCTATTAATGAAAACCGCATAAAAATCCATTCAGTTGTTTTTCAGTTTATCGCGAAGAGACAGAGAGACAGACAGTACCTCGCCGCGTCTGTTTGTCTATGTAGTGATAAATTACACCCAGATACAGAACCAATGATCATGTGCTTATCACACAAGTATTTGTTCTGGGTTGGAATTGAACCCACGGCCTCTGGCTCAGCAGTCAGAATCACTAACCACTAGACCAAGGCCCGTCAAATTGATGATGATAAATGTTTAAAGCAATGTTAAACATAAACCGATCAACCTGCTCTTAGTGCAAGTAGATCCTTTAAGAAGACTCATGATTAAGAGGAACTTTCAAAGTAAGTATGCTTTTAAAGAAAGTTGTAGTCCGTTCCTTCAGTCGAATACACTTCGACACTTGTATTTTCTACTTAGCAAGTATAGATAAGTAGTTGGTATGAATCCGAGTCTGAACGAGGAGGGGGCGGCGCGAATTACGAGCAAGTCTCGCCCCACGGCGCGCACGCGCACCGATTTACGCGCGTCATATACCAGCCAGTGATGTTCTATAGATTTATGTATCGATATAAACTAATGAGGTGTAGATAAATGTAATTTGTAGACATTGTTGTCGAATGAATAAATTACTAGAAGTAGAGTGCTAATTCCCGACTGCGGCTAAGTCCAAAATGATGGTATTTGAACTGTATGTATATGAGTATCATTGCGTCTGTCTGTGTCATCGTGGCTCGTAAACGGGTGGACTGATTTTGAATTAGTTTTTAATTGTTTGAAAGGTAACTTGATCGAGAGTGTTGTTAGCTATAATACAAGAAAATCTGTTAAGCCGTTCAAGATCATGAATCCTCCGTTCTTTTCTAATCGTTAAAGGGATTTTTGAGTCGATTCATATATACTTGTATAAAAATCTTTGTGAAGTCTTGATATGACCAATAAATTTCTGAAAAATTCTCGATGGTAAGTTTCTAAAATAAAAATATCGATACTAAACATCACAATGAAACATCACTAGGCCGCCGTGGGCAACCACGCGCGTTATCTCACCACTAAAAATGCACCGTGACCTCCGACACTAACCAAATTATTCTCGCTCCTAACTTATAGATAGCCGGTTCGATTCCCGTTCAGATCCAGCACGGACCTTCAGATATATATCTTGACCTATTTGTCAATTGACCAGAGTAACAGGAGTACAAGAGAGCTGGAAAAAGTTCGTAGAATATAATTACTTAAGTATGAATGTGTATTTAGAGGATTATTTTTGGATTCCAATCTTGATTTTAGATATTTTACCTTGCTCAGGAACCATTAACTATATAATTATGTTATACTAGTAGCGCCCAGCGGTTTTACCCGCGTAAGTCCCGATCCCGTGGGAATATCGGGATAAAAAGTAGTCTATATGTTAATATAGATGTCCAGTTATCTACATACCAAGTTTCATCTCAATCTGTTCAGTAGTTTGGGGCGTGAAAGAGTAACAAACATCCATACATTCTCACAAACTTTCACGTTTATAATATTAGTAGGATGTTCATAGGTCGACATTTTTCATACTAACCTCAATGTCTTTAAAAGTCCTGTAATATCAATTACAAAAAGTCCATGAAAATAAACTTTTAAAAATTTTCGAAAATAGTTTTTATGGATTTTCTTAGTAACGGAATGAAAAATTCTAAAATAAAAAATATGTACTATTAAAACCCCTAAACCTTACACAATCCTAGGTGGTTTCTGAAAACGGAGGTAAAAATAACTTGAAATTCAAACGTTCATAACTTGTAAACGGATAGTTTTTTCTATTAAAAAATTCTTATTGTAACTGAATGCTAGAGTCGTGCTCCTTTATGCCGCGTTCCAATGAACAAAAAACGATTCGTTTTGCTTACGGACGGTAAAATTTTCATTGAAAATTCAACGAAATTTTACCGCCCGTAAGCAAAACGAATCGTTTCTTGTTTATTGGAACGCGGCGTTAATGGATTTAAGTAAGTGTTCCTTTTTCAAATACACCCTGTGTATGTATTTTGTAGATCTTAATTTCCTTTACATAGCATCGTTAGTAGTTAATATCTTCACTTAAAACTTAATACCAGTAAATTTAGTAATTAATTAATAATAAATATATTTTCTATAAATGTCGGTACAGTAAACATCGATTTGATAATTGAAAGTAGTTTAAACATAAATATAGTGGGTTTATAATGCGTTGATCAGTTACAATTTCTACAATTTGCATACCTGCAAACACACAATTCATGTAACATGTGTGTTGTGTGTGTGTGTGTGTGTATGTTCTATAACATGTTTTGTATGGTTTAATTACATTTAATTTGTAATCTTGAAATAAATAAAAATATATTTTGATGTACAACGTTACGACTATATCTTCGTGAAGGGTAGGCTGTCACAGAAAGCAGCCAATATAGTTTTACTTTCCAATTTTTTTTATATCAAAGCCGTCAATCTCCTTTCTTATTTCGAAAACACCTTAAAATGATTGTCACAAAAGGTTACAAAAATATCTGTCACAATTTATTTATCAATCTACTCGATCAAAAACTGTATGCTCAATTTGAATATGACAATAGAATGTCAGTAGTTTAATTAAGTAAGTAAAAATACTAAGGTGACATTGCGAAACGGACAGACAGTTTAGCTAGACCGGTAATAACATGAGCTGAGAAGGCTAATAATTATGATCTACTTAGGTAATTCAGACTTAGATAAAGGGCCCTTTGATAAACCTTCGTAGCATACAATTTAGATTATACTTAATTAAGTATTTATACGGGAATTAACGCGACCATGAAATAGGTATTACATACCTCTGAATTGCCTGACGTTTCGACCAGGTTGCACTGGCCGTGGTCATAGACTGACTGGTATATATGGTAGGTATGTAATACCTATTTCGTGATCGCGTTAATTCCCGTATAAATACATAATTAAGTATATCAAGGAACGCGAAAGTTTAAAAGTTATAATTTAGATTGTTTTCAATTTAACTTAAATGATTACTAATTAATAATTTCATAAGCATCATCATCATCATCATCATCATAATAATTCCAGATATCGTTTATTTATGGTAAACTCACGACTTAAGAACTTTTACAAAGAGATTTTTAGTATGGAGTAAAAAATTCAATTTCAAGTTTCATTACAAAAAAAAATTATCTACAAAAGGGTAAAAGTTTCATAAAAATTTACAAAACTTCGTAGTTTCAGACAGCATAATTCTATTACATTCTTTTCTATTTTATCCTTTCTTATTTTTCTCCGATGAACCTAATTGCTTGTGTTAGAAGTGTGTTCATATCGATATTGTACTGAAGTAAGTACACTATTTATTATTATTATTATTTAGGTATGATGAAGTAATATTTATTTATTTAAAATTATAATATGAAATATTAAAGTCAAATCAATTATGGCCATTCCAAATCATCAATAGAGATACACTGTTTCACTAAAAATATACGGCGAAGGTCTTCATCGGTATTCACTAAAATGCCTAACGTATAAAATAATAAATTCCTACAAAAAATGTTTCTGAGAAAACCAAGTTGCGTAGGCGAAAGGGGACAAAAGGTGTCGCATTCCTTTGCCAACGTCACCCTTCCTCAATCAAGTGATATCGAATTCTCTTTTCAGGAAATTCTTTTATCAGACCCTTTAAATATCGCTATTGCAAATTTATTCCTTTAACTGTATGATTAATGGAACACGAAAACACAAACAATTGATCCAGCCAGTCAAAATGGCTTTATATAAACATTCGTGAGCTCATTTCATGGATATGAATAACAATGTATGTAGATTTGTACTTCTGTGAAGTACCGGCATAATAACTTGTGTGCGCCCGCGCAGTAGCCGCTCCCGCCTCTCAATATTCATTAGCCGAGATTTTGATACAGTTTAAATTCTCGTTTTTTGTTAATTAAAGGGCATTAATTGTTAACAAAACTGCTTTGGACTGACCATTGCGTTGCTGAGTGTTGGTATAAGGTGTAAGATTTAGCGGGAGAATTGCTATTCAACGGTGAGTGAAAGTGTTTCTCATGTAACTGGCATAACTTACGCAACTAAATTAACTTCATCCTTAAAAAATTAAAGAAAAAAGAAGCAGTCGGTATGGTTATAGCGACACAACATTGGTATTAAACGTCGAGCCGCGATGTTCCTCCGTTCCGACTAGACAATCTTATCATACAGGCTGACGTCTAAATATTACTACTACTAAATATTAAAACTTATTAAATACTAGCTTTTTTCCGCGATTTCGTCCGCGTGGTGGCAGATATCAGACATCGTTGAGTGTAGGTAAACTAATTTAGGGTACACCAGAGGCTCCAGCCATAGGACCCGGTGACGAAACACTGTGTGGTTTTAGTCGGTTCGAGTCCGACATACCACCTTGTTGTTTGGCTCCGGTGAGGTGATGGCCCACCACCACCCCCATGGGGATTAGATAGTAATTGAAGAGGCAAAACCCATCAGTCACCTTCGGTTTGTAGACCAACACGATGTCTACAGTCGAGGATAAACCTCAACGAATTGCGATAGACATATTTTACATTGCTGCCGAATATTCCAGAGGATGCCCCGCGGCCCCGTTTAGAGGCGAAACACTGGTCGATCTTATTACATGCCAGCGTATGATTGCAATTTAAGGCTTAAGGCTTTAGAAGTACTTGCAACGCCTGTTCCCATACTAACTTTGCCACCCCTTTTCAATCCCTTTGGGGTGGAATTTTCGAAAATCCTTTCTTATCGTATGCTTACATAATATAAAAAACATGTTCTCAGAATTTCACGTCTCTACGACCAGCGGTTTAGGCTGTGCGATGATCCGTCAGTCAGTCATTCAGGACAAAGCATTTTATATGTATAGATACCTAGTAACTAAAAATATACTTGGTGGTGGACATTCATGATACTTTCATTGTTCGATGCAGGATCATTTGATATTCTAAGTGATTGGTCAATTAAATTAACAATGGTGTCAATTCTGTTGTATTACTCTCTTGACTATAATTGACTAAATTTTCTTCATATAAAATGTAAACCTTGTACACTTTGAAACAAGGTCTTATTTCAAATTTAAACAAGTAGGTAACATATGTCGCTATCGAAATAAGCAATTTATTTGTCGACTAAAGTCTGACACGCTTAAATAAACTTTAATACCACGTAGCGAGAGCCGCTATGCGTTGAATGCCATCTCTTTTGCTCTGTGTTTTTAGTAAGCGTCTTCATAGGTATCGATTAAAATAACTTCATCTTAGTTCATTTTTAACAAGTTTTTATACGGCAATTATACGGCATTTGAATAAATGGGGACTCTCGCTGCGTGGAAATAAAGTTGAGTTTATGTTGACAGGTTTAAGTGAAATTTAGTGGCGCTGAGAAATAAATGCCAGTAACAAATAGACCTTGTTGCGAAGAAGACAGGGTTGATTTCATATGAAGAAATTAAGTCAGGTTTTAGTTTAATCGAGTGTACAATAGAATCTGGACCATTGTCTGCTACATTGTTAATTTAATTGACATTTCAATTGCGTTGAGTTTCAAATAGTTAAATATTGGTTTTATAGTTATTAGATAAGTAGCTCTGGGTTACCATATTTTGTGACATATAACAACCTTTTAATCAACCGACACACATATATGTGTAAATATTTTACTTATTTGTAAATATGTGCTAAAATACTGCATCCCTCTTATAACTTGTACTAATACACCGACGCAAAAGCAACCGCATAAATACCTTTAAATTGATATTTATTTGCTCTACTTTGTGACGTGCAAAATATAAACATTACGTGTTTGTCAATACGAACATTTTTCACATACTCGTTATGTTTTATATGTGCCAACACATAGGTAAATAACTTCTTTAATTGTAAGAAGACGCTCATATTACATACACTTACATATCTTCTATACCTATACATATCCAATGATTGTCTGGAAAAGATCGCAACATGCGATAAGGTCGCCAATTGTACAAAAAATATTAGCGTGTAAGTACAAAATTCTGTCTTTATTTTGTATCGCGTAGGTACAATAAAGAGTACAGCGATGCTCGCCAGTGTTTCTAATGACTTAAGTCTCGATGTTAGAAAAGAATATTTCGTTGCATATAAAGTAACAAATGAGAAAGAAATGTGACTTCTAAAAAAATATTTCAGTAAAAATTGTGATGATGCTAGTTTCTATTTTTTTATGTTTTCTGCCGAAGTGGGAAGGGGTTATCGTAGACTATGGACGCTTGCAATTCTAGACGACTCGCATGCGCGTTGCCGTCCCTTAAAACCCCATACTGTACTCTTTCCTACGGGAAAACCTCGTAATTAAGCCAGGTGGCTGCGCCGCGGAAGTCCCAATCCCGTGGGAATATCGGGATAAAAAGTAGCCAGTAGAATGCGTTAATCCAGGTCTCCAGCTATCTACATACCAAGTTTCATCGCAATCGGTTCAGTGGTTTTTGCGTGAAAGAGTAACAAACGTCCATCCATCCAAACTTTCACATTTATAATATTAGTGGGATGGCATTTTGCATTTGAAGGCACACACGGGGATTCAAATACGATACTGGCGCTTCGTAGCACAATGAATATAATCGAAAGTAAACGAATGAAACTCATTATTAATCCGCAGTAAAACATAACTCGTGTTTACATGCTGCGTGTGTATTGTGGACACGATTATTATTCAATTATTCTCTGTTAACAACAAGAAGAAAGCTATTTAAGCTAGGTAATGGTTGTCATTTGCGTAGGTATGGCTCTGTTAATCAATTTCAATAGTAATAAGCTGTTCTAGTGAATTATGCTTCGGTGTTAGTTCATATTAACCATGGAAATGGAAACTGAGAAGTGAAGTAAAGCAGTCCGCACCATCGCAACATGATTAACTTGATCCAGTCACAAATTTTTATTATTATTATGGACGATTTGTGGCGCGGTGGTAGTACATCGACTGCCACATCGGGGGTAATTTTTTTTCTATAGGCAACTTCCGCCTTGGCTTCACAAATATTTAAACAACGGACACAAAGAACACCCAGACTCAGGGCAAACAAATTTTTGTCACGTGCGGGATTTGAACCCACAACACTCGGGGCGGCGTATTGGCTAAGTGACCATTTAAACCATTGCGCCATCTGTGCAGTTAAGAAGAAGTCTTAAGTTCAATGCTCGCTCAGTGCAAATATTTGTACACGTGAATATGTATATTTGCATTGGTCTGGGTGTTTCCATATATAATATGTATGTATATACAAAAAAGATGTATCTAAGTATGTTTATCCGTATTCTAGAGTCCATAGTACAAGCTCTGCTTAGTGTGGGTCCAGAAAGCGTTGTATAATATGCCCTAAAATATTATAATTTATAAATTACAATGACATTTTTTTTATGTAGAAAATACATTGCTTCTAATAAACTACTTAAGTCTTTGAATAAAAAAGCAAACGATGCGATCGATAACGATAGACGTGGCGTGGTACAGCCGTCAATGCAGCCTGCAGTATCAGACAATCGTTGTGTTATGTTTTGCTTTGAACGTTTGATTGAGTGCATATGTAACGGAGGTTTCTTCTCTGTTTGTAATCCAAATTTCTTTATTTTTTGTTTGTGGGGTTATTGTCGAGCTTTAGTGTTATCAATTATCAATAACGAACTGCTTGCTTTAATTTTAACAATAATTTTATAAATAACTTTCCATACCATTAATTTGACCGTCAGACAAATTAATCGTATGGAAAGTAATTCTTACAAGGATCTACATCTCAATGATAATCCTCTACTTTTATGCTGATGCTGAACGATCTTTATAATATCTTTGATGTTAACACTCTCAGCCCGAGTTTTCCCAAGAAGGAATAAATCTTACCCGAGAATAAATTTTCCCATTTCAAGAAGTTTTTTTATTATTATTGTGTTACGGAATAGACGAAGATGGTACACGCCTATTCAAGAGAACCCTATTCACTATACTCTTAAGTTTATTTAACTACTAGCAACCCCACCCTTTGCACGGATAGCAGAACATAAATTGGTTTTTTCAGACTTCTTTTTTTTTTATGATATAGTGGGCAAACGAGCAGACGGGTCACCTGATGGTAAATGACTACCGGCGCCCATGGGCACCTGCAACTCGGGAGTCACAAGTGCGTTGCCGCCCTTTAAGGCGGGAGTAGGAGAAGAGGGGGAGGGGGGAAGAGTGGGAAGAGGGGGGTGAGGGGAAGGATGGGAATAAGGGAGAGGGAAGGGTTAGGGCCTCCGGTAACCTCACTCACGCGGCGAAATGCAATGCAAGCATTGCTTCACTGCCGGTTTTCTGTGAGGCCGTGGTAACGAGCGGAGTCGAGCTGGCCCATACGTGCCGAAGCATGGCTCTCCCACATGTTGGGACCTCTTCAACAATCATCGACATATTTCAGCTGTTTTACACAAAACTTTAATAAAATTATACACCTAAACCTTCCTCATGAATCACTTCGTCTATTGGTGAAAACCGCATTGAAATCTGTTCCGTAGTTTAAAGATCTTAGGCCTACGGAGGGACAGACGGCGGGAAGCCACTTTGTTTTATACTATATAGAGATATATTATAAGTTCTCTGTAGAAACCAACGATAAAAGATCAATATGGCGTTCGTATTCTAAACATTTGTTTTACTGGATGGTTTTACCTGATTCGAGTCCGACAAAACCGCGTCATCGTGCAATCAGTGAAATGGTAGGTACTTTATTATGAAAATGTTGTTAATTCGGAGTAAGTAATGGAATGAATGAACGATGAAGCTTTTATTGTTTTTTACTGACCTCTTAGTTTAAACAAGCCATGAACCCCTTATGAAATATTTGATGGTCAAAATGAAAAATTTCTGTACAACTCCTTTCTTATTTATCATCTTCTATATTTTACGTGGGAGAGCCTGACTTACTGGCCTATTGGTCTTGTGGTTAGTGACCCTGGCTGCTATGCCATAGGTCGTGGGTTCGATTCCCACCCGAGTCTGGGTGTTCTTTGTGTCCGTTGTTTGTATGTTTGTAAAGTCCCCCGCGACACAGGAGTAATTCCTAAAGCGGAAGTTGTCTTTAAAAAAAAAAAAAGAAAAAAAAAAAGAAAGAGCCATGCTTCGGCACGTATGGGCTGGCTCGACTGCTGCAGAAAACCAGCAGTGAAACAATGCTTTCATTGCCTTTCGCCGAGAGAGTGAGGTTACCGGAGGCCCTAACCCTTCCCTCCCTCCCCCTCCCCCACTCTTCCCCTACTCCCACCTTAAAGGCCGGCAGTTGTGACTTTTGAGTAGCAGGTGCCCATGGCGGCGGTAGTCATTTACCATCAGGTGCCCTGTCTGCTCGTTTGCCCCCTGTACCATAACAAAATCATACATATGTACAATAATCACATAATCCTGTACCCTAAGAGCACATAGCCTCAAGTTATCAAAGTATCTTCGGCCTCAAACATCAAACAGTACGCTATTATTCTCAACAAAGTTTAAATGTATAGAGCCTTAAGGCTTGGGCGGGTCTCGCTTTAACCACGACAACGGGGACTCACGTAAATACTGTATTAATTAATTTGTAACGACAGACAAACAGATCCTGATATGATATAAAGATTGGTATTGAATCTGTTTGTAAATTGTTTCAAGAGATGATTTTATCTACCAATAATGTAATGTCTATACAATATCTATCCTATAAAATGAGAACAAATTTTCTTAAACGAGGTTCTATTTCATTAAAAAAACTATAGAAAGCAAAAAATAAAAATAAAGAATGCAATTTCAGTTTTATTCATCCTAAAATTGAATTAAAACATAAAAGTTTTATTAATATCTTTAAAACGTTCTCGAGATAGATACATTTTTAAGTGAGACACGCGAAATAATTACACTTAGTTCGTAATAAAATGTGGAGGGAAATTTGAATATGGAACTTGTGTATTTTTTTCGTATGTGATCTTTTTTTTAACACACTATAATCTACCAGTGTTCCATTTATAAAAACCCTTTTCAGCCATAGTATTAGTCAAACGCAAAAAGTATTTAACAAATCGTTGTGCTAGAACATATTGTCAGCTACAACATATTTTATTGAACAAATAAATTATTCAGCTTTATGCTAGATAAATAATTCTTCTAATGTGATCATCGATCATTAGTGGGAAATTATACCTAAGTTATAAGTAGAACAAATGAGCACGAAATATTACATGAAAACTGGAAATATTACCAGTCATTTTATCATTTAATAACTTAATAATGGCTCATCAAGGCTTCGCTAGCATTGATAGCAGTTAATCATTTGTCAACATTGCTAATACATGGATAAATATGTAAAGCGTTTAAACAAACATTACATATTTTAATAAATAATTTAAATTACTTATTTTGTTACTATAAGCCTAGTATTATATTATCTGTGCTGAAAGTATTGGGTCGTCATCTAGTTCTGTACTATGTATTTTTCAAGTACACAACTAGTCTAGAGAAGTTATTTTTAAGTTGATATTAAACTTGTACAGATGAAATATAGAAATTAACAATTAAAATTGACTTAAAAAACTTAATTAATGCCATCTATTTTTCTTAATTGGAGTTTATGCAGTTGCAGTACAAGTTTTAAAGATCCTATCATTTAAGTTTAAAAAAATTGGCTTATCTGTCATTATTCTCAAACGTGAAATTTGGTCTAACTACATAAACAGAGGAGGTTTTGCTTATTCTGCAGGTAAGCGATTGTCCATTAATCACGTGAGGGTCGAAAGGGGGGAGGGGGTTCGGAAAAAATCACGAAATATCACATGCATTTATTTTTTCCGTAGAACACGCTATTATATCTGTATTAAAATATAATAATCTGAAAATGTTTAATATATTTTGAACTAAAAAAATACACGTTATTTTCGCTGGGGGGGGGGGGGAGGTTGGTCTAAAACCTCACCACGTATCACTAGGAGGGAGGGAGTTAAAAAGTTGCTCAAAAAACATCACGTGATTAATGGACGACCCCTAAGTATAATATTGATGGATTGGAGTTCCTACTCGCGCGTTTAGTGTGTTACTTGTGGGCCGCTCGTGTACTATGTGGCTTGATGACACCCATGGCACGTTTCGAGTGTTATGCTATTTATGTTTTGTTTTGAAATTGAATAGTTGTGCACTGCGGACTGCAATTTATGTTTCCAAACAAAACAATTGGTAGCTCTCAAATAGTTGTTTTGAGTTTGTGTGTACTTTGTCTTCGGGAATAATAATACAATAATAACTTTATACCTTGACGTTGTAAAAGTTATAAATATCACCAAGCTAAAAAACGCTACAAGCAAATTGAAAATAACTGAAGTAAAAAATAACAGTAATCTGAAAATTCTAAATAATGGTGGAGAATATTTATTTTTCAGCTCGTGCTGGAATCATAAAATTTGAGAGTAATCAGCAAACCAAACCAAAACAGATTGGTGTCGTCAATGTGTGTACTAGTAGGTAACTAGTACACACATTGACTGCACCAATATTGCAGTTATTTATGTGTGTGTAGATTCAACCCCAGATAGGATAATGTATGATTCACATTAAATTGATAGGCCTGTTGGTCTAGTGGTTAGTTACCCTGACTGCTAAGCGAGAGTCAGTCGTGGGTTCGATTCCCACCCAGGACAAATAATTGTGTGATGAGCATGATCATTTATTGTGTCTGGGTGTGATTTATCTATAATATGTATGTATTTAGAAATATATAAGTATGTTTATCAGCAGTCTGGTAACGATAGTACAGGCTCTGCCTAGCTTGGGATCAGACAGCCGTATCGGAAATGTGTCAAGTTTTTATTATTATTCTAAATCACGGTGTAATTTGTGTACGTTAATTTCATATTCGTATATTCATAAAGCCGCTACGATTCAGGGTACTAGTATCTGTTTTGCTATCGGTACAAGTACATTATCATTACACAGTAGGTGCATCGGAGATAACAAAAAGATGTGGTCGAATAAAAAGCGATCATAACAAAGGCACGACCACGCGGCGACCACCGACCACAATCACATTATTTTATCGTTTAACTTGCTAGCTCTTGTCTTATTGTATACTCATTGAATTAAGGCAGTTATATGTATGGTAAATGTGGACTCAATCACGATTGTATCGGGCAGTGTGTTCTGGGCAAAATGGACATTGGGGTTACTGTCTAGCAGCCATCATGAATGTTGACATCTTCGTGATCATTGATCATTAAGACCGTACGAGCTGAAAACTGCAGTTACCCTTACTAGACACTCTGATGGAGTCAATAGTTGTAGTCGGGCGTTCCTATACTATGAAAGTAACTGAACACTCATTAAATCCCTATAATTTAATGGACATATTCAGTTTCCTATATATAGCTTATTAGCTACGCCATCGGTCCTACCCATATATAAACACGTGGATCTGAAAATGTAACAGTTACTTAAGTGACTGAAAGGGCAGGACTCTAGCGTGTAGGCACAAAAAGAATTATTGAAAAAAAAAAAACTATCCAAAGCAGGTGGAATGTATAAAATTGAAGATATTAAATCGTTTTTTTTTTATTTTGGAATTCTAAGAAAATCTATAAAAGCTAACTTCTAAAACTTTTTAAGTTAATTTTTATGGATTTTCGCAATAATTGAGTGAATAGTTCCAAAATAAAAAATGTGTACGATTTAAAATTTTTAACTTTACACATTCCATATACTTTACTAAAAAAACCTGGATATGCAAACGGTTCTAACTTGTAAACGGATAGTTTTTTGTCAAAAATTCGTTTTGTACCTGCATAGCATGCAATCATGTACTTTCAGTGATTTAAGTAAGTGTTCCATTTTCCATAACGAAATCATATGCACAATATCACGTCACGTTGTTAGATGCTGTCATTCCACTTGTCGCATTGATATAATTAGTAAATATAGCAATTTTAAAGAACCTAATTTTTACCCACTTCAAGAAAAAAGGAGTAATCAAACTTTTACTTCGTAAAGGCGTGATATACGGACATAATATAAGCCGTTACCACGACAAGCACACATGGATAATACTGATTATTTTTATAGTGAATTTAATAGAAAAACCTTAAGAGTATAAAAATAGCAAAGGATGGTTTCTAGGCAACTTAGTAGGTAGTACTTTTCTAAGATAATTATAGTTCAATTACCGCAAGGCATTCTATTCCTCGTAATGACGTAAATGAGTTCGTACAAACGAAATGATTTAACCCATCGACGTAGCGCAAAAACTTGCACGCGCGAGAATGTAAAGGACTCGTGGAGGTGAACAGATTGGAATAGTTCATTGGTTTAAGGGATAAGAATTGCTTTAGAGGAACGCTCTACGAACGTTGCACCACGTTCCTCGAAGTCCTAGCTAATACTGATGAGTCCGTTTTTCCAATAAGGGTCGAAGAACACCAAAGGAAAATATCGTTTGGTGTTATAATGTGATACATTGTTTTTGTTTGGAATATCCCTATTTCCCTTGGTCACGGCATCACGCGTGGACGGCTGGACCGATTTCGCTAATACTTTTTTCAAATTCGTCTTCAATTAAAATTGAAAACGTATCCACCTTCCATACACAAACATATATAGTGTACGCTCAATAACTTTCGAATTTACATTATTAATAGGATAGATTTACCTACGAGTCTATACAAATACTAGTAACAAAGTATTGAAATAGCTCATTGATTATTCGCACAACAAAGTGCATGTGCAACTCATCCATAATAATTTCTAATAGGATGTGTCCCCCGTACGATTCTGCGAAGCGCGGCGCCCTTCGGTCTGGGCGATTATGCTGCCGGATGGACTACTGAGTACATACCGATACACGTACCGGACTCACCTATTACGACCTTTGAGGGTTAAGTAGGAATTTTTTTTCTTTTCACATAGTGTATGCATTTCTGAGAGGAAGAATTGGTGGTTAGATTATAATTTGAACATTTATAACTTGAGTTTTGATAGGTAAGACATGCGTCGTATGCATGGGAAGTGAAAGGAATTTTCACTGGTTATCGAATACAATTCAATTAGCTCTGTCTGCAATGTAATGTATGTATATGTAATATAGCTATATTAAATCCTCCACTTTCCCATGGTAGATATTTTTAGATTTTTCTTCGCTTTCCTTTTTGACAAGCGTCATGATTTCGAGACATTGTATTGAAAACCCCGCGTCTGTCTTTCACCATAGACTTATCAAGGAAATGTAATCATAGAGCTATAATACCACTCTATCTTTAAGGATGTATTACGATGATGTATGCAGCCACAGATATTAAAATGTCACGTAAAATCTGGTTTGTCCAATTGTTAATCGTTATTTTAATGTGTAATCTGAATGTCAATGTGTTTTCATGTATACAGCTTAGTCTCATAATATTTATTTTATAGCATGATGTCCGTACCTACATCACTTGGCAGAATACCAGCGCCTCTTCGCTAATTAATCGTGCGAAGTAGCATATTTCTGAGCTAAGGACCATTTTTGTCTCATGCAGGGGTATTTTTTAGATATTTATTTTTATTTTTTCCTGTGATGAAAAAAAAACCATGTACCTCTCCTGTGTGAGTCAGAATAAAAATTATTTCTTTCTTTCTCTTTCTTTCTCTAGAGCAACCATTAATTAGGACTGTGGTATATTCGACACCAATCATGTCAATCTTACATACTTAGAAGTTAACACATTTGCTTATTTATAGAATTAAGGTTTCATTCACCATCATTTAGCAACATATATACATAGGAAACTGTACAGATTCTTTTTTCTTAACTCGTTTCGTTTCTAAAAAGGACATATTTAATACGGAAGATACCCACAGCCCGTCATAACAACCTTTCCAGGACGTTACAACACATAATAAACTATATAAGGACTCGCATCGTATCAACTTGTCCCGGCAATAACAGTCTACATACGTATTAGATATCAAACAGATAAAAAGGCCCGTAGTAACGTAAAGCCATGTCCACACTTGCGATATCGATCACTGCGACGCTCCCACGCTGTCGCGCGACAAAAAGCCGCGCTCATTAGAATGCGGCGCGCGACACGGACGCGCCGCACCCGCTGCATTGTGCACACAATTGCGCTTTTTGACCGAGCTCGCGCCGCCCGCGCACCGCGCATAAACGAAATTCGAATTATTTTTAAATGAATTGTTTTCAAGTGTACATGCCACTGTTTTTGTGTTAGTTTAAACAATGCCTATGCTTAGTCAGTGTATCGCGCAATCATTGGTAGATGCCACAACGGCTTTGTAATTAATGTTAATTAAGTCTTGATAATTCCCCCACAAATTATTGTCAGTATATTTCATAGAAAGTAATGAAATATAATAATTTCAATTGTAGTTTCTAATTCAAATCTTTTTTAGGTTGTATTTTCTTTTTTATACTTGACGGTTGATAGTGTCTAAAATATACAAGGTGTAAAAAAACACCGTTTTGAATACTGAAATAGTATTACCGTTTTGAATTCAGATCATCATTCTAAGTCGAAAATCATTTGAATTTTCTGCTGCAAATTATCTTTTTTTTTAATTTTACATTTGTTACGGCCAAAAACTGCAATGTAATCAATCAAACAACATTTAAATATTTTTTGCAATCAGCTTGTCTTGACGGCGCCGAACGTAAGGTCATTCACCGTACCGCACAAAAATAATACCTACTTTTGTAACGTTTACATTGCGTAGCGCCAAATGAAACTAATGACTAAAAATCCTTAATCTTGCATTTTTATGATGAACTGACTTTTGTATTGTGATAAGTATTCACAGATAGACGTTTTTGTAAGTTTTTCGCGTAGCTCAATCTTAAACGTTGTATAAGGCTAGACTTATAATAAACATACGCTTAATAACTTCTATTTAATATATCACTCATTAGATATAGTTTTGTAATCCTAGGCATGGAGAGAAAATATAAAAGTTTGGCTATTAAGTTTGGCATTATAATATATTGATATGTAGTCAGTATGCACAGGAGAAGTTCCATTTGATGATTGTAGAAGAACAACATATCCTTCGAAATAGCACAAATATAAGATATTTCAAATCCAACAATAGAACAATCCGAACTTTTTGCGCTTATAAGCCCATTGGAAAATTTTTCAATCGGTGGCTTTTTAATGGTTTTTTTTGCATTACGTTTCGAAAATCCGCGCGTTGCCGCGCGTAGTCTCGTCGCGTTTTTTTGTCGTAAGCCGCAATACACGTGCCGGTCGACGTCGATTGTCACCTGTTTTTGTTGGCTAATCAATTTTCGAACCAATGGGCGTGTTAAGAGGAGTGCAGAATGGATAGAAATCTATTTTCTTTTTTTTTCGATAGTGAAGACTACACCGTTTGAATCGAATATAGAATTTATAAGTGATAATTGTATATTGTAACGGGAATAAAGTCTGCACTGGATTCTCATTAATTTAACACAGGTTGTATTAACACTTAGGATTGTCACGAGGAAATTAATGTAACGTGTAATTATTTGAAAAACATGATAGGACATTTACATCGCTACGGCGTTAAACAAGCAACCAGCCTACATTATGTTAACTTAAAGGCTTAAGGGCGTAAAAGTGGCCTAAAGGGTTGGCCATGTGAAAGGCAAAGCCCTAACAATTGTAGGAAAATTCTTGATTTTGAATAAGGAAATGTTATTTTGTAATTGGCATATCAATCGATAAAGCTATTGTTTTGTAAAGGAGAGGCTGACAACAAATAAAAACAATAAATATTCATCTATAGAAACAGGGGCATGTTGAAAGGATGAGTAAAGAGCGAATGGCTAATAATGTGGTTCCTGGGAAAGCCCCGAAAGACGTATACTGACCAGATCGGCAGTATACTCAAGACGGGCCTAGTTAAAAGCACCTGTAACCGGCGCCCGTGTATGAAAGGTCTGAAAAGAAGCGCGACCTGTATGTCAGGATCTCGGCAAATGGCGTACTATTGTCTGTAGGCAGAGACAGTAGAACGCCATTTGCCCGAAAGGGAATAATGCGTAACCATATATATATGTATGTATGTGTATGTAAATATGTACCTACACCAGAAAAAGCATTTCCCGAAGAAAAACAATCCTGCTTTAAATAATTTTCACTACATTTCACTACATATTATAAAGCAAAGTCCCCCACTGCGTCTGTCTGTCTGTCTGTTCGCAATAAACTCAATAACTACCCAAAGGATTTTCATATGGTTTTCACTAATAGACGGAGTGATCTATGAGGAAGGTTTAGGTGTATAATAAATGGCTGAAAGATGACTTGCTACCCGGGCGAAGCCGGGGCGTGTTGCTAGTTTATTAATAAATAAATAGAAGGTATATTCCCAGTCACCCAACTCATGTCTTCTAGACTTCTTTAAAATTAAAATAGACTTAGAATATTATTGTTCTATCATTAACGTACTTGCCAACTGATAGTTTGATATTATTTACATAAACCTGTCATTGCCCACAGTGCAAAGTCGCCTTTACAAGTAACAGCCCATTGTGCTCCTCAATAGTAGCGGGCACCTCTTACTTGGTTTTTGGACAACAACTTTATCCGGTAGAATGGATCGTTAAGTTTCCAGACTTTCGGTACAGAAGCGAGGTGCGAATTTTAACGGTTGACTTTCACAAAAACTTGGCACTTGACTTGACTAATTGTCTTTGCATTTAATTGGTTCTTCTTTGAAAAGATCGAACGTGTAGATGGGGCCTTCGTTGGTTGAATACTAAAAGTAGTTTTTGAATAAAGATAGGACCGTTTTCCTTGGCAGAATGTGTTGAGTTTTTTCTGGTATGTGTCTCAGTCGTAAAGGATCATTGGTGTTTATACGTAGTGCCTCTGAATCATACGAACAGAGCCGATACTGCGGTGTCTTTAACGCCTCATTGAGATAACGCGCTAGTTTCGTTACAAAAAATACGTTGTAATCAATTAAATGTAGACAAAATATAACAATTTATAATGATATTTAACTAGCTATAAAAATATACATTATTATTCTGTGCGCTTTTAAGAAAAAATAATTAAATGAAAATTTTATATTATTATTACTGTATGACTAAAATCATCAATCTCGAAACTTTTAAACTTTCGCGTTCCATTATTTACTTAATTATGTACGTACCTTATACCTATTTCGTGATCGAGTTAATTCCCGTATAAATACATAATTAAGTATATCGTCTCGAACATGAACATCTGCATCGTTTTCAGGACAAATTCACCCTTTTCTATAAACTTGTTCGAACTGGCTATATATACTAGTTGATCCTCATTTCAATTTGCCATTGTAACAACAGCCGATAAAAAGTCTTTACGTGTTTATAGTCACACATCTATCAAATGACTTTCTAGACATTCTGATTTGATCGTCATTAGAGGCACTCTGAATTCACCTTTCTAACATTTCAAATTCCAACGGCTTTACGAGGCACAGAAAAGACTACTTTTTGTAAATGTTTACCCATCTATCAAGCAGCGTAGGACGCCGTACCTTAACCTGGTCTTTGACCTGACAAGGCTTCTTTAAAGAAAACTCTTTAAGCATTTGTATGAGTATCTAAACGTTTCAATTTGCCATTATTTCCCTACACTGGATTCTGAATAGATTACGTACCGCCTGACATCCAGTAGCAGGATCACGAATCTAATCGTATTGCAATAAAATTGGAATGGAGGAAGACATCCATTCGTTCAGTAGCCCGCGTTAAATCGGAATTAGTATAGAAAGGGTTACCATGAAATAAGAGAGACTTTTACCTAACCGTCAAGATGTTATAAATTAAATATAACATCCACAAATACTCAATTCTTTAGCCTTAAGGCTAAGTAAAGTAATAGTATTTATATAGATAGGTAGACAGATGTACTCTTTATTGTACATAGAGTAATCGGTTACATAATTGTTTTTTTTAAGTTCTCTTACTAGTTAATGCTATGTACAATTGGCGACCTTATTGCAGTTTTCGATCTCTTCCAGGCAGCCATTGGATGGATAGATAAACATACATGAAAAGAGGGGCTGCAGTGTACAAGAAGTCTATGTAATAATAAATAAATAATATACAAGGACTATTTAGAGATACTTACTATAAATATTAATTGAATATGATGATAGATAAACAAGTATACATATATACATACATACGCATACTTATATATGTGTATACTCGTAAACATACATAAACTCATACATAAACAATGCATAAGAAATATGGAGGTACATAATAGTATCAAGTATGTCACAATTCACAGATAAATTTATCAAACGAAAGCCCACTAAGCTATCACGTGTCGATTCTTTACAATCGAGAGTTTATTTAATTCTGTCTCCGCCTTGCATTCAAGATTTATAGATCTTGCAGTCATTTGATGACTGCGTGTAGGCGCAATGGCCTGAGGGTTACCACTATCAAAGACCTACGTGGTGCGGTGGTAGTGCATTCGACTACGACGTCATTTCCGTTTCATTCCCGCTTAGTGCAAATTTGTTCTAGATTATTATATTACATTAGCTAAATCCGTATTACAGTGTTGAGATCAGATTACCAACGCTACGATGAGTTGGGTTCTGATATGGGAAAGCATGGTAGCAGCACCTAACCCATAATCTTCAAACAAAATCTGTTAAAGATACTGGTAGCTTGACATAAAAAATTATGCGTTGGTAATTTTCAATAATATGTAGAATATGACATGGCAGTATTTTAGTTGCAAAAATGTAATAATTTTTTTTTAGCATTATAATGTATACAGTTTATGGATCAATTGCGTAAAAGACGAGGCTTGATAAAAGCAAACTGTTGTAAATATATCAAATTAATTATATTTAAAAGAAAAAAGTGTGTGTGTACTTATGTGCGCACGTAAGAAGTTATACTTTTATCTAGTTAAATAAAGTTTATTTAAATGTCATTATAAATAATACATACCGTCAACTAACCTCAAATTCTACAAACGTACTCAAAGTAATATGTAAAATCATTATTATTACTATCGTGAAGTTGGTAACTTTTTTTGGAAAACTACAATGTTGAGTAGCTAACTTCAGGGTGTCGGTTTTTCGTGACGGTGTGCGCTCGCATCGTAAAAATTTACTATCATCATTTTTCCATAACGCGCCAAAAGAAGTATAACTTCAAAAATAATTGATATTTAAAAGTTTTGATAAAATATGTGAAAGTTTCAAGTGACAGTAATATTTTAAAGATAATTAATTGTTACTTTATGCGAAATACGTTTAATATTTTTTCTTGAATCTTGCGAATGGACTCACAAAGACTTGTCCGTCATTATTCGGACGCGTGGTATGCCGAAGTATAACATCTCTTTGTCGGATACGATACGATGCTGTAAAGTGGTCGATCGAGCCTCTTGCCAAATAGGCAACGTAATGTTTTAAATTGGGGAATTCAGAGACATTTGCGTGGGTATATTTCAACTAGTAAACTTACCATACGAAACAATCACGGGTTTAGAGTCCATTTTGCGATAATGATTAAGGACGAGTCTCGTGCTTCTCAACATACATAATGCCCTGTAGATATTTCATAAATTTAAACTAATAAATTAGAGAAAGGTTAACTCTGGTTTCTTCTTGGAGAAACCACATTTCGTCTGCGAAACCACCCGTGTGAAACTAGTTTTCGGTGATTATTTTAATATAAATCGACTTGTGATGGTAAGGAAAATCTATGCAATAACTGGTCAATTGTATATTTGACCAGTTATTGCATAGATTTTGTATATAAAACAAAAAATTTACAGTTAATTAATAAAGGTCGAAATTCGATAACCACACAAGTTTATGAATAAGTAAGTTTTGTATGTTTGTCATTCCTTCATCAGTTCATTCCTATACTACGTGACCCATTTTTTATACCTTCCCCTCCCCCTCGGTGACTACCCGTAGTATATGCCAAGCCCCCCCTACTAGTTTTCACGTAGTAATTTATAAATATGGTTTCAAATCATTTTTTACCGACAGAAAGTTAAAAAGTGCTAAACGCTTGTTTGTTGCCACCTGTGAAAACTCGCAAAAGCACTAGATTTCCCTAAAGGATATTGACTACGAATACCTAACCGATGAAAACCTAACCTCCCCCCCCACGCCCTTGTGACTAAGCGTGGTATTTTGAAGACCCCCTCCCCCCTCAGAACGGGTCACGTAGTGTGGGTACGTTGCCTAAGATGAGATTTGTAGTGGATGTTTGGTTATCGTTAATTACATATGGACTTATCAGAGCCCAAGCCCATGTGGGTAAAACTACTTATTATTCTGCCACATTAAATAAAACTTTATTATTTGGCAGCTTTACCCGAATTAAATAGTAGTTCCGTTAGTACAAAATTACAGTGTGATGAAGAAGGATTTCTATTCTATTTGTTTAGGCGAATTTACTCTGCGTCCGTGATTTTAATATTTATGAGGGCTTTGACTATACATACATATATATATATATATGTATAAATGAATCCCTATTTCCCTTGGTCACGGCATCACGTGTGAACGAACGCCTGGACCGATTTCGTGGTCTTTTTTTTGTGTTTGTTATTGCAAGAAGAAGGTTTTTCAAAATTAGAAAATTTAAGAAAACTTAACGACCATATCAACTTTTCTAATATAACCTTAGCGCTTTTGACATAACTGTCAGTCGTTTGACAGTTGGCGCGATTGTGGGGGTCAGCTAGTATTTGATAGATATATACATATCTTTTAGACAATCGTCTTATTCTGTAGATTTTGTCATAAGTATAACATTTAAATGTTAAGACTTACTAGTACTGAGACCCGTCCATAATCCCTACTTTAATATTATAAATGCGAAAGTAACTCTGTTTGTTTGTTTGTTTGTTACCTTTTCACAACTAAACGGCTGACTGGATCGTAATGAAATTTGACAAGGAGATAGATTATATCCTGGGGAAGGCATGGGCTAGGTACTTTTTATCCCCTTAAATGTACGGTTGTCGTGGGATAAATTTGAATTTCTACGCGAACGAAGTCGCGGGCAACAGCTAGTTAAGAATAAAATTCAAAATCATTTAAAGATTGACTTTGCAACTGTTTTTCATCACAATAAAAGTAAGAAAAAACAAAAAAATATTTCTACTGACAATTTATTATTTAATTTCCTATCAGAAACAACTCAATACTCATATTATCATTAAGAATTCTTTTAATATTTTTTTCATACTACGTCGGTGGCAAACAAGCATACGGCCCGCCTGGTACGGTTACCGTAGCCTTTGAGCGCTTGCAATTCCAGAGGAAAAAGCATGCGCGTTGCCGACCCTTCAAAAATGTATTTCTTATAAGACCGTCAATATTTGTAGCACCTGTTTAAATCAATATTTAAATTGAGAACAAAAAAAAACTTCGAATAAGATATTTAAATTTAAACTTTTACCAACCGTTTGACTTACTTTAAATTTCCTACATAAACTACCAATATATTGCAATGTGGACAAGGTTATATACCCAATCGATCGTTAAACTATTATTTACCCCTCGAAAAAATTTAAATTGTATCATGACCGAGTTCGTAACGCAACCCGTTATATTAAAATTACATATAATTTTACAATTTCCCAAATTTGTATGTATGTACGAATTAATCATACCATTAAAATTAAACACACCACACGAATAACTTAAGAGCTCTGTATTTAAGTAATTTACTTTATAAACAGACGATTTATCTTTTTTTTGCTTATTTTAATTAAGTAAATCATTGCATTCTCAAATACGAAACTTTCTTTGGTTGCGTCAGAACTTGGAGACCACCATGGAAACTTTGGCATACGAAAAAAACCTTTATAATGACTCATATACACTGTACATAAGACCCAATTTTCTTTGACAAAAATTACAAATTCTGAAGTTCTTACAAAATGTTTAAAATGGATGAGCGTTTAATTCAATATTTTACTTGAAATTAAAATCGTATTACCGCTGCCGCTGAATTAAGACGTAAGTGATATTTTTTATAAGTCCGTAATTTATCTGTCTATCAGAAGCTTGGTACTGTAATGAGTTGGTTATTTAGGCGAAGGTTGGAGACAGGCAATTGGCAAACATCGAAGGAGAAACTAATCAAAGAAACTGGTTAAATTGAATGTTAAAAAAATATTAACCATATAAATAGAATGAAAATGGTAAATGACCGATCCCTTTCTCTATGGGTAGATCCTTAAATTATCAATTATATCATTACATCATTAACAAAAGGATGACTTTTCGCACAAGATACGTAATTTTATATGTAGTCTTAACTAAGTAATATTTTTAAAGAACTTGCCACTTTAAAGCATGATATTAGAATTTTCTATTATGGAATTTACGAAAAATCACTTTAATTACTTTTTTTTATACACTCAGACCAACAACACTAATGTAAATACCTACAATAGAATAAGGCCTAATGTTCAAGTTTTAATTTTAATAAGTTTAAATTTAAGGGCACTCAAATCTAACACTAAACTCAAAGATAAGGAACCTTTTCAAAAAAGCAATCAAAACTAACAGTTTATGAATTCCAATTTCAAATGTAATGGACGTGTGAATTAGCCAATAAGACGCTGACATAAATCGCGGTCGCACGCGCGCTTCTTTTGTAATTATTCAAAATCTTCTCGGGCGACCGGTAAGGGCATATAAATCGGCCGTTAATAGTGTGGACATGGCACACAATACTACTGGCCGTACCCTTACTACAAGTTAAGGCTGTATATGACTCGGTACACGAAGAAGAAAGACTAACGTTACATCATTGGAAAATTCCTATGACGCTACAAAGGCAACTATCACAACTGATATGCTTATAGGTGTAATGTTTTGACTTGATTTTAACAGCAAAATAATATTTGTTATTTAAATGACGCATATTTATGTATGTGTAATTATAGAGAAATTTGTTCATGGGTTTTTGGGTTAGTAATTAAGTTACAATAATGATTAAATATAATAAAAACAATATCATATATGTAACAAGTAATATACTGTAGAATAATATGTATGTCTCATTGGGCCCCAAATAAATAAAATAATGTACATACATTACTGTATGTAGGTACGTACATTAGGGTTCATTATGTTTTATTCACAGATTACTAAAATCTACTTTGTGACTATTTTATTTAGTGACGTAATGTAACGGTGAAGTAATGTTTTGTACTGTTGTTCATAGTATTCAGAATAAAAAATACGTATATAATAGCAGGAGTAGCGTTATAGATAATACGTCTGGCATGTGATTAAGGGTAGTATACTACCGTCGAGGCCGTCGTGAAAATTAACAAGAATATTAGCAATGTTGAGCACACATTTCTAACATTTAAAACATAATATAAATCAAAAAGTAATTCTTGTGCACTTTAGATTCAAATGTTTGTATCATGACTGTATTTGTGAACCGCGGCATACCTTTATGGGTCCGTGCGACCGACTCAGTCGTAAATAGAGCAGTGTCACGCGCGCGTACAATGTACAAGCCACCCCGGGAGTCAAAACTAGCTGTTTGAATCAGTGCACTTACAAAAACGATATCAACTCACAATAGAATATCAACTTAACAGTAAACGAATTTAAGTTCAATTTTCTATTCATATCTTTGTATTTACTACTTTATTTAAAATGGTTTAAAATTATTAACGTTCTAAGAGAATTTCATACGTATTGTAATGAATTTACAATCCATTTTTGAAGGGTTGTTAAGTTGGATACGATAATATACAATTAAAAAGACATATTTATGCAAAGCCTGGTTTGGATGAGTCATTTTGTGTAAGAAATGGGATGCTTATGAAAAGGTATCTATTGTTTTATTATAAACGACTTTACTAGCTAGCATTTGTGTTTTTGTAAATTAATATGTTATTAGTATAACGGTTCTTTGAAATGGGCCATATCTATTAAGCGGCAACTTTTATGGAATGTGCTGATGCTTAATTGCTTATATTCATCACGTTTTATGATTCATAGAATGAAGCTGGCTACTGCAATTTTTTTTTAATAGGAGGAGAATTTTATAAATACATATTAATACACATTATAGACTTTCAAATTGTATGAACTTTTATACAATTTTTTTCGCGTTAAGGAAAAATTATGAGAGTAAATTTTTACGATGCGCGCGCACACCGTCACAAAAAACCGACACCCTGAAGTTAGCTAGTCAACACAACTAGTTAGTGTTTCAAAAAAAGTTACCGACTTCACGATATTTATTCAAGTGTTTCTGAACCTACAACATGTGTTTTGTATCAGTCCGAATAAAATATATATAAATATATATTTTTTCAAATAATATATCGTGGTGTCTGATATTTATTAACAATTTATTGATTTAAAGATAATTTAGTGTGATTATAAGTGATTAAATTGGTTTTTACATATTACTTTGAGTACGTTTGTAGAATTTGAGGTTAGTTGACGGGATGCATTATTTATTATGATATTCGATCTTACGTGCCTACATAAGTACACACACACTTTTTACTAAAGATATACTGTAATTACGTGGGGTCGTGGCTATGTGGTAACCCAGTAGGTTAGCACATTGCAAGGTTAAGTAATTACTAGCAAGGTCTGTCTTAGGATGGGTGACCATTCTTATCACATTGAAACCCATCCGTGTCTCGGAGAGCACCTTAAGCAGTTGGTCCTGGTTGCGATACGAACATCTGTGGCATTCGTTACGGGTACTTGAAGTTCTAAAAAAAATCCGACAACCTAGTCTAACTACAGAACTTCGAAATAGCCCAGTATTTGGGTTTGATGGCAGTCGCTTCACGTAAAATATCGAAGTTCGGCCGTTTCGAAGTAAGAATGAAAGCCGACTTCAACTTAGTTGGGCAAAGGCGTGGAGGATTGTAAGAGGAGGAAGACAGAACATCTTTCAAAGGCCGATAGTAATTGATATAAGTTCTTACATACATACATACACTCACGTCCTATTCCTGTGCGGGATAGGCAGAGACAATGGAGCGCCTTTTACTACGATCCTGACACATTCATCACACACATTTTCGACATTCATCACGCACGGAGGGGTCTCAATGTGTTAAGAATCACCCATCGTTTGACTGACCTGACAAGTGTTACTTAACCTACTCGGTTACCTTTTAGCCTCGAGTACCTCCTTCCTAAGTAATCGGACAATCTTTTGTTTAATGCAAATATTAGCGTGGCAACGAATTAATTGCTACGAAACAGTTCATAAATTCTGAGAATCATTCAATGTAGTCATTCAATAACCTTATTAACGTATTCCACGAATAATTGTATTATATAAGTACTAATGAATCCTATTATCATTTGTTAGTTATACAATTTGAGGAATATTAATTTTCCTTAACATGTATCTAATACTGATTGGTATTACGGCAGGATATTTGTGGTCAAACATGGTAACTTTTCCCTTAACAGTCGTAAAAGACAACCTAAATAAAGTCTTCTGAGTTTGAGTCGTGCGCTGAGGGTTCCGTAAGCAAACAAACTTGTATGTAGATAGTACGTCCATCGCGGGAATCGATTCTCGAACATTTTTGCCCGTTTTATTAGAGAAACAAACTTGAATTTGCGGTTCTAAAATACTCTCCCGTACATCGATATACAACAAAGTCAACATTCCAACCGCAAAATATGTTTGCAATCACACATTTTTTTTTTTTTTTATAATATAGCAACAAATTACCGACTTTCGATTTTTTCCTTTACTTGTTCTGCGAGACACACGGACGGATAGGCGGACAACAAAGGGTTCCTTTTTCCTTTTAGGAATGGAACCCTAAAAAAGTAGGGGACAAGAGGGTAACGGGAGTCACTTAAGCAAGAATCAAGAAAAAATCAAAGTTAATCGTTAATCGAGTGGGAGGGGGGCGCAGTATGTTTGACTGTCTCCGCATATATTTTCTCATCGGTGTATATTACTCGTAGTTCTGTTATTTTTGTATTGACCACCATTAACCTAACCTGACTGACTGACTCCCTTTGTCCTGTTCTCCCCTAATATGATAATATGAATGTATGTGATGTTAATCTAATATGTTTTCCTATTCTGATTCATTGGAGTTATTATTATTTAAAGCTATTGAATTGGGGTTCAGCCTCACACTTATGAAAACAAGATATGTGGTGTTCCTCAAGCGAACGGTCAAATTAAACGTCCCTCTCAGAACCATTCTGCAAATGACTACAGTACCTATGGGATTAAAAAAATGTGTTACAAGATTTTTTTATAGGGTGGGTTACATGGCTTTGTAAATAACGATTGTTTGCTACCTTAGAGGTACAAAAAAGCCATGTTTCTTCCCCTATAAAATGGGTTCAATTCGAGATGTAAAAAACAGGGCGATAGGTATATAAACATTCAATTGTAATGTCATAACAAATTATAATAATATTTGTTCACAAATAACTCGCAAATGCAACAATCTAACAATAGCGCAGAACAGAGAAATCTCGTAAATCTTGTTAAACATCGACCTAAAAGCTAACTTTATAGGGCCGGTACGGATTTCCTAAAGTCCATATTTCAATGTGGGCCTCAACTATGACCACGGACGGGGTCACAGTCCTAAACAAATAAACATAAGAACATAATAACATCACAGAGTACCTCCAACAAACTCAAACATACTTTATACTCGCACAAAATAGAGTTCAATTTCGATTGCTAAACACTTTAAGCGTTTGAAATAGCAAAATTCTGTCTTATTTGTATAAAAACAAAGCTGATATTTTATTGTCACGTGCATAGAGAAAGGATGTTTTATGCGCTAAGTGGTAAGTAAAGGAGATCTCCGCAGGCGGCGCCAGGTCATTCAGATAGTATCAGATGACCGAGAGGTCCTCAGGCGTCTTTTAATTGCGGGGTGCGGGTTCGATTCCCAGTTGAATCGGTGGGCGGTCGGTGGCAATGTTTATAAATTGTCCACGCGGTAGCGAGCATGGGTGGCGAATGGTGTATTACTACATGCAAGAGACTATTATAGGTAATACGATTACTTATCTTTTTGCAATTTAATTTTGCAAGTTATCTGTGGTTTGCATTGATAAACATTTATTTTAAACTTGTATTAAATAATGTAGGTTGAGGCTTAATGAATTCATGGTTCTTGTATATACGACTACTAGCAACCCACCCCAGCTTCGCTCGGGTAGCAAAGCATAACTACATTTTTAGGGTTCCGTACCCAAAGGGTAAAATGGGACCCTATTACTAAGACTCCGCTTTCCGTCTGTCTGTCACCAGGCTGTATCTCATGAACCGTGATAGCTAGACAGTTGAAATTTTCACAGATGATGTATTTATGTTGCCGCTATAACAACAAATACTAAAAAACAGAATAAAATAAATATGCCTGTTGGCCTAGTGGTTAGTGACCCTGACTGCTATGCCATAGGTCGTGGGTTCGATTTCCACCAGAGTCTGGGTGTTCTTTGTGTCCGTTGTTTGTATGTTTGTAAAGTCCCCCGCGACACAGGAGTCATTCCTAATGCGGGAGTTGTCTTTATATAGAGAAAAATAAAAATAAATTCCGCCAGTCTACCTCAGGGTGTAAGTATGTAAGTAAGGCGAAAAAAAAACTAGATGTTAAACTTAGAAGATAGACATAGTGTTGATATATTTTAATAGAAGGAATAATTCTGTAATACATTGTTTTCACATAACTCTGTTGCTTAACGCGGCGCACACCAGTAAAGCTCCCAGTCGGCATAGTTTTTTCCGATATATTCAACAATTGTCGTCATATTTTAGAAAATTTATACAAAACCTTTAATTAATTATACACTTAAACCTTTCTCATGAATCACTCTATCCACTGGTGAAAACCGTATGAAAATCCGTTTATTACTTTTGGAGTTTATTGCGTTCAGACAGACGCGGCGGGGGACTTTATTTTATAACATGTATTGATGACAGTAATTAATAAAAAGATAATGTTTGTCAGTTTGGATATAGACGTAATTCCAGAGGCAATCATGAACCCCTACTTGATTTTAAGGACTATAATGGGGAAATAGAGTGTTTATATTTTGATAGATACGAGTTTTTAATGAGAAAAACAACACAAGTACCTACATAATTGTAGTCAGAAAAACAAACCATTACGGTGCTTCATCCGAATGCTGGTAAAGGTTTAAAACTGGTGATAAAAAAATACAGAAAAAAAATAGGCGTACGGAAAATATTTTTTTTTTAGTTTGATCAAAAGGTTTTCAATAATGTTCCGAAGAGCGACAATAAGGGCTTCATGTTAAAATTTAAATTAGGGATTTTAAATTTCATTACACTATAAACGACAAGAGATAATATATAATACCCACATACATACAATTTCTTAATTAAGAGGTGGATTCCCGGCGGATTAAACCCGTTTTCCTGGAAAGACTATTGACACACAGTTAAACCATATATTAATTATAAATGCAGCTGCAATGTTAATTTATTTAAATGCGCTAATCAGTATCTACCAGTCCAATGACAAATTCTTCTAGAGTAAGATTCGTTCTTCCTTTAAAATATTACTCAGAAATTTAAACTGATTATTTATTTTTTGACAGGACACCATTTTGTTTTTTACACGAACTACGGGCCTCGTGATTAGATAGATACATAGATGTACTCTTTATTGTACACAAATAAATAGGTTACAATATTTTACTTATATCTACTTACTAGCTAATGTTATGTAATGTCATTTAGCGCTGTCGACGGATTATCTTTATTGTTATATAAACATCAAACTCGATTTCCTTAAAAGAAGCTCTGATGAGGGTTTCATAAGAAGTCGAAGTTTAATTGTGCGAATACCGATATACGTGAAGATGTCAACGAAGGTGACGGCTGATATGGAACTAGAAACAGTGCAGTAATACAATTTACTAAATACTGTAATGACAAAGTGGTGATTTAAGTAGCTGTGTTTGTTACCCCGATTTCTTCTCATAAGGCGAATTTCGAAACGGGCGGTTAGATATAGATCGACACATGCCACGTTCCTATAATCAAAAAATAATTCGTTTTGCTTACGGACGGTAAAATTTTCGTTGAAAATTTAATGGAATTTTACCGTGCGTAAGCAAAACGAATCGTTTCTTGATTATAGGAACGCAACAGTCAAATACAGTATTATTTGTTTTAATCATTACTTTTGAAAAAGCAACATATTGTTGCATGTTGTGTGTGTGTTGATCTTTGATTTCATTTCAAATAATTGTTGAGCAATTTCATGAAAAAAATTTATTAAATTTAAATTTGAAAAGAAATATGGGCTGTACAGACAGTACCTGAAGGAATAAGAAGGCCAGTTCAATGTTAATACTCAATGAAATGATAAATAATTAACGATAACTGTGACATAGTAAAGAGAATTGGTGGCGGCGCCCTTAAATGATTAAAATATTATTTCTATCTAATTTGACTTACTTCTATAACTTACCTCTTGGCGCAGGACGCCATTGTTATTATTATTAATATAAAAAAGAGCGACGAGCCACAAATACAAAGTACTACAACATATTAAAGCAAATCTAAACTGTTATTCCATCTAAACCCCTAGATGAAGCATTATCAACACGGTACGTGCGTCGTGAGGCGGGAGAGAACAAACGGGCGGTGTCTTTGGCGACGATCGCACGATTACGGCTACGAGGTAGATAACACGAGCTTTCACCCTACCAGATAGCTGTGAGATACATCGCTGACGAACGCAACGAATTGGAGGTATACCAATTGCTTTTAACCTCCGACGCAAAAAGGAGGGATGGTATAAGTTTAACGAGTGCATTTGTGTATCTGTGTATCTTGTTTGCTCATAGCTTTTAAACGAATGGACTGAGTTGGATTTAGTTTTTTTTTGTTTGAAAAGTAACTTGATCAAAAGTGTTCTTAGCTATAATTCAAGAAAATCTGTTCAGCCGTTTGAAGATCATTAGCTCTTTTCTAATAGTTGAAGAGATTTTTGAGTCAAGGGCATTTTTTATTTATACTCGTGTATAAACTACTTCGGACGACTGTAAAACCAAATCATCTAACGTTTTTTTTTTTATATTATAGGGGGCAAACGAGCAGGCGGGTCACCTGATGGTAAGTGACTACCGTCGCCCATGGACACCTGCAACTCAAGAGTCACAGGTGCGTTGCCGGTCTTTGAGATAGGAGTACGCTCTTTTCTTGAAGGTTTGAAGGTCGTATCGGTCCGGAAATATAGCTACTACACTAAATATAGCTTAGATTAAAATTATGTGAGGCAAAAGATTCACGACCACTTATTCTTAAAAGCTTTAACTTAGCTTGTTCTGTATATACTTTGAATTTTGTCTCAATCAATTTCCATACAATCCAGACTACTCCAGATTTCGACCGCCATCGATCAACATCAAACCTATGTTTTTCATGAACTTTTATTTAACTTCTTACTTTGGGTCAAACCCAGGAAGCTAAATTAACAACCACTTACTCTTATCCCCATCGCAGACTGCGCTTGCCAACCAGCTAACCAGGACTGATTGAGAAGGATCGCAAGAACGGCAACAATTGACAACGACGTAACCACGACCACTCTGTCAAGAGTGTCTAAGAAGAAGAACTCTTATCTTGGAGTTGAAATTCAAGACGTTTGTTTAGTTCCGATGACAATACTTTTTATGAAAAGCATGACCTGATTCTGCATCCAGGCTTCACGAGGAAATTCTTCAACTGTCAATAGTATAGAGATGAAACTTTATATACGCATTGAATTATGATAGTCTGTTTTAAAGTTCACTATGACCTATAAAAGCTTGTTTTTTTTTACAACTAATAAAACTGTCAAGCTACTGAACAAAGAACTCCACTCACTAGAGTGGGGTTAGGTCACAGTCCACTATTCTGGCCTACTGTAGGTTAAAAGATTTCACAAGCAATATTTAGGAGGACTGTCTGACTGAGGTAACCCGGCTTCCTTACGATGTTTTCATTCGAACTTCAAAAAGTCAAAGTTGTGATTGCAAGTCTACACAGCAAGACCGGTCAGCTGTCACTGCTTAGCAGGTCTGATATTTGCTTTTTTTTTTGTAAGAAAATTGTATTGTATTCAGTTATGTTCAAACGTATACATGAATAATACAACTACAATATATACATTTTGCAGTATTTTTTTTTTAACTAACTTTTGTTGTACTTGTTGAGAGCACAGAGTTCACATGCGGATCACAACCGTACTAATCGGCAGAAAAATAGCCAGCTTTAGTGCTTTTGTATAAACACGAACAGAAGAACGTCTGTACAAATGACATACTATCCCAGAGGCTCGGTTCCAACGGTATCAGATATGTGAAATGTAGGGACCCTTCAAATTGCATTGAAATAAATTTAAATTTACACTCGATGGCTCATCAGACACTGATGAGGTTCAAGGCCTTACAATAAGGTATTAAATGAAACATAGTGTATGAGTAAGTGAGGATGTGTGTAGGGAAACCGTCACGGATGTCAAATATTTACCGACGGTACAAACAGATTGTAGAGCCACAATGTCGGCGACTTGTGACGATATTGTCTCAGTAGGATTCCCATTTCGAAAGACCAACTGGGATATTTTTTTTTTTATAACTCCACACATCTCACACACGGCCGTCTGATCCCAAACTAGGCAGAGCCTGTACTATGGTAACCAGACTGCTGATAAACATACTTACATATTTCTAAATACATACATATTATAGATAAATTACACCCAGACACAGGACAAATTTTCGTGCTCGTCACACAACTATTTGTCCTGGGTGGGAATCGAACCCACGACCTCTGGCTTAGCAGTCAGGGTCACTAACCACTAGACCAACAGGCCAGTCAATTTACAGTTTAAGTCATATTACTTAAAAGCTTCGTGAAATTTGAATATTAATGGATTTAAGGGATATATGATTATTATGTATCTATTTTCGTTTACATTCGTATAGTTTAATGAGCTACTGAACTGAGTTAGTACACCTGCAAACTTCCCTATGCACTAATCTTTTCGTTTCGTTGTCTGGAAGAAATCGCAACTAGCGATAAGACCGCCGATTGTACCAGTATTCAATGTTTTTCATTTATGTTGTAACTTTTTCTATGGTGTACAATAAAGAATGAAAAAGGGCCCCCGTCGGGTCCGAAACTAGTCGGGCATCCCCGAAATACAAACGTGAGTAAAACCGTATAATCTCTAATAAACATGAATATCACTCACGAAAGTTTTTATTATAAAGAATATTGTATTGTATTTTATTAAATTATTATGTATGGTTAAGGTTGTCTGGAAAAGATTGCATTTTGTAATAAGGCCGCCCTTTGTACATTATCTGTCTGACTACTGGTTCGAATTGAAAAATGATTTTAGTGATGGATAACCCAGTTATCGAAGAAGGTTAAGGCTATTTAACATCACGCTACGACTAATTGGAGCGGAGCATCAATGAAAAATGTTGCAAATACGGTTAAAATTTACAAACGAAAAAGTTGCGTGGGTCAGCTAGTCTATAATATGTTTGTATTTAGAAATATATATGTATGTTTATCAGCTGTCTGATTACCATAGCTCTGCCTAGTTTGGAATCAGACAGCCGTGTGTGAGGTGTGTCAAGTTGTTACTATTACCATTATATATTAAACTAGCCGTCCCCGCAGTTTCACCTGCGTTTATGGTCACTGCTCCGTTCCTACTGATCGTAGCGTGATGATATGTAGCCTATAGCCTTTCTGGATAAATGGGCTATCTGACACTGACAGAATTGTTCAAATCGGAAAAGTAGTTCCTTAGATTAGTGCGTTCAAGCAAACAAACAATTAAACTATTCAGCTTTGTATTAGTATAGATTTATAGATAGGATTTATTTAGGGTCCTTGTCTTCGAAAACTAACCACTGAATAATTAAATACAATGAAATGGGACAAACAAAATTAGGAATGACTTAATTATTCCTCAAAATTCGTTAAAGTTCAACATTAAAAACCCATATTTTCGTTATTACGGGAATATGCCGTATAGTATCGTTATATAGTTCAGGTGAATCACAATTAAATTGGTAATATATTAATCATAATAGTTATAGCAAGAGACCTGTTCAGTATGTTTTCAGTGTCCATATAAAGCAAATTCCGATGTTAAGATTTGATCTTCTTATCAATAAATTATTTCTTAAAACGACTCTCTGACTCCTCTGCTGGTAGTAAATATTGTAATAACTCGAAATTAAAATTGCGCCATCTGTGAAAGTTGCCCGAACTAATATATGGATAATGAGTATATAACCAACATCAAATTACAGTAGTATCGCGCAGAATCCACAGATGGCGTAAATAAAATAAATCTACTGACGGCCAGCGTTTTTCGTTGCGCTAACACTTTTTTCCGTCTCGCGTCGTTCGTTCCAATAATAAGTTAAAGTTAATATTTTGGCGTTTCCTACATTTTTAAAACTCGATAATGTTAAATGCTTCTTTTGGCGTGCAGTTAGGCGACTTTATAAGTGACTTCAAAAGCTGTGAATCAGAAACATCCTCAATTATCTGGCGATGGTTTTCTCGTGGAATGCGTCACGATCATCATTTAACATTCGTATTAATTAACAAAATGTGGTTTAGGAAGGAAAACCTGTTGCGGTTATATAAAGGTTACATATATCTTAGAATTGTCATAATTATAACACGTTATAGTTACTAAATTTGTGGTTTGAACAACCACTGTTATCGAACGTTAAACCAGCATGAGTAACGATCATGTTTAATTACACCGAGTATACATCATTACATTAATGACGTATGTAATAGAGATATGCAATTTATTCGTGCATAAGGTTTGACGTAAAATGGGTGTTAAATGAACGATAAAAATCAGATGTATATATATATATATATATATATATATATATATATATATATATATAGATAGACTAACTTAATTTGAATAGGTTTATACAGAATTCAAGTTAAATTAGACTCCTACGGTTCCGAACCAGATACAGGCCCGAGAGGCAGCATGCAGTGTTCCGTGTGCGCTCTCAGAGGAGTGCGGCCGACGGGTGATGGTCGCACCGGGTGACGGGACCCGTCTAGGGTGAGACGGGTCAATGCCTGTCGGGGGTTGCGGAAGAATGCAATAGCGATTCTCGCTCCCCTGATCATAGGCAAGTAGTGGAACACCGGGGTGGTTTTTAGTTGGTAAGAGTCCGACAGACCCCTTCGCCTCCCCAAGGCGGAGGACATCCATGTAGGATCTTCCACCTCGTCAAAAAAAAAAAAAAAGACTCCTACGGTAGTAAAGCTCTCACTTGTATACTACGTTACATCATGATCAAAGTTAAAGTCAAATATCTTTATTTCAGAAAATTCTTTAAAAATTGTTTGAAAAGTTTTTTTTAACCCCCGACGCTAAAACGACGGGGTGTTATAAGTTTGACGTGTCTGTGTGTGTGTCTGTCTGTGGCATCGTAGCTCCCGAACGGATGAATCGATTTTGATTTCGTTTTTTTGTTTGAAAGGTGAATTATTCGGGAGTGTTTTTAACTATGTTTGATGAAAATTGGTCTAAGATGGCCACCACCACAAAATAGCGGATTACCTATTTTTATTATTTTGAGTATTATTATTATTTATATTATTGGGGGTTTTTTAAATTTTAAATTTTTAGTTATTTAAATTAAAATTTAAAAGTTATAGATCAAAACAATGTCACCGCAACATATAGGTTGCTTTGTGAAAAGTAAAACAAATAATTTATAAAAATAAATAATACCGCGTTGCAAATAGGTAAGATCGCTATGTGCCAATGTCGATCTATAACTGCTCGTTTCCACGTAGTCGAAGTTGTAGAAATCGAGCAAACAAAACGGCAGCATAAAAAACTACCTTCATCATCATCAGCCTATCACCGTCCACTGGTGGACAAAGGGGACTGGATGGGTTCGAGTCTGATCCGAGTCCGAGTTTGGCAATGCTAACCATAGCAATATTATCCAACTGATCTACTTGAGACCATTTTGGTATGTTGGAATCCACTTTCATCACAATACTTTAAGAGATTGTTTAGTGAAAAAAATTATAGATGATTTAAAAATACTTCTTTACATCGATTCGAACTTTATTGTGGCAAATAAACATACGATCGTACTGCTCGTAAGCGGTCTAAAAAGGAGAAATGCGACCTGACCCTTTAAAATGTTAATTTACTATGACACTAATTAGTGTATAGTGCTTTATTCAAACTTCTATATAATACAGTAAGGTGGTAACCAAGCATACGACCTGCCTGATGGCAAGCCGTTATCGTAGCTTTTGAGTGTTTGCAGTGCGTAAGGGTGTGCTGCGTACGTGTATTGCTGCTCATAATCTAATGTTTAGTAGTAGTTGTAAATTCGTAGTGACAATCATTCTAGCAATTTCTAAATCTTTTCACTAATGAATCATAAACAATAAGCTCAAATAATCAACACACTCATTCAATAAATTGATGTAATTAGAGCCGAGTGAATGGGCATAATTTAATGGATTTGATTAATTTGAACTCAACCGCTAGCTTAATAAGGCTAATTGGTAGAATTTTGATTCTTTCCGCATCGTTTTCAAGGTAAACAGCCGGGATTTAAACCAAGTTCTTTAAAAAACATAATTCTCGTTTTTTATGTGATAGGGGGCAAACGTGCAGATGGGTTACCAGTAACTCAAGAGTCACAAATGTGTTGCCTTTTTTTTCGTGTGGAATCCCCCACTGGTCATCACCTCGCCGGGGTACAACGGCAAGGTGGTATGTCGGACACGAACCGACTAAAACCTCACAGTGTTCCGTGACGGGGTCCTAATGCCGGGGACTCAGGTGTACCCTAGAAAGGAAATCCCTGTGAAACCCGGCAGACTTGGCAGCCTGCTTGACAACAGGCGACCCTACAATTTGGTGCGGGGGCCTGCCCTTTTAATTTATTTTAATTTTATACATTTTTTCATCACCAAAATTATTTAAAACATCATAATATTTTGGGTAATTATTATTAACAGCACTAATTATATTAATTAGTGTTGTAGAACCGTTAGTTAGATATATACTTTTATTCTAGAAAGCTGTCCTCCGATATTACTTATTGTTATAACTAATTGTTAGACTGGCCTGTTGGTCTAGTGGTTAGTGACCCTGACTGCTATGCCATAGGTCGAGGGTTCGATTCCCACCGGGAATCGGGATCCGAGAGTTGTCTTTTTATAAAAAAAAAACAAAGTTTCGACAAGAAGATTAAAAAGTTTATTGAGTAAAAGGTCTTAAAGTAATTGTAAAAAAGAGCTCAAACTACGAAACGAAAATTGCTGTTCAAGTACAGAGTAGGAACGGCAACGGCATCTAAAAGGCTTTCGTCAGAAAGATCAAAACATTCAATTCATGAATTTACGCGAGCTAAAAAATCGCGTAAGCCAAAGTTCAGAGTACGAAACAAAACAGATCTCAGTACAAACACATTTCTCCACGCTGCTGCTGCACAAAGTAGCAACTGCAAAATTCAATAGTTAACGCTTCGCGATACATAATTATTATGACAGCACAATGCTCCACAACACGGCGACGACAAGGCGACAGCTGTTTACATGTCGGGGAAGGTTGTGAGACAAAACTGTGAGATACCATCGGACGAATATCACATTTATCTGGTTTATTGTTGGTCTTACCATTGTACGCTTTTTAGTTTTGTTCTCTCAGATTATTCATGGCTGTGGTTTATTGTTTCTAATTACATTTACGGTGTATTCCTTAAGGAAAATTATGGCATTATGTAATATAATATGAGAACGAAATTTACGGAATAAAATAGATAGATTACACTTTATTTGTACACCAAGGTTTTACAAAGAATATGTAACCGGAGACTTTTTATCGTTAGTATACAAAGGGCCTTATCGCTCAAAGCAATCTCTTCCAGGCAACCTTAGGATGGACTGGAGTTATTTAATTAAATGGGTGGTAATCGTTGACGTTAAATTAAAGCTTGTTAATGCTCATCATCTTTTTTTTTCTTTTTTTTTTTTTTTTTTAAAGACAACTCCCGCATTAGGAATTACTCCTGTGTCGCGGGGGACTTTAAAAACATAGAGACAACGGACACAAAGAACACCCAGACTCAGGTGGGAATCGAACCCACGACCTATAAGCATAGCGGTCAGGGTCACTAACCACTAGACCAACAGGCCAGTACAGTTACATACATACAATACTCAATAATTATACCTACTTATACCTACTCAAACTGTTATATACATAAATAAAAATACATATATACCTACATATATGTATTTTTATTTATGTATGTAACTAAATAACTTAAAAAATAAATAAGTAAACTAAGGGAACATCCCGTTAAATTGAAGAAGTGTGGCCCTGTTCCTATAATTAGTAGTATTATTATAGAACATTATACAGATTACCTAATCCGACAGCATAAGAAAAATACATTAAACAGTCTTTCCAAATATTTTTTTTTTTAACAGGCTGCTCGCTTGTGGTATAGGGATGCACCGATTGGATTCGATCTTTTCGATGATCGGATCGTGGGCATACGAATCCATCTGATCGGATCAAATCTATGAGATCCAAACTACGGATCGATTCAACTCCATTAAATATCCGATCGCTGGTCCCAACATTGTAGTTTGCAAACAATGTAATTTTAGTTGTTATTATTGGGCGGCCAATGTTAAATCTTTTGTTTCAGAAAACTAAGCTATAATAAAACTGAGCAACCTGTGGAAGATTGATAGCCAATAGGTATGAACTGTAGCTACAATAGCACATTAAGAAATACAATCCCCCGTCTTTAAAATTGTACCTTTTATTTCAGAGCTATTACTAGATCGCAGAAGTGACCCTATTTATTACCTACAGACCTGCAAGAAAATAAATTTGGACAACCTTAAGAAATATACTATTATAAACGCTACGTTTTATGTCACTAGTAGCAATTTTTGAACCGCCAGAACGGTTCTTTTCGTCTACTAACATAACACTATCTGAGAGTGGATACAGACTAGTCTATAACATTTATGCAAGGCAATGCGGATCTAGATTCGCATCCCCTTTCATAAATGTTTTATTTTCATGCGATGCGACCGGATCGATCGAATCGAGACGTTACGATCCATTGCAACCCACAAAATCGGATCGAGCTTAAAAAAGCACATACCTATTGTGGAATGAGTTGCCTATATCATGCCTAGGTACATAAAAAGATTATAGAATCGAATAGAAAGTTAACGTAAAAACACAAGTGTGCATTATTATTTTATTTTACTTGTTAATACGTTGTTTTACTTTAGTACCTATCATAGAAAGATCGAATAGTTTTTAAATTGTAATTACTTGTCAAGCATTTGAATGATATAATTGCAGCAGCTTTGGTAAAAGACTTTATTCGGAAGTGGACGTCCGAATTACTGAGATGATGATGATAATATTAATCGAACAAACAACAGATGATGAGCTAAAAACTAAATAATACTTAATAACCATAACAACTCTTAAAGAACTATAAAATAAATAAGAGCATACACATTATATTTTGCGACCAAATTATCTGCAGATGTAAATACACACATAATTTTAAAAGTACTAAAATTATATCCAATAAAACACGCACCGGAAATAAAGCGAACACAGAAAAAAACTACAACTGCAAAACAAATTCAAATCAAGAAACCTGTTTTTAGACATTGTTAATAACATAAAGAGTGGCGCGTAGGTGTGCCGTGGGTGTGTCAAGCAAAAAGGTTCAACTTTTAAATAACTAAATGGCTGCTTTTTGTTATAAATCAAAACTCCGAGTTTGCCTTCTGACCCAAGCCCGTTTGTTTTCTTATTTGACCGCTAAATTGCTTATTTACATAACAATGAATCAAGTTTTCAAATTGTGCCATTTTTGCTTTCGTTTCTTCCGTAATCAAGATTTTCGCGCTATAAATTCTGTTTCAGGAAGGTTGTCTGCCTTGCTTATTATGTGATAGCTACTAAAAGTCATATATGTATATTCATTTAAAAAGCTTTGTTTTTCATGGACTATTAAATTATCTTCGACTTTTTCATGGCACTAACCCCGTCTGACGGAGCTGTTCGTCACAGTCAGATGATTGCAAAATCAAGCGTGTCGTGTTTTTGTCGTAAGTATAAAAATTATTGTTGAATGCTCACATTTATAAATAGATGTATGTAGTTTTCTATATTCTGTGTCTATATCTTCTGGACTAATTTAAGTCTATTTATAACAACAAAGGCCCAGATAAGGGCCTACTGTGGTTTTATAAATAACAATATATTAGAGACGGTTCGCGTTGTGGGCGGGAGAGCTCATATTAAACTTTTTACTTAGGTTTTTTAATGCTGTGTAACTAGGTTATGTTGTATTGTTTGATTTAGAAGGTAGTTAATCCAAAATGCGTAAAACAAAGGTTGTGTAGGTTGTAGGTTTGTGTTTTTAGAAAGTGGAAATTGAATCGTACTTAATATTATAAACGTGAAATGTTGTGAGGATGGGTGGATGCTTGTTACTCTTTTACGCTAAAGCTACTGTATGGATTCTAATGAAACTTGGTATGTAGATAGCTGGAGACCTGGGTTAACACATAGGCTACTCTGTATCCCGATATTACTACGGCATCGGGACTTACGCGGGTAAAATATGGTATGACTATAAAGAATAGGCTGGAAAACCAATCAGGTTCTTTTTATTAAAAAATACCTGATATTGAATCGATACTTTTTCTTTCATGTAATACTGAGTAATTAGTAATTAGCTGTGGCTATCAAAGCTAACAAAACAAGTCTGACTACCTATTACCACCATTTACAAAAGCTATCCGATCTTCGAACGGATTTTTCCTTTCCAAAACAAACTTATTACGATTATAAACTGAAAAACTAAAGGTAGAAAGGCTGATCGGGGATTAAACTTAAAACGCAGGCGAGTGATGCCAATAATTATACCGATCGGCTATCAATACCAAATCTAATCAAAATTCAGTTATTATGAATCAAATTAAAACCTCAATTATGACGTAATAAACGCCGTAAGCCAAAACCATTTCAAATTTCGAACACCAGTAGCCCCGCACAACATTCATTAATATAACCACAGATAATATCTAATGAGTATTGTAAACGCACCGAACACAATTGTCCCACAATACCAAGCCACAATTGTTCGTATGTCCGTACATTTGTCAATCTTGATTGTACGGATAAGACCGGTTTAACATTTCGAAGATTTATTGGCTGTATGAACTTTTGCTAGTAATAGTCGTGTGTGTTAAATTTTTATTGCTATTGCGCAATACTATTTTATATCCCCGATCTGTGCGGTGCGGCAAGGGTACCTAATGGTGTTCCGGTATAGCAAGGTGGGATGGGTTCCGTGGTGAGGTGGGTGGTATTTTGTAGGTATGTGTAGTTTAAAGCAAAACCCAACTTCATTTCAAATAGTAATAATAATTTCTATGTTGATTTGTAGAAACAAAAGCAGTACAAACCTGCTTTATTTGAAGCTTTAGATATTTTATTGGCAGGTATTAATATAAGATGACTGGCCTGTTGGCCTAGTGGTTAGTGACCCTGACTGCTATGCTTATAGGTCGTGGGTTCGATTCCCACCTGAGTCTGGATGTTCTTTGTGTCCGTTGTTTGTATGTTTGTAAAGTCCCCCGCGACACAGGAGTAATTCCTAATGCGGGAGTTGTCTTTTATAAGAAAAAAAAAAAAAGAAGATGAATCCGGTGGTCTTGTATGGAAGGTCTAATGACAGTAGAGGATGCTCTTGAGCTAAGGATATATAGGATATAAGGATAACACTGCAGCCAAAGTACGCTACTTGCAATGTTGTATACTTGCCAATGGAATTATGCGAGTAGATTCTTTCTTTAAATTGATTTAGCGACGCAAAACCCGTCTTGTGGTACCAGTGGTTATAAAAACCGGCAACCATCTTACCATGGGAAACGTAATTAAAAATATACAGCATTTATGGTGCCAATGTTTGACGGCAATAATAAAAAAATCGCAAGACCCCACAAACTTCAGTAAAAGAAAAATGCATCGTCTACTTGAGTCAGTCAATAAGTGATAAGTAAACAAGAGTGGATTGGCTGGTACCTGTTTATCACTAATTAAGCAGAGCGCACTAACGCGCGGTGGGCGGGGCATGGGAACCAACCACACCAACTGAACTACGTCACGGATTGAAATGGTTAGCACAAGTGATGAATAATAGCGGTTATGATGACTTTCAATCGTGATGAATTCTATAAATCCCTCTAAACTCGCCTTCTCTTTCACATGAACGGTAATGGTTAAAAGGTATAGATATGTCGTGACTGAAGAATTGGATTGATATGCTTAATATCTGTTCTGTGTAAGTCTTAGTTCACACTCATATGACTTTTTCCTGATCTCATTAATCGTAATTGACAGTGAATTAGACCGGCCCACTGTCAAGACCGGCTTACTCCTTACTTAGAATTATATTTTTATTCATAGAATTCTTCTTCTGTACTCATTATCACTATATGTGGGGTTGGCTCTATTAGTATGTTTGCGTAAATTAAAATGTGTGATTAACAACAATTATTGGTGTGAGATTGTAAATATATTTTTCACAACCGTATATTTAAACTTAAATGGTACTAATTTTCCTGTATTTTGTGCAACTTATTGTACATCTAAGCATAGTATGGTGAACTATGCACAAAGTGGTACGCCATATTAAAGAAACTTTAGCCTAACAATAAGAAAATAAAAGAAAGTTTGTATATTGGTCGCCTTTTTTAACATTTTTAGACAATTCAAACACTTATTTGCACTGTTTGTGGACGCTATAAAAATTGATAAAAACATATTGTTCAGTTAGTTTCTGAACATACAAGTTTTTTGTTTTTATAATTGTTTATTTTTTCTTGTATGGCAACATTGTTTTATGTAAGATAATTATTTTGTCAAATACCTAGCCTCCATGCTTCTTCCGGCAGCCAACGCCGCTGTTGCATATTGTGAAATAAATTACTCAAATAATTATAATGCATATTTTTCTCATACACATATTATAATGTATTTAAAAATACTGAACAGTCACATATTTTTATTTAATTTTTAACCACCTAACTCTCTTACATCTTGCACCAAACCTTCTGTGTTTTACGCTAATTGTAAGTTAAACCATTTTAAGTGTAAACGAGAGATGTAATTGTTTTACACCCTGCTTGGCTGTTTAAGGTTCAAAATGATTGTTTTTAGTATTAGCTCTGGAAATTTTATTCTTTTTTTTACACACTTGATTAGTGAACAAAGGTGTAAAGCATGCCCAGAAGCTGAATATTGAACGGAAACATAAAATGTAATGTTTTGTTGTTTATTTATAATATTTGTTGAGATTTTCCTCGTGTATTTTAATTTATCTAAGCTCTTTGATATTAAACTTAATGCCATAGGCATTCTCTAACATTTTGAAGCATATTAAGAGGGGGATGGTATGAGAAATTAGGTTTATTTGCAATTTTTTTTTATCCTTAATATAAGTATGACCTATTATTATACCTGCCAAGTAAAGTAGGGATATACAGGGAGAAAGAGTGTATAAAACCTAAAACGTATAAATAAAATATGAATATAAATTAATTACTTTTACACTCTCAAAGTTAAACACAAAATAGTATGTTGTTTGTATAGGTAAACATTTAAGTGGTAAGCTTAAAGCCTACATCGAGGCTCAATTTACAAAAAAAACTGTCAATCGTAGGACTGCACGTCAGAAGTGAAAAAATAACTGACTCATCTGTCATCTGAGCGTGACGTGACGTGATGTGACGTGACGTGATGTGATGTGAAGTGACGTGCCGTGACGTGACGTGTCATTCAGTGCTTTTTCCCCATACCAAGGGTGCCCAACGTGCCTAAATAAGTTTTCACTTCAAAAATTGTTAATAAGTAAAGTAAGTGAGTTGCCGATCGGAAGTGTTCATTTTTTGAAGAAAGTGACGCCATCTGCTAGTGACATCCATCAAACTGACGTACGTTTTCCGAAAGGTTTTCGCTATTGAGCACTATAGGTGTTATACATTTTCACCTTAATTACAATTATGTTTTTTTTGTGCACACAAGAAGTACTTTATTGAACTACAGTCGAAACCGAATATAACGACATCGTTTATAACGACCGAATTGCAAGGTCCCGGCCGAATCCCTATATAAACACATAAGTTAACATACCGTCTATAACAACATCGGATACAGCGACATATCGCTTAAAACGACGAAACTTATCGATATTCATCGGCTATAATGACCAACCGTTATACTTGTTCCAGCAAAACAACAATACAAACAATTTTCAAACTTATTCTAATCTATGAAGGATCTATTTTGACTCACGACTTATTTAGAGCGATAGTTGACGGCGTGAATGAAAGGTTTGTTTCATAACTTTTGGTTTTGCTCTTGTGTTTTCACGTTACCATGTCACAAAAAAAGTGGAAAGTGTTTAATATTGAAGAAAATTCACACATTATATGGAGATTACAAAATGGCGAGTCAAATAGTGATTGCATAGGAATGTGGAGTCTCACAATACACAGTCTCAGATCTATATATGTATTATTAGCGTGACGGTGCAAGTTCAGTGCTTTTTCCCCATAGCAAAAGTGCACAACGTGCCTAAAGAAGTGTTAATTTAAAAAATGCATACTTACACGTTAGGGGTTCAGGAAAAGACATAGGGCATCTTTCATTCAGAAAAAATACTGTCCCCCAAAGGGAACCTCAATCGATTGACATTGTCATTTTATGTTATCTAAGGAGCTTTAATTTTTATTCTTGTATATTGAGAGATGCTATTTATTGAAGTATCTTAGTTATACTATTATTTAAGCTGGACTGTAATCCAAAGCTAACTAAGCCAACCCACTCAGCGACTTATTAGACATGAGAACATACGAAGAACATAAATAATCTAGAGACAAAACCACATTTTAAAGAGTAATAACAGTTGGTTATAACGTTTTATATTTTTTCTTCCATCAACTCAATCAACGTTAATGATCAACAAGATATCATGCATAAAATCCGATTCAGTAGAACTTACAATTTCAATTAATTAAAGAATAAATCATTACAAATAAGCTTAATTTTGTTCAAAAGCTTGTTTGTAGCTTCTCGCACGATCAGCATGATTCACCGTGCGCTTGCGCTGGTCAAGGGTGCGTCACACCGCGTTAATTTTAACATTACTTACATTTGTATAAAGGTTACGCAAATTACTCTTTTGTTGTAATCTTTTGTAATTTTGTAAGTCTGTCTTACATTTTTTTTACATATTAGGGTATATATTTTGCAGGAGTAATGGATGATAGATATTGTATAGTTATAGTATTGCGAAAGTTTTAGCAAAGTGTTGCTCAGCCTGCGTATGTATGTTTACTGAATAACAGAAAAACCCACTAAAAAATTGTTAATGCGTATTTGTAATTAGTGTGTATAGTAATCGATGGTTTGACTCCACGATAACACAAAAATATAGGTAATCTAAGCACGAACGCATGCTATACCATCACCGAAAACGTCTTAACAATTTAATTTCTGAATATCTTAAAATAATAAAATGAGCTTTAAAACTACCAGAAGTAACATTCAAATGTCTATAAAATTATTTTAGACATTTTAATTAAACACAAAACAAGGATGTTTAAGACGTCTTAACGTTGTACTAATCCTTATATAAATGTTACGAAATATTCCGCACTGAGTTATTCATCACTACATATTTTAAAACAAAGTGCGGTGGGGACCGCGTCCGGCTGTCAGTCTGTCTGTTCGCGATAAACTGAAAAACACTGAACGGATTTTCATGCAGTTTTCACTAATAGACATAATGATTCATGAAGAAGGTTTAGGTGTATAATTTGTTAAGATTTTGTTTAAATTGATTAAAGTGTGATGATGATTGTTGAAGATAAAGCCGGGGATGATTGCTAGTTACAGTAATAATAACTCAGTGATGAGACGTGCTATTGTTCGACATCAACAAAAATGTTTGTCTAACAGGCAACTATATTCTATTCTATTAAAAGCTTAAAAGTTACAATCTACTTACGGATCTCTTTTTTTTGTCCTTAATAAATGTGTTATGAACTGAGTTATGTGGTTACTTAGTTAGAAGACGGAGTTAGAGAGCTCGGACATTCCGGCAATAATCAGTTACAGTTATAGGTGTGTGTATGTAATGTATGTTATGATTTGGGATAGAAAGAGATTTATTTCCCTTTTTTTTATTCCTAGCACTTTTTGAGGTGAAACTTCTTCAGAATCGTTGTGAGTTGAAAATTTTATGAAACGAAAAAGCGGCACCAAAAAGAGACAAACATATTCATACATAGGATTTAGACTGCGAGGCAATGAGATAGAATTTCTATTACTATAATCTTTGTCTTTGCGCCTGTGTACTACGAAGCCTTCAGAAAATGCGTCATAGTGAACGTGGTGTATCATTCACGTCTATCATTTTTGTGCCTTTGCGTATTAAAATTCGTTGGGTAATTAATTTATGTTAATTATTTACCATATCTGTGTTAATTTTATCAATAACTTTTTTATTAATTATCTAAAATTATATTTATCAACATTCGTAAATTATTTGTGTTGATTTTACTTTTTATATCTCATTCTCTCGTAGGTTACTTTTCTGAAGTTTCACTTCTGCCGTGTGTGAATTACACAGACACACAGTTTTTATTTAGAAATTCGTTATTGTCAGGTGTTTTACTCTTATTTCGGAGACCAGAACAGTTGAGTAACAAAATATTGAAATCTTACCTAAATTATACAAACTATGAAGGTAATCTAAACACGTTAGTCATAATGGAACGAGTTAAACACTCATCCTCAACGCCTACACAACACATCCTTTGGTAATTTTAGCCTTAATTTTATACATAGAGCTCTTATTTGGTACCAAAAGTTACGTTAATTATAAAATGCAATTATTTAAGCATTTATTACGGATCTTTACTAGTATACATAATTAACGCACACAATATATATATATATATATATAGTTCCTGGGAGACTGAGCTTCACTCGGTAGCATTTGTATCATGGCCATTTAAAAAAATTTTTTTTTTGTAAAATTGCGTTTTACAGGAAATACAACTATGCAGTTGAACTTAAAATGCAAAACTACAAAACAAAACTTCATCAATATCGTTAGAGCGGTTTCCGAGATACGCGAATATAAATACATACATGCAAGAATAGCTCGTTTAAAGTATATATATATATATGTCGCATCTTCAATCATCAGTACGGATGCTTAAAGCGCCCTCTATAATAAATTCACCGGAAAGGAAAACAAGCGCCATCTATCGGCGCTATCTATTCTCCGACAATTCCAGCAGAATTCTGTTGTATTGTACTTTCTTACATTTTATTGCAGTCGGAGCCATACAGTTAGCAGGAGTTGGAGTAAGTAAAACATGAAGGCCTTCGAGATTTAATTTACCTTTTAGATTTAGTATCGTCCTCAAATACGACTAGGTATCTGAGTGAGTGAGAATGGAGGGTTTCCTCTTGGCATCGCGCCGCAGGACAATTCACGAACGTCATATCACCTTGAAATCATGCTAGGTTAAACAAAAGCCTTCGCAACAGATGTGCATACAATAACACCGGGCGCTTTAGACTACCGGGAATGTCATGAGTCAGCCATGTTTACAATGGAGTCACGTACTGATGTAATACTGTCATACGAGGTTATCTCAATTATGAGATATATAAGGTAGTGATATTTTTTTTGTGAATAGAATTATAGAAACTATCCCTGACATGGTCTAGTTTAATTTTACCTACATATTATATAAACGTAAGCGTTTTCCTTCGCGGATATTCACAAATTTTTATAAATAAGTATCCTTATATCGGCTTAACAGTTCGCAAGTATCGCAGTTTTGCGATAATATATAGCTACATGTGTATTACCTATATAATTATTGTGATTCTATACAATAAAAAGTTTGATAATGCAAATATACTTAATCTTTTAACTTAGGGTGTTTTTTGAAGTTATACCTACTTCTTTTGGTGCGATATGGAAAAATGATGAGAGTAAGTTTTTACGAAAAACCAACACCCTGAAGTTAGCTAGTCAACATTTTAGTTTTTCAAAAAAGTTACCAACTTCACGATAGTGATACAAATGGTTTTTACATATTACTTTGAGTACGTTTGTAGAATTTGAGGTTAGTTGACGTTATGTATTATTTATTATGATATTAAAATAAACTTTATTTAACTAGATAAAAGTATAACTTCTTACATGCATTCATAAGTACACACTTTTTTTTATTTTGACTTAAATCCTCATCACCAGGCGCTTTTATTGTTCAAAATTATATCCCTAAGGAGAGAAAGCTGTTATTCAGCAATAATTGATAGCATATCTTTTAATTGGTTAAATATTTGTTTATGTCCACGGAGACAAGACTTTATAGTTAATTTATACACATATGAACAATGGCCAGGTAATACTCATTTATATATTCATAAACGACAGTTAAAATTCCTAGATAGTGATAATATTAGATATTTATGGTTTTCGTGATAATAGGATTGTCAGAGAGAAGTGGGCCAGAGAAGGTTCGGCCAAAGCACTAATTACGAAAGGAAAAGCTCCATCGAATACGAGTAATCAAAATTAAAAAGTAATAATTAACCAAAGACGCAAAAACGTACCGCACCGAGAGGCCCTAGGCGCGATGTACGTTAATAAATTCCATTAAGAACAAACTTATATAAGGATGGGTATACACGGTATAAATCTGCGGACTTTCACTCCCTGACAGCACAGTTTATAGCGAAGGGCACAGAGCAGAAATAACAGTAGGAATAGGTATTAAAAGTTCGTTATCATATAACGGATGTGCCGCTCGAAATCCTACTAATATTATAAACGTGAAAGTTTGCGAGTATGGATGGATGGATAAATGTTTGTTACTCTTTCACACAAAAACTACTGAACCGATTGCGATGAAACTTGGTATGTAGATAGCTGGAGACCTGGATTAACATATAGGCTTTTTATCCCGATATTCCCACGGGATCAGGACTTACGCGGGTAAAACCGCGGGGCGCAGCTAGTTTGAATATAAACTTGTTAGTTTTGATCAAATTTCTTAGCTTGACGTGAAAAAATATATGCACAAAATTTATGTACTTAGCAATATATAGGTAATATAAATAAAATAAAAAAAAAGGTGTGTGTCAGCTCCGACACACGACTGGAGTTTACATTTCACTGTAGGTTCACAGTATATATTCTATATATATACATATATACATACATATATATTTTCTACAAAAAGGTATATACACATATCTATTTACATGCGTCGAGGATAAGGAGTATACTCCAATAAAGCACAAAAAGCACAACAAAGCGTTAAAGCGTTACGCTGACCTCCGATCAATAAATTTTACTCTTCATATTTTTTTCATACCGGGCGCCTTATATGAAAATCGATTCTTAAGGAGTAAACTCCAAAAATTGCTAGCTTAGAGGTATTTATTTCGAAGCACTGTCAGCTCAATACACTTTCTGATATTATTACTCCCATGGATATCTATGGTTGACGTTGGCTTGACATGGGCAAGCGTATTACCGTTAATGGGATTAAACTGATCATATTTAGCATTCGATCAATCTAATTATTGTGACAAAAACGTGGGAAAGGATCATTAAGTCCACTTGAATCCTCTTGTTGTAGCCCGTATACACAACACAACGGTCTGTAGTCCAGAGGTACAGCTTCAAGCAGGTAGAAAGATTTTATTTTAATTTGTTATACCTTTTATAGTATAAAAATATATCTATATAATTTTTTTTAAACACCTTTAGCGGTGTGTACATCATTCGTGAATTTTAAAAATTTAATTTTGTTGTCCTGCTGGTTTTCTTACACTATAGCCAGTCAGATAAGTTTGAATTTCGGAAGTAACAGAGATTCGCGTCGCTCTCCCGAAATTGAATCGATAAGATTATTGTATAACGTTGATACGCCGACATTCAACAACTTTTCTCCCATTACGCTGATCTTTGATAACCCTGTACTGATAAAGACAGACAAATTTATAAAAGGTATATTAAGATAAGAAAAATAAAGGGAATTTTGTAATATTTTTATGAAAATCGAACCAGTTTAATGAAATACTTCTCTGAAGGGGGATTTTCGACAAACAATTTCAAAGTTTGAAACAACAATTCAGATCAAAACCCAAACTTGTAAGTTATAATTGATTAGATAGATCATTTTCGTTCGCACGCAGCCAGAAGTCAATACGTTGTTAGGTATCCTACGCACGTACAAAATTCATTTAATTTTTACTCAAAGCTATACGGTTGATATGCACATAAAAATTAATAGTTCAAAACGAACGATTATAAATAACTACAAATGAAGCGTTACGCTGATACTCAGCTGAATAATAGTGTTGAAGGATAATGGATATTGTACAATTCACGTCTGGTTTTATTTTTTTTTTGCTTTTGATGCTAATAATGCACCAACGTAACCCATTAAATTTGCAACAGGGTTGCCAAGTGTGAATAATAATAATCTTCTTAGTAATAATTTCTAGTAGGTTATCGCTAGTGTCACGCGGACCTTATGCGATACGTTTTTTCATAATATTAGAAGACAGGTCACAAGTAATCGATATAATAAATTTATTCATTCACTAGCCTACATAAACTCCGAACTCATAAACTTCGAACACACAACTAATGGACACAAACACCTAGGCTAGTGACAAACACAAGTACCTAGTATCTGTAATTAACACCAATTATTATTGTTCTACATATTAGGATTTACAAAAAAACAATCATTTAATCACCACCAAAGCAGTTATATTGGTCTAATAACGTACAACCCTAGCAGCTGAACAATTTATTTATTACTATCGTCACTGATCACAAATCATTGTCAGCTATCATGCACTTATAACGTTACCAAGCATGATTGTAACGCTTCATTACTTACTAACAGGTGCTCAAACACGTTTATTAAAGCAAATTGGCATAAGTTAATCTCATTTACTGGTTATAATAATACAGGACCCCTACTTATAGTTGAATAGTCCTCATTGAAAACATTTTTATAAGGTTACGATAAACAAGTTTACGGTACACCTGATTGTTAATGGCCCCCATAGGGCAAGGACGATTATAACACTAGACGTGTTACTATTACTTTACAAACATTACTGTAATTCTGACGACTTTACTCACTTGAACAGAAAGAAAAGAAAACTAAAAAAATTAAGTCTATTAATTTTATTTTTTCAGTGGGGGATATTTACAAATATAACAAAATATTGGTAAATTGATCTTGGCAGGAAGGCATTCTTTTGACGAAATGTTGCAAAAGATTTTGAAATAAGGTTCTATTGAATTTCACAACACACAATCATTTTAAAAATAAACAAAAAATTCAAACAAGTTCGATTGTGGTCATTTTTCAAATAAAAGAATACATAGCTCAATCTGAGAACTGGGCTTGCAAGAACATCGATGTTTGCTGTGCGTAAAGTGCGTGTGTTTTGAAGGATGTAAGTCATTCAGGTGTAAATAAGCCTGGTCACAAAAAATGTTTTTGTTGTGGTCTTCATAACTTTTCAGTTGTTCCAAGATCTATTTAAATTAAGTATGTTGAATAAGTGTTGAAAGTGCTGCTGTGGAGGTTTAATTCATGTGGAATGTCGGATGGTTTTATGTCGTTCAGGTACATTCACAGCACTGCGCCGATCTTTTCTGCGGACCTTGCAGGGCTTTGGTTTCCTTCTTTTTTCAATAAAACCGTCCAGCTCACATTTTCTTAGTTACATTTTTCCCATAATCAAACAAGCAATCATGCTAGCTGAAACGATTACGTGGCTTTCGAATGATTTCAGTTAAAAAAATCCCGTGCTTGTTATGGGTTTTCACTAAAAATATTACCAATCGTTCTTCCAAGTTATAATGCATCACTTTCGTAAATATCTGTTTTGTAACTAAACAAATATCGAATGCAGCCGACTCAACAACTTATCGAATATGACGCGTTAAAATCCAGGTATTTCTGTCATGTGTAGATGTGCAAAGAGGTGAACATAAGTAATCATGGTATATTAGTCTTTGTGACCTGACCATCAAACGAATTTAAGCAAATTTTTGAGTTTTGTTAACCAGATGCATCCGTCCCAAATCTCATTCTCGACATTTGACATTCGAATCGCGGCCTAAATTCCAGACTGAATCAACAACAAATGGTCGCTCCGGAATTTCGCTGAATATCTTAGTCTGTAGACCATAGCAATCTGATATTATTAGGTACCTACATATAGGTAATTTGACAACAGTCAAAGACCGAGAAAATATTGATTACTGGTCATATTGTAGACAGCTCTAATTAAGTACAACTTGATAATCGATATCAGAACGCGATATATTTATAAACAGAGCATATGTTGCCTGCTGTTGCCTTTTTTTCGTTTTTTTTTGTGCGTGTAAAAAACCCCCGTCGGGCCGTCACCCCACCGGGGTTTTCAGTGGGGCGGTGTGTCGGAATCGAACCGACTAAAACCACACGGTGTGCCGTACTGCGCCTTAAGTAGGAGGGATCCGGGAACAGCTTTATTACGACATCCGGAAGTGCCTGCTGTTGCCTGCCCTAACCCCCCTCCCCCATCCCTTACTCATACCTTAAAGGCCGGCAACGTACTTGTAACTCTTGAGTTGCAGTTCCATGGGCGGTGGTAGTGACTTACTTTCAGGTGACCCATCAGCTCGTTTGCCCCCTATCGCATAAAAAAAAATAGGGTACATTATTTCATGTTCTGCTGGTTTGGCTTCAGATTAATAATTTAAACGTATGTAAATATTATTATTGTATTTAAATTAGTATAGTTAGTCAGATATGAACATATCCCTATTAAATATTAAGGTCTGACTTCATAATCACGACGTGTTTATCGTATTTGTAGTCAAATGACCAGCTTTATGTAAATGCAGCCTTAGGATGTAAAATAGTTATTATTTCATTACCTCTTTTTAACAATAAACAAAAGAATAAAAGAATCGCGTGACACGCAAGTATTTATTAAAAACATGTTTTTTTTTGGAGTTTACTCCTTAAAAATCAATTTTCATATAAGGCGCCCGGTATGAAAAAAAATTAAGAGTATCAGAGTATAATTTAGTGATCGGAGGGCAGCGCTTTGTTGTGCTTTTTGTGCTTTATTGGAGCTTACCCCTTATCCTCGACGCGTGTAAGTAGATATGTGTATATAACTTTATGTTATATAATATATACTATACAGCGTCCTCGGTCGTCAGTCGTGCGTCGGAGCTGACACACCTTGTTTTTTTGTTGTCATTTATATAATTAATCTAACTTTTAATAATATTTTTTATATTTCATTTAAATATATCCTTGTCACAATCATACCACAGATCGAATACAATTTAGAAGGAGTCACTTCAGCAATGTTGGAGAGTACGTTATGAGCTGTGATGCAAAAAGCCTTTTTACTTTACGTGATACTTATCGCTATACTAAAGATATGTATTTATTTATCCACACAGTTTATAACGCAAAAACGGTATATTTAAGCATTTTGAATGGCCTGCTAGCTAGTGGTTAGTGATCCTGACTGCTGAGCCAGAGTTCGATGCCCACCCAGGACTAATAATTGTGTTATGAACACGATCATTTCTTCTGCGTCTGGGTGTAATTTATCTATAATATTTAGGTATGTATTTAGAGATATATAAGTATGTTTATCAGCAGTCTGGTTACCATAGTACAGGCTCTGCCTAGTTTGGGATCAGACGGCCGTGTGTGAAATGTGTCAAGTTATGATTATTATTTAAATTTAGTACACCAGGGAGGGACGTCCCACATCACACTTCCAGTCTGTGGTTCCTCTATATCTACTGGATAACTGGAAAACTAGCTTGCTAATTGGCAGGAAATATATCGGGTGACTCTAGTACTTACTACACCACTGTCATTAGTAATCACTGTCAAGCTCGAAGGTATGTTACTAGATAATATTTAGTACAGAGTAGCTAGCCATATGCATGTGTTGCTACGTAATGTTGAAAGTTATCGGCTCCTTATGCGCGTGCGCATCACTTATCTGCTCCAGGTCTATTAATATTACAAATTGTGAGATTAAATTTGCATCAAGATTACATTCACTTTAATTTAATACAACTTTTCCACGAAGCACCTGCCACTCGTATTTTTTTGTTCTAATACGATTAAATAAAATTATTTCGGGACGCAAATAAATATTCATTCAGCAATAACCGTTGAGATAATTTAACGATAACGAAATGCGTAATAAGGCCTCACCTACCGCCGCATTCATTGTCCACTATATCGTAAAAAGTTTCAATAAAGTACGCCATACTTCTGGACAATGGCAATTGTTTCAATGATTTGAATTTTATACAAATGCTATATATTCTAAAAAGTAATGAAACCTTCGAAGAGAGTCTGTAAGTTTTACCACGACTGAATTGTTTTGTATAATTTACGATAACTGCGACTGGGATCCTGTATACCTTTAATTTTGTGTTAATAAATGATACAATTTATATGTGTGTGTTCATCCGAAAAAGTTATAAACTAAACCATAATCATATACTTACGCTCACATTTACAACTCACACAAACAAACACATGCATTTTCGTTTTCGCGTGGAAATTACGCTTTTGATGACGCGCATTTTTATATACTTCTAAGTAAGCAAACAAAAACAGGAATAAGGCTGGTGTTACATGCAAGTTGACAACCCTATTTCCGTCCTGCTATGAAGCTTTGCAACCTTGCACACAAGCAGAAATTAATACTAAGAATTTATTTTGAGAACTATTACACCTATTTGTACATACTTTAGTCATAATAAGTGTGCCCATACTAAAGCCAAGCCATATTCATATATTCATAGGGGACATTTCACTGAGACACATCGCCCGAATTTCACGTGGTATAACTCTTCGTAGGATATTATCGCTCGATATTGCCTTCTCTATTTGTTCACATTACTCAGTTATAATGGAAATGTTACTCGAGGAGTTCCGAGTTAGTGTTTCGTGAAATACAAAGCAGCACTGTCAAGGCAAACGAAAATCGAGCGGTGCTCGCAGGTTATCGACTTTTGACATGTCCCGCGACCCGTAGATGTCGTTGGTGAAGTCGGGCGACATCGCGTGCAACGTCACGCGACACCTATATTTTGTATCGGGTGACAAGATTGCAGGACAAAAGTCTCCTAGTGAAAACGGGGCTTTAATTGATTAATACACAAGCGGTGGTAGATAGTTTTTCGCCAGGTAGTAATAATAACCAAACCAAGAAGTAAGATTCTTAGTAATGATTATCGATCAGTCAAGAACATTTATATTTATAATGATCATAACACTACCATTGATGAAAGAAATATACAGTGAAACAGTTCCTTGAATACAAAAGTTAGTACCGCGTTTGGTATTCTTACCCAATACTTGACTAATTGCTCTTAAAATGCCAAGCTCCGATCTCACACGGACCGGGGGGATAAATTAAACGCACTGAGTTAACGAAAGGCTCCCCGCAGCCTCATGAATTGTTAATACAATTTTAATTAAACTTCATAAAATTAACATTGGGTATCGCAAAAAGCCGACACTCTCAGTCCTTCAACTCGATTTGACGAATCATTTTTTTATTCAACGATGCGAAATAATTGAATGTCTCTGGGACTTTGAGCGAATAAAATGTGTATGGTGTTGATTAGATTTCATTACAAGTGATTAAGTGAGTAAAATATGGTGTAGCCAGCGGAACGGATATGCAAATTTGTTTGTTGAAATAAATTATTTGCTTTATATGGGTTTCCTCTTGGAAAGTAACGTCGGTTTCGAGAATACATTAAATTCTATTCGTATTAATACGAAAGAAAAAAACGGTGCGTTTAGTACGTGCTGTAGGTGTGATTTTTGATGTATTATTTTTATAATTATTCGCTTTCACTTTTTTTCATCCTAATCTTAAGCAATATTATTGTAAGTTTGTTTAAGGCGTCCATTAGACGTTATGCAAACGTCAATCATTACCTAAAGTCATGATTGATGAAATAATATTGTGCGAGAGCCATGCTTCGGCACGTATGGGCCGGCTCGACTCCGCTCGATACCACGGCCTCACAGAAAACCGGCAGTGAAACAATGATTGTATTGCTTTTCGCCGCGTGAGTGAGGTTACCGGAGGCCCTAACCCTTCCCTCTCCCCTATTCCCGCCCTCCCCCTCTCCCTCCTCTCCTCCCCTCTAATTCCCCTCTCCCGTCTTCCCGCTCTTCTCCTATTCCCACCTTAAAGAGCGGCAACGCAATTGTGACTCTTGAGTTACAGGTGCCCATGGGCGGCGGTAGTCATTTACCATCAGGTGACCCGTCTGCTCGTTTGCCCCTATACCATAAAAAATAAATTAGAATAATACCGACATTATAATCTCATCATGCAACCGTCAATCACTGTGTTAGACGGTAGCTTATTCGTCAATCACCGTTTTGATTGAGGCAAAACTGACAGCTAAACCTACCGTGTAATGGGCGCCTAACGCTTTCACGTCTTAAGTATTTAACCGATTCTCGTGAAATTTGACATTAACGTTGAAAAAGGACATAAGGTTCCCGCTTTACCTGAATTGGTTAACAAAGTTACGTAAACGTGAGCGAAACCGTGGCTAAAAGCAAGTAGGTGATATTTGATGTTTTTTTCCTGCAGTTGTATGTACAGTTGGCGTAGCGCAGCGGTAATGCATTATTTTGATTGGAATGTCAAGGGTTGCGGACTCAATTCCCGCTCAGTACAAATATTTGTATGCATGAATATGTCTGTTTGCATTGGTCTGGATGATTTCTATACCTGCATAATAATGTGTTACCTAAAAAAATATAAAATAATTTTTAATCGTGCTTTACAACCTATAATGCAAGCTATCAAGCTATGCTGAGTTTGGGTCTAGGTAACGTTGTGTGATATATTCCAGAATATTACTATTATAATGTTGGACTGCAAATATAATAAATTATCCAAAGAACTTTTGGAGCTCAAAAGATACAAAACCTGTGCAGTAACAAGAGTCCTCACCGGACACTGCAAACTGAACAAACATATGTTCAACCTAAAGTTAGGCGAGAACACAATATGCAGATTCTGTCAAGAGGCAGAAGAAACTGCATTGCATATTCTACGCTCTTGTGGCCCACTAATGCGGCACCGAAGTATTAACCTAGGGTTACACATCATGCAACCGCAGGAAATACAAACAATCACTGCTGATAGGATCTGGAGGTTTCTCGAAGCCATAAGTCTGAGCAGTGAACTGTAAAGCAAAAGTGCGCTACAAAAGACCAGAAATGGTCGAGGTGGCACTAGGCACTTAAAACAATAAAAATAATAATCGACTGCAAAGTTATTAATAAAAACTAAACTATCAAAAAAAGTAAGAATGCCGTAGAAGTAGACCTACACGAATATTCTTTTGTACTGCGCTAAAAATTACCTCCTTGTTTTTAATCTTATAAAACATGATGGACACGAAAACTTGGAACAGTTTCGCAATATGAATATATAAGCACATTACGAAACTGTTCTGAGATAATAAACAAGATAATCCCACATAATGTTAGTGAAAGTACTAAGACCGCATGACGAAGGTTCTGTACTTTGACCGGACAATGTGAATGTTTGAAATAATGACCGCTGATTGTAATACAATCGGATACGGCTCGGATACACGAGGATCAAGTCAGGAGTTCGCAACATTTTGTAACGAGTCTTTTAAAAGTAGATTACAAGGTATTCTTTTAAACACGCTTTCCTTAGCTTCACTTGTAACTATGTAAGCGAATCTTGGAAGTCAATTTTAACCTACTTTTACTTATCGTATCGAAATGAAACTTTGTATGTATATATGTAGTTCATCTGAATTTTAACTGAAAATTATAGTATTGCCATCTTACAATACTATAATTTTATATGTGTAATTCGAGACTTAATCGCGATAATATTCCACAATATTGAGTCTACTCGTCTCAATTCGATCGAAACGTCGGGTAACCAAGAGGTATTGTACCTTTTAAATATTATCGCGATTAAGTCCGGTAGTGGTCGAGTTTGAACCTACAACCACTTGACCGTGCGTCCGATGCCTCAGCTCATACGCTACCGTCGCACCCGATAGTTATGCAATACAAATTAAAATAAGTAAAAAAATATGAGGTACTTTATTAATGTATGTTTACGTCGACATATTTGACGCAGTTGTACAACATTAGACTCCAACATCAGTGATCACCGGTTCGAGTCCCGCTCAGTGCAAATATTTGTTCGCATAAATACGCCAAACTGCATTGGTCTAAATATTTATAGTGAGAGTGAGAATATTTTGTACCCCTTTTTAAGCAAATTTCGCGGACAGAGGAATGAGAAATTTCGAATATCTAAAGTTTGTATTTGGAATAAGTGCAAAGCTAAATTTTTTGATCAATATGTGTTAAAAATATAAAAATTGTGCGAAAACGGCTAATCAACAGAGGGCCCGTATATATGTTAACTTGTCATGGCGGAAAGTCTATACAATCACAGTTAAGTTATAGTGGGCACCGATAAAAAAAAACATTACAAGTTAATGAATTATGGTCGATATTCGACCATAATTCATTATTATTTCTCAGTATTTAACAGCGAGCTTAAGGGTCTATTTAAAAATTTCTTATTGGAACGCAAAATGTTGTGCACCCCTAAGCCGATGACATATCTCTAAAATCTGAAATGTCATCAGCATTCCGAGAAACTGAGTGACCCGACGCCGCTATGTGACCGGCCGTATCTGTTGCACGTGCCCAAATTACTTACATATATTATGTAAAGTAGGTTAGGCAAAACATTAAAACTTAACATATAAGTATATTTATGTACTAGCTACCCGGCCATGCGTTGCTGTGGCTAAGTAATTTGCAATAAATAAGCATACTAGCCTTCGAACGCTGATCTCTTCACGGTGACGTTAAATGTTCGATATAGGCTTGTTTTTGAAGAAAAATTCTTTGTACTTCTTTTTTAAGATAATTTCGCGCGCGGAGGAGTCTGATTTTAGGGATACTTAAAGTTTATAGGTAGAAGTGCGAAAAACTAAAAAAAAAAGGTCTGTATGTGTGAAAATTGCTACAGGTGTCCAGTCTATATGTTGACTTACGGTACAGTCTATATGGTACGGCAAGTCTAACAATGACAGTTCAAGTTATACTAGATAATGAATTAACAAAACGTTCAACACTTAATTAATTATGGTCGACACTCGACCATCTCTGGTACATTTAGAGGGTACATTTGACAATGGAACACTTATAAGCATGCAAATAAAAGGAGATATTTTAACCCCCGACGCAAAAACGACGGGGTGTTATAAGTTTGACGTCGATGTCTGTGTGTGTGTGTCTGTCTGTGGCATCGTAGCTCTCAAACGGATGGACCGCTTTCGATGCGGTTTTTTTCATTTGAAAGCCAGTTTCCTTGCGGTGGTTCTTAGTTATGTTTGGTTGATATCGGTGCAGCAGTGTAAGAGTATCAGCTCTTTTCCAAAATGATGTAAGGCATTTTGTAATCGTTGAAGGAGTTTTCGAGTCGGGGGTGTTTTAAATTTAAAATATATTATTTTATTTAAAATATATTAGTTATGACTGTTTCAATTGCAAGGCATTATTACCTCAGTTTCGTTAATGTTTCATGTGAAGTTAAAGATTTTAAATCGAACATATTTTGTAATTATTACATTTTTTTATTGAGAAAATCTATAAAAAATATCTTTAACTAAATGCTAGTCATGCACGTTCAGGGTTTTAAGTAAGGGATTGTCTATTAATCACGTGAGGCTCGAAAGGGGGAAGGGGATTCGGAAAAAATCACGAAATATCACAAGGGGGAAGGGGGAGGGGTAGTGAGTTATCGCGTGTATTTATTTTTTCGTAAAACGCGCTGTTTATCTGTATTTAAAGATATTATTCTGAAATTTTTTTATAATTTTTTTTAAATAAAAAAATACACGTGATTTTGGCATATCACCAGGGGGCAGGGGGGGGGGTAAAAAAGTTGCGAAAAAATACATCACGTGATTAATGGACGGCCCCTAAGTGCAGCGGCCCGCAGAGGGGTTATTCACGCGTTTTCATCCCTATCCCTTCATCAGTCTTTGGTAGCCAATACACTATGTTGGTTGGTTACGTAGTGCTAAATAAATGTGATGGACTGTAGGTTAGTGGTACTTTACGAGTCGGACCGCTACAATTTGCCCCGTAAAGTAACCGTAAAATATCCGGGATCTAGGCGCATATTGGGAGATACATATGTTTCACAATGGACTGTGTACTGTAGTGTGAAAAGGTCGGTCATTAAAGTAATACTTTCAAATTAAAACATCATTAAATCTTCGGTTAATTAAGTTTACAAGTTCCGCAGGATGCAACATATTTAATTAATGTATTATTATTATGTGTGTATCTAGAAACAGTAATACGTGGTTCCAAGATACTAACCTCAACTTAACTTAATTATATTTTACTCAAACGCATGTGTTAAAACTGAAAAGAAAAGTAGAAATAATAAAGAACGTTGGAAGAGTATACAATAGACTTATGTTATTATTATTATTTATAATAATAATGGTAAAAGCTTTATTGTCAAAGCCTTTCATGACACTAACACCTATGTTACTTATGACAGTGCGTCCATTAAACAGTCTTGCCAGTCTTTCATTAGCGACCGCTAACAATGCCTGTAAAACGCGATATTACACATCGATATTCGTTACATAAGGTAAAGTTATGTGGTAATAGGTTTTGGAGCGCTATGAATATAAAATGTTATTTATTTAAAGAAAAATAAAGAATTGTCACTGACATTTTAAACTTAGCCATATCAACCACATTGTATGGTCTTTGTATCTTTTCCTTTTGGCTCAGCTCAGAGAGATAGATGAAACGTTTTAGTTAATGTGGCATTTCCACTAAGCCGCGCCGAGCGCCGATTCCCACCTGGGACAAAATATTGTCTTAGGTGGGAATGACCTATAAACAGTTGTCCCGAGTCTGAGTGTTCTTTGTGTCCATTGTTTTAATGAATTTAATATGACCTCTGACGTACGAACCTCTTTAAAAAATACATCCTTCTCACCGGACAAGAGATAACTGTACTATCAATATTGTTATTACTATAAATCTTTTAAAAGAAAGCCGAGGCCGTACCATAATTGATTTTTAATTCACCCTGCATATTGGCCGGTATGTTGCCGTTTGGAAACCTGATAAGTGAAATCAAATATTCCAAAACACAAATTAATAAATAGATTAGTTAATATTACGCGAGGATTATTATTGTCCGTATGAGGGGCTCGTGGCTAAGTGTTAACCGAGTAGGTTAGCACATTACAAGGCTAAGTAATACAAGCCAGGTCAGCCTTAAGATGAGTGACGTGAGTTTTTAACGCATTGAGACCCCTCCGTGTTCCTTACGCTCCGTGCTCCAGTACTTGGGTTGTGGAGGTCTGATGGCAGTCGCTTCACGTAAAATATCCAAGTTCGGCCGTATCGTAGTTAGACTGAAAGCCGACCCCAACTTAGTTGGGAAAAAGCGCGAAGGATGAGGGGGAGATTATTGTTAGTATTAGGCACTTATAATCATTATTATTCGGCCGGGTAGTCTGAGGCATCTATGTCCGGGACTTGACTACGATTGGCTAATTGATACAAGTATGTAGTGGTTAAATACTACAGTCAACCAATTACAATATGATCAACTTGACAATGATGATCACAAACATACAAACATGCAGGCACACACACGTACATGTACTCTTTTTTGGTTTTGTTTATTATTTATTCTCTTATGTACCAAAATTGTTTCTACGTAGCTATTGAGCTTGTTACATGGCTTCCAAGTGGAAGAAAAGCTGGTGATTAAAAGGGCGGCAACGCACTTGTGACTCTTGAGTTGCAGGTGCCCATGGGCGGCGGTAGTCATTTACCATCAGGTGACCCGTCTGCTCGTTTGCCCCCTATACCACAAAAAAAGAAAAGTTCTTTAGGCACATTGGGCACTTTTGGTACGAGGAAAAGCACTGAAGTCGCGTGACCGTCACGCTCAGATGACAGATGTGTCAGTTATGTTTTTATTTTTGACGTACAGTCCTACCACTGACAATTTTTTTTTATAAGTATATCAGCCACCATTTTGCTGTGGCTTGTGTTTATTTATTGCATTGGTAATTTGGTTGAAGCTGTTATGGTTACATGTCACACTACGTGGCTTTAACAAAACTCATAAATATGTTAGGTGAGGGGTCTCAAACATCCCTTATGTTAAATGTTAAATGTATTAAAGCAAGTCAATAGTTTAAAATTGCTCAATATCCCAGATGCGATATCTGTAAAACCAGAATACACGGTCGGTGAATTTCAATATTTGTCAATCTTTAAAGCCAATTGTATCCAGTTTCCAATTGTAAAATTAATCGAATATATGAAAGTGGCCTGTAAGCGGACCATTCAGCTGAAATTTACGTACTCAAAAAGCAGAATTGTAATCCAATTATAGGCCTGTTGGCCTAGTGGTTAGTGACCCTGACTGCTATGCCATAGGTCGTGGGTTCGATTCCCACCCGAGTTTGGGTGTTCTTTGTGTCCGTTGTTTGTACACGTATGTTTGTAAAGTCCCCCGCGACACAGGAGTAATTCCTAAAGCGGGAGCTGTCTTTTCAAAAAAAAAAAATTACTTATATAGACAAATTTTATAGTTAATTGAAAACTTGTACACTGTGTAGATTGTTATGCGTTCGAATTTTATATAGGAACATTATTTGTTTGATTTCTCCTTAACTCTTCTAAGTCTGTGTATAGTTACTAAAAAAACCAGAAAAGTGCGAGTGTCACTCGCGCATCGGGGGTTCCGTAAGCAAACAAACTTGTATGTAAATAGGACGTCCATCTCGGAAAATCAGTCCTCGAGGATTTCTGCCCGTTTTTTTTCAAAAGACAAACTTAACATTGCAGTTCTAAAGGTACTCTTCCATACATCGACAACCGCAAAATATAAGTTTATAATTACAAAAAAAAAGTGTTATGAGAACAAATTAACGACTTTCGGATTTTTTCTTTACTTGTGCTGTCAAACCTTGCTTCTTACCAAATTTCATGATTCTAGGTTATTGGGTCAAGTACCCTATAGGTTTTGATTTACCTGCGACACGTTCAAATTCAGTTAAATTTAAGGCTTAAGTGGCCGTATGTTTTCATTGCGTTCAATTAGAAGCTTGATTTTTTTACGGCTTCAAGGGACCGCAGACATAAGTATTTTATTTTAATTTCAACTAGATGCCTAATCGGGTTCCTAAGAAAAAAGGTCTTGACAGACAGACAGACCGACAATAAAGTGATCCAATAAGGGTTTCTTTTACCTATTGAGGAACGGAACCCTAAAAATGTATCTACTTTAGGCTTTTTATTTTTTGTTAATTAGAAGAATTTTAATTGTACATGTGAGAACTGTGTAGTCAGTTGCCTAGCAGCTCTGTGATTTTCTATTTTATTTTTGAACAATATTATGATACATTGCCCCCACAATAAATTACGCTTATAAGCAATGTAACAAGTACCTTGTAAAAAAACATGTTGAAAAAGAGTGTCCTTGGAGTTTCTTGCCTGTTCTTCTCCATAGGATCTACTTATTGGAACAGGCAACTAGCTTCAAGACCGACTTATACTGACTGACTCCTCCTGACAATTCAAAAATACCTACAATGGGTTTATTTGAAACAAATAATTTTGATTTTATCTGCGTTTTAGAACCCATAGTACATGTTATATATCTTAGGATATTAATATTATCATGATTATTAACTATCTGGCCTGTTGGTCTAGTGAGTTTGGTTAGTGACCCTGACTGCTGATCCAGAGGTCGTGGGTTCGATGCCCACCCAGGACCAATAAATGTGCGATGAGCGTGATCATTTGTTCTGTGTCTGGGTTTAATTTATCTATAATATGTATGTATTTAGTAATATATAAGTGTGTTTATCAGCAGTCTGGTTACCATAGTACAGGTTCTGCCTAGTTTGGGATCAGACGGCCGTGTGTGAGATGTCTCAACTTATTATTATTCATGTTTAAACTTTTTAATTTCTCTTTTTAAAATATTGCGGAAAGAGAATGAGGAGTCGTTTCCCTGTTTAAACCTCCGTATAGTTTGTACAAAATCAAAAAGTAACCTAACAACAACTAAAAAGTCTTAAACGGCTATGTCCACTTAGATTCTAGCGTAGATCGGAACGGACATCCTCAAAGCACCCCGTTGAACTCTTTTAAACGACGCCGACTTAAAAAACTGCTACAACTGTAATCCTTCAAGACTTGTCATTGAACTTTAGTCCTTATTGTCTTAGGAATAATGTTTAGCAAATATGTATTAGTGTTTGGTACTGTGACGGAAGCGGTGCGGCCTCGCGTTGGTGTGTGGTACAAGTAAAAACTTATAGATGGAGCTTTAAGTAATCACAAATTCTTATACCAATAAAAATGGAACTACAATTATGAATATGATAAGTATTCATGAAGAGCTTGTGAAAAGTTTATACTAGTTAAAAGACTTTAAATTTTCTAACCGCTTCCAAAAAAGGAGGAGTTGTCAACTCACCGGGGTATTTGTTTTTTATTACCAAATTATAATGACACTTTTATATTGGATTGTAACAAAATGGTTAAAGCAAACTTCTAGTCTTGATTTAAGCCACTGAAGTCAATGGTATACTTAAAATTTTATTTTAGATAAAATTTATTTAGTAAAACTATAAGATCAATAATTTATATTTAACTAGGTTTTGCCCGCGACTGCGACATTCGCATTTATAATATTACGTGTAGATGATAATGATTACCAAATACAAATATAATATCAATAACAAAACATAAATTATCATGTATGGAACTATAGTTCCGTCAGCTAAAGGGCATTCAGCCTAAGACGATCTCTTATAACTTGCACCCCTCACTTAGTGGGACGGCGCACGCGCCGACGCGGAAGTGACGTCACGGCGCGCCCCGTCCGCCGCGTTATCTCGGCCGCGCGTGCTCCATTTATCGATATCTTTCCGCTCAGGGGTCACTGGACAGTTTCTCCTACATACAGTTTTTGTGTATGGGTATGACTAGCCGTTGAAGTCTTAATAATGATAATAATAATAAAATGGGGTTAAATTGTGTAAATAAAGCTTAAATTGAATCGAGAATGAAGAACCTGGGTTAGACAGCACGGATGGCGCAATGCTTTAAGTGGTCGGCACTACGCCGCGTCGAATGTTGTGGGTTCAAATCCCGCATGGGACAAAAAATTGTGTGATGCACAAATAATTGTCCTGACTGGGTGTTCTTTGTGTCCGATGTTTCAATGTCTGTAAAGTCCCACGCGTCACAGGAATCATTCTTAGTGCGAGTTCTCTTTTTAAAACGAAAAAAAGAAAGAAAAATAAAGGAAGCTGGTCGATGCTGTGGATTTGCATATGACTCCTTGTCCGATTTTTCACGATGTCCGATATAGAGCATACTTGAAAAAAGGTGAAAAAGCTGAGTAGAACTGAGACTGACAGTTTGTGCTGGTGTGTAGGACAATTATATCTCAATAGGAAGCAGAATACGGTAAATGATGTGCGCCTTACGCCGTCTGGTATTGCGAGATTTAAACAGCGGTGATAACTCATCATCAGATAGATGAGTCAGAGTAGTAGTAGAGAGAAGCTATGCTCGCAGCTTCACTTGCATTATATAGATTTTGTCATGAATACAGTTTGCAAACGGGAACAGTACATTACAGTCGTTTTCTGTACCCCTGACAAAGTTTAATACAAATTTCGTGATTATACATATACGATACGTCCGTACGTACGTACACATTCGCATTTATAATATTAGTAAGAACTAGTGCCATTCTACTCAAGGACTCATCGATTGGCAAAATAATTATTATATTTGATGTCGTCTCGTTGTTGTTAAAATTTTTACTCTCGCAAATTACGCCTACACTGCAATTTGCGATAACACAAAAAAATAAGGCAACGAACATCATTTTTGAACAAAATTATAATTTAATTTGTGTTTTTGTGTAAGGTCAATTTTAAATATTTGATTGTTCAGCTGTTAATTGGAATGCCATTCATCTTTGAATCGGTTGGAGTAAACTTGACAACACCCACGCAATACAATTCCTTTTATATGATTCAGTTTTTTGCATAAGGCCACAGTAATGAGCACAATATATAAGATTTTTTAATCATTCCAAAACATATTATAGTACCAATATAAAATAGAAAGAGCAATATGACCTTAATAGTTATAAAACTGGCGAAATGTTTTCTCTTTATGACGCTGAAACAGAACGGAGTGTGCCTGAAACACGAAAATAGGTCTCCATATAAACCATGACCGAAAGTATATCCTGCGAAAAGTGCTATCCCTTCGGGGTTATAAGGCGTGAATACATAAAAACAATTGCGATGGTACTATCTCACACTTTCACACTTTTAAAGATTTTGAAGTTCAGCAGCGCGCAACTGTTTTTGGATCTTATCGGGTTCTATTAACATTTTTTGATAAGTCTATCTGTATATGTGGTTTGAACCATATAAAGTACTGACTTGAACGTACTCCTAACACACTAGAATTTGTTGTTGAGGTTAACAACAATTCTAGAGAATTGTCTGCTTCGACAGTACGACACTTTAAATTTTTTTTTTCTAAAAATTTAATTAGTAAACACCAGTGCAATTTTGTACGTGATAAGTGAAAATACCCTACAAAACAGCAGTAGTAACTTTAAAAAATCATTCTTAATTATCTCGCGTCTTCTTCCCGATAGGCTTCATGTTACCACCTGTCGGTCTGTCGCGATTGAGCGATAACCGAACCAGTCCAGGTTGTCAATCTGAACACCACTGTACTGTACTACTCGTTATTAACATAAATATTGATAATATTGAGAGTGTTCTTGGAAATCCTGTAATTAATCGCGATGCTACTTCGAGGTTTTGATTGACAATGGACTACTTAGGTGACAAAATGTAGGTTTTTGAACATTGTGGTAATCGTAGTTGAGAAAAAATTGCCTTGCAGTTTGTCATTTTGTTGAAAAGGCAGCAATAATATTTTGTTACGTTACCACCTAATATATAATTTAAAAACGGTTAACGGTGTGAGATCTATTCGACATAGAAACGTATGAAAACTAGTATTTTATTTTTCCTCCTTTCAATAAAATTACAAATTATGCGAATTTGTAATGATATTTAAAAGCAAGAAGAAACTAAAGGATTTAATAAGCTAACAACGTAAAGCTTTCTTCGATTTAATTCTAGTAAATTTTATTTAAATGCAATATATATTCGCTACAGAAATGTAAATTTTATTAAAAAGTGGCTAAGCCACTGGTATGGAAATTTTCGAACCGAACATTTTCTCTTTTCTAAATACAGATAAGTTATCTTTCTTTGAATATAATTTATCTTCATGATGCGAGAATATCAAAATTTTGGGGTTTATTATGATAACGATAAAAGGCATAGTGATTCATTAACAGGTGCCCATGGGCGGCGGTAGTCATTTACCACCAGGTGACCCGTTTGCTCGTTTGCCCCCTATACCATAAAAAAAAATTAACCAAGAAGTTGAAAGGGTGTTTTATTACTTTATCTGTGCTTGTGTGTCTATCTGTGGCTTCGTAACTCCCGAACAGAATAACGATTCAAATCATAAATATGAAAGTGAAAATTAGTTAAATCGGAACTGTTTTACTTTATTTGTTCAATCGATTTGATATTTGGTCTATTTAGAAATCGGATATTGGTATTTAGTTAATATTTTTTTATAGATGAAACGATACTGACCAGCCTACATTTTAGTAGGTGCAATAGTACAAATCGATAGTTCTGTTAGAGTTTGGAAGGTTTAGCTTAGTTGACATATTAGAAATTGATACTTGTAATTTATTTTTTTATGGTATACGGGGCAAACGAGTAGACGGATCACCTGATGGTAAATGACTATCGCCGTCTGTGAGCAACTGCAACTCAAAAGTCACAAGTGCGTTGTTGGCTTTTAAGGTGGGAGTAGGGGAAGGGGGGAATAAGGGGCGAGGAAGGGAGAGAAGAAGAGGGAAGGGTTAAGGCCTCCGGTAACCTCACTCACTCTGCGAAAAGCAATGCAATCATTGCTTCACTGCCGGTTTTCTGTGAGGCCGTGGTATCACTCCGGTCGAGCCGGCCCATACGTGCCGAAGCATGGCTCTCATGGATACGTTTATCGCACAATATTTTTTATTGCAAGCCACAGCAATGCGTAGCCCGGCAGCTTGTTTAATATAAAACTACCTTAAGTATGACATTAAAATCACCAGTAGCCAAATAATTTACTAGAAAAACTAAAATACCTATATTTATTTAAATGAAACGGCTGCCTTCAAACATTATTTTGTATCTATAAATCACATTTGGTGTACAAAGATTAAAGTCTAGACACCCTGATATTGCAAATGTGTTTACCAACTGAAGAGAGACATGCTTATATCTATTGAAATGTGATAAAAAGAGACGTAGACAGTTTTACTTTATCTGTTCAAATCTTTAAGCTTCAAACCGATAACATAATGTTATCCCTGTTACAGAATTTTGAACTTAATTATGTATGAGTTAAAGTTTTAATTTAGAATGTGCGTGTGAAGTGTTAAGTGAAATCTAAGTATGATATCGGTGGGCTTAGTAATAAACAGTGCTAATGTTAGTACCTACGCATGAGCGTAGATCTAAGAGATATGGTCGCAACGGCGCCTAAGGAATAAGGCCTGGTGTGCACTAATGGGTTGATGTTACCAACACAATATATGTAAGTGTATTTCCTTTTTTTTTGCTTTTTTTTTTTTGAAAAAGACAACTCCCGCATTAGGAATTACTCCTGTGTCGCTGGGGACTTTACAAACATAGAAACAACGGACACAAAGAACACCCAGACTCAGGTGGGAATCGAACCCACGACCTTATAGGTCGTGCGTGGATAGCGGTCAGGGTCACTAACCACTAGACCAACAGGCCAGTCAAGTAAGTGTATTAGAACGAGTAACACATTTTTTTTTTTTTTTACCAAATTGAAAAGATGTTAGTTGATTTCTGTGTTTTTGTTTTTCCTTAATTATATTCAATGTTTACAGTTTAAAAGAACCTATTTACATTCAGAATTAGTTATCCAATTCATATCCTATAACCACCACTCTAATAACCACAGTTCTGAAGTTTTAATTAACTTGTTATTGCAACTTTCAAAACTTCAAAACAAACGCTCACGTCAACATCGCTACAAAGACGTCTAATGCCAATTACCACAGTGCCTGTTTACCCTAATCTTAACAGTTTAAATCTCAATTTATGAGCATAAACTATAAGCATGGTAATAGTTCAAGATTAGAGTCTGTTTGTTTGTGTGTTCTGCGCTATTACGTTGAAAATCGTCGGTTATTAAGAGGCAAGTATCCAAGATACTCGTTTATCTAGCAGATAAGTATTGAAGTGTAATCTACTGGTATGTTAAAACTCTCTTGTTTATAATCTTTGTGTGCTAACACGGTAGAATATTCTACTTGGACCATAGGCATTATTATTATTTGGCAATTGGTACTACGTACTAATTGTAATATGTTCCCTACAGAGGACGAAAAGAAGGGCGGCGTTTTGGTTTGCTTCTGGAAACGCTTTGTATTCCTTTAAATCCATATTAATACGTGAATATAATTCTTTGTACCATTTTTGAAGCAAATTTTGCAATGGACGAATGTGAAATTTGGAATACATAAAATTTATATGTACAATTAGCAACCAGCCCCGGCTTCGCACGGGTAGCAGAGACATCTTCAACAATCATCAACATGTGTCAAGCAATTTACACAAAATCTTAACAAATTATACACCTAAACCTATCATGAATCACTCTGTCTATTAGTGAAAACCGCATGAAAATCTGTTGAGTAGTTTTTCAGTTTATCGCGAACAGACAGACAGACACAGACGAGGCGGGGGACTTTGTTTTATAATATGTAGTGATATGTAGTGATAAGTGCAGAAAGCTAAAAATTTTAAACCATATCTGTTATACATTGAAAAATTATGCGTAAATGGCTACAAAAAGCTACAGGGGTAGGTACAATATATATGATGACCTATCATGGTACTGAAAGTCTATACAATGATAGATCAAGTCATGGTGGTAATCAATCTAAAACAAAAAAAATTAATCATCATTTATTTGCAGTATCAGGCGATTTTTAGTATTTATAAAAACGATTATTATAATATAATTATCACATAATTTCTCTGGCATGTTTGTCTAGTGGTTAGCGATTAGAATTTTGTTCAAAAGCTTGTTTGTAGCTTCTCGCCCGATCAGCATGATTCACCGTGCGCTTGCGCTGGTCAAGGATGATACGTCACACCGCGGTAATTTTAACATTACTTACATTTGTATAAAGGTTGCGCAAATTACTCTTTTGTTGTAATCTTTTGTAATTTTGTAAGTCTGTCTTACATTTTTTTTACATATTAGGGTATATATTTTGCAGGAGTAATGGATGATAGATATTGTATAGTTGTAGTATTGCTAAAGGTTTGTCAAAGTGTTACTCAGTCTGCGTTTGTTTGTCAATTGCATAACAGAAAAATCCACTAACAATTTGACTAGCCTGTTTGTCTAGCGGTTACTAATCCTGACTTTTGACCCAGACGTCGTACGTTCGATTCCCACCCAGGACAAATAACTGAGTGATGACCATGATCATTTGTTTTGTGCCTGGGTGTAATTTATCTATAATATGTATGTATTTAGAAATAATTAGGTATGTTTATTAGCAGTCTGGTTACCATAGTACAGGCTCTGCCTAGTTTGGGATCAGACGGCCCTGTGTGACATGCCTCAAGTTATTACTATTATTGTTTCTGCGTATTTATGCGGCAAAAGAACTGACGCACTGCCCCAGTCAGCCTAATTCCCGTATATATAACGTATGTATAAAATTGTAAAAAAAATAAGTGTCGTGAAGCTAAATATAACAATACTTACAGTGTGAATAAAAATATGAATGGTCTGGTATATTATACAGGTGCAGCTTAATATGTAAACATTTTTGAAGTTATACTTCTTTTGGCGCGTTATGGAAAAATGATGAAAGTAAATTTTTACGATGCGGGCGCACACCGTCACGAAAAACCGACGCCCTGAAGTTAGCTAATCAACATTTTAGTTTTTCAAAGAAAGTTACCAACTTCACGATAGTGATAAAAATGATTTTTATATTTTACTTTGAGTACGTTTGTCGAATTTGAGGTTAGTTGACGGTATGTACTATTTATTATTACTTTATTAGTATGTATTATAGTTGCGCCCCGCGGTTTCACCCGCATAAGTCCCGATCCCCTGGGAATATCGGAATAAAAAGTAGCCTATGTGTTAATCCAGATCTCCATACCAAGAGATATCTACATACCAAGTTTCATCGCAATCGGTTCAGTAGTTTTTGCGTGACGCGTGAGAACAAACATCCATCCATCCATCCATACTCACAAACTTTCACCTTAATAATATTAGTAAGATAATTAATTTACTGTGATTAGAAGTGATAAAAATGGTTTTTACATATTACTTTGAGTACGTTTGTAGAATTTGAGGTTAGTTGACGGTATTAGTATGATATTTAAATAAAAGTATAACTTCTTACGTGCACTCCATACACACACTTTTTTCTCTAAGTAGTCAATAAAGATAACAAACTTAATTCAGATCCATGTTTTAAAACCAAAATCTTTTCTTACAGTACCAAGGATTTGATACACCTACACATGCGAAAGCGGCTATTCTGTTTTTTTATGTTATAGAGGGCAAAGAGCAGACGGGTCACCTGATTGTAAGTGACTAGGTGGTGGTAAGTGACACGATGGTAACGGATTAGTCATTAATTGAAAAAACAACACTGGTAGTCACCAGTGATGTTTTTTCAATTAATGACTAATCCGTTTTCTTCTCTGTCAACACACTCCTTAAAAACCCAAAAACCACAGTGTATTATCTTCTTAATACTTAACATAACTGTCACAACAGATGATGAGGGAAAGTTCGATAAATTAAAAAAAATTGCATCTGATAACGACAACTTGAGTTAAACATGAGACATCAAATCCGGTGGACATAACCAGTGCCAAGGTTCAATGAGAATTAATGAGCATTTGTCACGTAGGCCCAAATGAGCAGCCTTCGTGAAGTAACTTCGATTTTAACGCTCTTTTATTAGTTCGAAGTGTATGTAACGAAATCTGTTATTTTTAACCGACTTCAAAAAAGGAGGAGGTTCTCAATTCGACTGCATGTTTTTTTTTTATGTTTGTTACCTCAGAACTTTCGACTGGGTGAATCGATTTTGATGATTCTTCTTTTATTTGAAAGCTGGTGCTTCCCGTGTGGTCCCATTTCAATTTGTTCCAGTTCTGACAATGGCATCCATGAGAAAACCATATATAAGTCTGTTATGGAATAGTTTTTTTTGTTGAAGTCGATTTTTTTTTAAAGAATTATTACCAACTTAAAAGCATCTCATTGAATACAAAATTTGTACACGGGTCAAGGGCCGTTGACAATACAATAATATCATAACATGATCATCAGCATAAAAAAATTACCACTTATTAGTTCGATTTGTTGTGAAAGCGTGCTTTATTTTAGTTTTGTAAACTATAATTTTTTTTTTTTTATGATATAGGGGGCGAACGAGCTGACGGGTCACCTGATGGTAAGTGACTACCGCCGCCCATGGACACTTGCAACTCAAGAGTCACAAGTGCGTTGCCGCCCTTTAGGTGGGAGTAGGAGAAGAGGGGGAGGGGGGGAAGATTGGGAAGAGGGGGGAGAGGGGAAGGGCGGGAATAGGGGAGAGGGAAGGGTTAGGGCCTCCGGTAACCTCACTCACGCGAAGAAATGCAATGCAAGCATTGCTTCACTGCCGGGTCTCAGTGAGGCCGTGGTATCGGGCGGAGTCGAGCCGGCCCATACGTGCCGAAGCATGGCTCTCCCACATCTCACTCTTAAGTGGTTCTATATTTATGTATTCTATATTGTATATTTAACGCCGACTCAAAATTATTTAGGTATTTACACTTATGTAGGAGTTTAATTAGGCTAACAAGTTTATTTTTCACTTTTCAGTTCCTTTCTTCTTTCGTCGGTTTAATTGTTTTTTAAAACGTTTTATTAGTTTCACTAAACTATTATTCTTACTACAAATACAGTCAAAGAGCGCGTAATATTGTGCAATTTAGCATGTACATATATATATATTATATATCACACTCGGTCTGAAGGTTTCAAGATTGTTTTGCTCAAGAAATGAGGTTGCTTTTTATACATTACTAGCTGCTGCCCGCGACTTCGTTTTAATTTATCCCACTTGAACCGTACATTTTTCGTGATAAAAAATAGACTATGGCCTTCCCCATGATATAATCTATCTCCTTACCAAATTTCATTACGATCCGTTTAGCCGGTTAGTCGTGAAAAGTTAACAAACAAACAGAGTTACTTACGCAATTATAACTTTCAACTTATAGGGGTATAAATTCACACCATAAGTTAAGGGTGACTACACGTCTCTATGCAATTAAGAAACGAACATTTCTGTCTTCAATTGTTGAAATGACAATTGGTAGGAAAACATGGCCTTGAAAGCCATGTTTAATGCTCACGTGTAATGCTCATGAGCAATTTTAATTAAGCTAAGTTTTAATTAGTGCATACTTTTATAAAAACACTAGATTTTTCCTACCTAAACCACTGAGGTCGTGTACACTACTTATATTACAATGATAGCAGCACACAGCTAGAAAACCTGACCTGCAGCTTTTCATCACGAAAAAACCTTTAACGGGTAGCCGCATACAGAGTACATCTTCTTACGCACACATACGCACACCACATGTGTCGAAAACATCCATTCCTGCGCAACACGTTGCAAAAATCCGCCTCCACCATACTCTAAAATGAATTCTCTGCTTAAAACGATAAAACTGCGAAATTTTCGTATTTATAATAACAAGATATCGTCACTTATAGAGATATTTAGTCACATGTGATCACCGTATTTGGTATGTTGTTTTTATCTTGCCTTTTCCCGCTCTCTCATGTACACTGGTAGTGCACCTGTCTCTGTCTAATGACGTCACTGAACGGTAGTTGCGAGTGGTTCTACAGGGATCCTCGAGACACCTTGGAGGTAAACGCAATAGTTTTTTAATTGCAGAGGTTTGTTGTACTTGTAAATGACGCACATTTATCAGAAAACAGTCAACATTCCCTTATCATTAAAAATGACAGCTGGAAGTTGAACATTTCAAAGAAAAAAGATGCTTCTGTAATTCTTTGCGATGTTTACCGTAAATAATTGCAATTTATATGTCCTATCTTACCTTTTTGTTATATCTAAATGTTCGAGACATTCCTGTAGAATTGATGGAAGGAATATTGATGGTTGATACGATTTGAAATAAAGTAAATAATCTACAATTATGAGGCCTGCAATTACTGTACCAGGAGTCTAGATTTTGCTTGGTGATTCAACGGCAATACTGCTCGTATTCTGGAAATGTTACTATGCGATGATTATGATAACGAAGAATTTCATGACATCTGTTACAGTCATGTTAATACTTATCTAGTTTTCAATTTATAAAATTAGTTATTTTATTCTTTACTTTATCTAATATAGGGTGTTATAGACAGGTGTGGTCAAATTGTAGAAGCATTATGTGTAGCCGACAAATTGTTGACTTAGCTTGAAAAAGAAATTTTGACTTTTTTCTTCGGAAAATGTTCTGTTTTTTTTTTTGCAGACATTTTCTAAAAAATCTGAACATTTCATCAATTTCTTCGGTATTAAATACCCATGGTTTCATTCATGTCAGCTCTTATTTTCATAATAGAAGTTCCCGTACTAGGAAGTTTTCCCAGAGACTTCATACATTAAGGGACAAAAACAGACAATTTAGACTTAGGCCAAGTACTTGTATATGATACTTACTTATATTTGCCCCATGTGGGGATCGAACTAATAACACACGATGCAGTAGTTTTGTCAATATGAAAACAACATTAAAAGTTTTAATGAATCATACTTTTTTTAATATAAATATATTTTCCTCCATGCGATCAAGTCAAAGACGAATGCACACTGGAATTATTACTTAAAGTTTTATACAGATATTGAAATTAGAGAAAGTAGTATATATATTATGTAATACGTAAAAAAACCCGAAGTTTTGATATACGTGCACCAATCGTGGTATTTCAGGTAGAGCACCAGAAGTGCCGCATTGGCACCGAAGTATTAACCTAGGGTTGCACATCATGCAAACGAATGAAATACAAACAATCACTGCTCATAGGATCTGGAGGTTTGTTTGTTCTGTGTCTGGGTGTAATTTATCCATAATATGTATGTATTTAGAAATATATAAGTATGTTTATCAGCAGTCTGGTTATCATAGTACAGGCTCTGCCTAGTTTGGGATCAGATGGCCGTGTGTGAGATGTGTGAAGTTATTATTATTATAAGTCTGAGCAGTGAACTTTAAAGCAAGAGTGCGCTACAAAAGTCCAGGAATGGTGGAGGTAGCACTAGGCACTTGAAATAACAACACTCCCTTCGAAATTCGAAGACTCAATTCTGGCTGATATCAACATAAGCGAGCAAGGTGATGTACTACTCGTACTTACAACATCATTACTTATACACAAAACGTACCACGTACTGTCAAAGCTAACATTTTTGAATGCTCCAACGCTATTTGTCATACATCACATAGCTTTGTTTAGAATTTGTGTGACTCACGAAGGTTACTATTGTCACCATATGACAGCGAACATCAACTATAAATAATTTGATTTAAAAACCGCATTATTTGCAAGTGATGATTTATCGATTGCGCTGAACCTTTTTAACCTACTTTATTAACCCCGACGCAAAAAGATGGGTGTTATAAGTTTGACGTGTCTGTGTGTCGATTTGAAAGCGGTTTTTTTTGTATGAAAGGTGACTTGATCGAGAGTGTTCTTAGATATAATTCAAGAAAATCTCAGTTCAGCCGTTCGAAGATCATCAGCTCTTTTGTAATCGTTAAAGGGATTTTCGAGTCGGGGGTATTTTAAAATATAATAATAAAATAATATTAATAGAAACTCGGAACTCAAGCGATATAATCCACGAATTGCATATATTAGGCTCGCATCGGAGTACCTGCCTATGGTGAAGTTATTTGTTTTATGTCAGCTGCACTGTGAACCACGCATTGTAAATTCCAGCAGCCCCAGAGACTGGCGATCATACTCAAGAGCAGAACGCATATGGGGCACTTTTGTTTGTGTCATCGTACGATTGTGAATATCGTTAGTTGATAAACAATCTCGCGATATTATGAACTGACGAAATATTATTAACTGCACGTTCGTTTACAATACAAATAATCTATCAATACAAATGATCTATCATCAAATTGTAAACGAATCTGCAGGGTTCATATTCTGTCCGGTTTTATCACCCGTAAAATTATAAACCGCCTCTTTGGATTGGACGGTCTTGGCGGCCAGAATCCTGTTCTATATTCATCACTACATATTATAAAACAAAGTCCCCTGCCACGTCTGTCTGTCTGTTCGCGATAAACTGAAAAACTACTGGACGGATTTTCATGCGGTTTTCACTAATAGACAGAGTGATTCATGAGAAAGGTTTTGGTTTATACTTTGTACCCATAGGTAAATTTCAGGTGATGTTGTTTGTTCGCGATGACCTCCTAAACTAATGATCCGCTTTAATGAAATTTTGCAAGTTGTGTGCAGTTTGGTATAACTTGAGCGATAGGATAGTTTTTATCTCAATTTATAGTAACAATATTTTTTTATTCCAAATCACTTAGCTACAGCAACGCATGGCCGGGTAGCTAGTATATATATATAAGTATGTCTTCTATGTGCTATTTCATAAAAGGAAAAAAAAGAAATCAAAGTTGCCAAAAACAGTTGCATAAATACCTTCACTGGATGTCGTTTTTATTATCTCACTTTATTATAATTCACTTCAACACATAGCTTACAACCCTATATCAGAACACGGGCGATGCCAGTCGCGTGTCAATGTTAAATTAGTGTTGTGCGACCTCGCGTGTCGTCAGCCTCGGCTGTCGATATTTTATATCGATATTTACCGATGCGAAGCCAGAACTTATTGCCACCGATTGGCTGATAACAAGCCGATTTGTTAGCGACAATGTGTAGTGTTGTTTGTTTTCACATCGAGAGAGCAATCGATAGCAACTGAAAAACAGACCTTTGGACGATGTACAAACAAATTAAATTACCTAAATTATGAAAATTGAAGGTGTTTAAATAAGAATAATTTAAAGATATGGATACATATTTACACGTAATGCAACTTATATTTTACCTACTAGATATATTTGACACCAGATATACTAAATTATACTGTTTATTACAAAAAATAAAATAATATCATATTTTATTTTAGTAGTAAGGAGCATCTGCAAAGGATTAAAGAATGCACATCTGATAACAAATCAAAAAGTGTAGCGTGCAAACACCGCTGTGCAGTTCAATAATTCACATTGTACATCAAGATAGCAGTCAATAATATTTCAAAAGCGTCGAAATAAATTCATATTCATAGCGCACTTTTTATCGATAACAAGTCGCGTCACTGGTATCGAGTCGGCTCGTTAGGTCGTCGGTAATGTGTCGACATTTCTGTCGCCGAGTCGCGCGGCGCGGGTTAAACGCATCGTGTAGTTTACGATATAGACGCAAATTAGCAAGCGGCTCGCACGTAGCAGTTATGACTGTAAAAAAACATAATCGCACTCGTCTTTAGGTAAAGCAAACTGAAGAGTATTGATGATTGAACGTTAAATGGAAGCAGTAATTGTTTTCGTCCAAGTACGGTAGGTAGAATGAGACGTGAAGTTTCCCACCATTCGTAATGGACGTGTGTTGGTGGCACTTTAAGGAGCAAAATAGAAATATCTGTGGTTTCATTACGCGATTTTAAGAACACTTTAGTTACATGTTACGAGTGCCTTTTTAAGCTAATGAATGAATAGCCGACATCTTTGGTGACAATATCACAAGCACAATAAAATATTTGTTTTATTGGTCTTTAAATTGGGTAAGGTATAGATACCGTTATTTTTTTTTTCTAGTAAGTTACTGCATTCTCATAATCATATCAGATGTGGAATGTTCACTTCTGAGCATAGGCGTCTCTGAAAGACTTAAAGCGCTCTTCATCTAACGGCTCTTTGGTACTTTGACCAGGTTGTTGGTCTGTCTGGTGGGGGCACATTGCCACGCTTTCCAGTCTGGAAAGCGCAACGACTTGATTTAGTTTGTCGATTCGTGTAACGCAACCTTCCTCTCTACAAGAAACAAGATACATACATGTATATACATAGATGTGTATACATGTATGTATCTTGTTTCTTGCATGTATGTATAAACATAGATTTTGACTATTCAATGGATGCTTAAAAAATATTTTAATGTCGTATTTTATTTATCAGAGAGAGTTTTAATATTCTACATATTACAACTCTATTCTTAATCTTATCTGTTTTTAGACGTAGAGGCATTGATACTAACGACAAAATTAGTAGCATTTTTTAATACACCTTTCGAATGAAATGTTTTAACACACCTTTCGATATTAGATACAAAAATATCGGCAAGGTTTATCGTTCTATTCGATATTATCGATGTAAGGGTAATAATGACGATGGGACACGAGTGTAAAATAATCTAATTAACATGTAAATCGGTTGGGTTTCAAACGTCTACGTATAAAATGATCTTGATGGCTTTAGGTAAGTAAACCAAGAAAACTGTCTTTGTGTCACAAATTTTAAATAAAATGTGGGCAAAGAAGTTTTACACACCAAAATAGTCTACGATGTATGTATATGTATTTATGTGTCATCACCTCTAGTACTAAGTGATTCAAAACTTGGCTCAAATAGTACACATGTTTATTTCTCAAAATTTGTGGTTTAACAACCGTGACAACAAACAATTCAGAAAATCAAAGCCCTATGTGGAGGCTTTTCTCAGAATAAAGAAAATTATCAACTACTTTTGGCTGGCCTGTTGGTCTAGTGGTTAGTGACCCTGACCGCTATGCTTATAGGTCGTGGGTTCGATTCTCACCTGAGTCTGGGTGTTCTTTGTGTCCGTTGTTTCTATGTTTGTAAAGTCCCCGCGACACAGGAGTAATTCCTAATGCGGGCGTTGTCTTTTAAAATGAAGAAAAAACTTGTTATTTTATTCGAAGTATTGTTAATAAGGCTGCTCTCAATTCAGCCAACTTCATATACGAACACAAACAATAATCAATAAAAAAAAAAATGTATTGAAACCGTTAAAAACATATCATATCCCATAATTTCAGTACAATAACCATCACCTGTCACCAGTATTGATTGTAACTACACCATGTAATACGATACAAGACAATTGTTCATGATTCCATCGCGATACACACGTCACACAAACACCTTATCTGATAACTTATGTATTATAGTTCCTCGCAAGTAGCATTACATACGTTAAACGATAAGCATCGTTATGACGAAATCTGCTGCTCTGGACAACGTGTGAAATTAAAGGCAAAGATAGATGCGCCAGGTGAGACGAGAATTCGGTAATAATTGAAACTGACTAAATACAAGAACTAAAACGAAGAACATGACACTCAGTGAGTCCCAGACAAACATAAAACTGTGTTGAAATTGAATTTAATCACACGTGTATTGGGGACTTCTAATAAAGCGAGAGATGAGAGCAAAAAAAGACATACAGACATAAATGATCAATCAAGGCATCATGGACCTTAGCAACGTTAAGGGAGTTTAGGGAAGTTTAAATCAACATAGTTTGGGGTTTGGGTAATACAAACTTACAGGCTGGCTCCCCAAGGACATGCAGATTGTTGCATACCAAAATTCATTAAAATTGGTTCAGCGGTTTAAGCATGCAAACGTTACAGACAGACAAACCGATAGACAAAGTTGCTTTCGTATTTTTAATATTTGTTTAGATTTATTCAATCCAAACTGTAAATTTTGGCTGGCTCGACGAGGTCATGGTAGGCAGATTGTGTGCAATGTATAACATTCAAATGTGAAACTAAATACATCTTATCTTAACTACACATCTATAAATTAAAAAATTCTGTCTACCATATTTAATTTCAAAGCGATCCACATTGTGTTTGGTGAGAAGTTTTCACTTTTCATAGCATGCAAAGTATTTTTTTTTAATAAACAATTTTGTTTTACTATGAAAGATAATACAGCAGTTTTTAATAATGTTTAAAAGTTTGTGAGGCCAACCCGAGCAAGTCAACTACGAGGACTATGGCTGTCCAGATATAACACCCACATTTAGAACTTAAGCTGTTTATACATAGTTGTTGTTTGTTAATACATAGAGGGCGTTGATAGGTTTTTCTAAATCGCGCTATACTTTGGTTACGTAAGAATGTTTAGTAGTTTGAGAAATTATATTGTGTGTGAATCGTAGTCTGTGAATATATATTGAATAAGTATGCGAGTGGTATTATTCTCCGCCTACAGACTACTTTCGTTCAATGACTAAACTTCTCTCACGCAGAGAAAGTCCTTTGAACTTTTTCTGTACAGTATTGATAATATGAAGTTTCTAACAATCGTCCGACCAAATTGTTTGAGTAGCGAAAATAGCCTTTGGACAGGTTATCGACTCTTAGTCGTTAGTCAATATCACTTAAACCTACACAATACTCTTTCTTTGAATCGTCGAGGTGCGCGAGACTGTTGAAATATCTTATTTTCCCTTTTATTATAAATAAAAGCTGTTGTTCCTAAATTACTGTAACGGTTTATGGATGAAATATTATTGTGTCAACTTACGAGTTACGGATTGGTCAAAAGATATCCATGGGCGACGGTAGTCACCTACCTGATGGTGACCCGTCTGCTCGTTTGCCCCCTATAAAATGAAATGAAAAAACTATGACAGCTGTTTATCTGCTTACTGCTACGTTACGTTACGGTCATGGGTCATGGCGTCATATTCTATATTATATAGACTTCCTCCAGCACCTCCAGTTTATTTAACGTAAGAGGTTATTTCAAACTAGCTGCGGTTTCACGCGCGTAAGTCCCGATCCCGTTTGAATATCGGGATAAAAAGTAGCCTATATGTTAAGCCAGGTCTCCAGCTATCTACATACCAAGTTTCATCGAAATCGGTTCAGTAGTTTTTGCGTGAAAGATTAACAAACATCCATCAATCCATCCATTCTCACAAACTTTCACGTTTAAAATATTAGTAGGATTGAACCCTTAGCATTTGTGATTAGCGCTCTCAAATATAGAAATTAGTACCACCAGGGCGTTTTATTTTTTTGCAAAATCACTTTTTGCCAATGAGACACCTATATAGATAAACTTATAAAACAAAACCTTATCTAAATACAACTTTTGATCCAAATTATTAGAGCCTTTTCCGAGATACACGAAATGTAGGTACATATTTACATTACATATATTTTTACAAGAATTGCTCGTTAAAGTCGTTAGATTTAGTTTTATAATATTGGTATATTGTTTATTAAACTATACTAAACAATATATAACCGTACCAAATGTATTGAAAAACACAAAGAAGACATATACATCAAAATCTACGTAGGTATATTAAACACATATTAAGTATAAACCAATAAAATACTATATTATATAAACGGTTTTATTTCTATAGTCTGAAAGAAACTTATACTTGATACACACGTATCGTTTTTTTTTATGTCATAGGGGGCAAACGAGCACACGGGTCACCTGATGGTAAGTGACTACCGTCGCCCATGGACACCTGCAACTCAAGAGTCACAAATGCGTTGCCGGCCTTTGAGATGGGAGTACGCTCTTTTCTTGAAGGTTTGAAGGTCGTATCGGTCCGGAAATACCACAGGCGACAATTTGTTCCAGACATTGGTTGCTCGAGGCGAAAAAATTCTGGAGAACCGAACAATAGTGGATTGCCAATTATTCAGGTAATGGGGATCAATGTTTTGTCGCGTTGAAATATGGAATTTAAGCCTATTTTTACATCTGTCTAAAGACTATTGAAAGAAACACGCGTGATCTATGTTAATTACACAAAAGCAAATATTATTGAAATTATTAATAATTAATTGCATGTAAAAGCATGAGTTCAGGTTCTATCATATTGTAAATATAGGTTTAGTTTCACTCTTTTCATTTTACACTCCGTAATAAACTCCCACCAGACATTCACGCAATCACCAATTTACATACATGCCTACAACACACCTATATTTAAAAACCAGACAATTTACGTTACGACTGCTCTATCGTAATAATCTATAAAAATTAAACAAAAATAACACGTTAAAACGACTATAACTTTCGACCTTACAACTTTCATATTAAGATTGACGTGATATGCACAGAAAAAAATTGTTAAATGGCGACCAAAGTTATCCTTACAACTCTGGAACTGTCCTGTTTTCAAAAAAGACTCTTATCTTTTAGTCGGTAGCGTTGATTTTTGTTGTAGTGGTTTGTGATCAAGGTATCTGCTACAATTTAGTGTACAAAGTGATGAGATTAATTATAAAGATGAATCTACCGCGACTGGCTGCGCGTAACGGTCAACGTTGACAGGCGAAATAATGCGCTTAGTGGAGAAATGGGCTCACTAATTAATTTCTATGAACCCATTAAAAGTGTCATTTATGACGTCAAGTGAATCACGTTTTATTTTGTTTAAAGATAACGAATTCGGATATTTTTGCGGTCTCTAGTGATCCTAACTAAAGATAGGATCCGACTTAAAAAAAAGAGCTAAGATTTATTGTAACATGAGGTCGGTCGTTTCATATTATTTTATGATGTCGCAGAAACGGTTTAAGGTATAATTTCGTTCTATAGCTGAATAGTATAGCTACTTAATGGAAGACGACAGATTATTGTACAATAGTTTTATTTCATTCTTATTAAAAAGTACCACTATTAAGTGCCACTATATAGTAGTCATAATTGTTTCAAATTCAGAACCACTAAGATTCCAATAATAAGAAAATATATACACATACATTTCAACAGTATATCATAAGACTTGATGTATGTATTAATAATATATAATAGACGTAAGCGTAGACCTAATGCCAGTTGATTTAATAATACCCAGGACGACACCCATCCCTATTAAGACAAGTCATTATAGTCGATTATTATGATACTGGCTGCTTAAATAGGACCTTTAATTATCTACATATCAGGTTTCGTAAGTACAAAACGTTTACATACGCTAATAAACTATAAATCAAACACGATGAAAGCTAAAATTAGATTTCTGTTTAAATCGTTTTTGGAATGTTTAAACAAACCAAAGGAACCCAAACTAGGTAGGTACTGTGAGGTTACCGGAGGCCCTAACCCTGCCCCCTGCCCTCTCCCCTATTCCCGTCCTCCCCCTCTCCTCCCCTCTAATCCCTCTCTCCCGTCTTCCCGATCTTCCCCTATTCTCACCTTAAAGGGCGGCAACGCACTAGTGACTCTTGAGTTACAGGTGCCCATGGACGGCGGTAGTCATTTACCATCAGGTGACCCGTCTGTTCATTTGCCCCCTGTGCCATTAAAAAAAAATATTTGGGAGTGTGGAGACTTGACAACAGTAAGAAGTGACGTCATGTCTAGGTATTTAATAGAAAAATGTACGAAACCTATCGTTTTCACGTTTACAAAAGATACTGATTTGACTTGACAGTCATCTACCATATTCCTGGAAAATTCTAAATTAAAATCGAGTTTACACTCGATTTATCTGCAACCAAAATCTAGACTGTATAAACCTTGGTCGCCCCAGCACTATTCCGATTACTAAAGAAACAGAAGCAAATACTAGAAGTTATTACGCAAATATCAAAGCCTAGGGTGAATAAGTCAAAATCGGCGTACAGCGAAATGTTCCGTCAACAATCGTAAACAATAATAACATTGCCATAAATTGTTTGAATGACGTAAACGTGCTATCCATCCACAGTAGCGGCTGCACTGAGTGAAGAAACGAGACGACGGCCATTAAAACAGCGAGAGCATAAGCTTTATAATAATAATAATTTCAATTCTTCACTTAATATCTTCATTAGCAAAGTAAATTTGTTATATTCTAAATAGTATATTTGAATTTGCTACATAACATTTGTATGTATAATAAAATCATAGCTGAGAAAAACGCGCTTTTCAGATATGATGGTTATTATAGAACTCACATACGGATCTCACACCCGTCAAATTTTTTGATGTGAGAAAAGACTAAAGGGATATTGTCACTTGTCAATAGTTTTTATAATTTACACCCTGATAATCTTTTCAAAATTTCAAAAACGTCTATGAACCAGATGTACCTAAATCAAACCATTCCAAATTGTCATTAGCTATTATGCCATACTAATCTTTTCTGTATCGTTCCAATTTTAGTGTACGCACTGCCGAAACAAGTACAAGGATGCCACGCAAAATCGTGAAGCGTTCCACATTTTTTACTCACACTAACCCCGTAACTGCTTCGCTTCTATTACAAAATCACTTCAACGAAATGGAGACGTGGATGAAAAGGTGGAGACTTAAAGCAAATGAAAGTAAATCAACTCACGTAACATTTACTCTCAGAAGAGATACTTGTCCTCCTGTTAAACTAAATGACAAAATAATACCTCAGGAAGATAACGCAAAGTATTTGGAAATGCACTTGGACAGAAGATTAACATGGCGAAAGCATATTTGGACTAAGAGAAAGCTACTGGATGGAAAACTTCGTAGTCTAAACTGGCTAATTGGACGACATTCACAACTAAACGACAACAGTAAAATGTTGGTATACAAATCTATAATTAAACCCATATGGACGTACGGTATACAGCTATGGGGATCTGCGAACAACAGTAACATCGAAATATTAGAAATATTTCAAAACAAAGCATTAAGAACAATGTTTGGAATCCCCCAGTGTATTAACAATAAATACATGTACCTAGACCTCGGCATTAAAACAATTAAACAGGAAGTAGCCCAGAGCAGCATGAAATACTAAGAAAAACTAGCAAACCATGTGAATGAACTAGCCCAGGCTCTCAGCGGTGAGGGTGGACTTCGGTTTGCTCGGCTGAAGAGACACGGCATCCCGGGTATAACAGAAAGATTCCCTCAATGAGACAGATGGAGAGTCTGTTGGGAAGAAATTTCTCAGCAGTTGGGACTCTCGTTGACAATATTGTGCATCAGAAGTAAATCAGCCAATGAAGTGGCTTATTGTTCCTGGAACATATTGCCACGAAGCAGAATACACATTAAAAAAAAAATTAGCCATTACGCAAAATATTGAGAGTTTTTAATAAAAATATATACAGGGAACGCCCTTGTCGTATCTCCTTCCTAACAATGAACAGCGTGTTAAGAAATTGTCATTGCAAATACAAATCAATGAATTGATAACCTCCTGTTAATTTTGGAGTCGGTTAAAAACACTGGCTCATATAGGATAGGTTCCCTCATAACAAGGAGTTAAAATTATAAAAAAAAAACTATAAACTAAATCACGTATAACTTCATAACACTGGTGTAGACTGTGACGTCAGTTTAGAATCGTGATGACAAACCGCTCACTTCATGGCCCAATACCTGATATTGGTGAAACAGGCGCTATAAAGGCCATCGTACACCGATAACTCTCAATTATCGACATCAAAGAGGACGACGATTGTGACTGATGACGTCATAATACATGCGCACCACCATTGAAATTCTGCGCTTTGATTTGCATGTAAATAGTGTTTGATATTCGCAGAAATATTTACATAATACGTATGTATTGAGGTGACTTATCTTTTATCTTTTAGATGTTGAAAACTGGTATTCGTTAATTCTGAGTAATCTTTAAAATAGATAAGGTAATGGTTTACTTCCTTGATAAAAACTCAAACTCAAAGTGGTTGTTGGTTAGTGTTTCTTTCACACAAAAACGAAGAAACGTATTTGCTTTATACAAGTACACTGACAAACAAACATACATCAACCTGGAGGTAGGCGGTTAATAGTACCTATTATTCCCAACATCAGTGACGTCTTAAGCGCGTTTATTTGAGGAAGGCCATTTTTTTAAAGTAACCATTAGCATATAAAAATGTTTTTTTTAATATTACCTATTAAATAATGACCTTTTGCAGAAGATTATATGGATATGCAACATTAAGTTAAGTTCAAAATTTACTTATTAAATTAATAGATCAACGTTTAGGTCAAAGGAAATACTTGAGTATTTTTTTTTCGTAAATGTTACAGTGGTAGAATGTCTTGGATATTTCCAAGGAAAGACATAAACGCGCGACTCGGTTCAAGAATCTCAAGAAGCCTAAGAAACACCACAAAATTACTTTCAATGACAACTGGTGAGTGGTAGAATTATAAGAGGTCCATGGTAGAACGGGATAGGATTGACAAATTGTTAGTGGCGATACGAAACGTGAGCCATAAGAAAAAGGGTTGACAAATCACAAGTGACATTGGTGTAGTAGAATTAAAGAGGTCTATGGTAGAACGGGACAGGGTTGACAAAGCACAAGTGACTCGGTGTAGTAGAATTATAAGAGGTCCATGGTAGAACGGGATAGGGTTGACAAATTGTTAGTGGCGATACGAAACGTGAGCCATAAGAAAAAGGGTTGACAAATCACAAGTGACATTGGTGTAGTAGAATTAAAGAGGTCTATGGTAGTACGGGACAGGGTTGACAAAGCACAAGTGACTCGGTGTAGTAGAATTATAAGAGGTCCATGGTAGAACGGGATAGGGTTGACAAATTGTTAGTGGCGATACGAAACGTGAGCCATAAGAAAAAGGGTTGACAAATCACAAGTGACATTGGTGTAGTAGAATTAAAGAGGTCTATGGTAGAACGGGACAGGGTTGACAAAGCACAAGTGACTTGGTGTAGTAGAATTATAAGAGGTCCATGGTAGAACGGGACAGAGTTGACAAAGCACAAGTGACTTGGTGTAGTAGAGTGGACAGAGTTGACAAAACACAAGTGACATTGGTGTAGTAGAATTAAAAGAGGTCCATGGTAGAACGGGATAGGGTTGACAAATCACAAGTGACATTGGTGTAGTAGAATGAAAGAGGTTCCTGGTAAAACGGCACAGGGTTGACAAAGGACAAGTGCCGCGGTGTAGTAGAATGGACAGGATTTACAAAACACAAGTGACATTGGTGTTGTAGAATTAAAGAGGTTCATGGTAGAACGGCACAGGGTTGACAAAAGACAAGTGACTTGGTGTAGTAGAATGAACAGAGTTGACAAAGCACAAGTGACTTGGTGTAGTAGAATGAACAGGGTTGACAAAGCACAAGTGACTTTGGTGTTGTAGAATTAAAGAGGTCCATGGTAGAACGGGATAGTGCTCCGCTCCTATTGGTCGTAGCGTGATGTTTTATAGCCTATAGCCTTTCTCGATAAATGGGCTATCCAACACTAAAAGAATTTTTTAATTCGAACCAGCAGTTCCTGAGATTAGCGTGTTCAAGCAAACAAACAAACAAGCTTTTCAGCTTTATAATATTAGTATAGATTAATATGAAGCTGTTTATTTTGGTGAGAAAATAAATATATATTTTTATAAATTATATTATAAGTCACCAACGAATCTATTAACTAAATGACTTGTTACTACCCAACAGTGTCTTTATTGAATTACATCGCAAACACCTGCGAACATTACGAGAACTTCCCTAAGGCTTTAACGGTGCAATTCAAGTCTAATATTCCATGAGTATGTCTATACAATATAGACTAATGATGATGATCGTCTTGGACAATTTAGTCAATTTAACACATTTGCCAGCGGCCTCTCGTTAAACTGGGCAAGTTTAAATTAATATTCTTAAAATTTAAAGTATTACACCTTTAAAGTATTTCAATAATAACTGCGCTCATTAAGAGTATGCTAGTCGACCGACCCACTAGGAGTGACAAATTTACATTACCTTAAATTACCTTTTAATGAAATGCATGATGATTGGTATGAATATGATGATATTAAACTAATAATTTCACACATCTCACACACGGCCGTCTGATCCCAAACTAGACAGAGCCTGTACTATGGTGACCAGACTGCTGATAGACATACTTATATACTTTTAAATACATATTCACAATTCATATTACAGATAAATTACACCCAGACACAGAACAAATGATGATGTTAATCACACAATTATTTCTCCTGGGGTGGGAATCGAACCTTTGACCTCTAGCTCAGCACTCAGAGTCAGCAACCATTAGACCAACATGCCAGTCAACACTAAATTCATAATTTTTACACGTTTGTGTATAATATCATTGCTAACGTGCCACAGAATTTTTCGTATTTTGTACTCTTGACCCACAAGCACACACAACAAACTATAATGATAAATTTAAAATACCCTCGACTCGATAATTCCTTCAACGATTAGAAAAGAGCTGATGATTTTCGAACGGCTGAACAGATGTTCTCGAATTATATCTAAGAACACCCTCGATCAAGTCACCTCTACGCTGGAGCTACGACGCCACAGACAGACACACATAAGTATACACAGACACGTCAAACTTATAACACCCGTCTTTTTGTGTCGGGGGTTAAAAAAACCGGACAAGTGCGAGTCTGCCTTGCGCACCGAGTGTTCCGTACAAACTTGTATTTAGATATTAATATTATTATTGGGCGAATTTCCTCTGTGCAAGACAGTCTGACTTTCCCTGAGCGTTACTCCGTTTCTTGCTTGATACTTTCGTGGTTCACTGTTTTTAACACTTTTATTAGCTTCAATTTTAATTTTAATTTTAACCTACTTCTAACTGTCGTTTCGAAATGAATTTTAAAATTTCTTTGTATGTATGTGCAGTTCGGATGTCAATGTCGAGCCATGAGGAGGATAGTGTACCTAACTCTTCAGTGGCTACACCTTGACTTTGGCTCATATGATTCGATTGGGTTTAATAAGGATGATCTGATTATGGAGCTAAGAGGTAAGAGGAAGTCTTTTTTTACTTTTTAATTTGGTTAACTATTAAAGCGTGTTTTATTTTTTATTTTTATAAACTATAATTAATTTATTGTGGCGTACAGGATTCCCTGCATGCGGAATGTTCAAACCGAATGGATGTGGTGTGAATGTCGTTTAGCAGTAATACTTCGTACGAAGGACACTTTTACTAGAATAATTATAATTGTTAAAAAAAAAATCAAAAACGTACCTTGCATAGTTTCTTCTTGATGGTAGATTCGAGATCCTGCAGGAGAAGAATAAGTTTGTTAGTTGTTAGACAAGCATTGAAAATCAAATTATTTTATGGCATCTGTACACATTAGCCCGCTGATATTAGATAGCATACTATTACTCATTCGAAAATTTTAACGACTAACTCTGAATGGATAATTAGTAAAATGTTAATTCCGATTAGATATGAAAAATTATACATTTCTTTAATTGAAATAAAATTTACTCAAAAAATTAACCAACTTAAAGTTTAGTCACCAAAAACGTGTATACTCGTGGATGTTGTTGTTGTTGGATGTTGTCTCTTTCGCAACAGTATATACTTTCATATTATTGATAGTCATTAAATATTATGTACAAGAAATGTAACTTTTAATTTTTTTTATGAAATACTAGGTATTTGTATGTGGTGCGGTAGTTCTATTTCAGACATAACATGTATTAGTAAGCCGTGGTGCTGCATTTATTTAAATCGGGCTAACGTGTACCGTCACCTTTAAATACAGTATTAAAAAATATGTGTTAGCCTGCGATCCATCAGAGTTAAGGAGTTATAGAAGAAAAGGTGTAGGTACTATTATTATAGAGACTTGTAAATACTCATTCACTTCACATTCTGACGAGCTTTCAAACTGGAAACTGACAATTGAACGAAAATTAATCTGATACTTCTGATACACTGTACAGTTTTATTTCCTCGATATCAATTCGAAATTCAAAACTTATAATCCCTTTAAAACTGTCATCAAAACGTGAAATCATTGGTTTAAAAATATTGCACAGCTGGTCCAAATCTTAAGCATAATTTTACTATAAATGTAAAGACATTTTAATAAAAAGAAATGGCAAAAGTAGAATGATATTTATGCTTAAGATTCGTGACGACTACTGTATTTATTATTCAACATTACACATCACCACAACATGCATTATAAGAAGGAATAACAGAAATAAAAACAGTGAAGACAGGTTTTGAAAAGTTTATTAATTATACACACAAATAGTTTGAAGAAACTTATATATGCTGTGTAAAAACAGTTTAGAACTGTGTAGTCTAAGATTAAAACAACATGCTCAATGATGCATATGGGACTCATTGGTACATGTGAGACTGCTTAGTACATACCGGATTTCTTGGTACACATAGGACTTGCAAGGTACATTTAGTACTCCTTAGAAACTATGGGAATCCTTGGAATTAAATGGGATGAAAATTCTTTGACTACGTACCAGCACCAGTTCTAATTAATCTTAAATATATCAGATGCTTAGTTAACATGGATATCTTTATAATTTTCGTGGTTATTTATTTCACGACTACAGAACCTAGTAAGAGTAATGTCTGGAAAAATATATCAATGTTAAACGGTGCTTTAATTTTGAGATCCCAATACAAACTTCTATATATTAAGTCTCTCAACTCGGGTCAAGAAAGTTTACTGTAGCCACGTCTTATATTTCTATACTCATCTATATTGAGAACTGGGCACTAATACAAGGTTTAAAAAAATATTTTATTTTATCTTGGATTTGATTTAAAAATGTTTATTTTTTCATAGCTCATGGCTTGAACATAATTATATGAATGCATCTTCATAATAATAAACTTTAGAAATAACAAACAGTCGAAGTGAATACAATCGATTGTATCAGCAAATTTATGTAGTACTAGCAGCGCCCCGCGGTTTCACCCGCTTAAGCCAAGATCCCGTGGGAATATCGGGATAAAAAGTAGCCTATATGTTAATCCAAATGTCCAGCTATCTACATACCAAGTTACATCGCAATCGGTTCAGTGGTTTTTGCGTGAAAGATTAACAAACATCCATCAATCCATCCATTCTCACAAACTTTCACGTTTATAATATTAGTAGGATAGTAAACACTGATTACGGTAGTTAAATTCAAATTAACTTCAGAACTAAAATAAGAACACTGGCGTAACTTAAAAATGCAAGATGAAAAATGACAAGTAATACGATGCGTTACCTTGGTCTCAAAATCATAAGAAAAGTAACTTTAAATTGACAGTGATCTATCATAATGATGATGATTTGCTATCCAGTGATGCGATATCGCATTCTTTTAAAGCAAAACATCCTTTAAAGTTATAACATTTAGATTTAAAAATCGCTTTAATTAATTTTACACGCGATACAAAACCCAATTTACTCCATGTATAATTCGGCCATACCATTAATTAATCCGATGCTCAACAATAAATATTGTATATAAAGTTAATAAAGTAACTTCAATCAGAATATTGCTTGTTTTATTGAAGCGAGTCACGAATATATTTATTAAAAATATAAACTTATTCCGTTCTACCTGCTCGAACACTTGAAGCTCGGTTCGCTAGTGCATTCTACCAGTTTTTAGAATTAATCGTTGTATGTTGGAGCAGCATGCTTGTGGAATTCATAGACGATGATGATACCTTTAGTCTAAATCATAACTCCTCTAAAAAAAAGCAATTTGGACATTTAAGACGTCATATAAATAAACAATGTGTGTTTGTTGAGAACGATTTGTAAAATTAAACTATTACGAGCGTACGATTAAGAATCCCTCTAAAATCGTATAAAAAATTCAAGTCTGAGATGTTTAACTACAGCGTTCTGTTTTTCTTTATGATTTTTAAAATTAAATTACGAAAAATTATTTGGATTCCAATACACAATCACACGCTTTAATTAGGTTATGTAGTGTTTTGTGAATTTGACCAAAGGCACAAAAAGATACACTATGTAATATATTAAGAAAAACCACAGATTTTTGTAGCTTAAGTATTTAAAATTCAGTAGTAAAACGCAAAATAACACTTAAAAAAAGTATTAAACGTTATTAATCTTATTTTACAGCCCTTTACTGATACTTAAGCTACATTTAAATAAATAAATCTCATAAGCTGTTAAATCTCATTGTGGCCGGTGGTCTCCAGTCGCACGCCGTCGACCCAGATAACGATGTAATTGCGAACCTTGATCTGCGCAGGCGCCGCCATTACCGCGCATTTTAAATAATCCGAGATCTATCCTAATTGGAGGGCAGATTTGAGAATATACGACCGTCAGTTGATTTGCAGGGAGAAAATTGTGTTAGTGTTACATTAATTAGTACATTTGTTTTGTTAATTAGTTAGACCAAGTCTCTCCAAGTCAAGTTGACCCCGAAAGACGTATACTGACCTGATCAGCAGTATACTGAAGTAGGGCCTAGTTAAAAGCACCCGTAACCCACGAACGTGTATCAAAGGGCTGATGAATGTGGAAGAAGCGCGACCAGTATGTCAGGATCGTGGCAAATGGCGTCCTGTCGTCTCTGCCCGGCCGGGAATAAGGCGTAAGTATATTTATGATACTTGGAATAGTTATTTATTTATGTATTTTTATATCAAAACGAGTTTTAAATATACTATTGAACTACAAAGTGACAAGAAGTTACTATGACCACAGAAAACGTAATAGTACAGAAGTCTCACTCCTCAAAATCATCAGACTTGGCCTGCTATGTTATACCCGTCTATGCAGAGCCTGTACTATGGTAACCAGACTGCTGATAAACATACTCATATATTACTTAATACATACATATAATTAATAAATTAAACCCAGACGCAGAACAAATAATCGTTCGTGCTCATCACACAATTATTTGTCCTAGGTGGGAATCGAACACACGAGTTGGCTCAGCAGTCAGGATAACTAACCACTAGACCAACAGGCCAGTCATTATGATCGGTTGAGTGGTTAATGCGTAAAAACGTAACAGACAGGCAGACAGAGTTACTTTTCAATTTATAATATTAGTATATATTACAAACAAAATGTAGCAAAAAAAATCTGATGCATATTTTGACACACACTAACAAACAAGTTAAACAAAAGCTTGTAAAAATAACTCCGTCTTTTCGAGGTCGGATGAGCTTCGTTTTAAGTAAAGCAAAATTAAAAAGCCACTTATGAAATAAAACGGTATGTATTAAAAGAAATTGCCCAAATTTCGAACTAAGCGTCACCGGGCTTGTGTGGGAGGAAAGAGGACGAATCTTGAAACGTGTCCATGAAATTGTGTCAAACCGACGGCGGTCAACAATACAGAACCAAATTTATTGACAAAATTTCTATTAAGTTAATTAAAAGGTATTTTGTGTGCATTTCAAAAGATAAAGTGTTTTTTTTTCGGTCAAACGAACTAATCTGACAATGTGTATAAAATAAGACAGAGACAAAATGCACACCACTTTTGAGAACTCGTTGAAAACCTGCTGACGCAGCAGGTTTTCAACGAGTTCTTACCTTAAAATGTTTGTGCTGCTACTTTTTAATACAACTAAGTTTGCAAAGAAGCTCATCAGCGACTATCAGTCACTATCACGATATCACTTAGTTATTGTGGCTTGTCAACCCTATCTCCCTCTCCCAAGGAACTCTGGTGATCCTACTAACAGGTTTCTGTAAGATCAAGGTACTGAATCTGACGGATATCCCCCATTCGATCACATTCTACTGTGTCGTACCTTACTAAGGTAAGGTTGAGACAGACAGCGGGCGGGGCGGGACTGCTAGCTAGGCCGCTAACCGAGCGAGTGTGACATCTAATATTAATTAGTGTTAACATTACAACCTCATACGTTTTAGGCATATCCTTATGAAATATCGCAATTCTAAGTAAAATATTTCATTCTGTGGCTCGTCTGTGGTGTAGAACCTTTGTTGAAATACTAAGGTTTAAGTGAAAATTAAAAGAGTAGTAGATCTTAAACCTAAACACATAAATGTAATTTATGTTATCGTATCATAGAAAAAACTAAAACAAGTCACAATTATTATATCCACTTTAAACCTTAGTTTGTAAAAAACCAAATGAGAAAAATTTTAAAAATGAAATAGACACAGTACGCGTTCATGCTAACCGACCTTTAGGCAGTCTAGGATTCTTCACTGACCTGAAAATATAAAAACTACATCAGTCTAAATCACAAAAATGTTTATATACAACAATTTATATATTAAAAATAACAAATAATCAACCACAGAATCTCCTTTAGCCAGGAATATTTAACAAGATATGAGTATAAGTATGAAATAGGTATCTATAAAAACCGTAGTCCGTCGGCTGTAATACCTTTTGTAAGTACTAATAGTACCACTAGGTATTATAAAGCTGAAGAGTTATTTCTTTCTTTAGTGAGATCTAAAGGTTGGGCAAACAGCGGCGACGCGGCGTGAGGTTGAAATATAACCTGCTCTCGCCACGTCACCGTCCCGCCTCGCCCTCTGTTTGCCCCAACCTTTAAGTTCTACCAGATACTAAATATCTATATAGCGTGTTTATTAAATAAGGTTATGATACGTACAGAAACCTCGACAATTACAAAAAAAAAATTGTCATCAACAAAGTTTTGCCAATATTTCCAATATTTTTACATTTAATGATGTAATTTTATACTTATCTCATGTAAAAAACTGGAAGAAATAAATACTGTTATTTCTTAATTGTTGTATACTCTCATAATACTCTGGTGGCAAGTTTACAAGTAAAATATAAACATAATGTAAGTTATGTGCGACCCACGTTACTAGCATATCTTAACAACTTGTCAACAAGTGTCAGGGCCTTCTTCTGTAAAATAAATTGAGTGATGTCACAAAAATAATTGGGCCAGGTGCTCCACAACGTGTAAATTTTTTAATAATGGTTATTTAGTAATATAATTCAACACTTGTATGGTTTAATTAAATTTCAAAATATGACCAGTTCTTATATGAGTGTACCTATTAGGTGTATGGCGGATGTAGCATACTGCTCTATAAATTTGTTATACATATTTTTACTTTCAATAATAAACTTAAGTATTGTTATCATGTAATCTAAATTTTTTATAAATTATGTGTATTATTTAAATAAAATTTCAACAAATAAATAAAATTGAAGTGTATTTTTGTATTGTAGTAAAGGTTTTTTAAGCTAATACAGTTATTTGCACTATACCTATGCCTAAAAATCAGTTTCTAAAAATGTTGACTGTCTGTCTGTCAGACTACCTACATAGTATTAAATCTTATACGATGGTGCGGAACCATTAATGCGCGAGCACGACTCGCACTTGGGCGGTTTTTTAATTTTCAATTGATAGTTTGAGTAACGTAGAATTACTGTGACACTGTTTTATAATCTAGACTAAATGGATTTATCCCTATAGCAACTGCAGTTATGTTTGTGGCACTTTACGTTAAATAATTATCCTCCAAGTAAATAATAATTATTTTGTGTTGATTCAGCCTTTGTTGTATTAAAACCCGTAGATTGCCTTAACTGTTTTATTCCCATGACGTTTGTTGGAGCTCATGTTGGCGTTTGATTGCTGGATTGGGTAAATTCTTTAACGAGTTTGTTTATTTTGAAATTCGCAATAGTGTCGTCGCTACATCAAAAACTCTTATTTATTTTATTAAAAATAGGGACAAACTATAATATAGTAGCCACCCGCCCCGGCTTCGTACGGGTACAAATCATACACCAAAACCTTCCTCATGAATCACTCTGTCTATTAGTGTAAACCGCATGAAAATCCGTTCAGTAGCTTTTCAGTTTATCGCGAACAGACAGACAGATAGACAGACAGACGCGGCAGGGGACTTTGTTCTATAATATGTAATGATAACACAGTTCACTATTTAATAGAATAAGTTAATAGACATTATTTAGACTGGTTATACCGGTAACGCAATGGTATTGGTCGATTGATAAATATAAATGAATAGTGGAGTTATAAAAGGGTAGGAATAAGTTCAGAACGGGGACTTAAGTGCGAATAGTGGTACGAACAACTCGGCAGTTACTGGTAGTTAGCGATTTTCATCTTTTATATCAGTGGTTGTGAAACTGTTTCTTACAATAGCAGCATCAAGTCTGGAAATAGCTTAATGGTAATAGGTGCAACTTTTATTACGAGGGAACAAAGATGGGATACCTAACTGGCTAAATGTTGATCACACCACTTCCACTTCGGGGATAACGGGTATTTAAGGCCTGTTGGTCTAGTGGTTAGTGACCCTGACTACTGAGCCAGGACTCAGGACTATTTAGTAATATATAAGTATGTTTATCAGCAGTCTGGTTACCATAGTACAGGCTCTGCCTAGTTTGGGATCAGACTGCCGTGTGTGAGGTGTTACAAGTTATTATTATTATTCTAATCTGATCCGAAGATTTTTTTATTCCTATCTCGTTCACTGATATTTTTCCATACAGATTGAATAACCCAGATAGTAGCAAAACTAATATTACAACCAATTTCCCTATCCGACCAGAATCCCATCAAGGTTGGGTCGCATGTGACTGGATTAGAAATTGTTTTTCAGTCGACCATATCATATATACTAATTTTTGCTCCGTGGCTGCGTTTTTTAAGCATGTTTATCATCAGTTTGGTTACCACAGTACAGGATTTTTCTAGTTTGGGATCATACGGCCGTGTGAGGTGTATAAAGTTAAAAGAGAAAGTTAAAAATTGAAAAAAAAATCTATTTATATTATATATATATTATATAGCGAGAAGAGGTAAACAGTCTTCGTGGGAGAACCATACTTCGCTTCGCACGACCGGAGTGATACCACAGAATACCGGCCGTGAAACAATGCTTTCGTTGCTTTTCGCCGAGTGAGTGAGGTTACCAGAGGCCCTAACCCTTCCCTCTCGCCTCCTCTACCCCTCTTCCCCAACTCCCACGTTAAAGACTGGCAACGCACTTGTGACTCTTGAGTTCCAGGTGCCTATAGGCAGCGGTATTCATTTACCATCAGGTGACCCGCCTGCTCGTTTGCCCTTATCCAATAAAAAAAAAATAGGCAGTCATGGGACTGCCGACAGAAGTAAAAACTTAAACGAAACGACGAACTTAAAACGTCACATTAGCAGGTTGGTGACATTAATTAATAAGGAGCTGACAGAACTCAATGTTCAGATTAGCGCCCTCTAGTGGATCTATATATGTATTATTAGCGTAACGGTCACGAGTTCAGTGCTTTTTCCCCATAGCACAAACGTGCCTAAAGAAGTTTTCACTTCAAAAAACTTTAAACTGTTGTATTGATAGCAAACTACAATTAAACCAATAAATGTCACTGAAGCAGGAAAAATAATATAATATACATGAATATTTTATCTTAATGGCAGATATTTATGCAAACTACTCACGACACTATGCATGTTAACTAGGGCCTATTATCATTAGAAAACCACAAGCAGTAAGTTTTATTTTTGGTACTGTGACAACTCTATTGATACTTGGATGATGGTGTCTATCATATTGATTTGCGATTTTGTGTCGCATTTATCGATATGTAAAATAGACATACCGATGAATCAATTATTATATTATTATTTAACAGGTATTTCATACTGAGTAACCAAAGTTAAAAGAAAAATATAATGAAGTAATAAAAACTTTTGAGAACTAAAAACAAAACACTGTGAGTATTTTAACGGTAATAAGTGCTAGTTGACTTTCAACGAGAAAAAGTCCATGTAAATTATATGAACGTTATGTGGGTATAGGTAGGTACATACATATATAACTAAAATGACTGTTTAATGAAGATATATATGAAGGTTTAACTCACGTGTTTATTTCGAGGATGCCCGACTGGTTTTGGACCCGACAGGGGTCCTTTGTCAAGGAGTGAAGCGTCCTGCCGGGGTGAGTGTGACGTCTCACACCGTCCGTCCGTCCGAAAGTAAAACCGTATAGATATACGGTTTTACTGTAAAATGACTGTGCTATAATTTATACTAGATATCGTGTGGTGGTCGAAGACTTTGCGTACCATGCGAGATTCAACATATATATTGAACGCGTGCAACTTGATGCAGCCTTTTGCGTTTCACGTTTCTTTTAAATTTGTATTGTTTTAACATTTTCTGCACTTCTTCTATATTTAAACTTATTATATTTCAAATTTTTTGTACGTATTTTCTGAGGAAAGTGATTTCCTCACAAAATACGTTCAAAGAATTCTCTTCACGTATTTATATACAGATAACTAATAATTTACCAGAATAATAACTTTCGTTAATGGTAAGTCAAAGTCAGTTAATTTTATTAATTCAAAAATTTATTGGAATCGTATTTTTATTAAAACTTTCGTGAATGGTAAGTCAAAGTCAATTATCTTTATTCCATAAGATTCTTCAGAAACTGCTGGAAATCGTTTTTTATGACACACAATGTCATGCGACAATCGGTTGGTTCGTCGAAGAAGGTTTTCATACTCATTAAACAAATACAATGTACTTGACACAGAAGGGACAGGCCGCTTCATCTCTTGATAAAGAGCTCCCGTCGTTTCCATCCAGAATAGAGGTAACTTCAGGAATTGGTTTTGAATTTCAAATATATTTTTAAAAATCATAGTTTAGACTACTATTTAGTTTTTATCATATTATCGTTATTTTATATGATGGGTTATACCTACTGATTTTGATTTGAAGTGACTAAAAGGAATTTGTATCTTTTTTTTTTACATATTCCGTAGGGGAATATTTCTTGTGCCTACGGTGAAATTAACGAAACGTATTTTAAGAACTTGAGCATGATATAGATAGATTATTGTATCTTCAGAAAGTATAATTAACTAACAAACGCAATAATATCCTTAACAAATAATTTAAAGCACATTTTTTAATTAAAAAACTTGCGCTACAAAAGAGGCGTGGCTTTTAATATTTTCAGCACCATGTCTAAGTGAAGCAAGCGCTTTAAGCAACGGTTATTCGTTCTCAATTTGAATATTTCTGCATAAACTATATTAAAGTGAGGAGAATGTTACGATATTCTGATTAAAAAGACAGGTGTACATCGCCTTACAGGAATAACACCTTGCAAATATTCGTTGCATTGAAGTAGTTGTTATAAATTGTATTTTTTTTATAATTTTTTCAGGTAAGTAAGTATTTGAAATTAATTAAATTAACAGTGGGAGAGCCGGCTCGATCGGAGTAATACCACGGGCTCACAGAAAACCAGCAGTGAAACAATGCTGGCGTTGTGTTTCACCGAGTGAGTGAGGTTACCGGAGGCCCTTCCCCCACTTCCCTTCTTCACCCTTCCCCTATTCCCACCTTAAAGGCAGGCAACGCACTTGTGACTCTTGACTTGAGGTGCCCATGGGCGTTCTCGGGGACTTCCTTCCTAGGGTACACCCGAGTCCCTTGCAATAGACTCATTTATGACGGAACACCGTGTGGTTTTAGTCGGTTCGATTCCGACATACCACTTCATTGGCAGCCCCGGTGGGGTGATGACCCGAGGGGGTTTCCACACGATAAAAAAAAAAAAAAAAATGTGCCCATGGGCGGCGACACTTACTATCAGATAACCCGTCTGTTCATTTTGCCACCTATCCCATAAAAAAAAAAAAAAAGTTTGAAAGACGTATGACAATCTATGTGGCGCGTTGGTAGTGGATTCGTTTGCTATGTCAGTGGTAGAGGGTTCGTTCGTGCAAATATTTGTAAGCTTTAATATGTCCATTTGAATTAGTCTGGGCGTTTCTACGTACAATAGGTACGTATTTACAAAAAAAAAATAACTGTCACTCGTAGGAGTGCACGTCAAGCCGGGGTGAGGGTGGGGAAGACCAGGACGAGCTCGAAATGCGGAACGCTGTGGCGCGCGCGACTGGAGCAACCGCGGAATGCGCGCCAACGCGCTGTCGGTGCCGTTCTGCCTAACCTCGAAGCTTGGGTAGGTAGGGAGGGAGGTCGCGTCACCTACCGACTGACGCAGGTACTCACTGGGCATGGTTGCTTCGGTGAGTACCTGAATCGGATTGGACGCGAGGAGACGGCACAATGCCAGCACTGCGCAGCCGACTGGGACTCCGCCCAGCATACGTTGGAAGACTGCCCCGCGTGGGCGTCTGAACGCGAGGTCAACCAAGAGACCAAATCGGACGAGACCTGTCCCCGTCAGCAATCATTGCTGCCATGCTGGCGGATGAGGAGGGCTGGGGCGCAGTGGTCTCTTTCTTTGAAGCTGTAATGCTCCAGAAAGAGACCGCTGAACGGGATCGGGAGAGGGCCGATCCCGAGCGTAGAGGACGTCGGCGGCGATATTAGCCGTCGACGGGGCCGCAGGCTGCCAGAGAGTGGGGACCTCTGGTGGCAGATTAATTGCTGCGGTAGGCGATAGGATGGCGGCCGATCGCTTTTTGCGATCGGGCCGCAACACATATTGATTAGGCCGATAGGCGTGGGGAAGCCTGCTTTCCCCGGGATAGGGCTTGGATAGGCGCGGCGTCGATCCGGGGGGGACCTGAAATAACATGGTCCATGTCCTCCCTGGAACAGGGCGCCTGAGACCGGCTGTCGGGGTGGTTTTTAGTGGAAACAGCACATACTCCTGGCTCCTGCGTCCCCGAGGAGCCGGAGATCCGAAGGGATTTTCCAGCCCGTAAAAAAAAAAAAAAGAAAGAAAAAAAAAAAAAAAAAAAAAAGGAGTGCACGTCAAAAATGAAAACATACACCCACATTTGTATATGTTTATCTGAGCGCGACGGTCGCACGAATTCAGTGCATTTTTTCCGTCCTAAAAGTGCCAAACGTGCCTAAAGAAGTTTTCACTTCAAAAATATCTAAGTGTGATTTGTCGTGTTCTAGAAACTTATAGTGCAAGCTCTGCTTAGTTTGTGTAATAGGCCTTAAAGATTTTTATTATTAATTGCTTGTAAGCTATTGCATAACACAATCCTTTAGGCCGAATCATGAACGCCTTTTGTTAATAGTGTGGTCACCTTAGAAAACATATTGTCCAGTATTATTAAAAGGAAACTATTCACACCACGTGTACCGATAGTACGCATTAAGAGTCGACAGCGTATCTAACGTGTCGCAGTATATTTAAAACATGAAATTATTATAAAACATTAATTCATAAATAAGACTGCTGAACCATGACAGTATCATACATTTACATGAAATACATAACATATACTACTAAAAACTATAATCAAACATTACACAGCAGAATATAAAGGAATGAGACTGTATTGACTACACAAAAAGCGTCCGTTGCCTCAATTTACGAATAACAGGCAGAACAGGAAACACAAGAAGACTAGCGTTCTCCCATTCTGTAGACGATGAACCCGAATAGTGCTTATAGACCTAAGGCCTCCATGAACGCGGGCCTGATGCCTTAGGGCAGTCTGTCGTAATTTTTTCGGCACGAACCTTTTTAAACTAAAGAGGAGGCTCCCCACAGAACACGGTAAAATTATTTTTTATCAACCGGGGAGGTGAGATTTGTTAAGGGTTCAAGCTTAGTCTGGCTCGACCTCTGGCCACGGGTCTTTCGACTGACCAACTCTGAAAGGCATGTAAGGAGGTGGCACTCGAAAGAAATGGTTTAAATTTAGAGTACTCCCACTAATTTCATAAATGTGAAAGTTTGGATGGATGGATAGATGTTTGGTAATCTTTCACGCAAAAACCACTGAACGCATAGGCTACTTTTTATCCCGATATTCCCACGGGATCGGGACTTACGGGGTGAAACCGCGGGGCGCTGCTAGTATAACCATAAATACAGTACAGATTCAAAATCCTCCTATATATTATAAGTCTGTTAAACATCTAACGCACTTTGTCTGCATACGGTACAATAACGCACACAATGTCCGTCTACATTTATCATCATAAGTGCCGGCATACACGAGACACAATGCGACGCGTACGACAAAGCTGGACCACGGTCCGACACCATTTGTAATACACCTAAATATTGTATTGTTATTTATTACTACCATTTTACAGAGATTCGCTTGTGTACCCATGATTTAATAGTACTTTCATCATGTATAATTCATATGGATAATAGTTTGGATTTGAATAGGGTAACAAAACATAATGCACGATAATTTCTATTTGATTTTGTGTAATTGTTGTATTCAATGGACAAATAAAATATTGTCCTAGAAGTAAGTAGAGTATTAAAGTCCTTTAGAAACTACCACTACTACTAAAAGTGCAGTAGTTAATAATTCTTTAAAAAAAAACCGACTTCAACAAAAAAACTATTCCATAAAAGACTTATATATGGTTTTCTCATGGATGCCATTGTCAGAACTGGACCAAATTGAAATGGGACCACACGGGAAGCACCAGTTTTAAAAAAAAAAAGAATCATCAAAATCGGTTCACCCAGTCGAAAGTTCTGAGGTAACAAACATAAAAAAAAAACATACAGTCGAATTGAGAACCTCCTTCTTTTTTGAAGTCGGTTAAAAAAATGTAATTACGTTACACAAAATAATGGATTAACTATCCTTTCAAATAAAAATCAATGTAATGATCTTTACATTTCTAATAGCACATTTCAATACATTGGTATTTGTTTCTAGTCATATTTCTTTTGTATTCCAAAGGGATACCAATTTTTAAAACTAATAACAAAATAAGAATTAGGTACCTACACTCAGTAGAAATGCTTTGGGATGATTTATGGTATTATATTTTAAGTAATAAGCTGCAACAACATATAAACACATTGAACATGTACTTACTGACTATCCCATGATGCAAAAAATATTCAAAAAGAAATTGATATTTAAGCCTAAGTATAATATTTTTCATTTTTATATACCTACATTCATGATTATATACCTACAATTAATCTGTACAAAACAATTAACTTTAACTCGTACATTGAAGCGAGAGCCACATTAGGCCGACGCACACGTCTGAGACGTCTGCAAGAGCTACTTTATGCCGACGCACACGTCTGAGACGTCTTACACGTGCAAGGTTGGTGTACACATAGTATCGACGCAACGACTTTTTAGACGTTTTCGACTCTGTAACCATCAGTTACTTAAAAATGAATGAATTGGACAATGAATTTGAAGAATTCTTGAATGACACGTGTTCGATATTATGTGCACACCCACCTTACACGTGTAAGACGTCTCAGACGTGTGCGTCGGCCTAATGTAGCTCTCGCTTGATGCTAATTCTAATACTTATGCTATTTGAACTATATGAAGTCTGTAGTCAAGGTCAAAGCACATTCACCCTTACTGTTACCCCTATTGCACTTAAATTCTCATATGAAATACAAAATCGTATAAAAACGAATCGTTCACGCTTCAGACGCAGCGAACCCCACCGAATTTGCTGCGATTATATCGTAAAATTTTACATTGTCGATTTATATGTATCACCTCGACTGCCGTCTCTTTCTACCTGATACAGATAGAAAAGGTTGGATGCAAGAGAATGCATAAAATTAAATTGGATGCGATAATTAACATGAGCTGGTTAAAGTAAACAGAGGACATAAAGAACATCAGATCGTGATTTTTGGACAAACAACTGCTATGTGTAGGGAAAAGGAAATTTCGACTCAATATCTAAAAGCATAAGATTTACTTGCTTTCGATAATTTAGTGGAGATTTTTCGACCTGATTTTTAACGTGTCACTATAATTGGTTCCGAGACGAGTAGCCGATGATTGACGAGTAATTTTGACGCTGACCGGCTATTACTTGTGGTTTCTCGAAAGATATTTTATTGGTACGCGTATTGATCACAAATTTCATTTAGTCACGGTTACATTGTACGGTTATTACGATGATTGAAATTATTATCACACTAAAGTCGTTCAGTATCATAAAAGTTAATGCAAAAAAAGTTGGCTTAAATAAACTTTGCGATTGAAATCGTACACACATTATGTTAAATCAAAATTTATGCATAAATAAAATGTATCTTGCACGGTGGCTTTTTATGCAGTTATTCGCACAGAAGCGAAGAAGCATTTAATTTATACAGTGTCCACTCATTCACAATAATCACAATACAACTTAACAAAAGCTATTTATTATAAATACTCGGTAATGATTTCTACCAATTATATGTTTAATGTCATGGTTTTCGCATGCTCCGATCGTAATGATGTACAAATTGAATACATCATAAAACTTTCAAAATAACTGTATAATTAACACTACGCAATTATAGTGACAGTTTGTGAGTAAAAAAAGGTTTTTTTGGGACACAAGATGATATTCATCACACACGCCTCGAGAAGATAATTCCCGAACAATTTGCTTGGTTTATCAGTACGTAATTATCCGAAACGCGTAAGTTAATGAACGGTTGCGTAGCGTTGCGGTGTGAGCGATGCCCGGAGGCGGACAAGTCCAGTTTGTAAAAGTAATTTTTAACCAAGCGTAACCTTGAGGATACACTCGGTAGAAATGTTACGCTCGCAAGGCAATGAAAACTATTGATTTTAAATTAATCATTCAGTTTCGAAAATTCGAGATGTCCTAAGTAACACTGCAATAAATTAAAGTAATACAGCAAAAAATATTTTTAAAATTATCCTTTTACCAAATATTATAAAGTACAGCAGATTTCTACTGGAATGGGAGCCACCCGATCAGGACCTTCATCCTACCATTAACGATGGGACAACATTACTTGCCTGATAGTGAATAGAGACCAGAGCTACCTGGGAGGCGGGATAGAGTTGGCACCGTACACGTAAGCGACACTATTTGCACTACCGGTAACAGCTTACCATAAGATAGGTCGTGTGCTTATTGACACATTTAAAAAATTGTAAAATGAAAGGTTTTGAGACCCGTGAGAATCTAGATACAACTTTCCCCGCCTTTCCCAAACTATTGGACCGTACCCTAAAATATCGCAGTCTTGCGCATCTTCGCGCAAGAATAATGTGGACAGACCGCCGGCGTATTATTAAACCCGTGAGTTATGGCGTTGACACGTATAGTGTCGGGGTAAAAAAATATTACGCACAAAAGTGATAATTAGCCGTGAAATTTTATTTCCATGAAACTTGGAAAGTTGACTGTATAACTAATTAAACGGGAGCTAGGGTGCTCTAGCCTTCGAAGGTTCAGAGAGCGTCTCTAGTGAATGCTGTTAATGAAGATTTGAAGTTGCAAATAGAAGAGACAGCTGTTGATAAACACTAGTATTCGCTTAGAGGTGGAATTTCTCCAAAAGAAGTTACGTGCAAGGTAGGGAAAAAAGTTTCTTATTCGAATTGGCTTAAAATTTCAACATAATAACGGCATTAACAGAACACTAACTAGAATAATTAATGTTAATATAAAAAATAAGGATCCGTATAAATAAAACTGTTTAAGCGTACATACATATGTGGGTTTTATATTTCATTATATTTCAAAATAGAAATAATGCCTACATAATTATGTTTTCAATTGCTAATAAAATGTCAACCGTCGCAATTACAAAGAATACACCCTAAGAAGACCGCAATTTAGCAGTAGGGGTCCCAGGTGTTGCAAGAAAATACATTTTAATCCGCAAGCATAAATAAGCATTGAATATAATTATGTATTTACACGGGAATTAACGCGATAACGAAAAGGTATTACATACCTCTCAGTCAGCCTGTGACCACGGCCAGTGCAGCCTGGTCGAAACTGCAGGCAATTCAGAGATATGTAAAACTTTTTCGTGATCGCATTAATTCCCGTGTAAATACATAATTATATCATGGAACGCGAAATTTAGAAGTTATAAGCATTGAAAACGGTCAATTATGAAAAAAAGAAAAAATAGATAGATTTATATTTCACTGCTAACTGTACTTACTAAGTTGGTTGTGCAAATAATAATATTTTATAACAAATTATTTAATACAATTTAAACTCAAGCGTAGCTTGTGTTATAGGTTTTAGAACGTTACACATACATACATATATATTTTTATGTCGGAGAGGTCAATAGTACGTGTGCGGATTTGATAAAGGGACGCAAGCGCCATTTGCTGGCGCTCGACAGAGTCTACGAGTCGGCGTGCGACAACGCCTAGACACAGTCTTAATGCAACGGTCGAGTAGAAAGCCATCGTAGAAACTGTCTCGCATTCCGTAGTTGCCTAAATACCGACCTAATTAGACAGTTTGAAGACTTGACTTTATTTTCATGGTTACTTTGCTTGATACCGACACCTGCTCACAAAACTATATTGAATATATATGTGGAAACGGACAAAGTGAAAAATTAGGTACAGTCGACATAATATATATATATATATATTTCGCATCTTCAGTCATTAGTACGGATGCTTAGAGCGCCCTCTATAATAAATTCACCGGAAAGGAACACAAGCGCCATCTATCGGCGTTATCAAAAGGGAATTTTCTCTTCGCCCGTACCCACTTCGTGCCCACATTGTGCCTAGTCCTGTGCTGAGGATTCGACATATATTTTCCAAAATACATACGTATTATATATATCTACATACATAGAAACGCAGGCTAAAGCATAGACATATTCATGTTTACAAATAACAGGATTAAGTAAGACCCGCGACCTTCGATGCTTCATTTGCAATGGACGATATACTCTTCAGTATGTTAAGGTTGTCTGGAAGAAATCGCCGTGTGTGATAAGACCGCCGATTGTTATACCTTAACATTTGTAACTTATATTTGCACTATTTACTAATTAAAGGTGTACAATAAAGAGAAATAAATAAATAAATAAATAAATAAACAATATGTATACTATCCACGCCCATCTAAATATATTTGTTCCGACTTACTGGCGGGCCGTACCAATAAACTACAAATAAAAATTACGTAAATAAACGTCGCACTATCACTATTGTTAGCACCTCAGATATAAGATGTCCACACATTTACATATCAAATATTCATAGAACAGTCTTTAAAAACCTTGAAACTTTGATTATTGGAATTACTACTGTTTTTTTTCTATAAAAATATAATTTTAAGTGAGGTCCTAGGTTGTATTTTAGTCTAAAATCCTAGGTCTAATTTGGCTCTTAAGTGTTTCAGCAAGCAAAAGTGGCAAACTCCAAGTTAGGGATTGTGAATATTGAATTATAACAATAACAATAATAACTCCACACATCTCACACACGGCCGCCTAATCCCAAACTAGGCAGAGCCTGTTCTATGGTAACCAGACTGCTGATAAACATACTTACTTATATATTTCTAAATACATACATATTATAGATAAATTACACCCAGACACAGAACAAATTATCATGCTCATCACACAATTATTTGTCCTGTGTGGGAATCGAACCCACAACCTCTGGCTTAGCAGTCAGGGTCACTAACCACTAGACCAACAGGCAAGTCACAGTTATCTCACCAACTATTACGTGGCGGGTTCTAATTTGCTAGAACCATAAATCATTAGTAATAATGAAAACTACCAGCACGCGTGAAATCCTTAGACTCAAGTTTAATTAACTTCAAATGGCCGAACTATTCTTATCAAACAGAGGAAGGCTCGATCTCATCATCGAAATCCGTTTGGGAGACACTACCATAGAGACACAGTACCAAAATATTTGGTAATAATGATATGAAACCATCACCATTTCTTATATAAAAGGACAAAAATGAGTTTATGACACACTTCGATGTGTGGTATGTAATTATGTACGTTACAATTATCGAGTTGCGTGATGAATGAACGCCATGCATGCTAATCAAATAATTAAAATAATAAATTCATAAGCATATGCATACATGGCCATTAATATGTATTGGCTAGTAGAACATGGATTCCGCCACTTCAAGTACAGGTAATGTTTAGCGAGAAAAATCAGACAAAACAGACATTATTTCAACCTCAGTGCAGCAAGGGTCAAGTGATGTACTGGCCTTGCGGAAGATCGATTGATTGATTCGAAGATAATCGATTTTATCGCGGACTGATTAAATATAAATATGTAGACATTTTTCTTGGACATAGTTATTTGAATAGAGAGAAAAAGGGTGGCCTTATCAATGTTTTTCATTCAGCTTAAGAGAGAGTCGGATCGTAAAGAACAATTCTTTTTAAAGGTAATTTTATGGGTTTTATAGTTAAAAGTTAGTTATCGGACACAGACTTTTGAAATTGATTAAAATAATTTATATCACAGAACACTTATTATGAATAACAAGTTTGAAATAATTGCTGTACCCTGTAACGTAAGCTCTGGTGGGTGAATGGTGACCCTGGAATTTTCCTAACAAGGCAAGCATAGTATGTATGTACTTATACATTACAATAAAGGAAATTTACAAGAAAAACTAACAAATGGCATAAAATGCTTTAGTTAGGGTTGCATTTCTTTATCATATTGAACAAAAATATTCTGACTGACATTTATTCTACGTTTAAATGATTAGAATATTATCACGTTAAAACTTGACTAGACATATAAATATAATTTTTTTATAATAATGTAGGTACTAGGTACGTATGTTTAAAAGCTATCAACACAAAGTAGCGACAACATCTGCAGTGATCAATTCGTCCATAACCGGCGCACGCGCAGCTTTCTCGTAGCACCGCACTGCTATATTGACACTTTTATTGTTCCACACATTTGTTTATTAAATTTATACGCCAATTTAATTTATGCATTTGTCGGAACATGAAAGAGTTATATTTTTCGTGAGGCTTTCGACTTTGAAGATAATGTTAAGTTATCGTTTTTAATACAGTTTTTATGGAGTTCCTTTAGATTTATTTTAGAAATTGTAATCTGATTTTTTATGCAAGCATAAATTAAAAACATCACCTCTCTCCCTTGGACGATTAGAAAGGAGATGATGATCTTCGAACAGCTGAACAGATTTTCTTGAATTATAGCTAAGAACAATCTCGATAGAACTAAATCAAAATCGATTCATCCTTTTAGGAGCTATGATGTCACAGACAGATACAGACGTTATACTTATAACACCGATCGATTTTGCATCGGGTGTTGCAATTTGAAATGTTTTGCAGCTAAGCCTTTTAAAGAAAAAAAAAATAGTATATCTCTTCATACTTTTCACTCAACTGAGTCGGAAACAAGCACACGACTCTCCAGGTGGAAAGCCGTTACGGGTGCATCAACACCAATATTTTCACTTGCACAGCCAACCTAGTCATCCCTCCCGTTAAGATTAGGAGCCTAATCTCCTGCAGAGAAAAAAACAGTAATACTCTATCAGTGCTATCTTACTGCAGACTTTTAAAGGGTTATAGGTGTAGGTGTACTACCATACAATGTTGACAAACATGTACATAGTTGGGCAGTAGAAATAATATATAGAATTTTGCTGTACCCTGACCACGTGCGTTGATAAATAGCCCGAAACGAACGCTTGTTGACAGTTGTCTTTGAAACATCACAATGGCTTGAAATTTTTTATCTTTGAATAAAAAAAAAATATGAGTGGCATTTATATATAATATACAGCTTACTAGGTGTTACTAATTCGTGTTTTTGTTGTTGTGTCAGGTAGGGATGTTACGGAGGTGAGTTTACCGGAACCGGAGTCGGAATCGGAATCGGGTCGGAATCGGAGTTTTTAACTTTGACTTATCGGAATTACGCCATGATAGCTAATTTCTTAGTTTTAAATTTCATTGAGTACTTCAAAGACATTTGTTTTTTGGCCTCATCATGTAGGGTTGCAGTTGTAATCGTATTTTTTTTTTAGTTTCCAACTTAATTCATTCGTCGATTCGGTAATATGTCTTTAAGTGAGAGCCTTTAATGCAGTAATTATACCTAGCGCAGCCAGGTGCCCCGATTTTCAGAGGTCTGGTGACACGCCCCGATTTACCATTGATGGGGACGCCAAATGCCGATTTTTCACTGTCCTCCTTAGTCTGTATTTCTTTGATCGATAATTTTGTCAGGAAAAACGGATTCATCTGTATGATGTTACTGCATAAAATATATATTTTTTGATTTTACATTTAAAAGCATTAAAAGTTCTTCACGACTTAGTATAGGTCTTAGCCTTTTGTATTTTCGACCAACGTTACAACTCCGATTTAAATTTATCGGAACCGAAGTCGGAGTCGGAGGTATAAAATCAATCGGAAGTTGCGACCTTTCGGAACCGAATTCGAAGGTTTGTAACATCCCTAGTGTCAGGAATTCCCGACTAGTTTCTGGTCCGTCGGCGGCTTTTATCGAGGGCTTTACGACGTCACAATTTTTATTGACATATCTACGTAATTTTAGTAATTAGCCGATGGTCGTAAGTTTCCTTGTTTTAGTAAGAGAGATACACATAAGTCGTTATATAGTGATTATTCTAGTATCATATAAATACAATATCAATACATCAATACTCATTACTACAAATAAATAAAATTGATGTGTCTGTTTGCAATGTCAAAATAATCGTTTTTTTTAAACTCATACAGTTATTTACCTATGCCTAAAAATCAGTTTTTTTAATTTTTGGCTGTCTGTCTGTCTATTTGTTTCGGCTAATCTCCAGAACGAGTGGACCGATTTCCACGGGACTTTCACTGGCAGATAGCTGGTGTTATAAGAAGTAACTTAGGCTACTTTTATTTTGGAAAAAGAATTAGGGTTCCGCGCAAAATATATAAATATTTACACGCGAGCGGAGCCGCACGGGAACTGCTAGTATGTAATAAATCTGTCTCATGATATCGTTATTTGTTAGGTACTGTTTTATCAATGAATATTCGCATAATTATTGTAATCATTAAAAACGAGGCACTCCAGTATCGCTACGAGCTAATTTACAAGTCTATGCATTGATCTAGAAATGGTTGGATATGTAACTTTGATGCAACTGCCAAGGCGATTACGTCATTACGGCGGTTGTGGTAGTAAATATAAAGATATATATAGTGGTATATCATGATATCTAGAGACCTCCCTTTTCTTGTTTGGGCTGGTGCACTAAATACAACAGTAATTTATTTTTAACTAGCAACCCGCCCCGGCTACGCACGGGTACAAATTATGCACCAAAACCTTCCTCATGAATCACTCTGTCTATTAGTGAAACCCGCATGAAAATCCGTTTAGTAGTTTTTCAGTTTATCGCGAACAGACAGACAGATAGACAGACGCGGCGGGGGACTTCGTTTTATAATATGTGGTGATGCACAATTTCTGATCACATAATCAGTAAACCATAGGTGCAGAGTGCAAGTGCAGAGGTTGCTGCAGTGTACTGAACCCGACTGTCATTCTGAGTTTGATTCCCGGGTCGAGCGGGAATTGGATTTACTAGAGTTTAAGAATGATGCAAGACAATTCTGCATCTGTAATAGATTAGCCATTAATCACATTTGGAACAAACATAAAGTGGTGGAACTTACATGTCGTTCACCTCTATCTACCTCTTAGGGGAAATAAGATGATGAAGTATATGACGTAGACACACGATACAATCCTACAACATGGAGGAACCTTCAATCAGGTTATGGTATGCCACTGGATACAGCTAAATGGTTACTGTAATGATATTGATAAATAATAACAATAACAAGAAAATGAAGTATCTGGACCTGGCGCACTAGGTTACCGACATGTGCCGGTGGTATCCACAGAAATAGTCCCAATTGTTATATCAGTCAATGACTTGACTCCGAGGAGCGTCTCAGTCCATCTTGAGAGGCTCGGGATCAGTGGGAAATCGGTGGTGGCCAAGATGCAGAGAGCAGTCTTGCTCGACAATGCCCGAATAGTCCGATTCCTCTTCCAATCGAACTGACCTTCTCCTGCCGCTTCTTCGAAAGCGAGGCAGTGCATATTAATAATAACTTAAGTCACCTGATAAACATCCCTATATATTACTAAATACATATATGTTATAGATAAATTACACCCAGACACAGAACAAATGATCGTGCTCATGACACAATTATTTGTCCTGGGTGGGAATCGAACCTACGACCTCTGGCTCAGCAGTCAGGAACACAAACCACTAGACCTAAATAGGCAAACAAAACAGTTCAGTAAATTACTCTACTTTTTTTTTTATTATTGCTCGTCAGAATGACCTCAAACCACCTGATGGAAAGCTAAAGTGAGGTCCAAAAAAATATTTTGTTTGCAAAGCAGTTTACTTTTTAATTTGGTAGTTGTAGAACAACTTGAGTGTTTGTATTGCTATAAAAAAACATTAAGTTTGAATAAAAATAATACTATAATCGAATTTCGACCAGTGGGCGAATACCAGTGATATTTAAATTAAACCATTCTGTACGTTACAGAACAAACGTTTTCGTTGTTACCGATATATTTGCACTAAAATACACTTGTAATAAACTGCATCAGCACGAAATAAAATTATTATGGCATCACAAATAAAATAAACGTCGAATACAATTGTACCCAATTTCATAGCTTTAGGGAAGGGATATAAAAGGGAATATGTGCCCTTAGAGTTGATTGGTTCTTTGTGTTTGATGTTTGGTATTGCTTTAGGTAAACTATTAAAGAAAATACAGTCTGAAACCGAGCGTATCATTTCATGTTGTTGGTGAAATGTTGATGTGTAAACATATTGTCGATAGTATACGCTGAATTGTGGACAGATAACCATTAAAAAGTTCGGAACGAACCATACCGGGTGTTAGTGAAACGCTCCCGAAAACGAAGACAGACGATAGTGCTAATGATATCATTGATGATGGGTCAGAAAAAAAATCGATTCTGATGAAATTTTTTTGGATAAAAATTGGATAAGGGGATTAAATAGCTTTTACTGTCTCGTAGAGATTCTGTACTATGTAATCTGAAGATTCCGTTTTTTTCTGATATTCTTAGAAATCGATCGGAAAACGATGCTAATTTGTAAGATTATCTCCAGATGCTAACTTTCATCTAAAGTCAACTCTTATGTACTCTTTATGGATGGATAGGATCGGAATTGGCCTTATATCAATTTGCGATCGTTTTTCGTCCGATATTATAAATAAATAATATTATACCTTTAAACATAACACATTTGACATTAGGAAGTTCTATACATAATAACTGCGCACGCGCTAAAGTGTGTTAATCGAAACAACAAAAGTAGATACATTATTTTATAAGCTACATACACAGGACGCAAAACAACTTTCGATCAATCGATTTGAGAGAAAACATCGTAACGTCTTAATAAGAGGACGAATATCGTGGGCGGTGACCGGAGGCTTTCGACACGAGTGATTTCACCAATGTAATCGATTGTTGCACACTTTCGATACTATCGAATTGCCGAATCGTCGATAAACCGATGCAAAGCTTGAACCGTAGGAATTTGGAATTCGAATAACTATGTAATTTGACAGCTGAGTGTAATAATTGTTATATGTTCTTGGCACTGATGTTTATGGAGTGGTCAAAGGTAACGATAAGGTCACTTTTGTGAAGGTTATTTTTATATAAAATATTTAATATTCATTTAAGTATGAAGCGATGGCAGGTGGAATCGAACCTTGATGGTATTCTACCTAATGAATGGAAAACAGAGCGTGGGATGTCTAGCACAATAGGTCGACGACACAACACGAGTGGCGAGTTTAACATTCACATTATGTTGCTAAACTTACTACAAAAATACATTATAATCGATAAGTTTAGTAAAAGCTTATATTTATAGTTGTATCTGTATGGAAAAAAATATGCACTATCCATATGAATAAAAATTCATCAGAACATGGAAAAGTATATTTTCTCGGGTTAAATATTAATCTTTTCCACGAATAGACAACTTTTTTTTTTCTATAGACGCCTACTAGTTAAAAATATAACGAGGAGTAAATCCATTATTAAACAGGGTGTTAGAGAGAGGTGTGGTCAAATTTTAAGAGCGCTTTGTTTTGCTGAAAAATTGGTGATTTACTTAAAAAAATTTTTTTGGAATTTTTATCTTCGGAAAATGCTTTTAGCAGTGTAGGTGCACATTTCTTAACAACATATGAATTTCCAAGTTAATCACAAATTTGTTTTTTTATTTTTTTATGCGAACCGTTTTAGATAAATCAAGACATTCCACTAACTTCCTTGGTAGTAATTAACAATTGTTTCAATCATGTCAGCCTTCTCTCTTACGAAATATTCGGTAAATTTTTAATTCAATTTGTCAGTTTACAAATAAGATTTAAATAGGTATCAAATATTAAAAAAAATCCTAAATTGTTATCGCTTTGCGTTACTCACGTTATACTATACGACCCTAAAATATGGCCACACCTTTCTGTAACACTCTGTATATTTTGAGGCAAAGCGGCAAAATTACAAAATGCATCTTTAAGCTTATCATCACGTCACCATACGTCTATTTAAATATAAAGCAAGTGCGACAAAAGTCCAATATTATACCTAGTTTTAATTTAGACCGTAAGCATTGAATTTATAATCGAGATAAACACAAACAAGTAATTAAATAATCGAAGTACTGTAAATAACAACGAGGTGTGGTAATAAATAGGGCGAGATGTAAATTCATTAAAGGCTGACTTTAAAATAACAAGGCACAATGTAACAGATAAGATCTTCGAGCCCTAGTGGCTCTAGTCCTAAGCCCTCATCATTTTAAGCAGGCCGATTAGCTTTTGAGAATAAAAAGGTATGTGTGTATGTGAAAATATTTGGGGCAAGCATCAATTCCCAAATACCAGAGGTAAAAGTTACAAAAAAAATTGTAAGCGTAGGACTGCGTCAGAAGTGATAATTCATAAATTTAAAACACCCCCGACTCGAAAATCCCTTCAACGATTACAAAATGCCTTACACCATTTTGGAAAAGAGCTGATACTCTTACACTGCTGGGCCGATATTAACCAAACATAGCTAAGAACCACCGCAAGGAAACTGGCTTTCAAATGAAAAAAACCGCATCGAAATCGGTCCGTCCGTTTGAGAGCTACGATGTAACAGACAGACACACAGACATCGATGTCAAACTTATAACACCCCTCTTTTTGCGTCGGGGGTTAAAAACATAACAACACACATACACACATCTGTATAAGAGCGTGACGGCCACGTGATTTCAGTGCTTTTTTCCCCATACCAAAAGTGCGAATCGTGCTTATAGAAGTTTTCACACGCATCAGTGAGTATGTTTCTGAGTGTGACGGTCACGCGAATTCAGTGCTGTTTCCCCATACCAAAAGTCCCCAACGTGCCTAAAGAAGTTTTCACTTGCAGTGCTTTTTATAAGTACTTGTGGACTTTCGCCAACGTGCCTAATAGAGGTTTTCATTTTAAAAAAAAATTTGCGATTATAAACTTATATACCTAATACCTACTACTCATAAAAGCACTGAACTCGCACTTTTTAGTGATATAGCAACAACTTGTGCTGTCAATCTTGCTTTTCGCCAAATTTCATGATTCTAGGTCAATGAGAAGTATCCTACGGCGACATAACAATAACGTACTATTTTCAATAGTCCTTATTGAACACAGCGTTAGCGAGCCTTTATGCATACACAAACATCGTCGTATGCGATTGGTAAGTCATTCTATTTATTAAAGAAATAAAGATGTCTAATATTGACATGGTCACTTTAAAATGTTGTTAGGTAATAAATTAAGTAAAAATTAGATCTCACAACTTTTACGGTAGAAGAACTGCGTTGCAACATGCGACACTTGGGTTTTTTCTATGTTGTTTTTGATGGATCTTAATTCTTTCTGTAGGTATATTATACTAAACATCATAAGCGAATAACACTGTACTATATCCACTATTATCATTACATATTATAAAGCAGAGTCTCCTGCCTCGTCTGTGTATCTGTCTGTCTGTCTGTGATAAACTGAAAAACTACAGTACGGATTTTCATGCGGTTTACACCAATAGATAGAGCGATTCATGAGGAAGGTTTATGTATATAATTTGTTAAGGTTTTGTATAAATTGGTTGAAATATGATGATGATTAAAGATGTCTCTGCTACCCGTGCGAAGCCGGGGCGGGTTGCTAGTATGTAATAGAATAGTGGATATAGCACAGTGTCATTCATACATAGAATTACAAAGTTACTTATGCAGTTTGTATATTCAGAAAATGGGACTGAATTTGCGGTTTGTTTGAGTTTTTCTTTGGTTTATAGGGTAAACGCTAATTTCGTTAAAAATTTTAAGCTTTTATTTCTTCTAGAAGTGTCTTAGAATTTTGATGATCGGTGAGTGAGCAAGTTCAATTACAAAATTATAAAAACTAATTTATCGACAACGAAGTTACAGAGACGTAGTAAACGTCCTGAATGACTTTGAGAAAAGAATGGTACGGCTCTGAGCCTTTGTTTTTCTTTTGCTTGACGTAGCAGATTTGATGTTAGTGTCAACTTGATACCTCCAAGCGTTTTTAAGAAAAAGTGTCTCTACAGACAGACAGATAGACGGCGACGAAGTGATCCTATAAGGGTTCCTTTTTTCCTTTTGTTAACGAACGCAATCCTAAAAATCACTATACCATAGCTTGATATAGGTCAGGAACATTTTATACATAACTTCTGCACCTGATATCTGCAAAAAGGTCCCACTATCAAATTGACATTTGGCAAAATTGTAGCTTACCTAAAATGTCGTAGGTCTGGCAGTTCTGTAATCTTGGACCATAAGATACTCCAACATTTTGAAAAAGGAACACAAAATATAAAAAAAAAATAGTAATAAATCCTCCAATTAATGTCTTAGCTAATAAGATATGACAGAATATATAAAAGGCAAAAGCATATTAAAAATAAAATATGCCAACAGTAAGCATCCATAAGAAATGATGGTAATATTTTAAACTAAACTATCGATACTCATGTAAGACTCCTTATATAGAGCGCTTGTACATTTGACAAATGGCTCAGAAGTTCAAAAACATCTAAAAACAGTTACATGAGATATGACTACAAAACCTCTAACTAGCTGCCACCATAAACGCACTTAATAAAGGAGCCAACAAACACGGTTTAGAACAAACATACATTATCTTAAATAACACGATCGTTATTTAAATCAACACAATTTAAAAAAAATGTAGGCGAAAGGACAATTCACAAATAAATAATTAAGTAATTAAAAATCTAGGAGTTTTTAATAAAGAACATATGAGAGATGTGGGCAGCGTGTATAATTTAAAATGGCCATTTTTTCCGTGGGCAACCCACAGTCAGATTAGTCAGTATTTCGACATTCTCGGCCCACATGCGCCGGTTATTAACATAAAACGCTACAATTCATTGTGCAATAAACGCGAAATGCGATTTTATCTAGCGACAACATGGCGGTGTAAAATTCAGCGACGTGTTTTTTCGACAAAACCAATATTGGTATGTTTGTCAGCCCTACGGGGTACGGTCGCTTGGACAAATGTTTGTAAGGCCTATACCTGTTTGATTTGTCCCTTATAGTTGATACACTTGGGGATAGTGAGACTTCTTAATAATTATGTGTTGTTGATCAGTCTAATAAATAAATGCCTAGTTAAAACCGACAAAAAACATGCTTGTTACACTTCAAAGACATTGTCAGCTTTCTCCGGAAGGAATAATGATTAGTAATAAAAGTTATAAAAAAGACATTATTTACTATTAACTGCACGGCTTACTATGATGAAAGTAACAAAAAAATAATGATTAAGTTCACTTGTAAAAAATATCTAGATGTAGTTATACGACAATTTTAAATTGAGGCCTGCTTCCGCAAACTTGATTTATATGCATGTATGTGTCATTAAATTACTGATAAGTTCCTCCAAATATTGGCGCCAAGCATGGCGCCACACAAATGCTTGCTATGCCCGTATTTCAAACAGAAAATAAAACGTTACGTATTTTAAAGTTTCCATCTTCATTGTACATTTACACCCCCACAATTGAATTTTACGATACCCCAGTGAATATTTCAATGGTCATTACGCGCGTATTGAATTTTGATGTACTTTTTATTTGAAATTACACTGGACGTGTTAAACTGTAAATCTTTTTAAACGCGCTGGAAATGCCATAAATTCTTTACGACTCTTATTTTTTTGAACTTGTAATAAAGTTACATATGTACATGAGCATCCCGCCTTTTTTCGCCATGAACTGCAGCCTCGGACATGCCTCTCGACCTGGGAAGTGAACGCAAGACCTCAGCACAGCAGACAAACAAATTACATACTGCGCTCACGAATGTAAGCTACTTCATTTTTACACAAAGGGAAAATGGGATCACGCCGCCGTAAGTAGGTCAATTTGATTATTAGGGTATAAATTACATATATTGTATGTATTAATATCTTTTAAGTTACAAAGTTTTTTGAAGGTAACACCATGCAATTATTCAAATTAACACACCTGCCACACACATCTGTGCACCACCCAAAGATTGACTGGTAGAAAATGTCTACGGCATTAAGTCCGCCTTATGCAATGTATTTGCAGGAAGTTTAAATAAATAAATTGAAAGGGATACTACTGTTAACTGGTTTAAAAATTACTACCACGTAATCGTAAAGATCGCGAATGCGGAAATCCACCTAATTTATGTAAAACAAAGATATAAATTTAGTGAGTGATACTTTTAAAGAACCTGAAGTGATATAACTAATCTTGATACATTTTAGTACATATCAAGATTCGAGACCCACAATGACAGTTACGTACTTGATTGTAGCGCGGGTACGCCCAGCCACATGCCCCGAGTCCCGGAGCAAGGGTCAATTCCCGAAAAACTCGAAATATAACTGCAAGTCGCATTCACATAACGAAGCCTTACTTTAACCATCTGATAGCGTACAACCTCCTGCTAACTGCCACAAAAACAATGTCCACCACACTGGTTTACAGATAATATTTCAGATGGAACAAAGCTCATACAATTTTACCAACCGACAAAGCGGCATCGCAAATCTCATTTGCAGACAACAAACAGATAACTATCTCATTCTTTCAACAATGGCCGGTAGGCTCATAAACAGAGCCTAATTAGTAATATTCCGAGTGCATTGTGGTATCTTAACAAATGGACAATAAGATGGAAGCGTGGTTATCTAGGGCGATAAGGACGCCGCGCCGGGGAGCGACAATTATCAGCCAATGACGTTTGGTTGGTGCATTTTCGACGCGAGATAATGCGAAACCAAAAATCGCGGTGTGCGTTACCCATTGCGGAGTAGATTAAAAGTAAGTGCAGGTAGTGCAAGAGTTGTACGTCGTTGAAAATTGTTCAGCAGGCGGTCTCGTTTATGTAAGCTTACGCGTTCGCGTTGAGATAGGATCGTGGTTGGAATACGTAATGGTTGGTAGTGCTCGCCCATGTAGCTCCCGCTTATTGTTCCAACTCTTGTCCGGCGTAGAACGTAAATTGAATAAGTGAGTCCTAGAAAGCTGAGTTACGAGCACTCGGATTAGACTTTCTTACGCTAAATTGGACTCTAAGTCATAACCTGATTTATTGGCATTGTACCGCATGTTTGATTGGGAATGTTTTCTCGTTCGGAGTTAACGCACTTTATGCATTGGGCGGTGGTTTCTCCTGAAAAGTTCTCCACTGAGTTCGGACATACCAAGATACGTCAGACACTATTAATATGTCTATACAGATAAGATAACAATAAAGAATCCTGCAAGTCTCCATAATATTATTATGTAACAATTCCCATGCAGCTGTTTCATAATTCGCGTGAAATTGCTTTAAAATTAATTAAAGAAAATGGCTCTGTTATTAATAAAATTTATATCCTTCCTTTTAATCTAGTAACTTTTTAATGAATTCATTAAAAAGTAATTATGAGGTAGTTTAATGAATTATGCATTATTTTTCATTAGATAGCGATATTATTAAGACATTTTTTATTATTTTTTCGTGTACCTACAATAAATATTACATGAAGTAATGAGGTCCCAAAGGCAAGCTTAACTCAAAAGGATATAAAACAGAATATCACGCGGTTTGTAGTATTTCGTAATTGCATTGTGTGAAAAGTAATTAAACCGTCAAAATAAAGCCTGAATAGGAGTCCTAAAAAAAAGATACATTTTGGCAGGGTATACCGCAGTGAGTTATCATATTTAACTATTTCGTCTAATGTTGTATGTATTACTAGCCATTCGCCGCAGTTTCACCTGCGTTTATGGTCACTACCCCGTTTCTAAGGGTTGTAGCGTCATGTTACATAGCCTATAACCTTCCTCAATGTATACCCTATCAAATATAAAAATAATTATTTAAATCCGAATTAGAATTTCAGAGACTAGCGCGTTTAAACAAACACTCTTTAGCTTTATTATATTATACCGTACCAGTACCTATAGGATAAATACGATTGGATATCAGCTGTTATCCGATCGTAATCGATGAATTTCTAGTTCATATTTTTTTTATATCAAAGTATACGTTTCACAGAATCACGTTTATGTGCTAATCTTACTTATATTATAAATGTTAAAGTTTGGTTGGATAGATGGATGTAATTTAAGATCAACGCGTTCAAAGAAACTCTTTAACGTTGTAATTAAATTTTAAATAGATTTATATACCTAATAGGTATAAACATATACTCGTAGATATATTTTAATAATTTATTACCAACTATCACTTTTACTAAGACAGAGCTATATCAAAGATGGAATCAGATGTATTATTACAACTATTCACCAAAAAGTCCAATTTTACACATATACAGGTAATAGCCAGAGCCAAAAATAACGCGAAAAGTGGTGGTCTTTTATAACAATACGATACTTGGCTTAGCTTTAGCTTTTGCATTTAACATTTTACTCTAAAAGCAATACTTTTCTAGATATTTAATGAAAACCGAAAAAAAGGAGAATTTTAGGTTATTTTGTAATAATAAACAATGACGCGTATTTCCGTAGACACTTTAGGAAGTTATTCTACTTATTTTTGTTCTAATTTTAAGCCAAGTATCGTATTGTTATAAAAGACCACCACTTTTCGCGTCATTTTTGGTTCTAGCGCCCGGATTAAGGATCAAATAGTGAAACCCGTGATTAAAACGTGAGACATATTTTCGGAAAATTCGTAGTTTTTTATACAAAAATTTTGAAGGTAAAAATATGAACTACAAAATTGTTAGGAATTTGTCGTTAATACTAATATTCCATAAAAAAAGACTGATATCTGGCGGAAATAAATACTAAATATGTCGATAGAATGTATGGATTTGTCAAAATTAATTTTAAAGACACACCTAGGCAAGAATGTGCATCTTGAGAGAGGAGGTCGCTTTACTCATCGTAAGAAAAAAATTAAGAAAAGGTCCTGATTTTTTCAGACTGTTTTTACTATTTACCGGCTATTCATAACGCTCTTAAAATATGACTACACCTTTATATAGACGCATTGGATTAATCCACTACCACTACTCGTGGCTCTCGATAACTCTCGATAATAGTCTGTCATGCTGGTCTAGCGGGGCTTTGCCGATTGATAAACCTTCAACATCATTACCGGAAAATCACAGGTTACGACCGTTTTAGAAATCCCCACGATACCCTTGAAGCAAGTGAAAACTATTTTTATCTCGATAATGAAATAGACATCAGATCGATTTTCCCATATCCTAGACGTAGATAAATATTTATGCCACATAATATCCAATGTCTTTAGGGGCGGTAACCATACATTAAGCCCATAATCTGAGCGACAGTCTAAATTGAATATTATAAATGACATACATAGTTATTTCAACTGGGCTTGTATGTACTGTAAGTTGACCAGTTTGTCAGCTGCCTAACGACACGTCGTTATGGTATCATTTTTCTAAATCATGGTGTGAATGACACTGATTGATGAGTCAGGAATTATTTATGCATAATATGATTTGCGATGTGGTGATAGTGAGGGCTGCAGCATCAAAACTGTGTGAAAGAGGAAATGGCTAGAAAGGGAGTCAGCACTAAAATAACGAATGATAGAGTAGAATGGAAAATGAGAATCATTACGTATTATAAAATAAAGTCAACACCGGTCTATTCGCGATAAACTGAGAAACTAATGAACGGATTTTCATGCGGTTTTCAGCAATAGACAGATTGATCCATAAAAAAGGTTTAGGGGTATAATTTCCTAACGTTTTGTGTAAATTCATTGAAATATGATGATAATTGCTGAAGATGTCTCTGCTACCCGTGCGAAGCCGGGGCGGGTTGCTAGTAATAAATAAATTTGGAAAAAGGATAAGAAAGTGATCATGTGATAATTAGCTCTTTAGGTGTTCTTGAGAGATGTGGTTCTATAGTCAAATTATGGTGAGTATGCATGCAGTTTCTTTTTAACAAATCCCCATTTACTCGAAGACTAAGGCAGCATTGGATAATATATGATGCAGTGTGTTAGATGTGTAAATAGGGACTTAATCGCGATAATATTTATGAGGCACGATACCTTTCGGGTCACACGACCCTTCGACCGAATTGCACCGATCGTGGTCACGAATAATGCAGTATGACCAGTTAAAAAAAAAAAAAAATGTACTCATGATATCGTTACAATAAACTATTGCAAAGCAGATTTCTGCTCGATTGTATCAGTGTGAACATGGAAGTACTTTCATCCTACAGACTGGGATTGAATAACATATCTAGCTAAAAATTGTCTTCATGCAGTCCATTAAAATAAACCTTTGTAAGATGGCCCAGGTTGTTCGGACGAATCCGTCTACGAATTTATCTTAAGACAGACAGATAGATTCAAATAGATACCGACTACAACCCTGGCAGGCCTTCATACTTGAAAAAAAACAAACACGACAAAAAAAACATTAATAAAATATTTTAAAATTAGCAGGCTGACCTGGTAGCGGGGCGGTGTACCGGCATACAGGGTGCAAAAATATAATTTAATCTTTTTTTTTTTTTTTATGGAATAGGGGCTACTGCCGCCCATAGGCACCCTTTAAGATGGGAGTAGGGAAAAGGGGAAGAGGGAGTGAGGGAGGGAAAAGGGAAAGGGTAACCTCACTCACTCGTCGAAAAGTAATGCAAGCATTGCTTCACTGCCGGTTTTCTGTGAGGCCGTGGTATCACTCCGGTCGAGCCGGCCCATAACGTGCCAAAGCATGGCTCTCTCACTAACAAATCTTAAGTTTTACATATTCAATTTCTAAAATTCTGTTTGTATCGGGTATTCTGTTTATTGATGAAAGTTAGCACGCCTTGCGCTGATACGTCAACAACGTTGAAACTGCGTAGCAGCTAGTGAATGATATATAGAGACATCGTTCACGCAAGACAAATTACGAGTTATTTTTAACAATGTTTATATAATGTTATATATGCCAACTTTTAGACTTTGTTTTTTATTATTTGCCAAAAGCCTCAGAACGGGATTGTTAACCTTGACAGCGGCCTTTACTTTATTTTATTGCTTACAGATATAATACATTTTGATATAAATAATAGACCAACTTTCTCTACCTGTCTTCAACCATAAGATACATATATCAAACCGTTCTTCCGATAAATTAGCCATTACTTAATCAAACCTCTCTATCGTAACTGCTAAACGCTGATGGTTTTACGATGTCCGACTAAATCACGAGCCAAGTCGCCAGTGCCTTTGTGTGCGCTGACAGTCGCCTGTCAGTTGTTCGTCTGCTGACCGGTTACATAATAACCTTCTGTCAGTGACAAATGGATCAGCTAGTAACAAGGATGTCTCACAAGACAGAGTGTCAAAGAAAATTACGCCTTAAGGAAGGTAGATACTGTTACAACTCTGTTAAGTAGCTGTTCTATGGAGTGAGAAACAGCAAGTCAATAGAATCTAAAAATGTCATTGGCTCTTCTTCGGGATTCTGTTTTCTACATTAAATAATGAAAATCCCACTAATCCCATTAATATTATAAATGTGAAATTTTAGATGTATGGATGGATAGATGGATGGATGGATGGATGTTTGTTACTCTTTCACACAAAAACCACTCAACCAATTGCGATGAAACTTGGTATGTAGATAGCTGGAGACCTGGATTAACGCATAGGCTACTTTTTATCCCGATATTCCCACGGGATCGGGACTTACGCGGATGAAACCGCGGGGCGCTGCTAGTATTATAAATGTGAAAGTTTGGATGCATGGATGTTTGTTACTCTTTCACGCAAAAACCACTGAACCGATTGCGATGAAACTTGGTATGTAGATAGCTGGAGACCTGGATTAACGCATGGGCTACTTTTTATCCCGATATTCCCACGGGATCGGGACTTACACGGGTGAAACCGCGGGGCGCTGCTAGTACTAAATAAATGTTTATTACATTATTTTAATAAACTACGGACATATTCAATAAAACCATAATAAAATGTTGGTTATTTGTCACTTAATGTCAAATGTGGGACTTTAATCATTCTACTCCGACAGATGATGGGCAGAACGATCTAGGTAGTATTGAAGGAATTACACTAACTCAAATACCACTCGTGTTAAGCCTGGCGTTAATTAGGTTCGTAAATTCTACAATAACGCCTTTGCCCTTTGGCTAAGAGTGACTGAGTGAAGCATTTGAAATGTGCTGTTGGAGGATGTTGCAGGAAAAAGGGGTTGTAATGGAGACAATCGAAGAGGAAAACTTGGATATATTATTTAATTACCTTCTAGTAGCAGGAACACCGAAGATAAATTAGAAGAGCTAAATAAAGAAGAAGGTTGCCGTCATGTCGTATAGGCCTCTCTAAACGTCATGCCACGTCAAGGAGATCGCACTTGACCAGGCAAAGTCGAAGGAGTTGCATATTTATATTTTTAGAAGAAAAGAATTTTGCACTGATCATTTTGAAAATCTTAATAAACGTGATAAAAAGATTAAATGATGTTAAAACACGACGAGTTGAAGACACTCGGTGAGTCCCAGGAAAACTTAAACTGTATTGTGATCCGCAAAGGATTTAATAAAAAGTTGGAAATTATTTTGATAAAAAGGATTTTATAAATTGAAAAAGTTGGAAATTTAATAAATCCACTTCCTACTTAGAAAAGCGGGCGACAAAGGAGCAAAAAAAATCAAACTGCCTATAAATCGTCACGGATTCAAAAAATATTGGTCTTGATGTGTTTCTAACATGAACTGGGATCCGTTATCTAGCTTTTAACTTTAAGTACTTTTCAACATCGAATCAGTCGTTTAACTAAAAAAAACATAATGAGCGATTCCCGAATTTCTCATCGGCCAGTGACTAAATCGGATATTAAAAAGATATTCCTGGACATTTTCGATATCTCCACTCTCCACAGCACGTGTGAGCCCTCTTTTAGACTACAAGACGAATAGCCGCCGCATCGATTCCGTATCCTTAGTGGTCGGTGACCATTATTTAAACTTTTTACTGGTACAGTCATGTCATAACGTTGCGTTACAAGTGAAATGTGTGTTTATTATGAAAACATGAGGCGAAATATTTATTGGCTGAATGATTGAATGACATTGCATGAGTATGGTTAGCAACAAAGTTTGGTAAATTGTTTTCGAATGCAGGTTTGGTAACTGTAAAAAATAAATGGTCGCGGAGAGACAATTTCTGAAATATCTTAGTTTATCTTAGTAAAAAATAACAAACATTGTCCTAATACGTTCTTGATATTTAAAATGAAACGAAGGTTCTTCTGAAAAGGGCATTAACAGTTTTTGAAAAGGTTTTCCCGATGTTGCAAGCGGCTGAACACCGGGCGGCCCTAACGCTTCTTACGACCTTTGTGGTGTAAAAAGTTTATATTCATTTTTTTTCTTGCAGGTTACCAGTATTCTATGTCCAAGTTAGTCAAAGTAAAACAAACGTCTCAAGCTCATTAATTCTTTTATGTAATTTAAACTATAGACACAATCAATCTATGTCATTTTTACTTATGTTATTAATAAAATTTAACTTTGTAATAATCCAACTGCAGAGTATATTATACATTGCATCCTAAGGATAAAAGAATTTTTACTTTTTCTTATCAGAATAAATTAAGGTAATAGAGTAAACTCCATAATGATGCTACGCTTTAGGTACTTATAAAGTAAACTATAATAATTATGTTCCGTAAGTATTACCAACTTTTTTGCTAACTGTACTAAGTACTATAATAGAAGCGCTCAAAAAATATTATTGGATATTGCAAATTATTGACGAAAGTTATTCATGGTACGTGAATTGTAATAAATAAGGCGTAATAACGAATACGGTCGAGACAAAATTTCTAATGAGGATTTAATTTTATGTTTCATATTTCCAATGAGTTATGTACCTAGTTAAACATTGGTTTTAATCAACTTCAAAAAGGAGGTTTTACGGTGTTTGTATTTTATTGTATGCCTCAAGGTTAACTGTAAAAAATCGTACCTAATATACTTTTACACCAAGATCATTAATAGTGTTGTAGAAAAGAAATTATAATTTCATTATTATTTGGTATTTGTAAATTTGATACAGGGTGTTTTTGAAAAAGGAGCACTTATTTAAATCACTGAAAGGGCATGACTCTAGCAGTTACAATAAGAATTTTTGAAAAACGTGGAACGTGTAAAGTTAAAAATCGTTCATATTTTTTCATTTTGGAACTATGCACTTAGTTATTGAGAACATCCATAAAAACTAACTAGATAAATTTTCGAAGTTACTTTTTATGGATTTTCTTAGTAACGGAATGAAAAATTCCAAAATATGTATAATTTAAAAATTTTAACTTTACATATTCCATACTTTTATGAAAAACGGAGGCAAAAATACCTTCCTTTACCTACAGAAAAAACAGGACAACGCCAAAGAACATGGTCAGACAGCTCTACGCCAGAAGCTCTGTCTAAAACTATTTTCTGGTAGGGAGGTAATTTTTTAAAAGGAGCGAAAGAGAACTTAAAAGTAAGGTCTTGAGCTGATACGTGTTGTAATCTACATCCTCTACGCTTTGCCTTACCTCCTGTGCAGTATTGTTGGATTACCAATCCTTAGCTTGTTGTTTCACACATGCATTTCTTTGTCGCACAAAATTATCTGCTCCAATCAACCAACTACTTTCAAATAACGACCAACTTGCCACGCCGTACGCAAAAATCGATACAATACGACATCGATCACGAATCGATTGTACCGATTATCAATAATTTCGAGCCAAAAAGTGGGCCCAAATACCTGCGTTACAACTCGAGTGAATACTTCTATAATGAAATGACAATTACCTACGACGACCGAGCGAATTCCTGGAGACATTATTGAACCGAGAATCGAAATACTGCTGAAATTACTAAGGGCTCTCGATTAAATATCGTTTAGGTCTTACTCTAAACGATATTTAATCAAGGGCCGAGTATTTTAACACGCTTTTAATAGCTTCAAACTATATAAACAAATCTTGGAACTAAATTTTAACAGAACTATTTTAACGTATCGTCATGAAACTTTGTCTAAGAATACACAAATGGAGTGTACTTGTGGAGGCCTATGTCGGAATACAGCCTGACCTGGTAGCTTATAAGTAAAATGCAAAATAAGAGAAATACTAGGTATATAGTTATCTATATATATATATATATATATATAAAAATCTACCTATTTAAAAATTAATCCCTATTTCCCTTGGTCACGGTATCACGCGTGAACGGCTGCACCCATTTCACTAATTCTTTTTTTTGTGTTTGTTATTGTCAGGAGAAGGTTCTTATGAAAGAAAAATTAAGAAAGATGCGCGGAAAATTAGAAAATTTAAAAAACTTAACGACCATATTAACTTTTCTAATGTAACCTTAGCGCTTTTGACATAACTGTCAGTCAATATGTTCATAGTTAAGACAGGACAACGTCAGTTAGATCAGATCAGCAAGTTAGTTATAAATATGGTCACATTTTTTTATGTTTTATTTTCTGAAGGTTCTTATTTTTTTTTATAAGAACCTTCTCCTGACCATAAAAACACAAAAAGAAAAGAATTAGTGAAATCGGTCCAGCCGTTCACGTGTGATGCCGTGACCAAGGGAAATAGGAATTCATTTTTTTATATATAGATGTATTAAGGAAAGTCAGAGGAAATAGAAGTTTTTCTTATTTAATTTTTTAACACGCTTTCATTAGCTCACTCACAAGCAAGGGCAAGTTACAAGTAGTAACTAACTAAATATGTAACCAGATCTTGAAGTCAATTTTAAACCTAAAATTTTCGCATCAAAATAAAACTTTATATGTATATGTAGTTCGTATGACAATACTATAATTCAGCAATACAATAGCTAGACATAGACAATAGCTTATAGAAATTAATTGGACAGTAAAAAACTATTCAACTAAAAAAGTGCAACATTTAAGGTATGAAGGAAAAAGAATCGTCAAGAGTGACCATTGGTAGGGGCATGGGCGAGCATTTATCGGACGTTCGATTGTTTTATAAATAAAGGCGACCGCAAAAAATACTACCGATCAATCGTGCGAAAGTCAAGCGATGGGATCCGATAAACACATGCCATACGAATTCCAGCTCTCTCTTGAACGATATAAGATATATTTCTCGTCTCTGTACGGTTAAGGGCATTACTCGATGTAATATGAACACTAAAAGAAATTTCAACTTTAGCCTGATATTTCAGAGTTGAATTTCGAATGTTGTACGTTGACGTCATATTCGTGCGTCTACGAACGTGAAAGATTTTATACGAGAGCTGTCCAAACATTTTATACTTTCAAATCTTTGAGCTTATCTGTAGTGATGATCTGAAAAGTGTTATCTTGGCCGGATCAGCTCATGGGAGGGTCCCTTAGATCTTTATTACATGCGCCATGGTGAGGTGCATCCACACAGTTTAAATTTTATTGAGCAATAATGAGCAACAATTACAGTGTTTTAAATGTCAGTTGAACATTTCTAATTGAGAAATACATATTGGAATTAGAGTTATGTATAGTTTAAATACGATTATGATTTCGAAGAGTCTGAATTGAATTCTTTATACAAATTATGTGGGAGAGCCATGCTTCGGCACGTATGGGCCGGCTCGACCGGAGTGATACCACGGCCTCGTAGAAAACCGGCAGTTAAGCAATGCGTCCATTGTTTTTCACTAAGTGAGTGAGGTTACCGGAGGCTCTAACCCCTCCCTCTAGTCCTCTTCTCCACCTCCCTGCCCTCTTCCCTCCTTCCTCTACACCCACCTTAAAAGCCGGCAACGCACTTGTGACTCTGGACTCTCTTGTGGCCACTTACCATCAGGTGACCCAACTGCTCGTTTGCCCCATACCACATAAAAAAAAAATTCATCGTAAAATACTCGACTTTAAGTAGATATTATGTTAGAGGACTTAGTTTCCTGACCTGCTCGAGTTGGTACTTACACTTGCCAATCCATCGGTACCTATAAGCAATATCCCTTTCCTATCATTTACTTCCCTTCTCAACTATCTTTCCCTTTCAATATACCCCCCATTTTCCCATCTTTAGTTCCCAAAGTGCCCGGTTGACGGCAATAGGCTTGCCCTTGTTGTGAGTGGGACCATTTTATATAATAATACCAATATACCCACCTCTTCGGGGTATAGCCGTGAGTATATGTATGTATGTATGTATATAAAGTTTGAATTTAAGTTAAAAACTTACGTTGCTATGAATCCACAGAAAGTGATGATATTATTCTCATACGTATAAATACAAATTGGGGAAGGACGGGAATAAGGGAGAGGGAAGAGTTAGGGCCTCCGGTAACTTCACTCACGCGGCGAAAGGCAATGCAAGCATTGCTTCACTGCCGGTTTTCTGTGAGCCCGTGGTATCGAGCGGAGTCGAGCCGGCTCAAACGTGCCAAAGCATGGCTCTCTTACGTTAACAAACAAATTAAGAATTAAAGTTGAAAAGTTGAAGGATAAGGAATGACACGAAGTTATTTGACTTCATCTTCTTCATCCTTCTTTTAAAAGAAGGCCTTTTTATAAGTATAACGTATGACCTATGTGTGTCTGTCTGTGGCATCACAACTCCTAAACAGCTCTTTGTTTCTTAGGTACAACTCAAAAAAATCTGTTGAGCCGTTCAAAAATAGGTATTTTTTTTAAACATGTATATTACAGAATTAAGTTGACCAACAAGCACACCCCACGTTATTCTGCACTGATGTATCATCAATAAAATCACTTCATGATCTTCCTGCCTTTTTCCCAATTTACAGTAGGGTCGGCACCGGCGCAATGTTTAACATTACAAAGGCTTTTGGCTGATTACTTTTATGGCGACGCCAACCCTCCTTGGGAATGTAATCGTTTCAAGACCGAAAAGAAGGCAGACAGTAAATTTGGATAAGGAAAATCGGGTACGGAGAGTAACTTAGGGTAAAAGATACTCCAAGTCTCGGATGGGGAACGGGACTAAGACTGCAGTAGCTCGCAGAGGCCGGGGTCGCGTACCCGAATGTCCTGTATTACCTGTGACTGGACACGTCATTAGGACAGGAACACCAGCTGTGTGTTGTCACCCTGTGCGCCCTTGCAACCCACGGGTCCTCTTGATCGTAGTCACCAGCCCTACTAGCTTAATGTACGTCTTCTCTATAATAAACCTATTCTATGTAATATCAGTCACTCGTCACACAGTAGTCGCATAATAATGACTAAATCGTGGGAGCCGGCTCGACCGGAGTGATACCACGGCCTCACAGAAAACCGTTAGTGTGTGAGTGAGTGAGGACCGGAGGCCCTAACCCTTCCATCCCCCTCTCTTCCCCCCACCCTCCTTCTCCTACTTTCACTTTAAAGGCCGGCAACTCTTGCGACTCTTGAGTTGCAGGTGTCCATGGGCAGCGGTAGTCATGTATATCATAAAAAAAGGAATTTTTAACATTTTTAACTTTCACTTTTCATTCACTTCACTTTTAACTTTTCACGCTGCTAACTTTAACAAAAGTTTAATACACGCACACACTATCATAAATCATTATAAGATAAACAAAGCCTTAGCGAAATATTTACTCAGACAGTAGTTTGTGGTCATAAGCTTTTAATAGGCAATTAAAATGTTTGCAAACATGTCCTAATGAGCACAATAATGACTATAAACATATAGTTTTGTTTGTTTTATTAGCGAACAATACTTTTGTAATTTGTAAGCAAGTACATTAATTGAATATTAAAAAGGACTGTTATATGTTAAATGTATAAAACCTGTGGCCAAGAATACGCTTCGATAATTAAATGCGTAATGATACAAAAATGGTTAATTAATGATTTATCAAAAGCCATGGAACCGTAAGTATCAGAGGCGAAGGATTCTATACATTTCTTTCAGCTTTCCTTTAAAGATAACTAATGAATAACACTTTGACAAGTGCAATAATGTGTTTCAATAAAGTACTTTGACGGTTATAATATAACTTCACGCCTGTAATTCCATGTACTGATATTGCACTTTATAAGATGAATTTCTTCCTTGAGCTTTGTCGGCTAACCTTTTAAAAGCTATCGGTTCCTTCACCAATTGAAATTAAGGTAGATTATTTTGTTTTGAACTACAAATTAAAAGTAACTTTTCAACTCTCCTATTTAAAAATATAAATTAACAATGCCTAATAGAATTTAGAGGCCTAACGGAAAACCTTGGCTATAGCTTGCAATAAGTTTCAAAGAACACCTACTTAAAGGCTTTTTAAAGGTGATCTCTTTTGAGATTAGATCAATAATTTTTCACTTGGAATTGCACACAACCTATGTGAGAAATGCTTAGAATTCGCATTTTCTCCTAAACGTAGAACTTTATAATTATTTATTTATATTTCCCTATATGGAGTACAGACATAAAAAATACAGATGTTATAATTACACATATGGAGAAAGTTCACTTCAAGAAGCGCAATTTATTCTTCTTATTTGCTGTAAGAATGCTTTTACTATTAAGTATTCTAGTTCCAAACATTATTATATGGTTTTGTCATTTCGACTTTAACAGAAGTAAGAAATTTCAAATGGTTACAAGGTTATACTACTCAAGAGTGTAATTTTCAAGATTCTTTCTCTCAAACTACCCTGCATGACTGTAAAAAAAAACCCGACGTCAATATTTTTTTTCTAAATTGCTTTTACATCACTTGAAAATGCACAATCAGGGGACTAAAATTAGGTCAATCTCACCTGGTCACGCTGACTTTACAAATTTGATTACGTAACTTACTGATTAAACCATGTGATAAAATCTTCTAACAACTGATAGGATTTAATATTAAAATCGGGAGGTATGTGGGAACACGGCCAAAATTACAAATTATTAAAGTAATGTACATAAAGATTCATCCAAAAGTATGAGTATTCATCCTAAAGTATGAGGATGCATCCTAAAGTATGAGTATTCATCCTAAAGCATGAGGATTTATCCTAAAGTGACAATCCTTTAAAACGTCACCAGTGTGTATATACTGATCCAGATACTCCGCTCATATTTTGATGTGCCGTCAAATTATGCCACTGTGTCCATTGCTCACGTTATTTTCTTTATTTCACGACGTCAGCAACGTGACATGTTTATTGGTGACGGACTGATGCGATCGCCGAACAGATAAGATTACATTCAGAACATTTCGCCGAAAATCTCATGAAAGCATCGACAGGTCATAAATCATTTGATGATGGATATGGGCAGATTTATTGTATGATCTTATATTTTGATCTTGTGTTTGTCAAAATATGATTGTGAGTGAAAGACCTTCTCGACATAAACAGTCATTATGAGACCCTTATCACTATTAAGGTGTCCCCACCAGATGCATAAGTGCAAAATAATGGGACATTTTTCAGATAGCAATCACTTAAAACTTCCGTTCCTGTCCAATATTATTACTTAACAAAGAATAAATTCAAAATAATAAGGGCTGTTACTTGTACCACAGGAAAATAAGTAATTAAATGTATCAATCAATTAGCCTATTCTAATCCACTGCTGGACATAGGCCTCTCCCAATGTGCGCCACAGTACCCGGTCCTCCGCGTTCCGCATCCAGTCCCTCCCAGCTATCTTCCTCAGGTCGTCGGTCCATCTGGCTGGGGGCGTCCTACCTTCCGTTTACCGATTCGCGGTCTCCACTCTAAGATCCGCTTAAATTAAATGTATGCAGTACAAAAAACAATACAACTTATTTTTCTGGGAAACTTATCACAGCTTAGTACCTGATATTGTTCTCAACCTTTACTAATTTATCTTACGTTTAAAATGATTTAAACCTGTCTCAAAAGCAATAATAACAATCTCAACAAGGCCAAACCAGATTTTCTAAACTAGTGGCAATGTTTTATTGTTCATTAGCTCGTTGTTTACATAGAAAGAGGGTTAACGGTCGAACGCCGTGTGCAAAAGCTCCTGATGTAAGAATGACTCAAACCGAACCGGCACAAATGACCTTATAGAACAGAATAACGGTGAAATGTATAAAAAAAGACTAATCTCAATTTATTATAGGTATAATTATGTATATAACAAATGCCCATAGTAGTATATATGATGTGTTAGCGAAATTGTTTGAACAACAAGCTTTGTCACGCGGCAGGTTTTTGTGTCGCCCACTGACATGAGAGCAGCATGAAGGATGATGTGGTACAAGACATGAGAGATCTACCTCTGACTACGATACAAATCGATCGAAACGATTGAAATCTGGAAATTAAAGATCGGAATCAAAATTCGTTACCTTTAATTTTGGGGTCTATAGATACAGTAAGTAATATAAGAAATTAAAACAATGTTAAACAATACCCTCCATTTTCTTTTCGTGTAATTCTAACAGTGGGAATACTCCCACTGTTAAGCGGACCCTAGATGATCATGCATGACCGTTTAATTGTATTGATTGATGCGAATGACATGCAAACTACGTGCATGACATGCAAACTACGTGCTGGCAGTTGATTGACAATTCCTTTTATTTTTATGTTTATAAATTTATTTATTTATAAATCTGCCTTTGACAAAGACATTTCCATACCAGCGCAGAAGACCTCTTCACTGTACTATCTATATCGACTGAATAAAATTATTATACCAAGCGAATTTAGTGAATTATTATGCTGCATGATAGAGTCTCAATAGGTTCTTCATTCAGCATGTCATGCCGCATGAGCGTCTAGGGGCCGCTTTAGAACATGCATGTATCGCACGCCGAGATATCGTTATAAGTAATTAGGCCAATTTTCTCAATATATTTATAAATCATGGCCTATGTGTTATTTTGATGTATAAGCTATAAATAAATATGTAAAATTTTATCCAAATCCGTTGTTTTTGCGTGAAATAGTAACAAACATTCATACATCCCCACAATTTTCACATTTTTCCCATCCTAATAGTAGGAAGTAGGATAGGAATTAGGATGTTAGATAGATAGTACTCTTTATTGTACACCAAACACATGATATATATACATATAAAAAAACAACTGTTAGTATGATACCATAGGACATAATATTAGTAGGATAGAATAATAAGTTTTCTTAAGGAACACCGCTATGAAGAGAAGGGATTCTCATTGGCCAAGGGCCATTGATAAAAGAAGTCAAATGAGATTTAAAGCTGTTTGCGCCCTCTAACAGCTTCTGTCTACACAAAGCTGTGAAACGTAAATATTCCCTTGAGAGTGGTAATTGGCAGCTCTAATTGCCGGTTTTGGGGCTGTTATGTCATTATCCCAGAATTGTTTAGTTGTAACTGGTTTTAAGGAAAAAACCGGACCAATTGCGAGTTGAACTCGCTGGAGAGTTGGAGTGGAGGTTTCGTGTGATGAACCTACCCCATTCCAAGAACAAACTTAACATTGTAGTTGAAGAGTATGTTCTCCGATACACTCCAACTGCAAATGTGAGTTTATACGGACAATATCGAGAGATGTACCATGTTTTTTAAGACCATAGACTTCTTATAAGTTTTCCTGTAATCTATTAGGAAAGAACTATTGTCCGCATTTTTTCGAAAGGGTCAGTAGTTTCGGAGATAAAGAGGGGAGGGTTCAATTTTCATCTATTTTCTTAAATTACTTTAAAACTAGTAATTCTAAAATATATATTTAATATATTTTGCGACCACATTACAAACTCTTTCATTTGATACATCGCATGGCGCATTCTGCAAATATTTTTTTTTAATTTTCTAATTTGGCTTCCAAAAGTGACCTCTATATTCAATATTGATTTATTTACGTTCCACGTCTATGTTTGGGTCACAGGAACTGATACGTGTATCAAAGTTTCAACTTCAGTAGATTCGGAACAAATTGGCGGTGACAGACAGAGAGACAGACGAGCGCACGAGTGATCTTATAAAAGTTCAATTTTATCATTCAGATGTTACGGAAACCGAAAAATGTTAAGGTGGTAAGATTTTGTAGTGTACAGAAGTTTACTTTTCTACAGAACGTATAATGAGACTTCCTGAAGAACGAGCTCTACTAACTTTTTCTGCTTTCACTGGTGAATAAGGTCACCGGTCCTCCTTAATAAGTGTGATACTGAGCTTATTGCTGTGAGTTATCACAGGGCCCGGATAGGATAAGGCTCATGCGGTCCGTTAATTTTTTTTTTTTGCTAGGAAAAAAAAACAATAACAGCCTAAATTTTGTAGCTTGATACCTATATCTTTTTAGATTTTCTGATCTAGCTAGGGTGTTTCGATCGAGGAAACACAAAAACGACTGTTAAATATATGGACAGAATCGATTAAGTTTCATACTCCAAACCGCACTTCAGTTAAGAATATTTTGTTTAGCCCAGAACTTAGAAATATTGCATGAAATCTGGTCGAGTTATCTTTCTGGCTCAATCAATTTTATGTTATTTATAGCTCTTGAATTATACCACTCCAAATAAACAGTCATTAAGACTATCGCCTACGCCGAATTGGCGATGTGACGCGTCGATACATTCAATAATATTCACTATAAATTACGTTGTATGTCAAACTACATACCTACACGTTTCCAAAGGTCACGTAATACCACGGATTGAGAGATTTTTGGTAATTTCCACGTTCTATATGTCACAGATGTGCTTACATCATGTATTTGGGTCAGTGTCAATCAATGTTTGTAGCTATCTGCCTACACTTGTTGAATGTTGTGTAGTAGAATACAAGGCTTGCTTATTAACATACAATTTGATTTCAATTATCCGTAAGTCTTAACCCAAAATAGGTATTATTTTCGATCGGCGATGGTAATCGAAAAATTCAGTTAATAAGCCAATCGTTTGGCAATATTTATGACTTGTTGAGCTCAATCTCAATCACACGTAGGGAACTGTTTCCTTACGTTCCTGTGGTACTTCGTCTACGGAGGAAACTGAATTAAGAAATTACCCTCCATTTGTGTCTTATCAATTATCATAACATTGAGATAGGCAGACTGCAATGATTTGAAATAATTTAATGATAATAAACAGAGCAAAGCCTTTGAGTGGGCAGAATATAAGAGCAATGCTGAGACACCTTTCTAAATCTATATAACATAACTAGCTGCTGCATGCGTAGCAACGCCATTTTTTTGTAAAGTTTTTTTGGGTCAGGAACCCTCGCGGGCTTCCCCAGAACACCCTACCAAAGTTTCATCACAATCTGATCAATGGTTTCGGAACGCATAGAGGACAAACATACAAAAATTGATATTTATTTATATGGAAAAAAGATAAATAGAATCTAGGGACAAGCTGTACATAATGGATCTCTTTCACATTCCTTGCTGCTATTAAATTGAAGATCTCACACAAAGAATCGCCTATAAAAAGTAGGTTATAATATTTGAGACAAATATACGCCCAATTAAGATTGGTTTTTGATTGCTTGAATTTTTATTTGTAAATATATCAGTATATTATATATTTAGATACATACCAAAATATTTTTGTTGGCAACAATCTCGCCACTATTACTATAAACTATTAAATTCACTAAATAACGGTTCAATCTCAGAAGATCTATTGGCCAGATCCATAATGGATCTATTGACAATTTTTTTTCTCATTGAATCCTGATTTCAAAATGTGGATCTACTGAGATTTTTTTTTAATAATAATTTTGACTGGCCTGTTGGTCTAGTGGTTGGTGACCCTGACTGTTGAACCAGAGGTCGTGGGTTCGATTCCCACCCAGGACAAATAGTTTTGTGATGAGCATGATCATTTGTTCTGTATCTGGGTGTAATTTATCTATAATATGTATGTATTTAGAAATATATAAGTATGTTTATCAGCAGTCTGGTTACCATAGTACAGGCTCTGCCTAGTTTGGGATCAGACGGCCGTGTGTGAAATGTGTGAAGTCATTATTAATATTATTTTATTATTAATCGGACGTCTTGAAGTTGGTGAACATTGCGTTGAAAGATTCCGTTGTAGATATAGGTTATGCATTAGCATACATACATACATATTCATGACATATTCGAAAATTATATATTTTTTCACACGCTTTATATTAAGTACCTGTGACACCGAGCTTTGCTCGGTAGTTTTTTGTAAAACCGTTTTTATAGGAAATACAACTATGCAGTTGAACTTAAAATGCAAAACTGTATCTGTATTCAAAATTTCATCAAAATCTGTGACGTAAGTATGCTTTAAAGGCCATGAAAAATATGTCTATCTAATGAGAGATACATATATCATTAGATCCATCATGGATCTGGCCAATGGATCATCTGAGATTGAGCCTAAATAACAGTACATAACTGATATGTTGTTCGTACCTCAATTAGCACTAAAGTGATCGTTATCGACTTATAATGCATGCCTAGATTTTATTTCCTTTTTTGGAGAATTTCCTTTTTATCCCACCAATTGCAGGCCGACCAATGGCGTGCGCTACCGGTATAACTAGTCATAATAATAACTATCTACTATTTTTTATTAAATAGTGAACTGTTGTATCTTCTATTATATAGTTGCGAGTTTTTTGATGTGGCAAAATTTATAAATTTAAGTTATTTAATGAATTACCGTAATATAATGAATTCCCAAAGTTAGATAGTTCCTTAACTAAGCATTGAAATCGCACCAAAAGTACCATACATAGTCTTGAAAACAGTTGAATAAGTCTTCTTCAAGTTGTCGCTGTATTTAAAAAGTGTTTTATTCTGTAATTTTGAATGAAACATGGAATTTTGTTACTGAAAATGGTTGTATTGTGATTGAAATAATAGTAGCCATTACCACAAGGATCACCTGCTTAAATCCCCTGAGGGATCCATCTGGATTTTTTCATCCACACAGATGCACTTGAGGAACAGCTAACGATGATAGAATTAAGTAGGGTGATTTCAATGTGCTAAGGTGTGCCTTAAGGCCCGTTTACATATTTTATTTTATTTATTTATTTATTTAAGGTTCACCAACAATTTCTTACACATAGAAACACTTACAATATAATATATGTAATAATAAGAATACAGTGTAGCAATTACTTAAAGGTAATCACCACTTGTTTATATTTTATTATGGCAATAAAGGAAATACTATATTTGTTTTATTATAATAAGTTAAGAATAAGTTAAAAAAGTATTTTTAAGTTTCTGATATACTTAATCTACTATATATTTTATCTATATAAATAAATAAAATTGGAGTGTCTGTTTGTAATGTCATAATCAGAGCTTTTTACTCTGTCTGTCCTAGGTTCCGGTTAATCTCAAGACCAATTTCCACTTTACGTTCACTAGCAGATAGCTCGTGTTATAAGGAGTAACTTAGGCTACTTTTAGTTTGGAAAAATAATTAGGGTTCCGCGAAAAAGATATAAATTTTTACACGTGAGCGAATACGCGCGGGGCACACCTAGTTGATCTATATAAGCATAACATGCATTCTTTGCCCTATGCCAACTCGCAATAAATATGCATATATCCTTGTTAGATACTACCATGGGTTAAAACTACTAATAATAATAATAACTTCACACGTCTCACACACGGCCGTCCGATCCCAAACTAGGCAGAGCCTGTACTATGGTAACCAGACTATTGATAAACATACTTATATATTTCTAAATACATGCATATTACAGATAAATTATACCCAGACAAAACAAATGATTATGCTCATCACACAATTATCTGTTCTGGATGGGAATCGAAACCACAACCTCTGGCTCAGCAGTCAGGGTCACTAACCACTAGACCAACAGGTCTTCAAACTGCTGCGAAAGTAAATCCATAATTTAAATTTATTGCTGAAAGTAGACTTCTGTAGGTTGTTATACCTAAACAACTACTGCTACACAAGTTCGTCATACACAATAACAATAAGCCTAATAATGGAACCATTGTGTTTTTACGTAAGAACACGATCGGCCTGATAGTAAGCGATTACCGGCACCTATAAACACTTGCGACCAATGATGTAATTAGACCAGACGGGCGCCTCAAATTCAAGCCGAAATCTGATGTACCGTTCTAGTAATAAATACTTCAAGCAATTGATTTGTTTTAATATCGGACCGGTATTACGGCATACATAATAATAAGTGCACAGGTGTAGGCGATATTACTGATTGTTAATTTCAAACAGGCACTCTCATTAGCACAGAATATAAATGTTACATTAGCATATGGTTACAAAATCCTTTGAACTTCAACTTATAAAGAAAAACCAACAGATAGCGTGACCACAAGAAATATTCCATAATCAAATAGCGGTAGCGATCAAGTGGTTGCGGGTTACAACTAGGGTTGCCACCCGTACTATAATATATATTATCGTACTATATTTTCATCAGTTGTACTATATTATATTGTATATATTATAGAACAATAATATGGTACGAAAAATACTATATTTTTATTGCTAACTCAACTGTCGCCATTTTAACTGAAACTGGAACACACTAAAACTGTTTGTAACGCCTTCATGCCTAAACTACTGAACCGATCATCATTAAGTTTTGGTTACACATCCTACTAATATTATAAACGTGAAAGTTTGTGAGGATGTATGGATGGATGTATGAATGGATGTTTGTTACTCTTTCACGCCAAAGCTACTGAACCGATTGCGATGAAACTTGGTATGAAGATAGCTGGAGACCCGGATTAACATATAGGCTACTTTCTATCCCGATATTGCCACGGGATCGGTACTTACTTGGGTGAAACCCCGGGGCGCTGCTAGTTGTCAATAAGGACATAGGGTACCTACCATCCAGATTTTTTTTTAAACTTTTAGACAACGATAAACGTAACGTAAAAGATAAGAACTATAAATGTGTAGATACAATGTTTTTTCCTCAATTTTCTAAAACTACTACGTTTATATTTTTTGCAAGTTAAAAGAAAAATACTATAATTTTCTCAAAATAAAAGGTGGCAACCTTAGTTTCAACTCTACCCAGTGCACTATGGACGTGAACCCACTCCTAACACAAGCATTTAGCTTAGGTGGAGGGGTTAACAAGAATACTAGTAATAAGTGATCCACGTTACTAGTTCTACTTGAAAAAAATATCTGAAGAGTTTACTTGTTTGAACGTTTTAACCTCAGAAACTACTAGGCTGATTTTAAGAAATCTGAAGAGCGGTCGCATAAGAATCGAATGATTTTCTATTATACCACTAAGTTATCAGTTGGCAATAAGCATACGGCTCACCGAGCCTAGTCACCTAGTGACCGCTTTCCGGTGCCTATAAGCAGTTGCAAAACAAATGACATCATTGGTGCGTTTTCAACGTCCTACCCTGTGACCCTGATCCCAAAAAAAAACAACATAACAAGGGCGTTTTCGATTCCAGTAAAAACCCTCGCATATGAAACCGTGGGGCACTAAAATTACGATGTCAATTGTTATTTATTGCGTAATATAACTTAATACCATAACATTAAGAGAAAACAATCATTGTTGTGTTAATTTTTGCAAATTATGAAGAAAATTACCGATCATCAATAAACTTTCCATAAAAAACTGAGTTGACGCAATGAAAGGTCATCTGCCGGCTGATGTGAAAAGCCGTACACGATAATAAGTCGTGGCTTCAATGAAATAAGGTTGATTATCAAAGAGATTACAAAACAAGAGACATTACTCGAATTAAAAGTACACAATAAAAAAAAATGTGTACATTTATCTAAAAAAAAAACAGCTAATGGCTGACAAAAAAAACTTTTAATTACTCGAAGCATTCCCTATAGACATTTTATATTAATAATGCCACAATTAAGTACACATGTAAATATCTACGCAGATGGTTTCGATACGCTTACCGATTAAATCGATTACAGTAAGAATCGATTGGAAAATTAATCCTTATTTGTACTTAGCGATCACAATGAGCACTGGAAGGTGATTACAAGTAATGGGGTAAACTTACTAGTACTTAGTTCACCTTTTGTAAGACGAGGCTACAATTAAGCTTTTATTTTTAGCGACTTAAAAAAAACGCGATTCTCAGTTGGTGGAGGTGATTCGATTACTCAAAGACGGCTGGACCGATATAGAAAATTAATTTTTTGTAAAGTATTTATGTACAGTAAAGCTAGTTGGTCCCATTGTCATTAGGTCAGGATCTGATGATGGGATGCTCCCAGAAGTCGAGGAGGTTATTAACGATAATAACGATGCGCCATGCGGTTTCACCCGCGTAAGTCCCGATCCCGTGGGAATATCGGGATAAAAAGTGGGTTAATCCAGATCTCCAGCTATCTACATACCAAATTTAATCGCAATCGGTTCAGTAGCATCCATCCATCCATACTTACAAACTTTCACCTTTATAATATTAGTAAGATTATTACATTACGTACGTACGGCGTTCCACTAGTTATTTTTGTAGGCACCAACCAACAAATCACCGGCTGGTTTTGATGGAAAACGCGGCAACCCACTGATTGGCACTCGGTGAATTCAAAAGATCTTGACGAGATTCTTTCATGTTCGTCTTTTATAATGCTTTAATTAGCTTCACTTGAAACTAACGAACTGACAAACTATATAAACATATCTTGTCGTATCGGAATGAAACTTTGTATAGTATATGTAGTTCGGATAACAATACTGTAATTTGGCATCTTAGAGCTGGTCTGATGGCTGCATCAGCCAGGAGGTGGATATTGGAACTTCTTTTAATTCAGTTCGCCATTACAGCGTGTTCTTTTTAGTTTTTACCAAGTTTGATAACAAGTTGCCTTCTGTCCTCTATCATGCAGGTTAACGCTATCAACCTATTAAATCAGGATCTTCAAATATTGGATTTCTTCGTGTCGATTGCAAATTGTGCGATGGCCATTAAGTTTTTAAACGAGTAATTGTCGAAGCACAGAGAGTCCACTGTTCAGAGATCCTTGATTTCTGAGAACAACGACCTTGATTTCTGACACAAAATTGAAACTTTACATGAACTTTGACGTTTGACATTTTTGAAGTGAAAACTTCTTTAGGCACGTTGGGCACTTTTGGCATGGGGACAAAGCACTGAACTCGCGTGACCGTCACGCTCAGATACATAGAATACAGATGAATCCGACATAACGAGTTTATATTAATACTATGTGATAGATTTTTAAGGTTTTATGGCATCTTTCATTTTTCAAGAAGATATACCTACTTAATATATTAAGATTTACATTCCTTTGTTAAGTATGTGGGAGAGCCATGCTTCGGCACGTATGGGCCGGCTCGACTCCGCTCGTTACCACGGCCTCACAGAAAACCGGCCGTGAAGCAATGCTTGCATTGCATTTCGCCGAGTGAGTGAGGTTACCGGTGGCCCTATCCCTTCTTACTCCCATATTCCCGTCTTTCCCCCCTCCCCCCTCTTCCACCCCTCCCCCTCTTCTCCTACTCCCACCTTAAAGGGCGGCAACGCACTTGTGACTCTCGAGTTGCAGGTGCCCATGGGCGGCGGTAGTCATTTACCATCAGGTGACCCTTCTGCTCGTTTGCCCCCTATACCATAAAAAAAAAAAGTAATCTTAAAATGATGAAGAAATAAAACACTGTTAGAGTTTGATACCATACGTCAATGCGATATTTTTGTGTTCAAAATATCATATTAAATATCGATATATCGTATAAATCTGTATCGGGATAACGTCTCTCGTGTACTAAAGAATATCGCCGATCACGTCGCCTGGGGATACCTTCGTCGAAGGTATTATTGTGTAAGCAACATGGATTGTTAAAATTAATTACTGTTTATGAACCCTGATGAGATTACGCATGGCACGATGTTCACATTCCTCTTGTTGCATAATTTACAGTCGACAAACGACAGTCTTATTAAATATTTTCGTATACGAATTGAAAAATATCGTAGAGCATGAAAAATAGAAGAAGTTTTTTTATGCCAAGATTAGAAGTCAAGGAAACATCAAATGAGCTTGTCTATGACAATCCGTTTGTGAGGCCGATCAATAGTAAACAGCAGCAGAGCAGAGCAGTATATATTTGATTAGAATGATACCAAGGATTTTTAATGCTTTCATAAACTTGTTTTGAAGGTTTATTTCCATAATGTATATGCTAAAAATACAATCTCCCATATTTTTATTACCAAGCTGCCAGTCAATCTTTATTGTTGACGCTCGTCGAATTAACACCCGAATTACCGATGAGCAAATTGTTTCCCGCGTTCCCGTACTTGCAGCATGTTTTGCGTTTAAATTTCGTCGCTTGGGCATCGCTCATCATGAATATTGATCTTGATGAGTATAAGATATGCAGGTTTATAATGGGGAACAGTTATAATTGATTCTTATGAACAGTGTTATTTTATAAATTTTTGCGTCTGACATTATTTTTAATCAGAACTAAAGTCGTTTCAAGACTCGGTCTCTTGCTGTACTTGAAATTTTTCTTACTTTTTACAAGATTAGGTATATTTACCAAGTCTTTCACTCGTGCGTCTGTCTGGCAATTGGCTTTGAATCTACTGGACCGATTAAATTGGAATTTGGTACATAGATATATCAATTCTTGTACAGACGTGCAACGAAAATAAACGAATTTGTATATGGGGGTGAACCCCATACACAAAATTTTGGGGTCCAAATTAATAAATAAAAAATGATTACCTACTTGCTTCGTTCGTATTTCCGTCTTTCCATAAGGCTAGACTTCCATATTGGACGTCAAGAATCAAATATCTTACTGAACAGCTATTAAAATAATTAATTTCCAATAATATTAACTTCACTTGTCTTCAATCGGCTTAATGAAAAGAGAATTAATGTCGAATATAATTGTCGAAAGGCTTCCATTTGATGACAAACTTGTTTTTTTTTGCATTTCTTGGTAAAGCTTTTTGTAACCTACGGTACGACACCGACACGACACAGATAATATCAGTACAAAATGCAACGCAGCAATAATTTGATCTACCACGTATATATAGTGTACCTTCTCACCTTTCATCTACTTTCTATAGACCCTTAGATTATAGAATTATCTTCTGCCATAGTTTTCATAACTTTAGACGTTTTCAAAAAAGTACTTTAGCGGTATCTGCAAGACGGAAGTGCTATCTTACGGCCGTTTCCAATAATCTATCTATCCGGATTTCAACCCACTTTAGTGTTGCAAGCGTCCATAGTCAAGCAACTGCGTGATATAATCGCGTATTAACATACAACAATGTGTTAAAACAATGCTCCTAACTCTAAAATTATTTTCTCTTCTGCAACTTTCAACTACTAAAACCTAAAAGCCGTTACACTGCTTATAGTGTCGAATCCTTTCACGTGTGGGAATTCAACACGAAGGTACTTCAGCAGCTTCTGCAAGTGAGATTGCTTTCCTACCTATTACGCAAATACCATACCGACTGAGTTTAGAATTTATTATTCCATTTTAAATGCTTACTTCCGAAACTAATTCAAATAATATTTTGTTTCTGATCGAAATTAAATTTAGATCGTACCAACTTACTTTCAACCAAATCAAATACAAAACCCATATCGAAATATATTCCAGTGCCGGTTTATGTATTGGTTTCATTACGTTAGTGAAGTACATGCTTGTATCCTTCAAAGTGCTGTTTTGATTTTAAAATATTAAAGTAAAGCAGAACTCAAACTTCGAATTAAACGCGATTCGGTTTTGAATTCGAAGTTGTCAAAACTAAGTCCGTGTCGAATAATGTAAAAATGATTTTGCGGTCATAATGGTTCCAAAAATAATAATTAACCTCAATTTAATGTAATCAAATCATCTGTTTTATTGTGTTTTTCAATGGACTTTGGGAAAGGATTAAAGCCGATTTAACATGCACATGAATTCAACTTTTATTACAGTACTAGCAGCGCCCCGCAGTTTCACCCGCATCCCGATCCCGTGGGAATATCGGGATAAAAAGTAGCCTATGCGTTAATCCAGGTCTCCAGCTATCTACATACCAAGTTTCATCGCAATCGGGTAACATCGCATCCGATCGCATCTGCATCGCAGTGGTTTTTGAGTGAAAGAGTAAGAAACATCCATCCATCCATCCATCCATTCAAACTTTCACATTTATAATATTAGTGAGATAACAGATTTCTAACTTTAGCAGTTACTAGCCGTTTTCCGTTTGTGGTCACTACTCCACTCCTATGGTGGAGTGATTGTGGACTATAAAAGCCTTTTTTTTTAATCCGGCTGCTACATCCAGAGACTGCGTGAGATGCGTTTCACATTATTCCTATACTATAGTACATTACAGTATAATTGAATTGTAAATTTAATTAATGTTATTGGCTGCTCTCAAGCTGTTTTGGTCAGTTTTCTCGGAATATGACAATTACTTCGTTGCTCTTTACCATTACATCTTGCTGTCTAATATCTGCTAAAACTTCTGAGTACTTACACAACCCCTCTCATAGTAAACTTTATTATACTGATTACTGGTGCTTATAAGCAATACCAGAGGCGGAACTCAGGCGTCGTTAACCGTATTTCACCATGGAGCATTGGTGACTAGTTGACTACACTCAATTCACGCAGAGACACAACATTACTCTAATTGTCTTCATTAATCGATTTTAAATAAGAGGGGGTTCTCAAATCAACAGATTTTTTTGTGTCTATTGTGATCTTGTCGATTTGAATAAAAAAAATTAATTGAATTGGTTGTACTTACTGCTGGTCCCATTTAAATTTTAAGAAAATATTCTATCAGTAAGGGTGAATAATTAAGGGATAAAAATACAGCGTATTATAACAATTTATTGTGATTTAAGCGTATTAAAGTCGGAAATATTTTTTTAAACTTAATTATAACCGCTATCTTCTGTAGGAAAGATTTACTTTCTCAGTCAGATAGCTTCGGTTAAAGAACAATCTCAACAAAATGAGATCATTTTCCTGCATATATGCAGATAAATGTTCAATAAAATAATAAAAAGGAAAAGAAATGCTACATAAACAGCCAATGCTACAATGGATGTGATCATTACCCAAGTCTACATGCAATAAAAATCAACACTCATCCATACAGGTTGCATAATAAAAAGAAAACAAAACAGGCGACCTTACTTTTCACACAATAACGTGTTCAAAAACTATCAACTTACGCAATACCACGAGACACGCTTGCATGAACGAGCAGAAATAATAATTTACAGGGCTCACTCCCATAATCCATGTGATTTCTGCTTCCTCGGCAAATACAGCCTTAAAAACGCTTATAACATTTAAATGACGGTTCCAACCATTAATTTCTCTGCCCTATAATTGAAATGAAGTATCCTTACGATAATTGAAAGAGTAAAGAGTATTTTTTGAAGAACTTTCCACAATTACTAGGTGTTTTGTGTGTGTCAGGTCAAGTTGACCAGGTAACGCCCTGGTCGTTCTTTTTTTATAAAACTAAAAGTTCAGCGTATATGGTAATTTATATATGAATCAGACTTAATATGCGAGAGAATCAAGTAGTAAAATGAATATGTCAATGTTTTTTTTATGGGAAACTTTTGACATTTTATATGCTATTTAAATAAAGTTTATAACGTAATGATAAGATTATATTAGATATTTATCTTACTACTGTTAATTAACTGATGCCTGCGATTTCGTTAAAATCTAAAATTTTGGTAAAATCTAAGCCATGGGAACAGTAAATTTTTTCGGCATAAAAAGTAGCCTATGCGCTATTCCAAACTATAATCTATCTCTGTGCCAAATTTCATCAAGATCTCTTTAGTCGTTTTTGCGTGAAAGATTAACAAACATCCATCCATCTATTAATCCTCATTAACATTCGACTTTATAATAATATGTAGTAAGATGTTTAGTTTGATCGTGGGAGAGCCATGTTTATTAAAGACCGGCAACGCACTCGTGACTCTGAGTTGCGCGGGGCGGCGTTAGTCATTTACCATCAAGTGACCCGTCTCCTCGTTTGCCACTTATACCATAAAAAAAAATGAAAGTTTGGATGACTAGATGTTTGATACTCATTCCCGCCAGAACGGCTCTTTATCCCGCAAAATGTATGGTTCCCGTGGGATATTTCCCCTATGTCACGCCTCACCCTTTCATAAAGGGATATTCTATATTCCTTTACCAAACGGTGAGGCATCCTACCGCTTCGCTTGCAGACATATAACACATCGCTATCTAGACTCAAAATAAGCATAGCTTGTTCTATATGTTCTAAAACACAGATAAACATACTAAGATTTGTACACTTTTTTGTAAATACATACATATTATCCTTAAAGCACCCATATTAATGTAAATACAGATATCAGGAGGTGGGTCTCGAGTTCTAAGAAGACACTACCGCTGCGCCTCATAGATAGGTCATCATAAAATACACGCATTTTGTTTTCAACAGTTAAATTAATATTATAATAGAATTACCTAACCTTGAATAAAGAAAGGCGTCAACCTATAGAACTGATGAACTTAAATATGTTTCTAGATCTACGTGCGTGGGCGATAGAAAGTATTGAAAATTGTTACAAATGTCGTTTCTATAATTCGTATTAATTATGTTTCTAATAACCGATGTAACGGCGCACCTATAAATTCTTTTTTAATAAAAACAAATGGGTGTCGATGTAAGCACAGATAAGATAATAGTGAATATAGTGCAATATTCGTTGGAGTTTGTTGGTACATTATACATTTATTGGCAACACTGCACCGTTACTTAGCTGTTGATCTTAAATACTGAACCTGAGGTTCGGTTTATAAAAAAAAAAAGGTTCTATTAATTTATAAAGTGCAAATGTGCATGAAAGACAAGAAACTTTATTTACTATACCTTCTAACAGAGAGAAAATAAATTTTCTAGGTGCTGAAGTTTTCATTCAAACAATGTTACCATAAAAGGGCCTATAATTACCCTTTTTACTACAAGGGAACACGTCTATACATGGCTGAGTGTGAACTTGCAGTGTATTTAGACAAATAAAGTAGTCTCGTTATCTTGAAAAATATACCTACCTATACTAAATTCTTCATCGGTATCTCGTTTACACTTTGAAGAGCTTATATTTTTTTTCTGAAGCAGTCGACACAAGATGGCAATCATTGCACGCTAAAGTAACCTTTGTGGAATACTGCAGTCAATGATTGACCCAACATAAAATAATCATCTATCTACGCCCATAAACATAAATTTAAACGTGTCTATAATTCAATTTTTTTCACTCGTACCTGATTGCCGGGCATCGATTTGACAACAAGACAGTAAGAGTATTTTATTATCAGGTGACAATAAAATGGCGACATAAAATGGCGCCGGTATTTCAGCTAGTGGATAACAGACTGTTGGCTATACAGGAATTTGCATTAATATAAAGAATATGTTATCGTTGAACCTTGAAATACAGGAATAGGACACACGTATTAGAGGAAAAATATAACTATCCGCCTTCATCAACCTCAGAGTGTAGTTTCAAGTCTCGAAGGTAATGTATAAAATTTTTGGAAGCTTTTAACACCTTTGTGAGTTGTTGTTGTTAACGTTTATGCCAAATGCTAAAGACATCTAATTTTTTTTAAACAATTTTTTAAATTGTAACATGGTAACCGAAAATCATTCAAATTAGCTCTGTCTGAACGTTACATTTTAACGACTAAATATCAGAATTCATTTTAATTATATTTTTCAAAGGACTATCGAAATTAGTCGGACATTGCCGAAATACGAGAGAAAAATAATTACACAAACATATTTGGTGAATTGGAATTCGCATCCAATGGATAACTTCTGAATAGATAGAGCTCTCTGAACGATACTCTGTAGGCATAAGGTGTTTCGTGCAGCTCGTATTTGAGCATAAATCTGCTGTGCTTTTATACTTAGATGATTCCTAAGTCTAGTCGTGTGGTATGGACCCTGGACACCTGGCCGTGAGTTATTAAGGATTGAAGGCTTTACTCAGTGCAGCACCTGACACCGACGCGGATGGTCACTTCATCCTTGAAAAAGGGCGCCCGTCGGGTCTGAAACTAGTCGGGCAACTCGGGTATCACTGAAATACAGACGTGAGTAACCATTACTATCCTAACCACTTTCATAAATACGACTTTCTTTCTCTTTTTTAAAATGACAACTCCCGCATTAGGAATGACTCCGGTATAGCGGGAGACTAACAGGCCAGTCAGTTTGTTTGTTTGTTAGCTTTCACGCCTTTGCTACTCAATTGGTCATCATGAAATACACGTACAAAAAAGGACAAGGACATAGGTACTTTCCATAGTACTGTTCCCGTCGTATTCCTGAATTGATACATAAAACTGTTTACTTCCTAATGTTTTAGTGTAATGAGATTTGTGTAAAATGTTACTGTCATGATACATTATGCATTAATACTAGGTACTGTATTAATGACTTGTAATATGTAACAATGTGTTGTTATAATAACGAAATAATATCCGACGTTATATTACAATAAAGTATTATTGTTTATCGATAAATATTATTTTGATACGAGTATCAATTTAGTTCGTCCTTAATTTTTAAAAAGGAATTTACGAACATGCATGTAATGGACAAGATTTAGAGGTAGTCCACCTAGGGCACCCGTCAATGGCAACTAGCGTAGTCCACGAAAGGCAACTATCAATATTTTTGGCAGGTGCTCTTTGTGGATCGTCGCTGCTCCAGTGACAACGCGAACCCGAACGCTTCCGGGACTTGTTTACGTAAAATTGCAAGAAGTTTTAAGCCCCCTAAAACAATTTTTAAGATTAGAATTATAATTCTTAATTGTGATATTAAAATGTAGGAAAGAAAAGGACTAGTATGATGCGTAAGTATCTACAAATAATAATAAACGTTCAACTGTTTTTTATCGATATCTTTCATTTAATAACGTCCTGTAAACCAAATACATCCCAACACTAGGCTAATGAGTCGTAGGTGCTCTTCGTGGACAAAAATATAAAAATAAATTTGAATCCACGAAGAGCACCTGCCAGAAATATTGATAGTTGCCATCCGCGCAGGTGCCATTCGGACGGGTGCCCTAGGTGGACTACCTCAAGACTTATACAGACCGTGTGGAACTCAATGAAAATCAATTGTTCTACTTGAGCATTGAACCCTCAACACTAAACTCCGAATATCGGGATATAAAGAATAAAAAAGGACAAGTTACTTCGTGTGATAAGTGGTAACTAAACTAAAAAAGCTAGTAATGATTAAATTAAGGGAAAGTATGACCTACGTCTGTGCTGTTTTTGAAAGAAACTTACATCATCATCTATCACACCGCCTTCAAATACCTCCATATTAATATCTAAGAATGTTGGTAATTAGCGTTGATCACAGCTCTCGCTGGCCAACATCAGCATAATACGGCCATCAACAGTCGCAGATCAACATAACACGACACTTATGAAGCGTTACAACGCAATAATGTACATTTGTATGAATCATTGATTTTACAAATAAGCTTGGCATTTATTCAAAATGTTTAAACCTACGTATGCTGTTTATCATTCCACTAAAAAATATTTAATTAAATGTTGTACATGCGCATACCTGTAAGTGGCTAATTCACCTTAGATTGCAATATGTCAGAATAATACTTAAGAAGATTTTAGTGAATAAGTCATTCGAGTGCCCTGATTTTAATAAATAAATATCTATATGCTGGAAATAATAGACAATAGAAATTCAGACAATTAAAGAATTATTGTCACGTACCACGCGGTAATAAGACGCGAATTACACTCCCGTCGTAAGAAAGAAAGACGACGTATCTGACATTTTTTTGCAAAATTTAGTTATTTGGCGTAAGTAACGCACAACGATATAACATCAACTTTTTAATAAGACGCATTTGTTAGAATATTATGCCACATAGAAATAGGAAAGACATTTCTGCGGACATCTACGTCTTATGTTTATATATTATATTATGAAAAGTATACAGGCGCAAGTGGCATTTGTTTTTTTTTTTCTATTTAGCACGCGAGGCGAAGGGAGCTTTGCGGTTGGAGTTGTATAGTCAGTTGCGTCCAGGCAATCCACTGTTTACAGGTCGCGTCGCGTCGTTAATGCGAAAACTTAAGGTAGCTAAGGTTCAAATCAGCGGCCATCATACATGCGGACTTGTTATGTTAAATGTTTCAATGTTTACCACTGAAAGAATATGCATCGTACGAGCGTTTTATGAAGTAATCATTGAATTTTACTAATTATCTTATATTTTCTTAACAAATATTAGGCGTAATCCTACTAATATTATAAACGTGAAAGATGTATGGATGGTTGTTACTCTCTCACGCAAAAACTACTGAACTGATTGGGATGAAACTTGGTATGTAGATAGCTGGAGACCTGGATTAACACATAACCTACTTTTTACACCGATATTCCCACGGCACTGGGACTGACGCGGGTGTTTCAATGGGTTTCAATGGAGTAGTTGTACATGGTTAAATAAAAAATATTTATAATTATTTTCAAGTGCGTTACTAGTTTTCAAATTATTATATCAAACACTAGAAGTAACTGATTCGACTATAGTGAGTTATGACGTCACAAGTCGTCATTCCGTTTCCATTCCAAGTTTCAAGAAATTTAATAAAAAATAGCTAATTTTACTTGATATCTACGTTAACCGTATTCTGACGTTCGCAATAAATGCATTGCTTTTGTGATCGTCAATTACCATTCGAAGTTCAAACCAAGAATGTCACACGAACACATACGTAACATCTCAAACAAATATTAAGGCTGGGTCAGACAGCGGGCGGGGCAGGATGGCGACACGGCGTGAACAGGTTGTAATGTTCTAGTTAATATTGAAGATTTCACATAGCGCCTTCTTAGCGGTCTCGTCCTGCCAGCTGTCTGCCCCTTTAAATCTTTAATCTCAAGATTTTTGATATAAAATATAATTAATACAGAATCAATCAATTGATCAGCCTATTGCAGCCCACTGCTATATACAGCGCGTAAGTTTCAGAGAACTTACGAAAATGTCTTTCTGTAAATACTTATCACAATGCAAAAGCTAGTTCATCATAAAAATGCGAGATTAAGGTTTTATAGTTATTAGTTTGATTTTGCGATACGCAATTTAAACGTAACAAACGTAGGTATCACTTTTGTGTGGTACAGTGAATGACCTTAAACGTTCAGCGCCGTCGAAGCAGCTGATTGCATACTCATTGTGAAAAAAAAAAAATATTTCTATGAATTTTCCGGTAGAAAATTCCAATGATTTTCCACGCAGAATGATGATCTGAATCTACTGTTTCAAGATTCGGCAGGCCGTTCCTTACACCCGTTATAGGCCTTTCGAAATGTGCACCATAGCATCCGATCCTCCTCTTTGCGTATCTAATCCCTACCGTTTATTAATTTCAGTCGTGAACTAATCAAGATAAGATGTTTCCTGAACGTGATTACAGAAATCTGTTTTTCATATGACAATGTAAGTCGGTCGCCGTCAACCCCCGAGCGAGTAGGTATATCTAAGTAAAAATAAAGACGAGCACTACACGTGTCAGCGTCTCATAATAGCAAAAGTTTTATAAATCTCATAAGGAACGGACGAACTAACTGTATTAGAACAACTAACTGAAATATATTCTGTATTATTCGAGAAAACGGCGGAAGAATTTTGTAATAGAGATACGTTTGCCAAGAAACTGATCTATTAGAAGTAATCTTTATTGTGGTATCTCGGAATAGTTAAGTGGATTTCCACTTCAAATATAGAACGTTGTTTCAGAGATGCCTAAATATATTGTTATCTAAATCTATATTTATAAAAATGAATCCCTAAATCAAAATCAAAATTATTTATTTCTAGTAAACCCATTGTAGGTATTTTTGAATTGTCAGGAGGAGTCAGTCAGTATAAGTCGGTCGTGAAACTAGTTGCCTGTTCCAAAACGTAGATCCTATGGAGAAGAACAGGCAAGAAACTCCAAGGACACTCTTTTCCAACATGTTTTTTTTTACAAAGTTATTTGTTACATTGCTTATTGCTATTTCCCTTGGTCACGGCATCACGCGTGAACGGCAGGACCGATTTCGCTAATTTTTTTTTTTTGTGTTTGTTATTGTCAGGAGAAGGTTCTTATGAAAGAAAAAAATAAGAAAGTTGCGAGGAAAATTAGAAAATTTCAGAAAACTTAACGACCATATTAACTTTTCTAATGTAACCATAGCGCTCTTGACATAACTGTCAGTCGTTTGACAGTTGGCGCGATTATTCAATATTCATAGTTAAGACAGGACAACGTCTGTCGGATCAGCAAGTTTTATTATAAAGCCAACTACCCGGCCACGCCTTGTTGTGGCTTAGTAATTTGCAATAAAAAATATTGTGACTATAAATTAAGATAAAAACTATCCTATCTCTCAATTTCGACCAAACAGCACACAGTGTTCAAAATTTCATTAAAATCGGTTCATTAAATATATATATATACATTCCTTTGAAGAGCGAGCCTTCCGTACGAAATAGGTAGGTATTATTTATTATGTAGGTACTGAATTTTTTACTAAACTAGGTTATGATGGATAAATGAACCGTTAACTGAAATGTAGTGTTTACTAATCAAAAGTATTTCTTCTTTTTGTGGTGTACAAAATATCAATTTAAAGAAAAGTGTATCAAAAAGGTTTTAAAATACGTGAGTTATATAAAGGTTTTTTTTTGGTCTAAAGTAATTAATATCACGCAATAACCAATACAAGCGAGATCAATCGCCATTGTACTATTATAACCAGTACAATCTCCATATTACAAGTATCCGGACAACCGGATTGACGGTCAAATGAAGTCTGCAGACGAAAAGCACCACGATCCTCTGTAAATTTACCCCATTCAAATGACGATCAACTTGCAAAATTACTCGACCAACGTTAAAAGAGACTCTCACCCCGATACTAAAATAAGAACTCACTGCAAATATATTAACAAAAGGTATAATTCGTAGTTCAAATTAAAATGGACGGTGTGATGTGGTAAACGAGGCACGTATCTCAGATTATTCACAGTGCGTCACAATATTTTAAACAGATACATTAAGTCTTGACCCTCACAGATAATATTGTGTGCAGCTTAATATATTATTAAATGAATGTGGAAAAATAAGGTGTTGCTTTATGCAAAAACGTGCATAAAGTCATGAGACGTTGCAATACGTCGGTGTGAAAGCGAAAAAAACACTAATATGTTTCGTGTTACTTTATCTTGTTTGTTGACTGTAATGTTTATAATGTTTTGAAAGCCTCGGTTATAAATCGGCGTGTATTGGTAATATAATGACCTACTAAGACGATCAAAAGAATTGTTTACACTAATGTACAGTTGTGCACATTAACTTGAATCATACTTATTTTTATTTGTCTATTATCAAAATACAAATGAAAAAAATAAAAATTGGAAACCTAAATGATTTTACGAATAGAATCTAGTAATTTTTCAATCATATAATCTTGAAATCTTGAAGAAATATAATATTGATACCTGTACCTGAAATAGCACATCAAAAACACACAAAATGCAACAACAAATTGTTAGAAGTTAATAAATTAAATAGATATTAGTAAAAATAAATTCTCACGTACCTTATCGCAGTCTTCGTTTTCCTTCTTCATGTTCACAAAACGCAAAAGATTGGCCAATCTTAAATTCTAGCTTATAAACGTAATGTGATCGGAGCCAAAAGAAAGCTGTCCATTCTCCTTACCTCGGTTGGTGTTCGCAAACCCGAAGGTGGATCATTGAGCAATTATTGCAAGTTTATGATTGTAATATTCACGTCCGAACGGCGAAAGTAATTATGGGGACAGCAATACAACTTTTGGCATCGATTCAGTATGAGCTATCAACCGACTGAATCGAGAATGTATCTTGACGATTTATGCATGAACCATCAAGAGAGCATCTCGATTCTGCTGGGTTTTGTCATCGATAAAAACCAAACACTACCGGACACACCCCTTAAAACATTGATATTAACATGGTAATAAAAACGTCGAATTGAAAGCTTTATGCCAATGTTTTGTAATAAAATTAAATCATAACGAAAAAGCAATGGGAGGATGATCCTTATGGTCCATTTTGGCGGCGACCAACATTAAAGTACAGCAAAATTCCACCGAATGCGTACACATCACTTTAGGCCTTTAAATGATGTGTCGAATGTCGGTAGAATAATGTTAAACTCTAATTGGGGCCCCTCGGTCGCCGCCCCTATTTACATTTCCATTTCAACGGTGCTTTCCTTAAAGCTTCACCATTATACTGAGGGAAGAAAGAAAATAGAATATTTATTGAAAATCAGTAACTAAACGTTACGTTGGTGAAACTTTAAATTCTGGCACAGGACTTCATAATAGACCAAGTTCCCAGGGATAATCCGACAGTGGATGGAGGAGAGGTAGATCTTAAATATATTAACAATACAAAAGAGTTTAAGATTTTTTAACGTTTTATTATTTTTTATATATATATATATTTTGTAATGTCTCTTCCGATTTCATCTACGACATTGTACAACCACATAATATAAATTACTGGAAACGATAAAATAAGTTTATTAAAAATAGAGTAGATTAAATCTTTCAAAAAAAAATATTTAAATAGAAAAAACTTGTACAACATTGCATCTAGTATTACAAATGATCTTGTTTATTATGTTATTTTATTGTACATATTTACAAAAAAATGTATTTTACAGTAACAATGATCTAGCGTCTTTAGGTATTGTTTCTATCACATTGTCATTTATGTCACGGCTTAGGACAAAAATACCAGGTCCCATACGCAACATTATAGTAAAAAAACGTATGCAGTGAGTAATTTTTTCCTCTACAGTCGTATTTCACAACCATTGAAGTTTAAAAAAATATTGTCATAACACTGTATAACATTGCCACTTAATATTTCCCAAATATAGTTGCTAGTGGTAAATGAATTAATTAACGTTTATGATTTTCGGCTTGTACTGTAAACTCATGTTACAAAGGAAACATGCAAAATAAATAATTTATAATAATCGACCAATAATACAACTGATAATTAATTTTCATTTACAACTTGCAAGCAAACAATTTCCGTTACTCCTCGTTACAATAAAGTATACGGAGCGATTACACACACGCGCCGCAATAAAGTCGCACATCAAAACTGTACTATAAATATTATAATGAGAGCTATAAATTTTATACAAAAAAAATATACATATAGCTACCGCGCGTGTGTAAAGGCCTTAACACGGACAAGCTCTTAAACGAGAATGAAATTATTGCACGTCGCACATTTATCAGAGAAACATGAGTAATCGTCTCGGAAAGCAATGAGCGCCCGTCGAAAAACTTAATTCCATATTTAAATATATGTTTTCAATGTTTTTCTCTTTGTTTTTCGCCGTACGGCTAATGTTTCTGTCAACGGCATGCCTAATTTCAAGATTGACACTTCGCTTGTCAAGTGAGATGGGGCAGGGCGTCAATATAAATTCACGATACAGTGCTTCTTGCCAATTTGGAAGCGGTGATTAACTGTTGTTTCAATTCCAATTTGACCTATTACTACATATTTTAGTATATTATACATCATGTTTGTTAAATAATTAAAAAAAATGTGTATACACGCTCATTGCAACTGAGAACAATAAAAGTGCCAAAAATATCCTTCAACTATCATTGCCGATATAGGCAATCAAATATATTTATAATGTTAAATACTAGACTAGCGCCTGGTTAACTTAATGCTCGAAAAATAACCAATTCTTACATGACCATAGTTTTGGAAGGATTAATATAAGAGATTCCGTAATAATACTGAGAAACAGTCATTTATTTTAATTTTAAGTACAATCTTCAGCTTCTCACATGGTCGTTCATAAGGCACTAAAAAGACACTTCGTAAAGTCTTCATAAGTACAGTCAGCAACAATATATTTTCTAAGTAATTGACGAACTTGTATAGTAAACAATAAAAAATTTAGTACTTTTAAATATTTACAAGATAAACGCCAATCGAGGAATTCATGTGGCTGAGTGTACAACCGCATCACTTGTTAGGAATACATACGTCACTTAACACTTAATATATTAATTTATTATTATTATTATATCAACGTCAAAATCGCGAGATCCAATTTTACTAGCATTTCCTTACAACCTATTCTATAACTTGTATTTTGTGAAAATTTGGATACTAGTAAAATTGAACTATCTATTGGTTGATGCTTCATTAAAATTAAATAAGACCTTCGGGAAAAAATTACAGTATCATTTATCTGTCTGAATTAGTGAATAGAGCAAAAACACATTTCACTGTTCAGATTGTATATCTCATCAGTCGCCACGCAACACATTACAGTCCAAAAAATGTTAACAAAGCATCCGCCAATTTGACCAAAATTCGCTCAAACACACATCATGCCTTACATTAAACTCGTTACTCTGGATGGATCACAAACAATGTTAAAAATAGACACTAAAGCGCACACTGGGAATGTTACGTACATACAGGTATCAATAACAGGACTTGGTCCCAAATGGACTTGTCACTAACTACAATATAATAATATATATTAGAATTTTACGTTTAAAATTATTATGAAACAATTTTCAAGAGATCACCCATGAATGTATCCGAAGTCGCTGCAGTAGCACCAACATTATAGCACCAATCAAAAAGTATCGTGTTGGGATTTTGCTTTTTGAGACAGATTATCTATGGTAAGTACCTAAAATTAATTCGATGCGTTCAAATTCCGTCGTTGGACTTAAAACTACAAAGAGGATGGCACTCGTTTAATGGCCTGAGAATTAATGAGTAAAATGCATTAGAGTAAGACCTTAAAGTATTCAATTTACGGATGCAGAATTAAATTTCGAATTCCAATGACATTTGCAGATCGTATACTGTTACTTTAGATTTTTTGCTGATGAATCGAGATTCAAAATTTATTTCTGCGATAATTTCGTAGCTTTACTTAAAGTTAAAATAACGCAAAATATAAACAAAATGTACATAGCGAACATTAAACGTTTTATTATGCTAAGCCTCGCGTCTGTGATTTGGTAAAGCGAGTCACGTATTTGTTTGTTTGTCTCCTTGTCTCGCTACATAGAATGCGTCATTCCATTTTGATATAGGTATCATCTATTTATCATGATTTTAAGTCAAAGACCTATTGATTATAAAGATTCGATTTGCGATGGTTTGAGTTACGGATCCTTTGATAGTACAAAACATTAATAAATATTGATTGTTATTCCGTTTGCAAACTAATGATCGAGATCCCAACTATTGAGTTCGAGATATAACATAAAAGTATTTCTTAAAAATATATGGCATTGTTAAGGTAGTGTAAAAAGTCTCCACAATAACCTTAAAAAATATAAAAAGCTTTATGTAGATTTTACAACCAACAACATCCGCAACTATAAAGTCGAGAGCAATAGTGACATTCGGAATCACAAAGTAGATATTGCAGGACCGTTATTGCAAAACGTATCGTGTAACAGCACAAAAGAGAGAACAGAATTAAGTCATAATTTAAGGAGGATGGCCATTTCGAAAGGTTGTGTAACGTCGAGTTTACCGCGAACGGTTTTTATCACGCGTGCCACCTACGGAATGACGTCACACACAAGAACCACACAATTTTAAAGTTTAAAATTCGAATTCATTTTGATTTAAATCTTGTGGCAGCTAACAATTGCGGCGACGAGACCACCGCTTCGCGATTTTTAAAAGTAAGTTAGCTCGCGTAGGTTGGCGTTCGCGTTGTCGTGGGCGGGCGGAAGTGAGAGCGTCAACGTGGAGACTTTGCGTCCTTATCTAACAACAATTAACACTGGTTTGTGAGAACAAGACGACCGATAGACAATTCCGCAATGTCACAGATCACAAAACTCGATGCTGTCAAGGTTCGTCAGTTTACGACCACTTTCGGTACATAATGTGATGCAACCAATCAGATCTTGACATCAGACGTTTACGTACTCGTGCCTTTCATTGAGAAAAAATACGGTCATTATCGTACAAGTGTTCATTTAAAAAAAAATGCAAAATTCATGTCACGTTTTTTCGTCGTATGGGTTTATAAAAAATTGCAATAAATATTGGTTTTAAGGCGAATCGATTCGGAATTGATGTGGTTCAAATGTCGGCTGGTACCGATCAACCGGTCCACGGAGTTTAATTAAGTACACGTTAATTTGATAAAATGAGACAACCTTGTAGAAGGCATACAAGTTGATTAAAATAATTTGGTAAAGATTACATACTAATACCACGTATTCAAGATCTATTTAAGAAAAATTTACTCCGTAAAAGGCAAAAAGCTTTGTAATAAAAGGCAATTTTCACTATAAATACAATAGTGGTAGACATATCGTAAAACGAAAAAAGCTTGAGATAAGGTTCTAGGGAAATACGACAATCATGAGTTAAAACGACGGAAACTAAGCGAACACTGGGTTTACCTAAAAGACCGACCGACTAATGATGTCACAGAATGACCATAAGGAAGAAACGTTAATAGATCAGTATTTCCAAGATTAAAGAAGATTTTCCGACTTTTACAGTCACATAAAGGTGATTTCATACGGAGTATTGTTCGTTCGCACGCATCAAAAATAATAACCGATGACGGTTCTATAATTAAATTGCTGAACGCTAGATTACTTTTAGGAAATGCTCAAAGTAATTGCAGACCTTTAGACGACGACACTGAGTGAAGTTAGACAAAAGGCAGCAATAAAATTGGCGAATACTGTCGTTTTCGCGTCAAATTTACGCGATCAGCGGCGAATCTAACACGATTTCATAGGTTTATCTACGATCTCAAAGTGGTACAACTTGTAAGAAACAGATAGTCAGAATGGCTCTAGTTTTCTGTGGTTAACTATACAAAACTATATAAATAACTATTAGAATAAAAATAAATCTCAAAGAACATTTTGTCCAAATCTTAAACAGGGTTTTTTTACATCCATTTACCAAGTATGTTTAGTTTAGAGTACAGGATAAAAACTAAATAATTTCATACCAGAAATATAATATAATATTTGTAACTTCGACGCCCGGTCCCACATTTATTTCATATAAAAAATATAAGTCTAAATCCTTAGGTGTAGAGTTTTTACTTTATCTCGCGTTTTCCTTACGCTTTGGACCACACGCCTTTCGAAGCCACGAGCCCATCTCCACGACTTTACGATCCAATCTTTGGAACAGAGCGCATCCCAACCGCACCGAACTATGAATGGCATTCTACACTTCCTATGTCTAGCACCGGTCTATTCAAACCATAACCTGTGTTAATTGAACAAAAATGGATATAATCTAGCTTCAATTCATGACTGACCATGATGATAGTATATATCTGAGTTGATTTTGGTATTCTTTAGTTGGGTTACTAAACTGGAATGTCTCTCCAGTGACTTCGGCCTTTGCCTTGATCTGAGATACCGTCAAATCTTAATATGTCCAAAAAGTGAAGATTATGTTGATGCTTCTAACCATACCGTTTAGACCCTGCAACTCCCTGTATTGCTGATCTGGTATTTCACTGTTCAATTGATATCAAGAAAAGTATTCGTTTGGATGTCATTCCAAGTACCGCAATTCTGGTCAGACAATCACATGCCCATTCAGGTTTCAAAATTTACTTTCCTTTCGAATGTAACCAATTTAATTTGCTACAGTTTTAAAAGGGATATGCGTTTCTAGAGAAAAAAGGAACTGGTTTTTTGATACAGTTTTTTTTTAAGAAAGGCCCGCTTTGTTAATGAAGGCAATTTCAGTAACTGAACTGATTAAGGAAACGGTGACAGGCATCGATTACGCATTAAGAGAACCGCGAGAACATCGAGTTGTGAAGTACTCATTTTAATTTATAAGTTATCCAATTAATTATTAGTACCTAATCCGAAATATTTTGTCTCTGCTATAGCTGGTTTGATTTAGTTCCGGGAGTCTATTCTCCGAGCTAAAACGCTTTGACGAACCTTGAAACATCTCCGCAACTCCACTTTATGCACATCACATTGACGAGTTGGGATTCACGACACGATCGCAACAGTGCGACAGTTGTCCCCAACATAATAATTCCGGAACATATCTAGTTAAATGAAGCAACGCGAGCTACAGTGGTCATACATAAATCATGCGCAGAAGTATGGACGCAGGCGCAGTGCACGCGCGCGTATGCGAAGCAGGGTATTACACGATCGACGCTCGACATGGAAGGACGTCGCCCACGCCTCATGCTAATGCAACCATGAGCCAATACTTCGATTATATCACCGTTTATGTAGGTGGCCTTATAAGGTTAATGTTTAGAACGACAATTAGTCTGTTTTCAAAGGCCTCCAATATGTTTAGGACATTATACATTTCCCACGAGAGTCCGAGCGGAACTAATCCGCACGTACTTAGTATTTGCATTTGAAAAGGTTTTGTTTGTGTAAAGCTCGTTGATACCGCCTATAGAAAAAGTTTTGTGATGGATCGGCGGTCACAAAAGCTAAGGATTTGTTTTCAGTACTGAATGGCCCTCGAGTTAGCGCCGCACGCGTGTTGAATACATTATAACTGGTAGTACAATTCCACTCTGTGTGCACAAGTGTTTGTAGGAACAACATAAAACAATGTACAGAATATAATGTAGATACGTGCTATAGTGAGAAGTGTATACTAACTCCGTACCTACGTGTTTTTGAAGTTTGAACTCGCCTACTTTTTTTCCGGAATCAACCGTTATCATATCGCATAGACAACTCCAAAATTAGTTTAGTTATGACAGCAAATACATCGTTAAAGGCGAATAAGATCAAGGCTTTTATATGAAACAACATAAAATCGAATTGCGCCCATGAATCTTCAAAAACGAAAATGACAATTGTAACCAAATAACAGCGGGCGTTTACACACAATCCCGGTCGACGTTCCCACGTAGCTGTCACCGCAGGCAAAGGCACACTATACACAGCCTATCGGCGCATCTACACCACTCCGGTGGACAATCGTCCTAACAAAGCCTTACCGACCGGAGCAGGGACCCAATCATTTCCCACGCGGTAACGGTCGAGCTCAACTAGGACGCTAGTTTGAATTTATGGACGCGGAACAATCGCACCAAACTACATCCAATACCATTTCACTATGACCACTAGTGAAGACATTACTTGATAAAGCGGACTTGTACTACAACCGATAGATCCTAGTCTACACGGTGATGAAGCCAAAACGGCGCACAGATCGCCTTACAAAAGCTTGACCGATAAGTTTCTGTCAGTAACAGAAGGAAACATTGTTTGAACAATAAATTTGAAAAAAAATGCTGTCATGTTTTGATAAAGAGTTTTGACCGAATATATTGAGTCATTGCATTAATATTGCACAAGTCAGTTCCATCTAATCTGAAGTTCTGAACATTTTAATGTACAGTGGCGGAACACATTAGTAAAATAAAGTTATTTTTATCCAACCACGTGGCGTCACTCACTAATAGTAAATTCGTTGTTTATAATATTTTTAAATTCAATTTGTTTGTATCTCTAATTTTTTTAATGAACTACCAAACATAAGATAAATCAAACGGCATCCACGTACATAGTTTTCAACGTGTGTGTTACGTGAAGAAACGGTATTCTCGACATGTTTTCATCAGTATGATTCATGGCATGGATCACGCGTGTAGTAAATAACGTGGCAGTGATGGCAGAGAAACAACATCTATGAGATGTGATGTACTGTAACACAATATCTAAAGCAGGTCGGAGCGCGCGTGGTGACGCGCTCCGCTCGCAGTTTACGCTATTCTCGGCGCGGGCCTAATTTTAACCATCTGCGTCTCCCAGTCTAGTTTTAGGAAGTGGGCCGACATGGATTCGTCGAATTAACCGATTCGGATCTTGATACGTAACATTCGACCACCTTCATTACCGTTCCTACCATAACCGATAATGTAACCATAAGATTTGCGATTAACTCCTAATTTTAATGTGCTAATGAATGATTCAAGCTAATAAACACAGCCGGTATAACTGCTTACATTGCATTTAATTAAAGACAACACACTTAATTGGACTTATATAAATCCTATGACGCAATAGATGCCAATCAAAGGATCTAGCACAGATGTTTGTGAATTGCGCAAGTGGTCTATAATCGAGGGTCCAATTATCGAAATGACACAGACGTCTGGATATGTAGTCGGACGATACACTCCCGACAAAATCTATAATGGATGAGGTTCGTCCTCGCGTCAATCCAGTAAACGAGATCGCATAATCGGGTGCATACATAAAGGTGAAAACAATGCGCTTGCACTCATTAATGAGAACGAATTAAAAAGCTAGTTCGAGGTTCTAATCGAGAACGCGGATAAATTTCAATTAGAGCAATCGGGTGGTTTCACGGAAGTTCCTGGAGATGCAGCCCGGGATAGCGGCGTAACAACATGCATACGAATGACCGCGTCCAGCGCATACAAAGGGGGACCTCCGCCGCAAATCATTAGAATTGCGGTAAGTGAGATGTGAGTGGAATTGTTAGATCCGATGCTGCTACTAGATAATGATGTTCTCGTCGGATTAGCGTGCACAGGCCAATAGAATGTATACTTGAGAAGATAGGGTGGAAGTTAAAAGTCTTAGGAATTCAACTAATAGTTAGGTCTATTTATTTCTAAAACTGTTTAACAAAATAGAAGATTGTTTATTGTTTTCATAATAAATGTGAGACATGAATTAATAAATGTGTCAAGCGCCTGTCGTCACGAGAATGATGTACAATGTAAACGTCGGGGCATAATTTGATCGGAGGATTTGTGACGCCCTCCCAAGCGAGCGGGGCCGGTACTGGCCAATTTGTAAGCGCCGACATAAAGCGCAGTGTAACGAAGCACCTAAACAACGAAATAAGCGAGCGCATCACGACGACCTGCGGTATATCTCACCGTCTGACATGTCGAAAACACAAGAAGCTGCTCGGACTTTACATTCGCCGACGTAACGAGGGGAGCCGCCGGCTTGCCCATTGTATTTATGCCTTAAACACAATTTATTTATTCGCCAAACATTACGGAGACACAAAATCTTGTCCATAAATACATGTGAAAGCACATATCAAGTATCGGAATGCAAACGGCGGGGCTCGTGTCTGAATTATGCAACAGCGGCGCAGGCGCAGGTCTGCCGTAATAGTGCACGGAGTGGACGACCAACGCTGCTCCTAAAATTATACGTAGCGCGAATATGGATAAGCAACGCACTGCCTAAATCTTGAGCGAAAGATGTCATCGTACTGGTGATATGCAGAGCGGCCATGCGTTGGCAAGTGGCGACACACTACATTGTATCTCATATTAATTCAACGATCCATTACCTACATGACCGCGTGAATGGTATTTATTATGGTCATTGGTCTTGTAGAAATTTCGCCAAATTGCGAATGCGCCTCCCGTCGAACGGATCTCTTCATTTATCCGCGGGCTGGGGACACGGCAAAGGCGGTTTACGAATATTAGCCTTATGGCTGATCGACTGTGGGTCCATCGATCTTGAGCCCGGGTGGTCGGGCGGCACCACGTTAATTACAGGGAAGAACTCATCATTTAACGTGAATTTCGCATACATTAAATAATTTTTAAAAAATCGAAGCGACGATCCGTTCACGCGAATAATAATAAATTAATGATCGCAGCAACGGAGACCCGGACTGGATTACGTTGTGTTTATCCGCTTCCTCCAAATTTACACACAGATACGTCCACTGGACAATCAATGGATTCAAACAAAAGAACAAATAAAACTGAACTAGAACAATAGACGTTGAAAGACGTTCATTACCCGTTGATACAGTGAAGAGTCGGCGCAGTCTTGTAATCCTAGAACCACACGCGGTGATGATTACAACGCACCTATTAGTCAAATTAGCTTTATTGTTGTCTTTGAGTTGCACAAGGCGAATAATCGGCTTACACTACAGACAATTATGTAGGCACATTGGGTGATACAATACGATGAGTCAGCAGAAATTGCGGTGAGCGTTTATCAAAACAATAGTATTGATAAGTTAATAATGCGGAGTGCGAGACTCTTAACGAGCGATTACTAGGTGATGTGGAAAATGGACGCCACGAGTCTCAGGCGCCTGCGTGTAGAATACGTTATGTGGATATATGACTCAACGTCGGTTGAGTCGCACGCGAAGCCTTCTAGTATCATTGTCACTAATGACTTTACAGTCATTAACTGTTTTTAGCTAGTAAAAATATGTAACAATTAGTGTAGGTAGCTCCTAAATATTTAGAATAGTTTAGAACAAAGTAAAGTGGTCTACAAAGCCGAAAGAAACTATCCATGTAGGAATGTCAGTGGGCACGCGCGTCGAAAGCGAAATCTCAAGAGTTTGCGATGTTACGAAATGAGTGTATTCTCGATTAGGGGATACGAGCGTGCGAGGGCACTGACCGACTTCCACATTTATAACGCTAATTCATGCACAAGAGCATCTGCATCCTACGGCAGAGTTACGCCAAACACTCGCCCCGCTAATACAGTTTATATTCACGGAACAGATACACCAGACGACGCATATTACACGTCGAGAATACGTAAAGAATGATATTTATGTAAACGACTTCACAGTGATGACAGGTGAAACTGTTCCTAGCGGGAGAGAAAAATGCCGCCTTTGAATATTAACACATAAACAAGATACGGTATGTCCAACACATAACAAAGTCACGAAAACATGGACAGCGAATAGAACAGCAAGATATAGATCTCAAGCGCGTTCGTCGCGGGACGCGCTTATCTCTCAGAATCGTAATTACCGCGTGAATATTTCAATCGATTCAACTTATCGATGATGCGCGAACAATAACGATGAATATCGGGCTGGACGTATTATTTTCGTACGTCAAACCTGGAGCCGGTAAGAATGACGCACCTGAAGAACAGATTTTTATCGATCCACTCGCGAAACGAAAGAATCGACGCAATCGATTTCAACATATCAGAGCTGACAAGCGATATTCGAGGTCGGGGGCGAAGGCTCAGTGGGCGCCGGATGAGTTCGAAATTAAAACGATATGCAAATTAGGCATAAGAATTAATCGACGGGTGCAGTCGACGCGACGGCAGCGAGACCAGCTACTGGGTACAAATCGATGAATAAATAGTGTCCGATTAGTGGCGCAAGGTGTATTCATCGCTTAATGGATGAATGGAATCGAATCCGAGCGGGTGAATGAATCGGCGTGTGTCAAACTTTCCGTATTTGGCTGTATTTGATCAGTTGCGGGTTTCATTGATTATCGTATACGTGAACGTGAATTCCTAGTGATCTGAAGACTAAATATCGATAGTTGACTATGATCATGGGATACGTTGGGCTAAGTGCTTTGTGCTCGCGATCCGTGACATACTTAACATACGTTAGGTAAAACGTGAAAGCTACTGTGTTACTCAAATTGTTATTCCCTGTAACACAACGGCTGGCCTAGTATTTGACAAGAGAATTATTAATATATAATCACTGGCTGCCACGGTGCCACCGAAAGTAATTTTCAATTAAGTTTCTTGATAATCCGGATCATGCGGTCGGATGGGACTTAGAACCTCAGGCGACAGCGCCCTTCATAATTGGAAATTCTCTAGTTATAAATAACACCTGCTACCTAGTTTCTTGATAACTTTATTCTTATATCTCTTTGGAATTTTATATAATAATATAGTCGCCGTTACTGATAACCTGTATTAGATTGGATTTTCAAAAAAAAATCTTTTTAGTTATATCCGACTGCACAATGTATGCTAATAAAGTGATCGTTAAAGCATCTCGCAACGTATTGGTTTATAATAAATATTATTAAGTACCGTTTGAAACACGTGAACTTTTCAAAGCAGAATGAAAGGCTGATTCATTCATAATAATGAATCAATAGTCGCGCGACCGCTCCCATTTCCGAGTCGTCACTCTAAACGATAAACCAGTTCGTGGCGTTAATTACAAACCGATTTTAAATCAGATTATTTCGCTACCGAACACCGCTGTAGCGTGTCTATCGGTTTTGACGTCTCCTGCACAAGATCATCAATTTCATTGATAGGATTTTTTGTCTAAAGTAATTGAATCATAGTTCTTAAATTGATTTAAGGCTGCATCAAAGTGAAATCATAAACTGATTACACTTCGGATGCTTATGTATAAACAAGAACGAATAAAGTTCGAAATAATCATGATAAATGGCCATCTCTCCATCAACAGAAGCGTAAAACTCCATCACATGATAATTCATTTCTTACGTTCACGGCTTTTTCTTATCTTTAACGATCTGAATGAATACGTCAAACTCGATTCGCAGTCGGCTATGGGACCTTCAATCATCAACATACACTGAGAACATTTTTATTACATTACACAAAAAAAAAACTTTCATAAATCTCGAAATCTTGTCCGTAACTCAAACCCTTGAAACTACGTGATCAGCGAAAACTCTCTACGAAATATTTACAAAATATATTAACAAAACAGTTTATTGCTTGTATATTATTCTTTCTCTTATCTAAAAAAGCTAATCTAGAACGTGACTATCTCGTTAAACAGTCGTAACCACCGCTGGGGGGCCACATCGATCAGGATTTAGTCTAAGTGCCATCGAAACTACCGTTGTGGGTGATGGGACATGTGGGGATGGGAAAGGTGAGCGTGGGAGTAAGGTTGACCCAAAGAGCCGAGAGGGAGGGGCGAGGGGCACGGCGGGTGCTGGTGGTACTGCTGCAGCGGCGACGGAGCCAGCCCGGGGTGGTGGTCGATGGGGTATTGCGCGGTACCCGCGTACGCCAATTGCCTCACCTTCATATCCTCGTCTACTACGTTATACGTGAGCTCTGTTTCCTCGTAGCCTGTCGCCGCCATGCGTTGCTCGCTGGTAGTCGGCGGGTCTGGTGAATTGAGGCAGGTCTGAATGAGCCGCTTGCCAGAATCTGACGTTATCATTGGCTGAAGTTTCCGCGTTGCGAACGTATACACGTGACCCGTTTCTGACGCGACTAGCAACATCACTTGTGTCCCCGTCAGGGTCGACAACTCGTATGCCTGTAGAAAAACAAAAAAACATCCATTAATGTCAATTTCTTTTCAAGAAAAAATACTTGTGTAAGGTTTTTGTGAGCATTTGTGAGTGACGAGCGTAGTTGTTTTTTTTTTAATCTGGTTTGGTTTGGTACAAAGTCTTTCAGCGTATATTTGAATAGGTATTAAGACTGGATCTAATTTGCTGAACGTTGGGAAGGCTTTTTTAACTTGCTCAAAGCTCTTAAATCTTGAGTCGACCTAAAAGCAAGACTTTTAAAGTATAAAACTTTCTACATTAGAGTTCATATATCTACATTTCATATATGTATTTCCCATCCTCCTTTCACATCGTTCACTCAAAACTTTACACCTCAGCTACTTATCCCATTACATAAGTAGGAAAGCTTCTGTTTCCATTTGCCAACGCCACAATAAGAGCATTACTTAGGCAAATTTAAGTCTCGATGCTTCAAAGGTGAACTTTACTAGTGTAATCACCATCCTAAAAGTTTTCCTCCCGACCTTTCAACTCTCCCACGCTACTAACTCGTAAGTAAACCGCCGCGATTCGTTTTCGGGAGCAATATCACTCTCTCACGGCACTCTTTGTGTATGCAAGACGAATTATCACACCCACTGGCGCCCAACACCCACACTGGAGCCAACGTTTGTTTACAGATGGCACATTCTAATTTCGCCCCAGTGGGCTCGTATTAAGATACGTGTGACAACATATTGTAAAAACACCAATTTGAAAATTGACAAAAGTCTAGCAGTTCGATGTATTACGTCCATCTGTCAAATTGACGCTAACTGTCCTGTCCACCTTACTACGTAAGAATGAGAGTTTTTAGATTTGTATAAATGCAAATTGTCTAAAGCAGTATCTAATTTGGTTATTCCATTGCATAAGTTGAGTCGTCCACTTCTGTTATTAATTAGGTACATTTAAGTTGACTGGCTTGTTGGTCTGGTGGTTAGTGATCCTGACTGCTGAGCCAGAGGTCGTCGGTTCGATTCCCATCCAGGACAAATAATTGTGTGATGCCTATGAGCATGATCATTTGTTCTGTGTCTGGGTGTAATTTATCTATAATATGTATGTATTTAGAAATATATAAGTATGTTTATCAGCAGTCTGGTTACCATAGCACAGATTATACCTAGTTTGGGATCAGACGGCCGTGTGTAAGATGTGTGAAGTTATTATTATTATTATTATTGCTGCTGAACAGCTAACCGTTTAATTCTATTTTCTTTCAATAAATAATTTGTAGTATCAAGTTCATGAGTTTAGTTGTTTGTGCTTTATTTTTTGTTAAAATTAACGCGTAGCGTACGAATGTTTGTTCTATTTTTGCGTTGTTGATACTATACTACTCATCTGTATAAACTAAAAAAGTTGTTTAAAGAACGTTGATCATAAGTCACTGACATATCAATCAACAAAAAATCTATCAAGCTGCTAGTATAGTAAATTACTAAAACTAGTTTATCAATCAGTATAATTAGAACTAAAAAGTGAACATGTGTAAATGATTCCAAAAAACAAATGGTTTTGTAATAATTAATGTACTGTAATTAATGTACCGTAATTTACTTATATCACAACGTTTGACCAAATTTTACTTATGTAACTTATCAGTAAAGAATCATGAAAAAAATTCGTCTAAGTATACGTTTATAATGAAGTGATTACACAGTACAGCGAACGGTAGATAAATCAGCAATTATAAATGAAGTTGGAGAGTTAAACACATCGTTTTAATGACTGTGAGTTTAAAAAACAGACAAGCGCTGGAAAAATTAATTGAATAATCGCTTTCACAAATTTCAACTTAATGCTACCCATGACAAGATTCTATTTCATTCGTTTATCAAAGTAATCGCTCTTTTCTTAAGACTGTACTTCCCTTCTCCATTAATTGAAGTGATTGATGATAAAGTTGTAATTAGCAATCTTACTGCTTGCATTTTTGACATCGACACCTTCCACCTTCAATGGGGTCAATACAAAATAATCCTTATTAACCAGACGAAAAAGTCCCCACTGACAGCACAGTTTACTCGGTCCCAGTATAAAACACTGCCGAAATTGACAATTACAAATGCACCTATAATGAGCTTCGTTGTTACACATGATTAATGAGGCTTCAGTGAAATTTCAGTGGACTTGAAATTATTGGTACTGGGGTCAATTTTAAAAAATGAGGAAATTTCTTTTGAATGGAGAGAATTATGATTTTAAGTCATTAATCAGATGCAATAAAGGATGGGCTTATTTTATTGATTGAAAGGCAAAAAATCAACTACTTTTTTGTAAAAACTCAAGAGACACAGAGACGCTTGTTGGCCAAAAGAAGCAGCCACGCCTTTTTTTATGGTATTGGGGGCAAACGAGCAGAGGGGTCACCTGATGGTAAGTGACTACAGCCGCCCATTGGCACCTACAACTCAAGAGTCACAAGTGCGTTGCCGGCCTTTAAGGTGGGAGTAGGGGAAGGGTGGAAGAGGGGGAGGGGAGGGGGGAGGGAAGGGTTAGGGCCTCACTCACTGGCGAAAAGCAATGCAATCATTGCTTCACTGCCGGTTTTCTGTGAGGCCGTGGTATCGCTCCGGTCGAGCCGGCCCATACGTGCCGAAGCATGGCTCTCCCACGACTAAATGATTAATAATGACTTCACTTTTCTTTATTATTTCTGGCTGAGCAATAAAGGAACACTAACCACTAGAAGAACAGGCTAGTCTCCGTAAATACCAACACTCCGACACGACATTACCTAGTATCGCAGCACATAACCGACGCAGATCCATCAAAAGCGATAAAACTATTACGACGCAATCGCTAATCACAGTGATGAAACGTCTACTAAACGCCTTGAAACCATGGCAAGTAATCCCAAAATTCTACTTGGTTCAATCACTATAAAAAAAAAAAAACGTGATGCCGATTATCTCTATTAATTACTTAAAATCGTGAGACAGAAGGGAAGCAAATAAAATTCATGTTTCCCTTCATTAATAATATTAAGTAACATATCGATAAATAATAAACAATCCTGTGCAAAGAAAAATCGATTACAACTATCAATTATTATGCATGACTGCGTAATTTTCACTTGACATATATAACTCGTATCGTAAACAATATCAACAGCAAAAATAACGTTATATAAAAACGATTATCGAGACAAACGAGTTGCATTATTCGATTTTATTGATGCAATTGATTTTAATGACCTCTTTCGTGTGGTTATATATATTCGCTACTGCGCTTTTAGAGCGAATTAAGTTTACTTAAATTTATAATAATGTACGCCAAAATAGGAGGTACACAATATTTGCGGTAGTAGCTTTAAAATGTTTTAGTTATAAATTTTATAACCCGTCATGCTAATGTGTGCTAAATTAACATCTAATCATAACATCAATCGAATAAGGTACAAAATTAAATAGCTCTTTCCATATCTAATTCGCAGATCACTAAATTAATGCTAGTGCATATGTTATGGGCCAAGTGATTAAACATTCCACTATTTATAATGCCCGGGCAATATGTATAATGACTAATAAAATCGGGCTATGTAATTTATACTTACATAAACTTCATTATCTGGCATTCATTCATTTTATCACATTATCTGGTCACTATAAATATTGCTACATAACTGTTGGCAATGTGACCAATAATAGGCAGGGCGCTAGGACCAAAAGCATACATGGAAGGACCACGATCATTTACAAACACGAGCTGCTACAGAGCTCAGTGGTTTTCTATTTAGTTTGGAACTAAGGCGGATAATCAGACGGTTTACATTGTTTATATCTCGAATTGAAAATGAATGCTAAAGTTCGAAAGTGAATTATGGTTATTAAAGAGAAATGAGATGATCTGAATGAATATAATGAAATTGTGTTAAAATGGCATCAGGAGAAAAAGATCTAGAATACATTACATATACGGATCACAGGGGCTATAGGTAGTGTTATTTATGTTGGCATCGAAGCAACTAAAACCACATGATGCCTTGCTTCGTCACAAGTCTTTAGGTTTTTCTTGTTAAATAGAAGTCTGGCCAACCTTAAAAGAAACTAACAATTGTTTTTTTTATGATTTTTTACATAAATAGTATTCGTACTCACCCTTCATGTTGATTTTATAAAAACGTGTTATTCTTAATACACATATATTTTTATTGCTCTCCCCAATAGGTGGGAGACATTGATTTTACAGCCCGACCAATTTCTTTATTTCTCGTTTTTATTATATTGCTCACTAATATTAGGTATTTTATTCAGCTGTCTGGACATTATGAATACTGCCCTATGGTCCAAAACAAATAAATTGCTTGTGTATACGATTTCACTAAATTCTCACGGTTTTTACACAATACGCCAAGTAACTTAGTGTGTTAGTAATTTAATTATTAACACACTAAGCCAGTTAGCGCTCTTTAAATTGGATCCTTTATCCTTCGACAGCAAAAAGGCATGAAACATTTCACTTTAATTTAATCAGTACTTTTACGAGAACCTGTGACTGGCCCAGAATATATTAGACTTAAATATAATAATAATAAAACATAACCATAAATTTAAAATTTAAAACACCCCCGACTCGAAAATCCCTTCAACGATTACAAAAACACTTACATCATTTTGGAAAAGAGCTGATAATCTTACCCTGCCGGACCGATATTAATCAAACATAGCTAAGAACCACGGCAAGGAAACTGGCTTTCAAATGGAAAAAACCGCATCGAAATCGGTCCATCCGTTTGAGAGCTACGATACCACAGACAGACACACACACACACAGACGTCAAACTTATAACACCCCTCTAAGAAAATTTGAAAATCTATGCCGTAATCACACTTCTTCTCTAGTTCATTCTTCCTTTGCTGTCCAGTCTGTTTTACTGTGGAATGCGCTCCCAACTGAAATTAGGATGTCCACCAACCGTGGCACATTTAAAGCCAAAGTCCAGGAATTATACAGAAAACAGTTAGCAGAAATATCCTCATGACCTCATAACCATAGGTTTATTTTGTATTTATTTTATATTTTTATTTATTTATATATGTATATTTATATATATTTATATTAATCTGCAAGTATGTATATATGTATATTTTTGTATTCGGCTATCTATTATTATGTAGCATTGTAAATTGTCTTGTGTAAATACCAGAGTGTACTATCAACTTCTTGTCAACTATGATTTTTCTCCCTATGCACCTGCCATGTCCCTCACTGAATCACCCAAAAGGTTGACTGGTAGATAATGCCATGTGGCATTAAGTCCGCCCCGTACAATGTAAAATGCAGAAAGTATTAAATAAAATAAAATAAAATAAATAAAATCTATTAATTCAGTTTAAGAAATAATATTTACATAAGCAGTAAAAGTAACACACCGAGACCAATTAAATCTGTAATGAAAACAGATAACAAATTCGGAATTTACTGCACGGATGGCGCAATGGTTTAAGTGGGCACCTCGCCACTACACCGCGCCGAGTGTTGTGGGCTCAAATCCCACACGGGACAAACATTTTTGTGATCAACTAATAGTTGTCCCGAGTCTGGGCGTTCTTTGTGTCTGTATTTGAATATTTGTGAATACGCGACACAGGAATATTCCTAAAGCGGCAGTTGTCGTTTAAAAAAAAAATATCATAATTCTAGGTACAGACTCCGATATTAGATGAAGATATTCATGAGATCTGAGACGGATTATTTTCCTTTTGAGACACAAGGAAATTAGTTTTACCTCGTTATCCTTATAACGTTTAAATTAAAAAAAAAACATTTAGTTAAAACGGATAGTAACCGAAAACTTTAATAAAAACTGAAAAACTAGCTGCCCCCGCGGTTTCACCTGCGTAGGTCCCGATCCCGTGGGAATTTAGGGATAAAAAGTAGCCTATGTGTTAATCCAGGTTTCCAACTATCTACATACCCAGTTCTTACCAAGTTCTGTAGTTTTTGCGTGAACGAGCAACAAACATCCATACATCCTCACAAACTTTTACGTTTATAATATTATAGTAAGATTTGACGTTCACATATTTAACTGAAACGAATGTTCTTCACCCAAGAATAAGTTTATCACGTTGGTTTTACAGTTAAGTTCAAATTACGCTGTCCAAGTTTAAACCAATAGCTTGGTTTCAAACATGATTAGCCGGCAAACAATTGGTTAACCTCCGTTTGACTCTCGGTGACCTACTATAGGGCTGCCACATATATTTAGTCAATTACTATATATTTTTTGTTTATTCAAGAGCTTTGCCTATTCGAGTACTAGTGTTAATCGACTCGATAGACGACGCGAATTACATATTATATAATATATGTAACAATCGTCATTATGAACAGTAAATCTCACTACTATCTCTAGTTTCATTTTAAGTATGTAGTTAAGGAACACTTATTTTTTTACGCACATTGCAATAAAGAATAACAAATAGTCACTTCCGACAAAGCTGTCACTTTTACGACCGATACTGACCGTAATACATACACCATACAGGTTTTAATTGCCTTTACGCCAAGCATTCTAATAGCACAAATTAACAACTTTCACTGTAATCCCTACGAACAGGCTTCTTAATGCGATTTAATCCTTAATTTAAAAAAGAGGGCATTAGTAAGATTGACGGATCGTATGTTGCAAAAAAAAATACCGGATAAATGACCCAGTTCCGTCAAATGATTAAAATAAGGTGGAATTCTAATCTTCGAAATTATTCAACGTGCGCACGAGTCGTAGTCGCGAGTTTCAAAAAGTAGAGGAATTTCAAAAATGGAAAGCGTTTCAGAATTGGTCTTAATAGGTGATGCGTGAATAATGTTCTTTTTAATTGACAACTGAAAATTAATGCCTGCGTTTATGTCAAATAGAACCGTATATTACAAGAAAGAAAAAAAAACAAATGTTACAAGATCCTCTCATTCCACGATCCATTGTTTCCTCGCTAATTTAATACTGAAAGGAACACTTATCGTGCGTATTAAGTGTGCGTAGGCGACGGTTTACCAACCTATCTAAACAATTGCGTATATAAATAACCATTTCGTGATTCGTTAAAGAACACTGTCTCCAAGTTGTCCGAGTATCAAGTAGGTTGGTTGTCCTATAAAAACATATTATACAAGACCTAAATATATCTATCTATCATAAGAATATGAATGTAGGTAAAGCTTACAGATATTTAACTCTATGCTTGTAATATTTATCGAGGCCTTTGTTTATGAAAAGAAAAAACAAGAATAAATTTACTTTCCTTTTCATTAAGAATTGGTATTCACTGCCTTTAGTTTTCAGGAGATGTATGATGGAATCTTGTCATATAGACTGACTCAAAATGCAGACAACGTAAAGGTGCAAAATGTCAATATCAAACAGATGCGAAAAACAAAAGCTTATTTATAACTAGCTACCCGCCCCGGCTTCACATGGGTAGCAAGAGACATCTTCAACAATCATCGACAATATTTAAATTAATTTACACAAAATCTTAACATATTATACACCTAAACCTTCCCCATAAATCACTCTGTCTATTAGTGAAAACCGCATGAAAATCCGTTCAGTAGTTTTTCAGTTTATCGCGAACAGACAGACAGACGCAGCGGGAGACTTTGTTTTATAATAATACTAGCAACCCGCCCCGGCTTCGCACGGGTACAAATTATACACCTAAACCTTCCTCATGAATCACTCTGTCTATTAGTGAAAACCGCATGAAAATCCGTTCAGTAGTTTTTCAGTTTATCGCGAACAGACAGACAGACGCGGCGGGGGACTTTGTTTTATAATATGTAGTGATGTAGTGATGCATGCGTAAGTTGAATAGAAATTGGGACTAAAAAATGTATGTTTAACATCACTAAAGTTTTAAATAACCTTACATCTCGCCTAATAGTAAGACACACAACGCCAGAGACGTCACTTACCCGATATTATACAATTTACTATATAGTTTAAAATATTATTGTAGCCTGACTGAACCAATTAATGTACTAAGGTAACATTAACGTATATCTGGCATATATATTTGTGACAGGATATATTCGAACATCCTAATATTATAATAACCATGCACACTAAATATAATTTAAACGACATACAATACGTAACAGCATTTGTTAACTACCAGAACTACATTGTACAGATTACGCCAGACGAAGATCACTAATCAACGTTATCAGATAACGTTATCGTTATTATTAATAGTTCCACAAGAAATGGAAGGAAATTATGCTAAATACACTATTACCGTTATGGTTATATAAAGAAGAACATTAAATATGATACAAATTGGACGAGTGGACACGATATTTATGTGTTGATAAGCGATCACCTATTAACTTGTCGTCCCCTTCACGCGATGACTTTGAATTGTACCCGTTATTTTCATACAAAACTATGTTTAAATTATATTTTTAGATTAATTTTAAAATGTATAAGTTTGCCAAGAACGTGTTCAAACTTCTCATATCACGCCTTCATATTTTCGAAAGTTATTCCCGCTGACTACTCCCTAAGTAAGGATTTCAGGTTTCAAATAAATCGAATAACCCTCTTATCTAATTGATGGATTGGATCATTATATATACGTCTTATGTCTATTTATATACACAAGTCATACACATACAATAAGATTTTCTTGACGTGCTGCATTGTAGGAAAAAGGCTATCACGTTCTTTCGTTAAACGAGCGCCAACACAGTTTTATATTCTCAGTCTTCGTCAGTTTTTAATTTAATTAAACACATGTTACAATAAATGCATGCATTATGTACCAACAATCCTGCGAAATGAATGATGATTACTTATTTCACTCTTCGTACACGAGTTGACCTACAAACTGTAAACATACATTTTGCAAATGTTTGTATTGTTATATTTTTTGTTTATGAACAATCGTCTTAATTACACATCTCTGATAGGATGTGAACGAGAAAAACATGAATTAAATGAAACATGAAAAAGCATCTCTCGAGGCCGACAAGCTGAGGGCGACCATTATAGTATCATCCGTAACTATAATAATAATAAATAACTAAGAATAATAGGTGGGTAGTCCTACAGTGAACATCGAAAATTTGAGCTCTAATATAAAATTATAATTATATTTGTTTTTACCATTAATAATAAACATTTAATGTCTTATATTACAAATTAACATTACCTTCTGCCGGTGTAAGTGTTATCTCCTTTAATACATCTTAAATTAACACTACCACAACACTCCCACAATAGTCTACAACATGGAGTCCCTCATCAAGACAATTGCTGATATGAATGTGATGTTCAACAATCGCATGGCAGAATTTGAATCCAGAGACCGCCTTCAAAATAATACCAGCACTTCCACATCAAATGCAAATCTTGAAGCGGAGTTTCTGATGTTCAAGAAGTTTGTCCTTCAAGCCCTTAATGACATTCAACATCAGGTGCAAATGTTGGCTCAGTCTGCAGATAACATGGAGATGCGAAGTAGAAGGAAGATGTTGCTGCTTCATGGTGTAGCCGAGGACAAAAATGAGGACACTGTAGTGTTGGCCAGTAAAGTCATTACCGAACATTGTAAACTTAGCGGGTTCACCAAAAATGACATCAAAAGAAGCCAAAGGATGGGTCGGACTCCATCATCAAGTAAGCCCAGACCTATTCTTGTTAAATTTCAACAGGTAACTACCCGAGATTCGGTATGGTTTGCAAAAACAAAATTGAAGGGCACTGGTGTCACTATATCAGAGTTTCTGACCAAGTCGCGGCATGAGGTCTTTATGTCAGCACGTCACAAATTCGGCATAAACAAATGCTGGACAAGAGAGGGCAATGTTTATCTTATGGGGCCTGGTGATAAGCGGCATCATATCACGTCACTTCTGGAGTTAGATGCTATTTCTGAAGATCCAGTGAAGCCGGATGCGGTCACCAAAACAACTACGGCAAGACCCAAGCGTGCCGCGAAAAAGTAAGAAAATATGCTGATCAGGCTTTGGTTCTTGTTTACAATTTTATTATTGTTTGTTGTATGTAGGTATTGCTTAGTTCATAATCTTAGTTTGTCATCCTAATTTCACTTTCACTGCAGATTACCTTAACATAACATTACATGCTTACTATACCAACGTAAGTATTAGTAGATTACCCTGTTTTAACTAATTTCACAAACTTTTAAACTTTCGAGACAGTGTAATGTAACTTTATATCAATAATGTCATTATGTCAATGCTACTAAACTGTCAGAACAAGATTGCGTTCCGTTCCATAGTTTTACTCTTGAGTTGAGTTCCATTTTGGTTTGAGTACTAGCCTTTTAGCAATTTCAATGGTTTCCTCTCAGAAGCCAAATTATTAAAATATAAATCGCTATTATATTACCTATTTAATTTTTTATCCTCCTTGTTGGAACACAATTTTAAATAAATTTTGGTTAATTAACTTGTTTGTGTTAAATTTACATTGTGCTTTTGTTATTCTTTTTATATTTTGTTAACATACAACCGGCAGACGGATAAGATATTCAAATATTTATAGTAGTCTTAAAATAATATTTTATACGCATATATCTATATATATATATATATATTTATATATATTTTTATACCAAATCTAAAATTCTTAAGTTGTACTGTGTAATTTATAAATATCTAATATTCTTAATTTATACCGTAATTTACAAGTTATATAATTTTATTATATTTTATTAAAATTAATAATGTCATCCGCCACTAATAGTGATACTGAAGATTATTTTTCAGCATCCAGCGATAATGATAGCTTTACTAGTATTCCTTCACTAGCAGAAACAATCTCGACTCAGTTTTCTGATGTTCCCAGGAACTTAAATGTCGTTCATATAAATGCCCAAAGCATACCGGCACATTTCCCTGATATGCTGACAAGTTTTAACTGTACGAATATCCATGCAATTCTGGTGTCAGAATCTTGGCTAAAGCCATGTCTTTCTACCACGTCGTACTCGTTACCAGGCTTTCAGCTGATACGAAACGACCGTATATGTGGACGTGGCGGTGGTGTCGCCATATATATCCGAACTCACATTCCTTTCTCAATTGTTAGTATGTCACCTCAACCCCCCCCTGTAAATGCTGGCGAGCATATTTTCATAGAAGTCTTACTCCAACACTCAAAAATACTTCTCGGTGTCTATTATAGTCCCTCCTTACGAGTAGACTATTTCTCTTCACTCGAAGTAATTTTAGACAATGTAACCCCTTCGTACAGTCATACTATAGTCATGGGTGATTTCAACACCTGTTTACTTAAAAACGATTCTCGTTCTTCCTCCCTTCGATCTGTTCTCGAATCCAAAAATCTTTCCATTCTTTCACTTAATCCTACACACAATATGCCTAACCGTAATTCATCTCTCCTTGATCTCATCCTTATTTCTTCTGTAGAGCATGTCGCTAAACATGGGCAGTGCTCTGCAGATTCATTTTCCTATCACGATCTCCTCTTTCTTTCCTATCAAATCCGTACCCCTAAACCCAATCCTAAGACACTTTTACACCGTAATTTTCGTGATGTGAATCTTGAGGATCTTCGCAGAGATGCCGACAGCATCGACTGGAGTACATTATTCAACTCACAAAGTGTTGATGAAAAAATTTCCATATTCACAGACAATATAATGCATTTGTATGACAAGCATGCACCAGTTCGTCAAATAAAGGTACGACATCTGCCCGCACCTTGGCTAACAGAAGATATTAAGACGGTACAGAAAAAGAAAGCGAGGGCACATACGAAGTACAAGAGCCACCCTACTACTTCAAACTGGGAAAAATTTGTCCTTATTAGAAATCACTGCAATAAGATGTGTAGGAATGCTCAGCGCCGATATATCCACAAATCCGTTGAAAATGGTGATCCAGTTAAGGTCTGGAAATTTCTTAAGTCATTAGGGGTCGGTAAATCACGTCCGAACTCTGCTTCAAAAGATGTTGATATCAATTCCTTAAATTCATATTTTTCTGCTTCCTCCAATTTCGGAGGGAGCACTAAAACTGCAACACTGAATTATCTTTCTTCTCTGCCGACTCCTGACTGTTCTCCATTCGTTTTCAGTCAATTCTCTGCTTGTGGTGTTAAGAAGAGCATACTTTCAATAACTTCTAATGCAGTAGGAAGCGACAACATCAGCCGTAATATGGTACTTCCTATCTTAAATGAAATTCTACCCGTGATCTGCCACATCCTTAACTATTCTGTATCCACTAATGTTTTTCCATCTGCCTGGAAAATGGCACAAATCACTCCTCTCCCTAAGAAACCTAATCCTTCCTCTTTCTCAGATTACCGTCCCATATCTATTCTTCCTTTTCTCTCTAAAGTCCTTGAACGTCTAATCCACACTCAATTAAGCTCATTTCTATCAAAAAATTGCCTCTTAAATCCTCTCCAGTCCGGATTTCGTCCTGGCCATAGTACTACAACAGCCCTAGTCCATATTACGGAGGATATCAGGTCGGGCATGGAAGAAGGAAAGCTGACGGTCCTTGCTTTACTAGATTTTAGTAATGCTTTCAACACCGTGGACTCTGATGTCTTGCTAGGTACATTGTGCTCTCTTAACATATCTCCATCAGCAATTGATTGGTTTCATAGTTACCTGTATGGTCGCCAGCAGCGTGCTTGTATTGAAAATGTTTATTCCTCTTGGTGTGCTACATCTGCGGGCGTACCTCAGGGCGGCGTGCTATCCCCATTACTTTTCGCAGTCTTTATTAACTCCATTACAAATAGATTACTTTCTTCCTACCATCTTTATGCAGATGATCTCCAAATTTACTCTAGAGCTGCTCCGGATAATATATCAGAAGCAGTTGATGTTATTAATAGGGACTTAACACAAATATGTACCTGGAGTAGGGACTATGGGCTTAGTGTAAATCCATCAAAAACGCAAGTCATTGTAGTGGGCAGTCCTAGGCTGAACTGCAAAATAAACTGGCAACAAATGCCAGCTATTTACTGCAACGGTTCACTTATTCCATACAGTGACATGGTTAAAAACTTGGGTATATATCTGGACAGGTGCTTATCCTGGGGCCCTCAAATAGAAAAAGTTAGCCGTAAACTTTTTGCAACAGCGGGATCTCTGCGAAGGCTCCGGAACTTCCTACCCACCAACACGAAAATTGCGCTCGCACAATCTCTTCTGCTTCCTATCCTTGACTATGGTGATGTCAGCTATTTAGATCTCACCGAAGACCAACTGAACAAACTTGAGCGGCTCCAAAACGTTTGCATTCGATTCATATTTGGATTACGCAAATATGATCACGTCTCAGAGTATCGTTCTAAGCTCAAGTGGCTACCTATACGCTTTCGCCGGCATGTTCATATTCTTTCTCTCTTGTATAGTACTCTATTCCATCCACACACGCCCTCTTATCTCAAAGAACGATTTGAGTTCTTACACAACACACATTGCCGGGACCTGAGATCATCAGAGAATTTGAAGTTAGAAATGCCTAGACATACCACACAATTTACAGACAAGTCCTTTTCGGTGCAAGCGGTTAGGCTATGGAATAACTTACCGGTGTCAATTCGACAAGCCAAAACCCTGCAGGCATTTAAAAAACTGGTCAAGGAATATTACTTGTCATTATAAGCGGTAATTTTATTTTATGTAATGTATATATGTATTATATTATGTGATTATATATTTATGTATATGTGTAGTATGTTTATGGTAATATAAGTATAGTATACTAAGTATATACTAAAATTAACTTTAACCTATTTCAGTACACCACAGACTACCCTGAAATATATTTGTTAATATCCGTACAAAGGTTGTCTGGAAGAGATCGCCGTGAGCGATAAGACCGCCACTTGTTATACCTGAATGTCTACATTATTTTTGAATTGTATCTCACTTGAAAGGTGTACAATAAAGAGATAAATAAATAAATAAATAATAAATATAATGGTGGTCCTCAGTCTTTAGACCTCACTCTAGCTTTCCATCAAGCGGTTTGAGGTCATTCTGACGTGCAACAATAAAAAAATAAAAAATAAATAAAAGTTCACTCACAGAGTAACTGCAACAACCCTAACCGTGAAACTCGGCGTACCATCCTAGCTGTCGTCTCCTGGGCGATGAAAACTACACTTTTTGCGGAGATCAGATACAGAATCCGATAGTACGCCAGCTAATAGCTCTATAAACAAGATAATCGGCCAGTTAGCGCTGGGAACACGTTACCACGGCGATTTATGAAATGGTTTAAAAATATGAAAGTTTAGATTATTTTGATAACGGCGAATAGGAGAATAAATAAAAACGACCGCGAAATAGTCACTTTACCTAAACATTTCCATGAAACTAACTCATTTAATATATTATCAACTTATTCGAAGAATAAAATTGAGATAAACTTGTTAAGATTAAACAAGTTTGTCACAAATCAAATGGTCATAAAAACACAACGACTCTGAGGTAAATACTTCGCTTTGTAAGGGCGAATTGTTTCCGGGATTAAAGGCCACCTCCGAAGAAATTCAATTGAAATAAAAAGATTTAAAGGCAAAAGAAAAATTTTGATACGACGAAATGAAAGAAACCAAATTAAAATAAATTATGAAATAAAAAAACAAGAACTTTAAAACGGACAACTGATGATGAAAAACGCCAGTCAAACTGTTCACACGTGAATAACCACTTACGAGTCGCAAAAAGTTGCATTTGATCGTCACGAATTTTTGTCCCTTTCAAGTTTTTATTGAAAAAATCTGAGTCCGATGTAAGCGTTGTGGTAACCTCACGAATTAAGAGTCGAAAGCATTCGGACCAGGACATAGCGATACGACATTACAGTGACAAGTGCGACCCGCGACAACGCGTACCAAAAAAACAGCTAATTGCGAGTACAATGGAGTACAAAGCGGCCGCTTTTCCCACGGAGCATCCGAGAGCGCATGCGTACCGATCATTTCATGCGTGCTCCTCTTTTATTGCCAAAAATTAATGCCCGGTAAACAGTCCTTAATTGCAAGCCAGTCTTGTTAAAATCAGCGCTGGCAAGACCGCCCGTCACACTAAAAGTAACATTTCTGGGAAACAAGAAACCAGAATATACATAAAATTCGCAATGACGGACTAATAATAATGTAACATTACGAATACCCAGTGATTCCGGTGTCGATTTTTGGTGCACAATTGTCGTTTTATGACATTTTAATTTTATTGGTTACTGGAGTTTCGAACGTAGTACTGTCCGGTCATTGTGCAATTTGGCTTTAACGGCTCTATAGCTAAGGGGCATATTGACATTTATTTTGAAGAAAAAACGAGAAGATTATAGAGGACAGTGGCAATAAGTTTCAATGGTGTTTTAAAGACAGATGCAACTTGCAATATTGGAATGCAAATATATAAAAACTATAAACAAGCATGTTCTTGCAACGAAGTAAGTTAATATATCGTATAACTTACATCAACTAACAACATTAATGGTTATAACAAATTAGGAGAGGGAGAGTAAGAAGAAACAGGTGTCAATTAACTCTGAGAGCTTATTAAAACTGACAATTGCGTTATGTAATTATGATTAACTTGAAAACAGCTTTGGCTTTTGAGATAATCATAATTACATTAGGCACTTACGAAACATTATCAAAAGTTTAAGCTTTTGAAAATACTTCATATTTGAAATTATTTGATTTTATATACCACTGAAAAGTTAAAAAAAATAGGTGCAACGCATTTTTAATACACTGCACTAAAAATTCGAGCAGGTAACATCAGCTACTTGTTTTGGGTGTTATTATCGGGGAATTAGGGTAAAAATGCCGGAGTATTCTACAAAGTTTATGAACATTTTCTCTCTGTTCAGACTCTGCAACACTGTAACGCAATAAATAACAATAAAAAAAAAAAAAAAAATGAAAAATATTATTACCATATACTGTCTAGTGCAGATATAATGATACCTATTAGTAATGAAAATATCATAAAAGCAACGATAGAAATAATTTCATCAACAATGCTTTTTGAAGAGGTTGAGACTATCAATAAAATAATAATAATTAATTAAAAAAAAAAAAAAAATAATAATTATTACAGGTAAAACAGATTGACTTTTGTTTGTTTATAAAAAAGATAAAAGATAGTCAAATTCCACAGTTCCAAATGAACCAATATAATCGGCAAATCCAAATGATCCGCTCCTAATTCTTCAGCGATTCACTTTCACTACGAGCAAGGTGTTAACCTATTATCATGTTACGGTGACTAGATAGCAATTCATATGGTAATGAAGCAGCAAGACAAGTTGCTCACTTGCAAGGCTAACCGTTGAGTGTTTAGTTTAATTAGCTTGCAGGAAACTGGGTATGCCAAGTTTTATATTGTCTAGATATTAAATACAGTTCCGTAAGCTAGCTTTTTATGTTTCGCATTTTTATTTATTAATTTTTTGACAAAAAGACAGATAGTAAAATAGAATTACATATCCAGCTTACCATATAAAAACCAGTACGTTATAGGCAACATCAGACAAAAAATATTGTGATTAAAAACAATGAAATACAATCATGCAATCAGAACAAATAGAACGAAAAACGTGAAATATTAATAAGAGTTGATCGCGTGACGATTGACAACCAACTTTCATTCAACAAAAATGTTTTAAACACAAAATACGTCGATAACGGTAAACGTACGTCACATACCACGTGCGATTTCTATAAAAAAAGTAGCCTTAACAAGGGGCTAAGGAAACCCCAAAAACAGGTTATGAAAGGCCAGGTTGCCATTTGCGGACAGTACTCGACTGGATTAGACGTAAAAGGTTTAAACGGGCCGTGTTCGTCTTTTGCCTACCGAAGCGATCCACGTGGCGTACGCTGTATTTGTCTGAATATGACGTCATCGCCCACCCTTTATGGCAAGGATGATGCCATTACATTAAGGACGTTGAGTTGATTCAACTCTGATGGGAATAACAGTTATAAACATCTTATTATTAGTAGAAAGAGGTTAAACTGTGTCACTGACGAGTTGCTTTAAGCAAACGAGTTTTTTGGTCTTCTTTTCATTTTCATTTCCAAAAATTTCATCAAAGCTAAGTCATCATGACTGTCAAAAAGGTACAGCAATAATATTAACGAGTGCTCAGTTCCTTGACACTAATAAGTGGATGTACAATCAATAATATAAAAGGATGATTCGTATTCTGCCGCAAACATAACAATAAATCATAAAGATCTGTAGGGGGTGGCGATTCAGCGTTCGCTGTAATCATCCTCAGCGCCGGTAATGATCGAAGAGTGAAAGTTCCAGGCATCATTATCTCACTTTGCCATCCAATCGGAAGCCACGTGTTTAATCACTATTAAGAATACCCGCACACTGTTAACTACGCCAATTTAAGGTTTGCTATCCAAGAACGGCATTGGAACCAATTTACAAGGCGAATGAGTATCGAAATCGTTAAATTCGACAGCAAATGTAAGGCCGCAAGAATTTGCGGCTTGTTTGTTTTGAGAGGTCGTCAGATGTAACCGAAAACTTGATTACAGTAAAAAATCATGATTCAGTACGAACTGGTCGTTCGGATGTTTCCTTGAATAGCGGTACAGTATGTAAATTACATTGGAGATGTTGCACACGGGAATTCTGATATGAAAACCTACGCATGCAGGGAATGTCTTATTTAAGATAACAATGCCATAATAATATTTTTGATTGCTGCACCTACAGTGAACAAGATTGCCACACTTGCAATACACGTAGGTATAATTTAGTTAATAATATTAACCCAACGTCTCAATCCAGTGCAGCTTGTAGGTAATAAATATAAAAAATAAATAAAAAGACCTAAATAACAGGAGCAAATTGCGCAAATCAGACTGAAATCAGCTGTTAATGAAAACGTATCACGATAATTACAAAGTGAATGTTGTTAGTCTTGTTCATTAAGCAAAACTGTGTATCAGTAATATTGAAATTGTCATTCAGTCCAGGCAAGAGATTGCACGTTGGACGGCGTCAAAGTGGCACTCGCTGGCGGTTAGCGGCGTCTACGGCGATTAGTTTAAACGACGCTTAAACAATAATTACCGATTACGCAGAACCGGTGTGTTATCGTCCGTATAACTCGGCTAGAGCGACACCGCTACGATCAAGATTACTACCGAGACCGTGTAAAAATTTCCAATAAAGCAACGTTTCAATTTGTCACCGTCTCCGATGAAGATAATCTACAAGCCATTGAAGATGACCATTTAAATAAATAATAATTTAAACCGGAGAAGGCTGTTTTTTTCATCGATACATTCCGTTAATATTAAATTACTTAAGCTAATTGTAATCAGATAATTGAAAACAAGCTTGTTAAATAGACCCAAAAGCTAACAGAAATTACGAAGCTATTTATCAAACGAACAATATAAGGAAGATTCAATTAAACGACCAAATCTCATGCGACAATAGGATCTAGAGTTAACAATACACAATCCACCGAACAATGGGCAATCCTTGAGTCAATATAGCAGACTGGGTGTTCTATAGATATTAAGATTGAGCCTAGAGTCGTATGCAAATGCGGTCGGGCGTCGATATCGACGGCAATGGCGTCGGTGATTATACGTTCATAGTCTCACTGGTAGTTTCATTCATAAATACACAATATTACTTTATGAATGGCGAACGGACCATGTCCTTAATTTATTGTGTCGCCCAACAGACATGATTTCCTGTTTGTTTATTACCATTTATCGAGTATTGACGCTAACTTGATTTTCATAAATGAACTTCATTCATGCATATATAGAGTACAAATACTAATGTTGAACCAATTATGGCGAGTACTAGCGTAGCCGACTCTTGCCACGGCATACATTGTGCGTGCTGCTATATCGAGATGAATTTATTATATGTATTAACATTCAATTCATTACTGGAACACGCGAAAGAACAAACATAACTCAACACGCTATTACCAGTTTATGAACGTAAACCTGTCCAACTGTTAATAATTCTTTTCTTAATGGCCACTCATGGCTGAATAAATTTTAGCGCTAAATAAACAAGCTTTATCTGTGATCTCCACAATGCAACGGGTCCGAGGGTAACAGGAGCCGACTGAAGCGCCGCCACGACGATACCATCACGCCGATACGCATCAAGGAAGACCAGTTGTCAATACATTTCACCTGCGAACTGAACTAACTTGATGGCCTGTCGCTGCCCAGAACGAGTTCTCATGAATTGTGTTGCGTGCGGGACATTTTTATACTTCTGTACGACAAGTGTACCCAGCAAGGACCGATAGCTTACATGTTAATGTATTTGCTATCGTACCGAGCTTTATGTGGATGATCTCGTTGCGTTTGTTAAGATTCTTGATAGAATTTCTAATATTGGAACGAACGTCGATTCAATGCAATCGAAGATTTAGACTGTGAAGAATGAACCCCGTGTTAAATGCTAATTTCTGTCCCGGTCTTATGCAAATGAATCGCAGTGCCACTAAATAGCTTTAAGGCAGTTACGAGTAAATATTCCGCTAACCTTATTTACGGGACAATTCATACGTCCGAGCAAACAAACACAGGTGGTCCCAATAAAAGGTTCAGTGGACGCCAAGTGACTGTGTGAGGATGCCGCCCTCCCTAAAAGGATAATAATACGTCGTTGAGCCGCTCCGAACCACGGAGAATCCCTAAGACTCCGGGAGAAATGTAAATTGTTCCGCCACCTGACAAATAGCTTAATTAACGACTAACACGCGACATGAGAATTATTGAGATTATCCGAATGGTTCATTTGCAGTGCACGGTACCGGAATGTTTTCTTAATGTTTTATATAAAGGACGTAATCCTTTAATGTGGCCTATTCGAACTTTTAATCGTGTTTAAATGCAAAAACCAATGTGTTGTATTCTTATATACTATGCCTACTTTTTTAAATAAATTTCGAAAGCAAACTTAAAAGCCTCAAATACTTTGGACACTTTGAACAAAAGAATCAGAGAGGGTCTAACTAGCCCACGTGCAAAAATTTAACGAAGGCATTAAATCTCAAGGTTAAAGCAGGAGTTACGTTAAGAGTTTTAGTTTTTTTTCGCAATGTTATGCATTAGTAGGCGTCAGGTGGGCGCGCACGTGACGACGTTGTGGTTTTGTGGTTGCCACCGCACGACCGCTCGCGTGGGCGGCAGCCGCAATACTGACAACGATGGGCGCATTCTATACCTTGAGCATAATTATTTTGTCTTGCAATATTCTGATAACGTATCAAAACTGTGAAGGGTAAAAATTATAAGCCAACTTTAAGTATTCGCTATTTAGTTATTGTTGGAATTGTCTTGCAAAAAGGACTTTGTTTTAAAAATCATTCGTAAAGCGAAATGATTCGGTATCCAGTTTAAATGCTTGAAATTCCTACATCAGTAAGACAGGTAAAAAGTTTTTGTATTGTTCGATATCATGACTTTGGCGACGAAACGTATTGATTCCCACCAAAATCTATATGTTTTCAGATTTTTTAATTGTTCGTAAAAAACATGTGGTTGGGCTTTCGAACCGCATTCAAATAAAAACTACTCGTTAATGTTTTATGTATGACATTCCCGAGGCCGATACATTATGGATGGAGTCCCGCTGCCTTGGCGCTTTCGGAAATTTTGACAGAACGACAGATATCGCCGATCTCTATGGTCGCCACAGATTGCTTGCGGTGTTTTTTCGCGACTCCGGTGACTGATAACATCTGACATAGAATGATGTCGGAAAGGCTTTACGTTCTGCAAGCTCAAAATCAGTTAAATATGTAAATAAACTTTTATTAAAAAATTATGAACCTGATTTACTAAATAACAGCCGTTGTATTCCACATTTTTTGTTACCAATGACCAATGTATGAAAAAGAGGACAAATTAATATTGTCAACAAATTCAAAAGTTGATATAAAAATAACTGTCCGAGTTAAAAAAGAACCTAAACAAGATGCCGTTGCCGAGTGAATGCAGTTCGAGTCAGCCACTGTAAAAAAATGAACTCAGTTTCAACAAATGACTGCAACAAATTGCAAAAATAATTATCTTTGCAAAAGATATTAAGACGTGTACAAATAGGTAAACATTTAGTAAACAATCACAATTTATTACGGTGACCATCGCGACATGTTTAGATGGGACACCTGATCGACTATTTCGGTCGAACCAGTTGCGCGGGCGCATCGTTTATCGTGCAGGTGTCGGCGTGTAGTGTGACCACTATCGCATACGCAATAACATTTATGGATTTATTAACTATTATGGAAGCAAAATAATTATACCTAGCCACAATATTTGTATTGTAATCTGTATTTAATTGTAATCAGAGATTATGTATTCATAAATTGAAATGAAGGATAGATCAGGAATGCTTGTTCAAATTCACAAGACAAAACATCAGATAGATAGATGTTTGTTTTGTGAATTTGAGTATAATTATGTTTATTAAAGATTTACGGCTTTACCCACGTGAGTATTTCGGGGATGCCCTACTAGTTTCGGACCCGACGAGAGCCCTTTTTCAAGGATGTTCTTTTTTTATAGTTATGACGCCTGACACTGTCGCGGCAGGACGCATCTCTCCTTGAAAAGGAGCCCCCGTCGGGTTCGAAACTAGTTGGGTATCTCAGAAATACACATGCGAGTAAAACCGTATTTCTTTAATAAACATGAATACCACTCACAAAAGTTTTTATTGTAATTTGAGTATAGTCACGGGGAAGTGTGACTCGCACTGTCTGGTATTTATTTAAAAGAAAACTTTGTTTTTTACTTTAATAATTAATATAAATAGTGCAAAAAGAAAACATACAACACGACTCAAAAATCTAAAAGCTTTTAAATACGTATTTATTATTATAATACTAGTGATATACTTATTATACATATTTATTGTGTTACACTAGAACCAAGTGTTTGCTTTTGCAAAGTTCAGTTGCATATCATCGAATACCGTAGGATAATAAATGGCAAAAAGCTGGACAAATAACTATCGCTATTTATGACACTGCAGTGGCTGACCATAAATAGCAATAAATTGCCCGATAGACAGGCTCTGTTATACTCAAAACTATCAAAATTTCTCAGTCTATTTTAGATTAAGCATAGAAATAGACTGAATTTATTAATAAATAGTTAATTTAAATACACGGCCATTACAAACAACAAACAGTTTAAACTCATGATTCAATGCATATTCCAGACAGATTGACACTTAGACAATACCTATATGTGTATATTATACACTAGCAGCGCCCCGCGGTTTTACCCGCGTAAGTCACGATCCCGTGGGAAGATCGGGATAAACTGTAGCCTATATGTTAATCCAGGTCTCCAGCTACCTACATACCAAGTTTCATCGCAATCGGTTCAATGGTTTTTGCTTGAAAGAGTAACAAACATCCATCCGTCCATCCATCCATCCATCCAAACTTTCACATTTATAATCATATCTATTTTCATATACCATAATTCTCTTACCTTATCATTAAAGAGAAATAGCATCAACTCAGAGACACCCTATTATAGAGGGAGATTTTGTTGGGATCAAAATTTATTCATTCTTTTTTCTCCATACATGCCATACTGCTCTGGAATGCTCTCCTATCTCCTGACACTACCAAACCATCACGAATTTACTCTGTAGATTCGAATCATCACATACTTAGATCATTATTTATATATAGATATTTATGTATTTACTGTCATAATAACCGTTTATAATAATATTGTAAATCTTCCAGATTTAAAATATTATTGTAATTTATCTATAATATGTAGGTATTTATTAATACTAGAGATCGCGTGGTGGTCGAATTTCGACCATGGTTTATTTTATTGCCCAATGTTACTTGACCTGTCATTGTATAGACTTTTGTACCATGACAGGTCAAAATATATACTGGACATTCATAGCTGTATGTACCCGTTTTTGCATTTTTTTAACTTTGTAGCAAATATTGTTCAAAAATGTTAGCATTCGTCGCTTCTTCTCTGTATAAACTATAAGTGTGCGAAATTTCATACTCCTCCGTCCGCCCAATTTTCGTAAAAAGGGATCCAAAGTTTTCTCTTCACGTATTAATATATAGATATAAGTATGTTTATGAGCAGTCTGGATATCATAGTACAGGCTATGCCTAGTTTGGGATCAGACGGCCGTGTGTATTTAAGAAACGGTGGCCGTTAACATCGGATTTCGTAAATTTTGCATCTACATAACACTATCATCTATATCATAACTTCTTCACATATTTTTTTGAAAAACAAAAAACCAATTAACAATACTGGAATTGGATTTGGATTATATAAGCCATATTGTCATATTGGAATTACCTCTAGGTATTAGATGTGTAACTTGGGACTTAATCGCGATAATATTTATAAGGTACAATAATACCTTTTTAGTTACCCGTCGACGTCTCGATCGAATTGCACCGATCGTGGTCACGGGTGTACTGGCCAGTTCCTTAGTCATTAGTACTTTATATTAATATTATCGCGATTAAGTCCCGGGTTACACATTTAATGTATTATGTATAAAAGTCGCGAAAGTTAAAAGAAATACTCTAAGGTGGTCTGGTAGATAATACCTACAACATCAAGTCCTATTGGTCCTACAAATATTATAAACGTGAAAGTTTGTGATAATGTATGGATGTATAGATGTATGAATGTTTCTTACTCTTTCACGCAAAAATTACTGAACCGATTGCGATGAAACTTTGTATGTAGATAGCTGGAGACCTGGATTAACACATAGGCTTAACGCATAGGCATACTTTTTATCCCGATATTCCCACGGGATCGGGACTTACGTGGGTGAAATCCCGGGGCGCAGCTACGTAAAATAAAAGCATAAGCATGCAGCATAAGTTGTACAAATTTGATATTCTTTAATCCCCAAACCCTAGATTATTTCACTCATATGATAAAAGTAAAACTATAGCTTAATCACATCGATACACTAAGCACAAAGTAGATGCCAAGCATAGTTATCTCAGATATATCCCACGGGACCTACATGTATAAAACCGGCTTTGGACCACGTCATAGTATCTTCTTAGGTAGCGGTATTTTTGGTGCAAGGAATGAGTTTAAATGATAAACGGGTGCGTTATTCAAAAATACCGTTGCGACAATATTTTCTTAAATTAGAGTAATTTTATACCCTAGTAATATCATACTTCCTTATTCCCTAATTTTATTCCTTTCCTTATAACTTCTAAAAAAATAAGAATAAAAAAATTCAATACTGAGGTATATATGTATAAAACATCTACGGAGTTCATCGAGAACATTAAAAGATTTTTAACAGCAACCTCATTTCACCACGGGGCGTAAAATTGTCTTGTTCTTATACTACTCTTAACCCTTTTTTTTTAACAGTCCCCTTAAAGATGAATTCTTTATTTTTCTGTCTTTCTTTCTTTATGCTTACTAAAAACGATAATTAAAACCGCTCCTCCTGCGCCTTGTTCCACGCTCCGTTTGTTTGTCCAAAGGGCCCTCATTACACGCGATAATGAGTGAATCTATCTGCAAGTGTAATAAGATAGCGCGACCATTGTGAAGCGCGCGCTTAAAAATACATTCGACAGGAAACAATACACTATCTGGTTTTTGAAGTGAAAACTTCTTTAGCGGCGTTGTGCACTTTTTGGGATGGGTAAAAAATGTTAAACTCGCGTCAGGACACGTGCCCTGATCGAAAATTCGTAAGACGGAGCCGAGTTTCTTATATTTAAAAAATATAACATTCGAAATTCAAACATTTATGAGCGGCCAGGAGCGCAGAACTTCTAGTGTACCCTATGTATACATTTAGATATGTTATTACCTACTTTTTATTTTTAACCTAATTATATATATACAGATGTATGTGTGTATATATATGCAAATACATTGTGAAGTTATGTTTTCACTTCTGACGTGCAGTCCTACGACTGACTGATTTTTTTTTAGAGTAGTGCGGACCAAACCTGATATTATTTTATCTTCACTAATACCTAATACTCACTTACTAGGTATTTCACATATTAACAAAGTCGACGAAATCACATGTTAGTTTGATGGACCCTTGAATAACTGGTCTAGGTGGAGGGGTTGACAAGAATACTAGTAATATGTTACTTTTAAAAAATAATAAGCCCACAAACGACAAAAAAGTAATTTAAGTACTAAATACAACAGGTTATGGAAGACAAATGTCGAAGAGGAGACAAGAGCTGTGTTAGGATCTTATCAAATGGCATTCTATCGTTTCTGCCTACCCCAAACGTGAATAAGGCGTGGGTATATCAATCAATCAATCAGCCTATCATAGTCCACTGCTGGACATAGAGCTCTCCCAATGAGCATGAGTACATGTATGTATCTAAATACAATACTTTAGTTATGAATAGGAGAACGCAAAATGTTTGCGTTTTAGAGAACCATCATGCATTAACAAAAAAAACGGAAGAATCTGAATTAGCTGTAACAATAATAATATTAATCCTAGTTCTAGATGGTGCAACATACATGTTTGTTTGTTGTTAGTCAGAGAAAGATATAAAATATTCTCATCACAAATAGCAAAAACCGATTTTTAAGTGTGTTCTAAGAATAAAAGTATTATATACTAGCTGCACCCCGCGTAAGCCCCGGTGCCTGGGGAATATCGGAATAAAAAGTAGCCTGTGTTAATCCAGGTCTCCAGCTATCTACATACTTAGTTTCATCGCAATCGAAGTTTTGGCGTAAAAGAGTAACAAACATCCAAACATCCATACGTACATACATCCATACATCCTTACAAACTTTCACGTTTATAATATTAGTAGGATAACAAGATTAATTCCTAATTATGTAATGTTTAATTGTTTAGAACCAACAAAAGTATCAAGACATCCAACACAACACAAATTTAAAGAAATTTTTAACATACCTATTCATATTGGTAAATTATGATACAAAACAGTTTTTCAAACTGAAACGAAATTAATGACGCTAAAGTCATAAACAAGATGACAGCAGAGCTCAAATTCGTTTATAATAAAGTATTCACATATGGTGTTTTTCTTCAAATAAGTACTATGACAGAAATACAGATTAATAATATAATTTTTTTCGCGGCTTCGCTCACATTCAAATTATATTTCTATCCCTTGGGACTCGGTACTTTTTTCGGGATGAAAGTTATCATATGTCCTTTTCTGTCCCTACCCCCGTCAACGTGTATATAAAATTTCATGGTGATCGGTTCAGTAGTAAGGCGTATACGCCGTAAAAGCGTCACAAACAAATAAACATACAAACTCACTTTCGCATTCATAATATTAGTTTGGGGTCAGTTAATACACACATCCACTTCGCAAATATTATTATGCAAGTGACGTCCTTAATAATATTAAGGGTTTAATTATAGAAAAACCTACTAGGAAAGCAGAAATATTATTCAATTTATCAATTAATTTTCAATCGTTTTGTAGAAAAAGATTGAAAACTTGATTTATAACAATTTTTTATTTATTCCATTGAGCACACGTACGAACGCCTTATGCAAAATGTTGCCAAAATGACAAATGACAGGGCACTTTTCAAATAATAATAAAAAAAGCAGCGGCTAACATTTCTACCCAGCCTGTTACATTCGCACCTGTACGAAGGCTGACTTAACTATTCAATTAGTGGTTACAAATTACAACGATTCATCTACACTGTTATTAAATATTCATTTGGATAAAATAAAACAATTGTGCGGCACTTGAGAAACATTTTCTGCACTTAAAGCGACGCCTTAAGACATTAAAATGTGATGCTTTAAATTATACTTAATTTTAAAGCGTTCATGATTCCTTTGACGATAATTTCCAAGATATAAATCAAAGTCAGTCACAGATCTGATAGAAATTCTTCGTGAAATTATGGCAAATATATTTTTGAACTTAAAAACCGAAGATTTAAATGGCGGCTTTCATAGCAGGGGGAAAAAGTTGTTTTGCCTCTTCCCAAGACGACAAGACTGTTCATAGAAAAGTTACTTGTAAGCATTCTTCTGTTCGAAAATAGTAAATAAAGGTAATAAAATATAATCAAAATACTCTGTCGAAATCTATTCGATTAGAGTATATTTTGCAACAATCATTATGTCTGACATTAAGTATTCTATTAAAGTCTGTCTTTCTGTTAGAGTATAATTCGAGAACATCTTTATGAGGTAGCTTACTAGGAGGTACTAATTACTGATGAAAACGAAGGCAGCAGCGACAAATAGGTAATAATATAATAATAAATTTATTTCAATAAGTAGTTTGTACATGGCATAATATACAAAGTTGTCTTATATGCCTAAATGTTATAGAGAAAAACCAGTACAACAATGAAATGGGTCGTAGGACTATCTTAGGAGTATCATAAGAAAGATAAACCATTTATTAAGTCTTATTGCGGTTATAAAATATTGTTACGTGCAGTGGGCGAACAAAGTACCTACTTATGTTTTATTACAGGAAAAAAAACATGTGTTTGTGTGTGCTATGTTGTGTGTGAGTTTGTGTTTATTTGTTTTTTAAACCTATAGAGTGGGTGTAAACCTATCTCACTTTACTGTACAGCGGTTAGAAGCTCCTCGGTATCAGTATATGTTAACGGCTGTAGCCAGGAATTAAGCTTGTGTTAAACCTCATACTTTGTCAAGGCGTAGATATTTAATTGTTTGTGGGCTTCATTAGAGAGATATATTATGTATCCCAGTGGGCTCTGAAAAAAGGAAAATCTAATCGTATCAACGCGTCTTTAATTATTCAGAAGCGATGCAACTCAATTCTATTTAATCTATACGTAATAGAAAACATCAGACAATATTTAGAACTGTTACCAGATTACTGACCGAATCGGATTCTAACATTTCTAAAAAAAATACTTTATATTTGCCGAAAACAGTGTGCTTTCGGCAGAATATAGCCGTTTAGTGTTTGGAGGGCTTACAATGTTTAAATTAAATTAAATTTAAAAGTATCAGCTGCCAGTAAAAAAAATATTTGTAGCCTTATTTATTTTCCTTTTTTTTTCATTTTGTCTTTTAACTTTGGCTTGATGTAAAATTAACACGTGCAGTACTAAAAACTAATATGAATTGCAAGACAGGTATATTATTAAGAAAATTGTTGCTGAAAAGTTAATAATAGTTTTGGTAATAATGTTAACTTTTAAGGCTAAGCAAACAATCATATAAGGTAGCTTATGTATAAATAATATATAGTGTGGAAATAAGAAAGCCTAAGAAAGGTAAAACTCACTGTAACAGCACGCTTACTAAAGCCTACAAACAGTAAACAGAGAGATTTGATTTCTATAATGACAGTTTTGCAGTTTTGCAATTTAGCGAAATGGTGAAAACTGAACTAACCAATAGTTGCACAATCATTAAAAAAATTATATTATCTACGTTATGAAAAAATAGGTAGGTAAAAGCCTAAAGTACCATTAATTGCTAGTATTTATTAAGAAAAAATATTTCGTAAGTGTTTATAAACTACGACCACCAATTACCATAACCATTTCTGTAAATAGATCAATATTGTGTATCAATGTAATAATAGCTTTTAGCGTTAATTTAACTGGTCGTACTAACTTTATATTTCATAGATCGCAAATAGGTAATTCTTTGAATGTTGATTTTTTATTATAAGTGCCCGGAATATTAGTGTTACACTAAAATAAATGGTGTGATTTAACATAAACAGTCATATAGCTAGTGTACCCGCGGTATTTGAAGCCAGAAGCTGGCATCGTTCTTTGGAGAAGATATTTATCCCTAGATTTAGGAAAAGGAGACGAAAAATGATAGATTAAAATTCGCCACCAATTTATTCACGTCACATTATAACTGAGTATCTAGCCATGTTTAACCCTTACCATTGAGTTATTTTTTTAAAGGAAGTCTAAAAAGTCAAACATCATTGTTGCTTACCTCCACAGTGACATTCCACACCGCTTAAGATCAAATCATTTTATAAGATAAAGGTTATATGCTTGTTTGCAACCTCAGTACCTTAAACTTAAGTCTGTTTCTTCAGAAATTATAATTGCCCATATTTGGTAGTTGTGGACGAACTCATTGTATTTATTATACCTACATACTGCGTGGAATATGGCCCCTATACTGAGAAATTCCACCTGCTAGTTTTAACAGTTCTAAATTCAAACAATGCGATTATTTTAACTGAATTGAATACAATCGCATGTTTTAACATCTTGACCGACATTAATGACAAAAGTTACCATGTATTCGTGAGCATAACTCGGTTTTCTCGAAAACTGGCATCGTGATCGTTTCAGTCGTGAGTCTCGAAAACTCCTTTGATGTGTGCCCGACGACTAACGAACTATGCCGACCGATAAGCCCGACTATTAGTCGGTCTAACATGCCGACAGATGTCGTCCCGAAGGCTAATCAGTGCAGCTACCTATTTGCGACACAATAACAACTTGTCGTATCTCTTATTAGGTAGGTAAATGATTGTGTCGATTTATAGACTCGATGCCGATTGCGTTTTAAACATTGAAATATGCTATTAGAATCGAATTTAATAAAAAAAAATTAGGAGAGGACAATTCTAATCAATCAATCAACTCGATCGAATAAACGTAGCAAGGCAATGCAATGGCACCAAACTACTAGGCGCTCATGACAACGAGGCGTTCACACAAGGTGTCGTTGGGAGGCGGGCCGACGCGCCAGACATTCCCTTTCTACCGCCCAATAACTATTGATCCACCTCGTCCCCCGCTTACGACCATTTTCCAGCTAACAGGGAGTAACGTGTTGGTTAACGGGGGACCTTTAAAATATGGACGCGTTTGACAACCTCTCTCGCAAACGTGGACGCCTGGTAAGTGAGTTGGTTACGCGGTCGCGCTGGGTGCTAACGAACCAAGGGCGCCCTCGACTATGTACTTAGCAAAAAACCTTCATTGTTTGCTAACTTTTTAAAACTTTTTATGTTTTATTTTTCAAGGAATATTGTAAGGGAAAAAAACGGATGGTTCGCAGAGGGCTAAATAGAAATACCTACTAAGAAAAATACACAAACCCTACTTTAACAGTATTACAATTTCCAGAAAGAATTGTGAATTAAAGCGCCATCTATTTGAATTAGTTTAGCGACAGTTCACGTAGTTTAACGAAAGATGGCCGGTATGAGGCGTTCCGTCGGGAACAGGGGACCTCTCATTTTAAATGCTCTCCTGGTATTTTCGTGCCCATATTTGGCGCTTTCATTTCGTCCACGATAGTAAAATGTAGCAATTGACCCCACGCTATATTTACATGTATATTTATTTTTTATTTCACAACTTTACTTTAAAATGTTTACTAATCTTGATAATAAACTGTTTAATACTTGAAGGACATTGTGTAAATCACGCTTTAATGAATAATAAACCAAAAATTGGTAAGTGCGATAATTATCTAGTTCTCATTCTTTGAAACACAAAACATTATAACCTTTTTGCATTTAATTACATTTTCGTGACAACGTTTTTAAGAATTTTTTGCCGTATTGTTTACTTATAACTAAAGTAAAAATACACAATTTTGACTCAGATTCTATTTAACCATGTACATATTTGTATTATTGTATTGTATATGTGAAAAGGTAGTTATTAAAAATCATTTGTTTTATGACAACGACAACCTCAAGGCATCAAACACAGTTCCAAAGTTATTGAGAAAGTTTTCGTCGTAATCCATTACTATGTCTAATTCGGGAACGTTTAATAATGTAGCGAAACATAAAAGAGCGGCAAATAGGCGTACAGGTCGGGTAGCACTCGCATTAGCATTACAAAACTGCGGGCCGTGAGATATGGGTCGCAGATGCGCGTCCGCGCCGCCGTAATTAGTGTAGGCGCAACATATAATTGTTCCATCTAGGTATTCCCTTACAATGCTGCCTCTTGGTTTTCGCAAAATGTTAATATACTCATATATCCATGAATACCTTCTTCTACGATATTCTAGCTAGCCGTTTTCAAAGAGGTCCTTCAGGTTAACGAAACTATCTAAGCTGTCAGTTAACAATTAACAAAGATATCTCCGTCGCCGAACATTAAACAATAGTTCACAAAATCTTAAGATCTAAGCGTCGTCAAGTCGTGTGGGAAAATAATCTCAAGCGCAATCTACATCCGAGCTAGGTCCTAATTAATTTAGTAATCGTTCGTGACGACTTATTCCGGCCCTAGACCCAACCACGAACCTAACGAAATCACGACTCCGCCAGACAACGATAATCGTTATTTTAAATTTATTAAAATGTCCTCTTTAAGGACTATATCGGAACGCCTACATCGGACTGTATAATTTATTCTTGCATTGGAGGAACGCGCTAAACAATGAGGGCTATTATCATTTCTAAAAGAGCACGTTTTGATTTATAAATGCTTCGTAATATCATCATTGCTTCTAAATGAAAAACGATTATGGTCACTATCTTTGGACTTTCAAAATACCTGTCATTACAAGAAGGTTTTTTAACACTGACCCTAGCCCATTAATAAATCCAAGTTTCCTTACCGAACATAGCTTTTAACAATAACAAGAGTTTGTTTTAAGGTTACTAGAAACCCAAACAACATATAGTCGGCAATTTTCATGACAAAGTCGGCACAATGCAGCGGTATGCGGACAACAAAATGGCGTCGTGTTGCCCTGACGGCCCCTGGGGCGTCGCAATTAAAGTCCCGGTTGCACGAGGTGATAGGTGCACCGAATTGATGAGCACAACTTTACATTGATTAGCTTCAGATGTGAGTGAAAAACTTTTCTCCGATAGATGCTTCGATATTTACGCAATCCTAGAGACGAAGAAGTTTGCTCCGAAATAAATTTTGGGTAATTGTTTCTTTTAAGCAATGTAGTACTAGTTGGATTGAAACATATTATATGTATTCTGTCCAGATTCATTTATAGTCAAAATTAATTTCACCAACATTTTGGATGTGTGCACTAAATAAATTAATAAATCAAGCGGTACTAGCTACGTAGTAGTGTAACGGTTTAAGTATCGGACTTGGAATCGAAAGATTGTGTGTTAGAACAATCTTACCCGGCAGAGTATCGACCTGAACCGTATCCTAATACAAACAATAACAAGATACTATTAATATCAATGTATAAAAGAAAATTATCTCTAGGTATAGATATATCAATCTTTACAAGAGATGGTAACCATTTATCGATAGAGTTCAGTCTGTCAGATACAAAAAAAAACCTTAAAATACATGAAAAAAAAAGTTTAAATATTTAAGTAAAACTGTCTACATTAAGTTCTAGGCTCCGGTAAAGCACACAAGTGGGCACAGTTTATAGCGCCTGCGCATAACGAGAGCGGACGGATGCGCCTGCGACGCAACGTTTAGTTAGCTAACAAGTAACAACGCAAGCGGCGACTTTGATACCCGCTGCGCGACAGGATCGCTTGCGTGCGCGCCCACTTTGACGTAGCCTATGATTCTTTACAAGAATAACCTTACTTTAAAATGAATTTATGAAAAACAATAGGGTAGCGGTTTGCGTACCAGATAATTGTAATTGAGTATTTCGTTATAACTGTTAGATATAAATAACTCTGAAGTTATTTTTAGATGGCATCCTAAACCACCAGTCCAAAAAAAGATACTGGACGAAAAATGACAAGTAAAATAAAAAACTTCGGTCGATAAGAGAACTATTATCAAAAGTGTTTTCAATCACTGATTTTTTGTCGTAAAACTCTTGATTTTGGAGATAAATCATTACAAAGAAGGGACTTGAAACAAAATCATTTACACCATAATACACGCAGATGTACGTATGTAGAATAAAACATTAGTATCAATCTCTCTTCAAAGTTTTCTAATTATTTAATTTTCCAGTAGGAGGAATCGAGGCAAACTTTTTAATATTTAAGAGAATATACGTAACCATGGATACGTCTGGGTCAAGATACAAAAGAGAATCAAAGGAGAAAAATTGATATTGCCCAGAATCGGAGTGAAGCTAAGAATGAAGATGGTTTGGCCGATAACTGCTACACTGAGTTGTCAATACGTTACACTTTTATTTTGCAAATGTAAAAGACAAGAAGGTATCTCTTCAATCTGCGACTGTACAGTTTTCTCTAATCTTTCTTACATATAAAGTGGGCATCTAGTTACCATTAGCGCATGCCTTCGGCGTCGTTCGCTATTTGCATCAGGCTGATTTTGACGGACATCACAGCGAGTTCAGACATCTCTACACGCATAGATTGACAATGTCTTGTGGTTAATGAAGCTACCGGTAGCCGTAACCCGTGGGATATAGGAAATAACTTGCTTGTTTGTGCGTTCATATAATTTGTATCGGTATAAAGATTTATTGAAGTGGTGTGGGTATTTCCGAAGATTTTGGATTATTGAAGTAGTAGCTTCTCTTTTACAAATAAAGGTTTTTAGTATTTTCGTTAACCTCAACAACTTTTTCTTCTTTGTTTTGTTGAACTAAATTTTATATGGGGTTGGGGTCATCCAACGTGCAGCTGTCTGGTCTCCACATAGCCAAGTTATATACAAAGTGAACGGTTATTTAGGAAGCTGTTGAACATGTACGAACTAGTTAAATTCTCGTTTAAGGTATACTGTGTTAATGAAATTTGGTGAGGCGTTTTCTGAACTATATAGGGATGGTCATAATTTTTTTGCTGTAATAAACGGTTAATATTTTCCCCTTCCGTTCTATCACGAAACCTGAACATAAATATTTTATTGTATTTTATTATTTTTCTTGTGTTTAACAAATGCACATATTATATTTTCATTAACTTCATGGTGGACTTAATACTCAATATTTATTACATATTATTTACTTACATTACTAAACGCAACAGGTCAGGTTCGTCCGTTAGTAAGCTAATAACTTAAAAAAAATCTTATTTTTAGATAGCTCTCTGATCAAGTTTTAATAAACCATTAGGTATGGTAGACACGCAATCAGATTTAAGAACAATATAAGAACGAGAATTAGATATGTTTAACTTTTTTTATAATAAAATATAGGTTATAGATCCGAATAAAAGTACCAGTTAGTAGAAGTAGTATCGCATTTTTTTTTATTCCTCACAATTTACATTAACTATAACTCTTGTTTCCCAATAGCTGCTACCAATTGTTTTGCACATCAGTTACCTAGCAACCTCCCAAATATTATTTTTATTTTACTCTATGGGCTCAAAATTCAAATCTAGCAACACCGTCAAATAATTTAGTGAAAAAATTTATATTTTATTGTTCGATAATGACCTTTAATGTCACATCGGACAAATGTAATTTTATGGTTAAACATTAATTAATAAAATCCTACTTTTGGGGCATATGCGTCATCTATCCCATCATATATGAACTAATAATTAACCTGTTGCGCCTTAACAGACTTCAAAGAATAAAAAATATGTGTAATAAAGAAACGAGTTTTATATCAGAACAAAAATGACTGCACGGATGGCAATAGTTTAAGTGGTCACCTCGCCACTCCGCTCGCGCCGAGTGTTGTAGGTTCAAATCCCACAAGGGACAAAACTTTGTGTGATCCACAAATAGTTGTCCCGAGTCTGGGTGTTCTTTGTGTCCGTTGTTTGAATGTTTGTGAAGCGCCCCGCGACACGAATATTCTTAACGCGCGAAATGTCTTTATAAAAAAAATTAGATCTGATTTTTTTTTAAATGGAAGATTGAAACATATTTAAAAATACGAAATTAAGATAATGGAGTAAAATGGGATAAAATGGCCAAAGCGACGTTTCGCAATATGGCAGCCGCAGTTCTGATTTAGATACGCACCAAAAGGTGTTCTTGTTAGACTTTAGTAAATATTTTGGTAGAGTGGTGTATTTTGAGAATTTTGTATGTATATTATATAATCTAGCATTCTTATAATCTAGAATGCTCTTGAGAGAGAACATTTAGATTAAAGCAAAACTTGCCCCTTGCAAAATTCATTAAAAATAGGGCCTAATTACGCGCATCGCAAAGCTAAAAATTAGGGCCTAGTTACGCGCATCGCAAAGTTAAAAATTTCAAACGATGCCAATTGTCACGTTATAATATAACCTTATCTATGACGGTAGTAAGTTTAATAATTATAATTATCTTTATTATAGGCTTTAGAGATTTAGCTAAAATCTAATGAAAGATAAGCAGACTGCAGTTTTTTATACATGGTCACTGCTCCACGGTCTTAGGCTCGTGGCGTGATGTGATATAAGCCTATACTATTGCTCATGATTCTGGCTATCATATAGTAGTAAAAAAACTCTTCAGATTAATTAGATTAGTATAGATTTACTTATTAACTACACTAGCAGCGCCCCGCGGTTTCACCCACGAAGTCCCGATCCCGTGGGAATATCGGGATAAAAAGTAGCCTATATGTTAATCCAGGGCTCCAGCTATCTACATACCAAGTTTCATCGTAATAGGTTCACTAGTTTTGGCGTGAAAGAGTCGATACATACATTCATCCATACATCCTCACAAACTTTCACGTTGAAGATTGCTATTTATGTACCTACCTACATACTTGATCCATGTCATTTAGATTACATTTGTGGGATCAATAATTCAAAAACGAAATTATAGTTGCGTTGTGAACTAAGAATTTGATAGTATTAATGAACTAATTAAAATACAATGTTGTATTATGTGTATAATGGTGAAACATGGATATCTCAAAACCCAGTTTTACAAAAACAATAATTTACTTACTAGGAACCCGCCCCGGCTTCGCACGGGCAGCAGAGATATCTTTAACAATCATCATCATATTTCATCCAATTTACACAAAACCTTAACAAATTGTATACCTAAACCTTCCTCATATATCGCTCTATCTATTGATGAAAACCGCATGAAAATCCGTTTAGTAGTTTTTGAGTTTATCGCGAACTGACAGACAGACAGACGCAGCGGAGGACTTTGTTTTATAATATGTAGTGATAATTACTACATGCGTAGTACCTTATACTTCAATGGAAACGAATGCGACTTATTTGGTTATAAGGAGTAGGTACCACAAACCGTTATGGAGTTGTTTTTTTTTTACTATTCTTAATGGTTACGATGCACCGCGCGACGGCTTGCTCAAAATGACGGTAATGAATGGCCTCCGTTTGTTGACCACTAACAAGAATACATATATTGTAAACATTTCAAATTCTAATAGCCTAAGAAGCGAATAATGTGTATACCTACTATACGTAGTTCTTGTTCAGTTTAATAATTTGCTATACAAAAGTGCACACTACGGTATGTATAATAAAATTATACTAATTTTACATGCAAGTCCAATTTTAATCCGGGATTTGACCGTAGGTATTCACGATGAGTCTAATAAAAGAGCTTATCCTTATCAAGATAGAAAACATGAACATGGGATACGCTAAAATTCACTTGGTTATACCTGCATATTTTAATAGTTTTTTCAACTTTGCTGTCATTAGACACGTACTTTATTTATTAATACATTAATATTTTTTTAAATAGTATAGTATATAATTATAGTAATAGGATCACAACGTTTCATAATAAAACTGTACAAACAGTTTTGACTAGGTGATCAAGAGTAAGTTATTCTATGAGATAACAGCGTAAGTTTTTAAACTGTAAGGTGCCGCAAAACTAACCGTAGTGACAATTAATATTTTTGAACGAATTAAATATAGGCGCCGTAAATCGATCTAACAAATTATTCCATGTCTATATTGTCTATGCTCGCGACGATAAATAGATTGGTACTTGTAGCGCCATCTTCCGACGCCTTTCATGAGTAAAATATGACAGTTTCTATTTATGGAATAATTGACTAAAATTACACTTTAAAAACTGCATAGCAGCGTATAAAGAATGGCTTCTATGTTAACAGAATTATGAGAGAGCATTAATTGTTATCGGTGACGAGTGGTAAACTTGCAAATAACTATAAAATACTCACAGAGGTAACCTCGAAACAGCTGACAGCTGTCAAAACTTTCATCACAAATGTTCACAAAAACACGATAAATAATCATAAAACACATGTTTACGAGCTTGTCGAACAGAAAATATTACAATATTAAAAGAAAAAAATCATCAGGTCACGTTTTCGGCAATATTCCATGGGCTTTGGTGTTGAACAAGTTATAACCTCTCAACTCAAAACAATATTTGATATCTTGTTTTCAAACTAATTTCACATTTATTACACCATATATCACTATTTTAACGTTACTAGGATGGGCAGTGTCAAATATATAGCATTTTTATGCCTACTTTGCTTTAACATTTGATTGCTTACTTCAACTATGTCAATCATCCCCTGCTACTGTTTAGTATTTTAGCACTCCTGTATTACAATATTAAAGATTTTATTTTTAACATTAAGAATGGTAATCATGATGTTACATATATAAAACATACTATCAATGTTTTTGGGATTTGATGATTTACACTCAGTAAACATGAGTATGCCCGTCACCAAACTACTTTGCAGAAACTCAAAATGTTTATTATTTTATAGCACTGCAATTACTTGGCACTAGTAATGCTTTTATTGATTTCAAATTATTGCAAAGAAAATGTGCCACAAATACATGAGACCAAGTTGATATGCAGTTAATGGTGAGTATCACCGCACATAATAAAACTTTGAACACAATATTTCTTAATAACTGACATACAGAAGAGCAAATACATAGCTTAAAGCACTCATGTCTGCCATGAACTTATACATTGTTATGCACTCTGACACTAGTGCTGGTTGAAAGCAGCCAGCGCTCCATGATGACCCATATGGAATATTGCCAAAACCGGTCCCGGCCACCCACCTTCTTCATAATACCAGTCTTCCGTTTGGAGAATGTCGTGTACCGTCGCAGTTTGTTGTCAATATATTCCATTTTGATCTTCACACGACCCTTAGTCTTTTTGCCATTGGAAGGTGGCGATTTCTTGGGCTGGAGAGATGCATAGCCATCGTCCGCTATGTCGGAGATGGGGCAGTGGTCGAGGCCGACGCTTTGCGACGGTCGCTCGTCATAGCATTGGTCCGAGGTCCTCTTGACACCAGTGCGCGGCATCGGACAAGGCTGCATGCCAGGCCGAAGCCCACCGCCACCAAGTGCACTAGGCGGCCGGCCTGCGCTGTACATATCCTGCATATCGCCGAGTAGTCCCATACCGTACGGCGACCCAAAGCGGGGCTCCCGCGCTCCGCCGGGCGCGTCCATTATAACCTCGCAGTACGCCACAGTAACCGGTGCGCGCAAGCGCAATTCACACCTCACCGTCCGAACGACGAACGGATGACTGAGGACTGACCGAAAACGCGAAAGAACCGAGGGCGGGACTGACGACTCGGCCGCTCGGACCGCGACTGACTTCGCGCAACTGCGTCCCGCGCGCCTCGACTTCTATCTGTCTCTTTCTCGCACGGCGCACGCAATACTAGTAAAGCGGGACGGAAACGCTGAGCGCGGTCGTAACCCGACACATCCGTAAGAAAAGCGAATGTTCGCCGGGAACTTGCGAACGTTTCAGTGCCCGAAATCCGTATGAAAATAGAGCTTTTATTTTGAGTTTATTTCGTAAATAGAAATAATAGAGTCGGAAGTGGAGCGGCTCGGGCGCAGCGGCGGGGCGGTGGGCAGTGCCAGAGCCATATTTAGACGCAAGCCGTGCCAAATATGGCAATCGACGGTCAAATGGGGGCCACTGAAATCCCTCCTACTCGCACCTGGCGATTTTCACGTCTAATAATTAAAAACTTTGTCACGTCACTTAGGTATTGAATGATACATACAAACCTACCTACCTAACCATGGCTCATTACGTTTACCTACTTAATATGTATGTGAGGTACGTACCTACTTCGAGATAGCAAGTAGAAACGCTATGCATTGACATTATACAGTTTTTGCTAAAGTACACAGTTTATATTTATTTACGTGCTTAATTAACCACTTCTTGCTATATAAATTACGTTTTTCCAATAATAAAAAGATTTGATTAAAATTAGATTAGATACATATTGTTAATAGGTACATAAATATTAGTAATAGGCATGTATTGTACAGTACTGGAGTCATAGGACACTTACAGCAGTGAGGCAGAAGTTTTACTAACAAAATCGAGCAATTTTTTTTCTTAATTTAACCAAGTAGATAAACACTGGACGGCCTAATCAATTGCTAGGTTATGAATGAACGTTTTCAATTTGTATGTTGGAAGTTACTAGATATTATATTTTTAAAACTATGTTGGTAAACAAACGGCCCCATTCATTAGTAAGCTGTTACAAATGCTAGTGTAAAAATGCTGATAGATTTGTAAATACTCACAACACAAGTTGTATTGTGCGTTGCTAAACCTAAATCCCCACCACAGAGCTCTAGCGACCCTACACACTAGCAGATAAAAAACAGTATTAGCGGATCCTTCCTATCGTGGTCTTACTTATTCGGACGATTATAACTCGAGCAGAAAATAATATACTGTGCAGACTGTGCTCTTTCTAGTTCTAAGATTTAAGAAACTACTATCACCACAAAAGTAAATTTATATTTGAATTTTGATACGAAGGATTGAATTCCGAACAAATAATTACAAACAAAATTAACCATACTTGCATCGTAAAAAGTTGCCGAATACCTAATAAGTCTACAAGTGAGACAATAAGTGTGAAACAAAGTGTGTATTTTTTTTTATTTCTTTATGTTTTTGTAATACTTACATAATAATATTAGTGTCTACCAATTAATAAAGCAATTTTGTAATTTCCATTGCTAAAGCTATATTTGGGCACAAATAGGTTAAGTACGAAAACAAATTATCGAAGGTCTAGAAGACACTTGTACTAACTATAATTTTAGTAATTGTTCAGGAGAGCAGTTTAACGGCATTCCTAAGTTCAAGACGCTGTTACTCAAAACTGTGTATAGAAATTGTGTTTCATTTTATAAATTTAAAAAGGGGACCAGTTAATACTTTTGAGCATTATAAATGTTCACTTAAAATGTAATTTTCCGGCAGTATCGATGAAGGAAACAAAACAAATTCAAAATTCTTTATTGTTGCCAATTAAATACACATAACCAAGTTCTGGTTGTACTTGTCAGTGGCGATACGAACCGTGAGCCATGAGAGAAAAAAAAAAAAGTTCTGGTTGTTCAAATAGCCATTATCTACTGATGAATAAAGTACATACTCAGTTAAGAGTTTCCGACGCCGTTAAAATTTTGTGTGCACATTAGTTTTTTTCACGTAACGTTACTAAAAAAGAAATAATTTTAAATTACAAGAAACAATAGCTACGTAATAATTATAGTCACTGTCATCAGATTCTGAAAAAAACAAACATAAATGGAAGTCTCCGGGAACATGTTACTTTTTAATTTGCGAAACGGTTTGTTTTTTCATTGTCAGGCGTCTCTTAGAAAATTGTGTGTCAAAAACTAAAATTTGAAAATTTTCGTTCAATGATTTTTACGATTTTCGCTGTGGCTTAAGTCAAAGACTTCAATTGACATTAGGTGAAGAAGCCCCATGTCGAAGCTCTGTGTATTCGTTGTTCGGAGAATTTAGACGTGGACGTGATCATCGCCGGCGACAGCGGTTGCAGAATCCAGTATTGATACCGTACGACAACTGACAAAAAAATTACTTGTCAGCAAATTGGGATGAGTCAAGTGCAAAACATTTTACAAGTGCATCTTGAAAGCTTTGCACTCAATGAATACCGCATGACTTAATGGAAGATCAGAATAATTTTTCCGTAAAATATTTTTTTTTTTTAGTGAAGGGCAATCATTGGACGTTTAGAATATCGTGATAGGTGACGAAAAAATGATTCAGACCAGAATATTCAGTCTAAAGGAAAATGTGTTAGTCTAAAGTCGAGTAGCTAAAGGCTGTTAACATGTTTTCTTATTAATATAGTTGGTACTTAATAAACTTTAGCTTTTCTGTGTACAACTTCATGTTATTTACAATAGATGTACAGTTACAATTAGGAGTGAAAACGATGAAAATAGGCATCCCATTAATATTATAAATGTGAAAGTTTGGATGGATGGACGGATGGATATTTGTTACTCTTTCACGCAAAAACCACTGTATCGATTACGATGAAACTTGGTATGTAGGTAGCTGGAGACCTGGATTAACGCATAGGCTACTTTTTATCCCGACATTCCCACGGGATCGACACTTACGCGGGTGAAACCGCGGGGCGCTGCTAGTGTCTAATAAACGCAAATGGTGGGGCATGCTGATTTCTAAACTGGCGTTCAAAAGTCAAAATCGCAAAATATTGCACTTATTTGGTTACTCGCCTAGTCTAAAATGAACTGCGTTTTGAACCTTTCTTGCTCCAGTTCTCTTTCGAGAGGAAATAGTTCCTATAATAAATTCACATAAAGGTACAGCTGAAGTAATGTAACCTGCAGTTATTAAGTTATAAAATTGAAATACCGCGGGTTCGATTCTCACCCAGGACAATTTATTGTGTGATGAGCTCGATCATTTGTTCTGGGTCTGGGTGTAATTTATCTTATATATGTATGTATTTAGTAATAAATAATTATCACCTTATCACCAGTCTGGTTACAGCTTACCACGAGACGCTGATGAATGATGATCGCTCCCGCGTGACGCGTTCCTTTTTCCCTTTTATGTGACGCGTAGCGACGCTAACACATTTCTAATTTATTAATTTGTTACTTCCTTAATTGGATAATTTTATAAAATCTTTAGAGTTAATTAGCTACCTTTGTTAACCCATTGAATAAGGTAGATAAGCATATTGAAGAAAGAAATGGAGTTCCAGTTCCATAACTTAAGGGTTAGTTATCTCCCAAAGCATTTAATTTTCAGTAAGTACCATAAGTTCAGTAATATTATACCTAATGTAATAGTATTGTATATCCTACTAATATTATAAATGTGAAAGTTTGGATGGATGGATGGATGGATGTTTGTTACTCTTTCACGCAAAAACCACTGAACTGATTGCGATGAAACTTGGTATGTAGATAGCTGGAAACCTGGAGTAACGCATAGGCTATTTTAATCCCGATATTCCTACGGGATCGGGACTTACGCGGGTGAAACCGCGGGGCGCTGCTGGTGTTCCATAAATTTCTTATATTGTAACTGTCTAGACGTGTACAGTTACACAAATTAAATACACTATCAAAATTATAGCAATCAGAATGATGTGGCACCGTGTTCCGCGCGCGCCTTTCTTACTGATAGGGGATAAAATCCCCCACAACACAGTGGGGTCGCCTGTTATTTAACGGGCGGCCGTCTGCCCGGCTGAACCCTGGCAGACTAGACCGCCTGTTAAAGGTTACAGGGATTTCCTTGTAAGGGTACACCTGAGGCCCTTGTAATATGGACTGTGACGAAACACCGTGTGGTTTTAATCGGTTCGAGTTCGACATACCACTCTACCGCTTAGCCCAGGTGGGGTGACGACCCGTGGGGGTTTCCACAATTAAAAAAAAAGCGATCAGAATGATAAAAGTTCATGAGAACTAAGAGAAATAAGTAATAAATATTCTATTCTCCTTTCTCGTTTCGTTCTCATTTTATTTGAATGGCAAAAAAAAAGAAAACTGAGAAGAAAATAAAGAAGGTGAGTTTGCAAAAAAAAAAATACTCGTTTGTTTTCCAAGAACTACTTTAAGTTAAATTTTAAACTCAGCTGCATAAGGTATAAGTTAAAGTACCTGTTTAGTGTGAAAAGAAGAGGAAATTACATAAGCAAAATAAAATTATGTAATGAGAAAAAGTTAGGCAAGAGTTGAGAGTGCAGTGCCAGCTGCTACTAAAACTTAAACAATATAGCTACATATAAATAGACAAAGACAAAAGTTTGTGTCAGCCGATGATGTTTTTTTTTTTTAAACAATTGTACAAAATGCTTAATATAAACTCATGGTACTAATAGATAAGTTTTAGGTAAATGTACAACCAACATCGTTGTCCACTACTACAGAACTATAGTATTCCTTATTTCAGTACTTTTTTTCGTATGTGACGAGCACAAAAAAATGCACACTTTAATGTTATTAATAATTAAATGAATTGGGTAGGTAAGGTAGTTTGATGACTAGACTAGACCACTGGTCATCGGTCATTAATAAATCGGTATTTCCACTTGCTCACAATGAAGATGTTTCTTCTCTCATCAAGTCGCCAACTAGTATTTATTTACATTGGCACGCGTCAGATGAGTAAATACCTTCACATATGGTTATTTCATGGAGTCAGCCTACTTAAACAAAGGAATTTAAATCTATTACAATAATTACAATGAAGCCGTTAATCATTGTGCCGCATTCGTCACTTCTTCACCCAATATATTATGTATGCAAACTAATAATTATAGATACTTTTACTATCTACAGACTTTAGATAAAATTACCATCTTCTTCAACGAGCAGATATTCTGGAATGAGCTGTTTGAAATGGTTTTGACAAGAGATCCAAGAGAACCCTTTAGAAGAACCAACATGCTTTATAGTGATGAAATAAATTGTTTATTTCTCTTCTTCCTTTTGTATAACTACCACTACAAGTGATGTGGGATGTAAGTACATATTAAGTACATATTATTATTGGTATTCACTACATTCGTGACCCCGACGTGATGCCAGTTCTGGACCCGGTTTCTGTCTGCCGACTGGTGTAACGAACGGACTACCTTCTAGTGATACTTAGTTTGGATTAGCACATCCCAGGGGCTACACAAGCGGTGAGATTGAGATCTCACTGGGATTTCAAGAGGCTATATATTCTATAATTTTTTTGTTATAAACTATATATTGTAGTGAGAAAATAAATTATATTATTACATATTATAATAATAGACACAACGTGTATTGTGAGTGTCTGTTAGACATTTACCATAAGGCGATGTGCTTAATTGCCCAGTTACCAAATCCGTTTTCCGTTTAACCTAAAAAATCTTAAAATATACAAAAAAATATTTTTAAAAAAATATGGCGTTATTAGCAGAAATTTGTAAATTTTCTCAACAATCAACGGTGGGCCGCCCACTTTCAGCATGTATTGTCAAGGTTCGCCTTTTAAAGTATTTTTTTATGATTCTTAGTCAGAGTTGAATAACCCAAGAACACCGAATAAGTTTTATAATAATCTTTTATTGGCATCTATAGAATAAATTTATGGACTTTATTGAAAACTATGGCGTTTACTAGAAACCATATTTTCTTATACTACAAAGTTTTTAAATAGACACGTGACTTTCCTGATGGCATCGAGTTGCCTATAAAAACTCGCAAACGCAGCGCAGCAGCTACTGACGCGACTAATATAACATTAATAATAATAATATAAAATGGCCTGACTGGCTTGTTAGTCTAGAGGTTAGAGATCCTGACTGCTGAGCCAGAGGTCATGGGTTCGATTCCCATCCAGGTAATTGTGTGATGAGCATGATCATTTGTTCTTTGTTGATATGGCATGTTTTTGTTGATATGGCCTTACATAAAACCGGCTTGAAGCAATGCTTGTGTAGTTTTTCGCCGAGTGTGTGAGGTTACTAACCCCCCCCCTCCCACCTTTACGGTTGGCAACGCACTTGTGGATCCTGAGTAGCACGTGTCCATGGGCGGTGGTAGTCACCGTCAGGTGACCCGTCTGCTCGTTTGCCTCCTATCCTATAAAAAAAGAAAAATCTCAATAAAACCAATATGGGGACCGAAAGCTTTTATTATAACTCTGCCTACCCCGTCGAAAATAAAAAAAAAACCTAAATATTAGGAAGAAAGGATTGATGTATTGTCTTCTTAAACAACTCACAATTATATTCAACCCACAGTTGTTGACCATAGAATAAATTAAATAGAGAATAAGAAATTTCTAACTGTTGTTGTTACGTGACTGAGATCAGTAAAACAAACAAACAGAATGACACAGTGCCACTAAATATAGACTACAGTTATTGGTCAGCTGAACTACACCGGATATCCGCGAAAGGAAGGTCCCGTTGGTTATGGCGTGAACATGTTACTACTGCCAATAATAATTCCACTGTTGTACCTTTCCACTAGTTTAATCAGTGATAGTTCAAGTATAAGAAAGATTTAGTGTCTCACAACGACATTAATTGAGTTCGATTCCTTACAACTTTGCTTATTATAGTACATGCTAACTTTTTCCCGGGACTTATATCGCGTAAACGATTTTTTTATCCCTCCGGATTAGTTATTTTATCTGGATGAAAATTGCATGATGATTGGTTTAGTTATTAAGGCATGAAAACATAGGTATGAAACAAACAAAACATCTCAATCGTATTTATAATATTAAGTCAGAATTAGCAACTTCTCATCGGCTGCTTCAACGATAAAGGAAAACATTGTGACGAAACCTTCATACCTGAGAGTTCTAGGTAATATTCTTGAAGGTTTGAAATTGTGTGCTAAAAGTGGGACAGTATCTCTATAGAACAGTTCAAACATTGCACAATATAAAAAAAAAAATAGGCAGTCATGGGACTGATGACAGAACTGAAAACTAAACAAAACTACTACTAAATACTAGTATTCACCACCATCATCATCACTGGCCTTTTGGTGTAGTGGTTGTTATCCTGACTGATGAGCCAGTGGTCGTGGATTCGATTTCCACCAAGGACAAATAATTGTGAATAATTGTGTGATGTGCACGACCATTTGTTCTGTGTCTGGGTGTAATTTATCTATCCCATCAAAAACATAAATGTGAAAATGGGAGCCAAGTTCAATATAAAGAATATGCATGGTTGTCGACTTCGCCGACAAAAGAATTGAGATCTAAATGGGTACCAAGTTCTGTACAACATTCTAAAATAAATTTAAAACACAAATTCTTATTTTTTTCTGCCACAACAAGGTTTGCTACTTAAAAATATTAAGTACTTCTTAAATTTGATCAGCCGCTTTTTTTACACAAATCAGATAACTTCTGAAAAATTTAAGCTCAAGACTTGACTTGGCTAGTTTTCACATACAAGTTATCTTATGTTTAGCTAATCAACTTATCTTCTTTATTTTATATGAAAGTTACAGTTTTTAAATTGTGACGTCAACATGTCATACTCTTCTAAAAGTTTGGTTTACTGGTAAATTAAAATCTTTACACCGAACATTTGTGCTTAAATTAGTCAACATCAATATTTTTTTTTTTTAAGGACAACTCCCGCATTAGGAATGACTCCTGTGTCGCAGGGGACTTTACAAACATACAAACAACGGATACAAAAGACACCGAGACTCGGGTGGGAATCGAACCCACGACCTATGGCGTAGCAGTCAGGGTCACTAACCACTAGGCCAACAGACCATTCCAATGACGGCTAATGCTCACATTTTATTTATTTTCGCAGAATATTAGGATAAGAGTGGCAGATATTTAATATAGTTTTTCCCAACCTGTCCTACATCAGGGGAAAATACCGGTTTTACTAATACATAGCATGTTACGTTAAATTCTAATTTAAGGAAGGAAAAATATTCTTATCCTTGTATCCATCTAGTTGGCAAATGAGTAGTATTCATATTTATTTTGAAAGGTTTTATACATACATATATTATGTAGTTTCATCAAGCAGGTGGACAGACGACCCTGTGAAGGTCACAGGTAGACAGTGGATGCACGCCACTCCGAACCGGACTTCTTGCAAGTCATTAAGGGGGCACATGATTAGGTATAACTCATAGGCTGAAATTATGATGATGTAATTCGGGAATGCCCGATATAATTGAGAATAATATTCATAGGAATTTTTCTTTTCTCTGCGTCAAGAATTGTGGCCTCTCGGATATTATGACCTAGTATAAAAAAATGTCTCTGAACGTTTTAGAGTGCTTTAGGGAAAACAAAACTATTTATATGCACATGGTATTATTTATAACTAGCAACCCGCCCCGGCTTCGTAGGGTTGGACATCTTCAACAATCATTATCATATTTCAACCAATTTACACAAAACCTTAATAAATTATACACCTAAAGCTTCCTCTTGAATTACTATGTATCCGTGCAGTAGTTTTTTTTAGTTTATCGCGAACAGACAGACAGACGCAGCGGGGGACTTTGTTTCATAATATGTAGTGATTTCATATTAACTATGAACGTTGTGAGTACATAACTACACCGCACACGTGCGTAGTCCAACATGCAATTTCCTGTTTTACATTACATTTTTTTTATTTAAATGAGGTCTCGAATTGAGACCTGTGCCCTGGTGCCAAATCCGTACTTCTTTTTTAATCTTCTAGCATTAAAGTCTATTACCTAACTTTCACAGAATATTCAATAACCTGGCTCTGTCGAACATTCTCGTTGGATTCTCACAAATTTGGAAATATGAATATTGTTCGTTAACAACAAATATGCATGCGTCTTAAATCCCACCGTACAAGCTACGTTTTGTTTCGGTCTAGATAGATACATCCGTGTAATACATCACACAATATTTCTAATACCTATTTATTTATCTTGAAATCCTAATGTTGCTTTTAGTGTCGTATTAATAATCATATTATATTAAAGTATTAACTTTCTAAACATACGAAACTGTGGACGTCGGCGGGCGCATTCCTCGCCTAATTAGGCAACGCCAGGGATGGAGGTGTTGACGCAATGCCATTCAATAACACATCTTAGGGGATCTATGTTTTTCAGTAACTAATTTAGGACGGAAGATATTAATTATTTGATTCCATTATTTTAATTCGATTTATTATTTTGTTTCGAAAATTGTAACACCAAGGAAATATAGGCACAGGTAAAGTGGTTTTCACTTGTAGTAACTTAGTAAACAAATGTAAAACAATTTTAACCTATTTATAATTGTCTTATCGAAATGTAACTATGTATGTAAGATGTACTTTGGATGACAATACTATAATTTGGCATTTTGGAGCTGATCTGATGATGGAGCCAGGAAGTGGATAGTGGAACTGTACTAGGTACTAGTAAATCCTCGAGATAGGGCTCATATGATTCGTTTTGATGAGTAGAATAGATAGGGTTTGGTAACGATAGTGAATAGAGGAACTCCTTTTTTACTTTTTAATTCGGTTTGCCATTAAAGTGTGGTTTTTTAGTTTTACTAAACTCTTTCAAAGAATAATTTTCTTCCTCGTTTCCGTCTCTTTTCGACTAGCCGAACGGCGGAGTTGGAAGAGAAACTTTGCCGACCGCTTAGAAATGCAACCCATATCTACTGTGTTTGCTCTACTGTGTTTTATCAATTACGGAAAAATGAATCAGTGTTTAGTGTGAATATACTTAAAATCTTTAAAAAAAAAAGAAGAATTTTGTGTGCTTATACATACGTAATATTTTTTTAGGTGGGAAATCCCCACGGGTCACCAACTCACCGTACCTAACAGTGAAGTGGTATGTCAGAATTGAACGGACTAAAACCACACGGTGTTCCATCACAAGTGGGTCTATTGCAGGGGACCCGGGTATACCCTAAGAAGCAAGCCTCCGGGAACCCCTACCTACCTTGGCCGCCTGACAACAGGTGACGACACCTTGGAGTATGGGGGCCTTACCTCGCTCCAGATCAGAGAGGCGCTCGCGGAACACGTTGCGCCACCGTCTCGGGCCTGCTTCTGCAAGGCATGCATACATATTGAGTATCAAGAGGGCGCGACAGTAGTGCATGCCACTGCAACGTCTGAAGTCTTGGTTCAATTCATATTATTACCTATTTTTTTTTAGATTTAAACAACTTTTACTTGGGACATATCCTGTTATATTGTAAAAGATACTCACACTAGCCAGGGTGGTTGTCATAGAGGTGTGTCGATGACCCTTTGATACATAGCGTTATGGCTACTTGTCTTGTATAATGTTAATCTTTGCATCAGGCCATGCTAATACCTATTGTTATTGTTAATTTATTATGTATGTCGCCTTATGTAGTAAATCAAGCATGAAGATTATAAATATTAAAATATTTTATTACGACTCTTGCAATTTGAGTTAAGGTAACGTTCCACTAAACTGAATGAAAAGTTAAAGTTCCTTCTTGGTTCGAGTCGCCGAAGTCAGTTTGAACTGTCTGCGTCTACTTCTCCAGATAATTATATTCCTGGAACGTTTAATAACAAACTGAATAGGTCTCTTTTGGATAGGCGTGTACCATCTTCATCGTCTCTTTCCATCAGGTGACTTGGAAGACAAACGCTTATTCCGTTACTCTATATAAAAAAATAGGCAGTTATGGGACTGCCGACAGAAGTGAAAACTTAAACGAATCGATGAACTTAAAACGTCACATTAACAGGTTGGTGACATTAATTAATAAAGAGCTCTAGTGGATCTATATATGTATTATTAGCGTGACGGTCACGAGTTCAGTTCTCTCTCTCTCTCTCTCTCTCTTTCTCTCTCTTTCTCTCTCTCTCTCTCTTTCTCTCTCCCTGTCCCTCCCTCCCTCCCTCTCCATGTCTCTCTGACGCTGTACATGTAAATATAAGAAACTCGGCTCCGTCGTACGAATTTTTGATGGGGACAGGAGGACAGGACAGAGGGCATTCGGACATCAGGGTCACGTGTCCTGACGTGAGTTTTACATTTTTTACCCATCCCAAAAAGTGCACAACGCCGCTAAAGATGTTTTCACTTCAAAAAGAAACTGGCCAAACTTTGTTATACTAACTACTTCCAGATTAAGGGTTTTAAAAAAAAAGGTTCTCAACTACCTATGAAGCTCTTATACAAAATGTCTTGCTGTTAGACAAATTTGTCATTAAATTTGTGACGTAAAAAGTGACATTCCAATCATTATCTCACTAATATTATAATGTGAAAGTTTGGATGGATGGATATTTGTTACTCTTTTACGCAAAAACCACTAAACCGATTAGGATGAAACTTGGTATGCCAATAGCTGGAGACCTGGATTAACGCATAGGCTACTAATTATCCCCACGGGATCTTCCTTCGGGATCGGGACTTACGCAGGTGAATATGTGAATGTTTTTCTCAGCTCTTTGGGTGGTTTTAACCACATTGACGGACGGGAACCAAGTAAATGCGGCGTGTGGTGTATACTGCGATTTGATCAATCTGCATGATTTTTAACTTATTCTACTTGTGTTTAAGATAGCAGCTTTTTGTAGGGTTATGTAAACGGTTACTTTATGGTCAAGTAACTTTAGGCTATGGACTATGGAGAAGATGATTTGGGATAACACCGGTTGTTGAGATGACTATAGGTACTACATTTATTTGTGTCCAGATTCTAGCGAATTCATCTTTGAGTTCTGCGTATTTGGTATTTTTTTTCTTATTGTTATTATTACTAAAATATTAAAAAAAATAATAACGTATCGTCGCAGTCGTAGAAAAACGGCAGATTTGATTTTTTGACGATTTTTATTTTTGATTTAAAGCCTACTGAAAACATCATACTTTATCATAAACAAAACATTCTTCATAGCTCATACACGCAGTAACATTTGCAGATTTCATTAACAGAACCGTTTTTAAAATATTACGTAAAACTTCATTTGAAAACTTTAAAGAGCGCTCCTGTAAAGTTACTAAAAAGCCAATCCATCCTTTTTACGGTATATCCACTCCAAAGAAAGCAACCTGTGACGTCATAATGTGCTATAGTCAAGTTATTTACTTTAAATGTTTAGTTTGACAAAAAAAAAATAATAATATCTCATTTTGCTGTCTAATATTTTATAAGCACTGTTTAATTTATAAATTTTATTTTACCTTACTTGTAATTGAATGTTTTATAGCGACTGTAAAACTCAATGAAAAAGAAAATTAGTTACTATTTCAGGAAAACGAAAATTCGTTTTCCTGAAACAGTAACAAATTTTCTTTTCAGTAATGGACACCTACTCGAACAGAAGAGGAAAATAAAACAAAACATACTTTGTCAGAAGTGGGATTCGAACCCACGCCCACAGAAGTGGACTGCGACCTGAACGCAGCGCCTTAGACCGCTCGGCCATCCTGACACATGGTTAAACAAGACTGGCAAGCGATCTCATTATGGAATTGGCAAGAGTACCACTGCAAAAATAAAAATACTGAAATATTCCCCAACCAAATACTTATAGTTACCATTAGAGTGGCAAATAAGCACACGCCACCTGGGCGTTAACGGTTACCGTTGTCTATCAACAGTGCACGGATGGGGCATTAGTTAAATTGGTCGCCTCGCCTCTTTGCATCGCCAAGTGTTGGGGATTGGATTGCCAGACAGACCAAACATTTGTGTGATCTACAAATAGTTTTCCCGAGTCTGGGTGCTCTTCGTGTCCGCTGTTTCACTTTCATTCCTAATGCGGGAGTTCTCTTTCAATAAAAAAAAAGTCGCATTATTTGAGGTGACAATGTGACATGCAGGAGCCGTGGCGACCATATCTAGAAGCAAAACACTGCACAGAATTAACCTTAGTAACTTCTAAATAAATTTATTTTAGGCATTTTTTTTTCACATCAAGGGGACTTAATATTACTCAGGTACTTCTTTAAAAAAAAGTGTGTGTGTACTTATGTACGCACGTAAGAAGTGTTATACTTTGACGTAACAAGATAAAAATCTTTCTAAAAATTTTATCCTTCGCGTTATCCTACGTTTGTAGAAAAAACGACACTAATAATAGAAAAAAAGGTATTTAATACATTGAAAGTTTTATTATAACGCATTATCTAGTTAAATAAAGTTTATTTAAATATCATAATAAATAATACATACCGTCAACTGACCTCAAATTCTACAAACGTACTCAAAGTAATATGGAAAAACCATATTTATCACTTATAATCACAGTAAATTATCTTTAAATCAATAAATTGTTAATAAATATCAGTCACTACGATATATTATTTGAAAAAAATATATATTTCTATATATTTATTTTATTCGGACTGATACAAAACACGTGTTGTAGGTTCAGTTATGTTATTTAGCCTTCCTCTATACGCTATCCTACACTAAAAGATTTTTTCAATTCAACCAAACAAACAAACTCTTCAGTTTTATAATATTAGTATAGATTAAATGTAATTAAACTTTTAAAAAAAATGTCTCAAATTTGTGTATTAAATACGAATAAAGGTTTTCCCCGACTTTATACGTTTTCAGGGATACAGAAAGTAACGTTACCGAATGACAGCAAAGTAACTTCTTCTTCTTTTTCTTCTTTTTAAAAACAACTTCCGCATTAGGAATATTCCTGTGTCACGGGGGGGCTTCACACACATTCAAACAACGGACACAGAGAACACCCAGATTCGGGACAACTATTTGTGGATCACACAAATTTTTGTCCCGTGTGGGATTTAAACCCACAACACTCGGCGCGGCTTAGTGGCGAGGTGACCACTTAAACCATTGCGCTATCCGTGCAGTCAGATTCTATTCCGTCCTTAATCCGTAGACCTCTGAAAACCGTACTTTCGATAGTAGTCCAGTACTACACTACAGTCGAGATTACTTTACCATCAGAATCGATTAAAAATGTCTGATGAAACTTTTACTCCTAGATCAGACTCAAGTAGACGCATCAGGATCAGGAGCATCGTTTTTCTGGCGACGGCTCTGTGTATTTTAATCTGAATACAAAATAACCACAAGTTGATGCAGCAAATCTTACTACGACTTGCGACTAAACGGGCTATTCCTTTGTGGTCCATATAACTTTCCACAAGAGCCCTTAGTCGAAACAATGTCTAACGAAACGAATGCCAACCATTGCCTGAATATCGTCATCTAGTAGCCAATTATTGAGGAACGCTCCAATGGGGTATCGAAACTCAAGGAATCCGGGGACGCATTTTATGTCTCTATTCATTAAACTGGGACCATACTAATTAAAATTGTTTGGCTGGTGTAACGCGCGAAATAAATCGCGGTTCGAGCTCGGGCTTGTAAAGATCTTTGTTTTATTTTTCGCTTGCTACATATTTGTGGGGTCTGACATTAACACCTTCGCGCTGGTGCGTACAATGCGCGACTTGTCGGATGGTACAAAGGCGTGCATCGATTTGCGGAGTACACTTTAAATATATCGGAGGCTGACAATGCGTTTAGTCAAGTCGTAAGTAAGCGCGCGTGGATATATGGCGCGCCGGGAGCTTTGTGCGCTAAGATCGCATCTGTTCCGCCTAATAGAATAGCTTTGTTTTCGTACTTAGTGAATGTTCGATTTGTTCGATTTATAACCTCGACTTTGTCGTTGTTTTCGGTACTGTACGGTCCGTTAGTTTGTTCCATCTGTCTCAGGTCGCATTTAATGGGTCCTGACTCCTCGCAGTAAACAATACAAATGTTATATGTAGCTTTTAAACTTATTTATTTGAAGAAAGTGTCGCTTGTAAGGTGGTATTAGTTACCCAATTACACAACACTCTATTGTGGGCAATTAGACGGGGGATTGGGGTTTAGCAACCTCATTTTTGTTGGAAACATTTGTTAAATAACCTGCGGCTGGGTTGAGGCGATTTAAGTACTGTTAAGTTAATCGTGTACCATAGTGCCTAATGCCTGTTTTTTTCTTCTGCAAGCAACCATACACCCTTATGTTATAATACCTACGTTTAGTCATTATCGACAAGCATATTGACTATAGTCTTTTAAACCAGGGGCTCGTGTGATGGTCGCCATCGTAACATTTACTTAATGTTGTGGTATCTAAGCTGTCAAAGATGTGCGTTGTGTCTGCGAATCATTAAAACAAAGGAAATAGGAACTCTGGTGTAGCATATTGGTTGTATAAATCAGGACTGGATCGCTGTAATATGTATTTAATATGAATATGAAGTATGCTACCTACTTGTTTTTCCGACGTTGCGATCAAATTACACGTGACTACAACATGTGTTGCGAGTTTCTTTAACTTCCCCGGTCTTAATATTTCGCACTGTGGGTACTCCTAACACTACACTTAAGACGTTCGTATAGCAAATAACAGGCACGGTGGCTCATTGAAGTCTGCAAGGAAGACTTGGCAGACTCCATTTTGAAAGAAAAATAAGTAACTCAGTGTGATGTTTGATGCGATTAACTTTAAAAAAAGTATCACCGATTTCAATGTGCTTAAATCATGATAAATTGTAAAAGGCTGTATTCTTCATCACTTAATTCTTCAGCCTTAGAGGTTCAATATTTTTTTCAAATTTAAATGGGATCAACACTTTGAGTAGATACAAGCAAGACATTAAAAAATGTTTTAAATCGGTTCACAAATGGTGAAGATTTCGGGCCGAATATATTATCACAATATTATTGTTTGCTTCGTGAAAGCAAAAATCCATAATTCGTTTAGGTTACAAAGTAGGTAATAGTTTTAGCATTCGATCTCTTTCACTATCTAGTTCCTAATTTAAGAAACATTTGTTTTTAAAAACTTTTGTGTGAAGATAAAGTTTTGAGAAGTTCACTAAAAATAAACCAAGTCCATTAAAAATTGAAATGGGAGAAATTGAGAACTTTGACCTCTTTGAACGCGGTTGAAAAAAATAACACCTTTCAACATTTAAATCGTTCTAACGGACAGTTCTGTTACGGGCTCATCACTTCTACCCATTAAATGCATTCTTTCCCCGTGACACCACCAAATGATACCCAAGTGGTGTCATGGGGAATCACCATGGTGTCAGGAGGATCGACCTTATCTCACAACGCCGCACTTTACTCGCCAAAAAAACAAAACCGAAAAAGCGACTAACATTAGCACTGTCTATGCTTCTTTTTTTATACTTAAACTATTCGAAACATTTATTCGTACAATAAACCAGTATCTAAATACTGTAGTAAGTTACGGAGTAGGTAGCACATAAAATAACCGCAGTCCTGTAACAATTTCCCGTGGCATGCGACGCGCGGGCTCCCGTGTACCGAGGATGCCTTTCTGCTGTTCCTTATAACATTGCTATGTTGCTTTTGTTGTGGGTAAAAAAATAGAGCCTAATTTAAATTGTTGAGTGAGAGATATTGCCAAGCGCGGTGTTCGCTTTTGTCCTTTTAATTGTAAAATAGTTAGAACTAACTTTTGCCAGCGGCATTGCTCGAGTTAATTTACAGGCTATAATATGACAATAGAACACTTACTAAAATCACTGAAAGGGCAAGACTCTAGCATGCTGTTAAAAAAATATTTTTTGAAAAAAGGCTAACCGTTTACAAATTATGACCATTTAAATTTCCAGGTATTTTTACCTCCGTTTTTCATAAAAGTAGGTGGAACAACGGACACAGAGAACACCCAGACTCAGGTGGGAATCGAACCCACGACCTATAAGCATAGCGGTCAGGGTCACTAACTACTACACCAACAGGCCAGCCAATGTGTAAAACATAATTAAATTAAAAAATAATTGGGCGCATTATTGTTTTTAATAATTAAATTATTTATGAATTTCGACTTCTGGGCGACCATAAGTATTATTAAATACTTAATTAACGGTACCTGGGCGACCGAGCATCGCTCATTGTTTTTTTAAGTCGCGTTTTTCTAAAAAGACATCTGCATAGATAAGTTTAAAAAGCGTAACCATATCTATTACAAAATTTGATTCAAATCGTTAGAGCTGTTTCCGAATTTATATACATATATGTATACAAGAATTGCTCGTTTAAAGTTATTAAATAAACATATAACGTATTTACGGACCTAAGTTAAATTGCGTGATTTTACTGCAATTCAGAATATCCGTGTCGATTTAGATTATTCTGGACTCTGCGATCAATAACTAGGTAGTAAATTACCACATTTAGAATAAAGTTCGTTTAAGGAAACTAAATGTATACATAATGAGAATTCTGCAATATAATTCGTAAAGGCACTGAAACCACAATAATTGTATCGTTTTGTGGTAATTACTCTTTATACTTTTACCATTCGTACGTTAAATACCTGAGTGTAGATATAGGTATGGTATGTTGCCAACTCGATATAATTATTATTTATGACTTAATTAAGCACATTGCGTCATATTGATTAGTTGTACGTTTTGTAATTGAGTAAATACGTCATTCAATTACGTGACGTGCTTGTGTTACATATGTTCGTTACCTATAGTAGGTCGGGAATTCAAAGTTTTTATGAAAGCGATAGGAATTAATACGTATATACATTGCTAGGCTAGCTTTCTCTCTCCTCCATTATTCTCAATATTCATCAATCTCATCACTTAGAATCTTCGGTGTGCGTATCATCTTTATACCGATGACTTGCAGCTTTACCATCAAGCTACCATAGACAACATAACAGAGACCATTTCTATGGTTAACAGAGACGTAGAGGCTATTAATGGTTGAGCTGACCGGTATGGTTTGACTGTAAACCCAATCAAGTGCCAGGCTATCGTCGTAGGCAGTAGACAAATGATCAGAAGGTTAGATCCAGATAAACTGCTATCCATGACCTTCAACACATCTATCCTTAAGTCCTTCTGTTAAGTATCTGGGCCTGTTTATCGATTCAAACCTCAGCTGGGAAATCCAGGCTAGGTACTAGCGTTCGCCAGAGAGTTACAGGCACGCTATGGACCTTATATTGGCTTAAGAACTTTCTTCCATCCGAGAGTAAAGCGATGCTAGTGCAGACCCTAATTATCCCCATTATGGGTTATGGTGATGTATGCTACTACGACCTGAATGCAGATCTCCTCGGAATAACTGCATTCGATTAATTTTTTATCTTCGTAAATTTGACCATGTTTCCTCTTTTCGTCACGAGTTGAATTGGCTTCCGATCCGTCAGCGCCACCAGCTGCGTGCACTCGCCACTCTTTATTGTAGTCTCAACTCACCTGCTTCTCCCACTTACTCAACATTCTTATTTCAGATTTTACGCTCCAATCATAACAGAACTCTCCGCTCTACAAACAATCTTCTTCTGTTATGCCCCACTCATACATCCGCGTGTGTTCACTCTTCCTTTCTTATTCAATCAGTCTTCCTCTGGAACGCTCTGCCTCTGGAAATCAGCATAGCACCTAGTCGCTTTTCGTTCAAGGCGAAAGTACGAGCCCACATTTCGCAGAACCTAGCAGAATCATCACAACAATAATACATTATATTTATTTATATATGTATGTATGTAAGTTAGCACGTATCTATGTCTATATGTATGTGTATGTATAGGTATAAATATATAATATGTGTTCTCAGGTGATCTTTCTTAGTTTCTTTTTTCTTTTCTACTTAAATCTAGTGCACCTATTCACTCATTTGCACCACCCTAAGGTGGACTGGTAGAAAATACCTACGGCATTAAGTCCGCCATTGTACAATTCATGCATAAAGTGTCAAACAAACAAAACAAACAAACAAATACTTTAATTGCTTTAAATGAGGATACAGAGTGGTGGTAGGTTGTTAGTTAAATAAATGTACAAGCTCATTTAGCCATTCAAATAACAGCATGCAATTTTTCCCTTAATGGCTATTTATAAAATTATTAATTAATGATTACATTGCCTTACACCTATGCCTACACTACATTTCATTTTTATGATATTCTATATTAAATTAAATAAAATTTTGATTAAATTGACACTTTATTAACTACATTTCATAATATTAAAATTGCTTAGTAACGTAAGTAATATAATAACTGAAATATCAATAAATAATGATAAATCGATCAACCAATATAGGTGTCGCTTATTGCTCACGATATGTAAAAAACTCTTCTACAGAATAGAAACATATTTCCAGTAGCCAATAGCTTAGGTTTGGTACAAACTTATTCAATGGCAATTCCTTAAATCGATTAGGAATTTTATTATAAATTTTAATGCACATTGAGTAACTGTTATTTTTAAATTTTGTGGTTCTAGGTATTATATCAAGTACCAGCCGGTTCGGATTCCTCATGTCCTCTCTGCCTCTAATATCCTTCGCCTCTTTAAATAAGTTTGGGTGCTGTTTTACAAATTTCCCTACTTCAATAATATATAAACAGGACAGTGGGAGTATTTGTAATGATTTAAAATAAGGACGGCAAGACACGTCGGGTGCAATGTCACATATGGACCTTATACAGCGTTTCTGAGCAACGAAAACTTTGTCTATATCGGTGGCATTACCCCAGATTAGAAGTCCATATCTAAGTACCGATTCGACATAAGCAAAATATGCTGTACAAGCTGTTTTTCTATTCGAAACCTTTGCCAGTTTATATAATGCGAATGAAAACCCCTTAACTTTATTGCTTACTTTAATTATTTGTTCTTTCCAATTAAATTTACTATTTATAATTAAACCAAGAAATGTAACACTGCTCGGATTTAATAACGACTGACCCTCGTAATTTACATTTAATTGATTTGTTTTAAAATTATTAAAGTTAATATAATTTGTTTTTGATAGATTAATTTGTAAATTATTATTATTTAACCATTTTATTATAATTGCTAAAGTATTATTGATTTCTATTTCATGTTCTGACAGTGTTATGTTATCTTTATTAGATGTCACTATGATAGATATGTCATCAGCAAATAATATAGTTCTATGTTTAGTGACCTCAGGCAAATCGTTGATGTACAAAAGGAATAATAACGGGCCCAATATGCTCCCTTGGGGCACCCCAAACTCATATCTTTTAAAATCGGATCTACACACTTGAATCGAGCTGTTTAAATCTATTTGCGTGACATCTACACATTGGTGCCTATTTTCGAGGTACGTTTTTAACCAACTTAGAGCTGGCCCTCTAACTCCATTGCGTTCTAACTTGGTCAAAAGCAAATGTCAAATAAATAAATAAAATAAATAAAGCAACTCATCCCAACTAATGCGAAATACGACGTGAAATACGAACATCTGTTACGGGTAGTTGGAGCCCTAAAAAAAGTCCGACAGCCTGGTCTAACTACAGAACTTCGATATCGCCTAGTACTGCCGTACTGCCAATGGGCTAGTTAGACTTCAATAAATTTTAAATTTAAAACACCCCCGACCCGAAAATCCCTTTAACGATTACAAAATGCCTTACATCATTTTGGAAAAGAGCTTATACTCTTACACTGCTGGACCGATATTAACCAAACATAGCTAAGAACCATCGCAAGGAAACTGGCTTTCAAAAAAAAAAAGCGCATCGAAATCGGTTCATCCGTTTGAGACCTACGATGCCACAGACAGACAGACACACACACACACAGACATCGACGTCAAACTTATAACACCCCTCTTTTTGCGTCGGGGGTTAAAAAAGAATTCGATGTATCTTTTTGTATGTTACTCTCTAAATTGTGAACAAAATTCAATATTTTATATACGCTTCATACCGTAGCGGCAGGTCGCTTCACTCCATAACTAAAGGAACTCGAGTCTCAAACTAGTCGTGCATAATCTATATATTAATACGTGAAGCGAAAACTTTGGATCCCTTTTTACGAAAATTGGGCGGACGGAGGAGTATGAAATTTCGCACACTTATAGTTTATACAGAGAAGAAGTGACGAATGCTAAAATTTTTGAACAATATTTGCTACAAAGTTAAAAAAAATGCAAAAATGGGTACATACGGCTATGAGTGTCCAGTATATATTTTGACCTGTCACGGTACAAAAGTCTATACAATGACAGGTCAAGTAATATTGGCATATGAAATAAACCATGGTCGAAATTCGACCACCACGGGATCTCTAGTTGAAATAAACACGTGAGTAAAACCGTTTATCTTTAATATAATACTTTAATACCACTCTCGAAAGTTTATATCCTGATTGTATCTTTATTGGATAGGTTGTATAAAAAAACTAGTTGTACCTAGTGGTTGCATAAAAAATGAAAAGAGATCTAACCTCAAAGGAGGCAAGGATACCCCAATGGTTTAAGAGAACGTCTATGGCTGGTAGCGACAGCAATTTTACCGCAGTCGCAATCTTCTGTGAGGACGCCACCTCGCAGAAGGAGGCGGCGGAAAAGGGTCCGGGAGGACGATATCCACTCGGATCTAATTCACCGCCAGCGCCTCATGCCGCCCGGACGGACAGGACGGGTTTTCCCCTCCCTCCTCCCACTATAGTGGCCCCCCGCGCCTTGCCTGAACGTCGCCAGAGAGGTCTTTACCCGAAGGTGGTGCTCGCGCTTTTGCGGGCTGGCGCTTGTAGGGGTTCGGATGTCTTAATAAAAGCTCTTCCCGTATCCCTCCTATTTTAGGCGCAGTTCGGCACACCGTGAGTTTTAGAGAGCGTTGTGTAACACGTGAATTTCAAACATGATGTACGTAAATTTTTTTTTAACTTTCGAATAAGGAACTTTTGGGAATCTGTAGATGTCTAATGATTCCATGTCATTTGTTTTTACAAATTGGCGGCAATTTAAAAAGTGTCTGTGTCTAAATGTGTCGTGCATCAAAATGGATTTTACTAGAGAACAGTTTTACTCAATGGTTTATTAAGACTTTCGTTGTGGTCTTACTCAACAAAAATGTTATGATAGACTTCGATTGGCATTTCATTACGAAGCCCCATCTCGTGCCACTGTTTACTGACAGACGTGGCACGGTTTAATGAGTTTAAACGTGGTCGAAGCAAACTTACTGATGATTATCGAGAAGGACGTCCTTCTACGGCGACTACTGAAGATAACGTGAGTGCTGTGCGGCTAATGATAGAAGGGTGACATATCAACAGATTCGGGCAGTTTTAGGCATTGGTATGAGTCAAATACAAAAAGTCTTACATGAACATTTAGGCGTCAGAAAGCTTTATACTACATGGATACCTCATAATTTGACGGAAGATCAAAAACGCCATCGTTTGGATTGGTGCCGCTCAATGCTTGAAAAGTATAACGGAGGTGACTCGAATGCTGTACCTGTATGATATTGTTACGAACCCGAAATAAGACAGTCTGCGCAATGGATGTTTCCATTCAAAATCAAAATTATTTATTTCAAGTAAACCCATTGTAGGTATTTTTGAATTGTCAGGAGGAGTCAGTCAGTATAAGTCGGTCGTGAAGCTAGTTGCCATTCGAAGATTTGCCGACAAAAATAAAGAAGGGCTGTAGTCAAGGGAAAAAGATGATTGCCCCATTGTTTGGACGGACGGCTCATTTCGCAACAATCATTCTAGAAGATAAAAGGACTGTTACCGCAGATTGGTATGTCAGTCAATGTCTACCAGTTGTCTTAGAAAGTGTTAAACAGCAGCGCCCAAGAAGCAGGATCCTCCTCCACCACGACAACGCTCCAGCCCACTCCGCCATACGGACTATCGAATATTTTGTCTATCGAAGGTGTGGAGCTAGTGAGTCATCCTCCTTACAGTTCCGACCTGGCATCTTATGACTTTAATTTATTTAAAAAAATAAAATATAAATTTAAAGGAATTCGTTTTATGAACCCTGAATATTTGTTGCGTTTGAAAAAGGCGTGGAAGAGATCCCTAAAGAAGAGTGGGCTCACTGCTGCAGTCAATCGTTCCATCGCATGCGACGGTGCTTAGAAAGGAACGGAGACTACGTCGAAGAACAATAAAAATATTAACAGGCTTCTTATATCATTCCGTTTTTCATTTTCTAAACACTTTCAGTGTGACCATGACCCCCCCCCCCCCCCGTATTGTATCTAAATCGATATACACATAAATGTTCTTTTTACCGCCTGCAGAGATTGGATTGGCGAGGCAACGCACAAATGACACTCTCTGATGTTGCCAATAAGTGAACCCACTCCACTTGTCACCAACGTACTTGTTTGTTAAAAAGCCTAGATGTACCTCAGCGATGGATTTCGTATAAAATTGAAAGGAATATGTAAATATCTTTAGCGTAAAAAACAGTCAGTCGTAGAACTGCACGTCAGAACTGAAAACATAACTTCACAATGTATTTTATGCATACACACACACACACACATCTGTATATATATAATTAGGTTAAAAATAAAAAGTAGGTAATAACATATCTAAATGTATACTTAGGGTACACTGGAAGTTCTGCGCTCCTGGCCGCTCATAAATGTTTGAATTTCGAATGTTATATTTTTTAAATATAAGAAACTCGGCTCCGTCTTACGAATTTTTGAGCAGGTTAACATTTTTTACCCATCCCAAAAAGTGCACAACGCCGCTAAAGAAGTTTTCACTTCAAAAATATTTTTCTAGTGAAGTTCCTATACTATCACGTATAGTACTCATATCATACTTGTTTTATCGCAGACGACAGGTACATAACACGTCTACACGACCATGTCTCTAAGATCCCTCATTGTCTGAAACTATTCACGGATATAACTACATGGCCTTTAGGTGTGGCAGTATAACAGGGTAAAATAAATTAAATAAAAGATATTAATACAAATTGATATGTCTCCTTTTATTCACAATATATATGTACTATTTACATGCTGTACACGACTGCAACGAATTACTCTATTAAGTACTTACAGTTAACCTACAACACTTATCTACACATACATACACAAAAGTTAACAAACACATTTATGAACCACCAAATGAACATTGACTAATACACTCACATGCATAAATACATTAAGGCCGAATTGTAAATACTTTTTACAATAAAAAAAAAAAAAGGAATATATTCAAGATTATTTTTGTTCTTGCAGCATTGCGTTGAGTATGGAGTGAAAAAAAAAATGTGGGATTCATCACATTGAGTACTTACTGATGAAGAAATTGTGTGGTTTATTACGTACAAGTGATAGAGATAGTTGTCGTGGTTCATCACATTAAGTACCGAGTGATAGCAAAATTATATAGTTGATTATTGCGAGTACTCAGCTACACGGAACTATACAGAAAGTGTTTTTATGGTTAATAGATATTCCTTAAGTGGGAAATCATACCGTGGATAGGTATCATTCTGAGAATGGAAGCATATGAGGAAAGTAATATCTAAAAAGACCACACACAAATACAATTTAAACAATCCCAAATATTCTATTCTAATATGTAGTACATTTATTATATTTTAAACAAAACTGCAAGAATAAAGAATAAATATTATTTAAATAAATTGCGTAACAACTGCAACCGTCAGGGATTGATGTCTCAATAATGCCCTTGCTTTTATGCATGTAGCCCACGAGGACAGATAAAATATTTACAAAATATTCCACACTCAAAATTATTGCTTAATTATTTATTGTATTGTAAATTTTATAGCTGCTCACGATTCTTATAAAATAAAAAAAAATCCTTTGTTAATAAAAATATATCAGAAACACAACAAATATTTTACGTACTCCAATAAATAAGTTTATTCACTGATATACTCTTCTGTTATAAATTAATCTATTGTATTTTCTACACAACAGTACTTTGTAACAAAATGATATTTTATTTAAAATTAAAATGTTTAAATTAAGAATTTTTAAATTTTGTCATTTCATTAACTAAAATATGATAAACTTAAAATTGATAAGTTTTAAATTTAAAATATACTTATTTTAGTATTTTCATTTTAAAGTCACATTCATATAGGCCGTCTAATCAATCTACAGTTATCATTAATCGCTACGTAGAAGTGACACCCGCACAAAATCATTTTTCTTTAATGTATAGTTTTTTCTCATCTAAGATTTAAGAAATCATAGAATGTGGCTAATTTGGATAAAACAATGTAAATTTTAATTTGTTATAAGATTGAACCTTAATCGATGTCACCCCTCAGTAGCGTCACATTGTACATAGTTCTAGAACACGTAGCACACAGCCTAGCGTCTAGCACACATTCTAAATATAAATAATTACGTATCAGTCTGACATTCTGATAGTTTGGTAACAACACATATCAAGATACACACCACACTGACAGTTATTCATTAAATGCGAAATTATAAATACATTTAAGCGACTAGTCGTTTAGTCTTTGGCTAAAATTCAAAAGAAATAAACACCTAAAGTGTATTTATATAAAAAATCAATATCTACTTCGACCAGTGGCGAATTCAGTCTGTTCAAAATATTTAATTCTAAACATTGAACATTATTGTATCAAAAGTAAAATAATGAAACTTAGAAATAACACATCCATAATAAAATCATAGGTACGTAATAAATTACCTACGTAAATAAAAATTATCAAAAATTATTATTTACTAATTAATAAATGGTTGATGTAACATTTCATTAATTATAGTTTATTCTATATGTACTTAATATTGCTGATAGCACGAAAACTTTGTTTTCATATAAAAGTAAAAATGGTACAATATTGTGTTAAAATTCATTGGTTTGTAAATAAATTAGGTATAGTTTAAATTTAAATATGATATAAAATTGTTCAATATTATGTTCGCAACTTTCAACATTACCTAGCTAGTACAACCGAATGTATACTTTAATCTAACCTATGTGTTATTATATTTGTACCATCTGGGCAATGTTGGCTGTACACATGATTACTTTCCATAGTAAAAAATATTTACATAAAAGTTTTCAAAGGGTTATTAATTATTATACAATAAATAAACTTATATTTTACAAACCATTGCGTTTATATAATGTTTAGAATTAAACTAACGTAGCTTAATCTATTTCGGACATACACCAATGTCGCACATTTAAAATTGGAACGTGATTTTTTTTTCATATCCACGACACGTTAACTTTTTAAATTATATTACTTAACCGTAAAAGGCAAGGTGTGAAACATTATTACCACAGATTATTCAACGTAATTTTTTGTTCAATTCTTTGACAGCGAATGACTTTCTTCATTATATTACTAACGCACAATAGTGTAGCTGTCTATGGTTAAAATAAATGATTTAACAGCTATCATGAAATAAGTCTTATGTGGGAGAGCCATGCTTCGGCACGTATGGGCCGGCTCGACTCCGCTCGTTACCACGGCCTCACAGAAAACCGGCCGTGAAGTAATGCTTGCATTCATTTCGCCGAGTGAGTGAGGTTACCGGAGGCCCTAACCCTTCCCTCTCCCATATTTCCGTCTTTCTCCCTCCCCCGTCTCCCCACTCTTCCCCCATCCCCCTCTTCTCCTACTCCCACCTTAAAGGGCGGCAACGCACTTGTGACTCTCGAGTTGCAGGTGCCCATGGGCGGCGGTAGTCATTTACCATCAGGTGACCCGTCTGCTCGTTTGCCCCTATACCATAAAAAAAAAGTGTTATATACGCGTAAAATAATTAGATTCGTTAGTGTTTTCAAGTTTGTTATTATTTTTTATTGCATAACCAAATAGGTATTAAAAGTAAATGAATTGGCGATAGAAGTATTAGTAGGTATTTAGATTTCTCTAGAGCCTACCGTTCTGATGTTAAGTAATAATTCTTTCAAAAAAAAAACAACTTAAAAAAAACTATTCCATAAAAGACTTTTATGGTTTTCTCCATGGATGCCATTGTCAGAACTGGACTAAATTGAAATAGAGACACGGGAAGCACCAGCTTTCAAATAAAAAAAGAATCATCAAAATCGGTTCACCCAGTCGAAAGTTCTGAGGTAACAAACATTAAAAAAATACAGTCGAATTGAGAACCTCCTCCTTTTTTGAAGTCGGTTAAAAAGGAACTGATTTGACCCTTTTCACACCTTGTCCATAGAGGGGCAAATACGAAAATTGATTTACATAATAATATGTAGTTATATAAAGATATTTATATACATATATATGTATAGTCGACATAAATAATACAAAACTAAAATTATATTACGTCTCACTACTTATCGTGCGTCTCTACATGTATATCTACATAATTTAAAAGTATTAGGAATAACATTACATTTTCGCGCAAGCACCGATATGTTAAGATGGACTATTTTGCTATACGACTACATATAACTATGTACCTTCACTAACTCTTTAGAATATCATTTCTTAACTCTCCTAAGGACAGATAGCATTACATTTCAACTGTTGGGCTTTTTTTCTTCTTGCAGTTTGTCAAAATTGAGAGGCTGATCGAAAAGTCCATATATTTAATAAAACATCTTTAATCTTGAAACTATATCGAGCCTTGACCGCCTACTTGACGTCACATTCTAGCAAATTTATTTAAAAAATATCATGTATCAAGTATTATGAGGTATACCGGACATGTATGTATATAATTATACATATATGTGCTTTGTATTTTTAAACTTTTTTTAAATTCTAAATTTATTAAAACGTCCATAAATTATCATTAATAAATGAAGTTTTCCCCAATTTTAACAAACAACATGAAACAAGATTATATCAACATTAAATAGTAAGAATTGACATGAAAACAATTTGGGATATTATTAACTACGTACAAACTTATTGTCATAGAAAAAAATATTACTCTAACAGTAAAAGGAATGGCAAGTCTCGAGGTTATCTTTACAAATGAAATTTATGAACATGACTGTACATTAAAAAATATTAAATCGACTTTAGTAAAAAAGCACACTAAATAATCTCATTTCATATACTTAACACTAAAACTGTATGTCCTTAATAAAAGTGAACTAATAAGCCTAAATTAAATGCAAACTGGCCACACATAATCAAGTACGTGATAAACATTTAACACAACAGTACAGTCATGCACATAAATCTCAACAGAAGATCTACAAGTGTAAACTTAATACTTGTTAATGTATTAGTGGATATGTCAATATTATAGCCACACACTGTGGGAACCGTGTTTTTCAAAAGCTCAATTATGTATATTATATTCTTAAATAATTGTTTCAATGCACACTTTTTCTTTAACAGTTTGAATTGTAAACATTTACAAATTTAATAATTGATATGATATTAAAAATGAATCTCTGTTTAACAATTAAACAAAAACGCGGATTGAAACAATTGTTTCCAGAGCACATATAAACAAAAGTATTTCAATACAAAACACTAAACAATAACAAAATAAACCTGTACTTACTAAATTGCCATAATTGTCAAATCAATACGAAGGCCGTCCTGTGAGTAAGCAAGTCCTTAACGTAAGGGCAAGGGATTTTGGAGCGAAAAACACCTTAAACAGTTATTTTTCGAACTGACTGTACATTTATGGGGAAAATAGCAAAGAGAAAAATACCTACCTACCTAAATAGATTTTAATATGTTACACTTTACGAATTGATTGCTTTGTTAGTTGAACTAATTATTTAAATACCCAAAATTAATTCTAAAATGTATAACTTATTTTATATATATATATATATATATATATATATATATATATATATATACAGCGCATTAAAGCATATTTTTTTTAATTAAATTCATAACTGAAAATATTATTATTGGTGATTTTTTAATGTAAATATCAACAGCAAAAAGAAATAAAAGCAATAATATCATCCCCATACAGTAAGCTGCTGTTTTAAAATATAAATTAAAACAAAATATATACAATTCTTTTTCAGGATCAAAACATCAAAAAACGATAAAGTTAATATGAAAATGATAGATCACTTATTGACTTATGCCGGCTTCCAATAAAGATGAAACGATTCGTTTTGCTTACGGACGGTAAATTTTCGTTGAATTTTCAATGAAAATTTTACCGTCCGTAAGCAAAACGAATCGTTTCTTGTTTAGAACGCGGCATTAATGGGCTTTGCTATTGATGATGGAAGAGCTTTGTTAAGAAGCAAGGTAGCTACTAGGCTGCTGTTGTTTTTTGTGGACACTCCTCTAAAACAACATAACAGGGTCACAAAGTTTCGTAAGCTGAGCCATCACTCGCTCGTTGGCAACATAGGGGGAGTGATGCCACTAGATTTAGTGTTCCAATTTTTTTTCCAGCATCGGTGACCTCTTATCACCTGGCGGGTTGTCCACATTTCCCCCACTTTCATAGTATGGATTTGTGTTGTATTTGTTTATGATCTAAAATAGACTACCTACTTTATAAAAATCAAGCGTTTCATTGAAAAACTTTTTTGTAGATAATGTAAAAAAATTGAGAGGAAAGTTATAATTGATGGACATACCTGGAATGGTGGAATGGAATAGTTTGATTGTTGTAGTTAAATAACCATACGTAGATATGCACTTTTCCCCATAAATGTACCTTGGGTGGTGGAGGTAAATGAATGCAATAATGTCAGTTTTATTCTACATACCCTGGTTTTGGGGACGAAATCCCATTTTTATTTCTCTTACAGCCTTCTTTCAATTTGTTATTGTCCGTACCTCCTACTTCCGATAACTCTAACATTCGGGGCCCTCAAGAATATTGTTTCATTTTTTTTATTGACTTTTTTGGCAAATAAATATTAAGTAAAAATTATTTCTAACATTAATTATTTTACACAAATAACTCACACCTCAAGATTTAGAGGATTACCACAGTGAGATGTGATCATATTATCATGAATAACAAAAATGCTTTTGTTGAACACATTCAGAGGGCCCTCTACCTTACTTTACCGCTCTAATACACTAAAATATTCGTTGCCAACCCGCAAATATTTTAAATATAAATATTAAAAAAGTCTGACTGATATAAGTCTCAAGTTCGATCCGGTTTAAAATGTAAGGGTATTTACCCAAGGAAGTGTTAAGTTTGTCTGGTTGAGCCATATTAAAAACAAACTTTTTCATTTTGGTTAGTCATCGATGGCTTTTGATACCAATTGCTTTAAAATGACAGTGGCTCCTGGCCTTAACGAGATTATTTAACAGTTTTTATTTAAAAAAAACGATGAAGTTCTTTTATGTATATAAACAATGAAATGGGTTTTAAATATTATCATCTTTTGAGGAGATTTTCAACACTTCAAAGAATTTAATTTTGAATTCATATAAATTTCAATTTGATAAATCAAACTTTTCAAAACGAAATGAGTGAAAATTTTAAGTATAATACTTCTATTAGGGCTAGCCTCGACTCTCCGAGCAAGTGGCGAAACTATTGAGCTGTTTGCTGCATTTTATCAGTTGAGTGGAAAAGAGACGGACATGAAGCGACTCAAAGAAGTATTCCTTCACACATTTGCGATTTGGCAACAAATCTGCTGACTGTAGCTTACAGAGCCCCTATGTCGGGGTAAGCGTGTGGTACTCCGGAGCCCACCTCGCGGTACTGGAGCGGGTCGGCGCGGAACTCCACGGGGCGCAGCGCCATGTGGCCGTACACCGCGGCGAAGCGCGCGATGCAGGCCGAGCGCTGAGACATGTGCCGAGCGTCCGCCGACAGCATCTCTGTGTTCGTACATTCTGGACATTTGAATTTTTTGCGGGGCGTTACCTGGAAATTAATAAAGACACATTTTATTGGGGTGTAGTTTATACAAGACTAATCCCACCCCTTTATTTTCACAGGTGTGACACTCGTATACCAGAATCAACATTAGCGACACCAGTCGACGAATTCTTCAATAAATATAATTTCCTCTCTAGCGAATACAGAAAAAATAATAGGTAAACAATCTAAAAAAAACACGTTATCAAATGTCTTACAAATTTATAATGTAGATGCGTTGACTTCAGACCCATGTTACTATCCATAATATTCTGGTCCGCAAAAGATCACAAGATGTAAAGAAAGTGGAGTAGGTACATGACGATTGGTGAAATGTGACTATTGGAAATAACAGCTTAAGATACATACATATTCTACAAGGGGAAGGGGAAACCCATTGGCCAAACCCTATTACACATACTCCCATTTTCATGAAATGTGGGCCTTTGGTTCGGTTACGTAAATAGAAATCAGAACAAGTGTCGTTGATTCCATCTTCTAGTTTAAATTTTACGCACCCATTTCTGAGGGGTCTGACAATAATTTTATTTTCCAGGTAAGCATGTAGGTACTTATACTCATATTTCTACTTAGTTTTTTAACCTGAGACTGGCCTGTTGGCCTAGTGGTTAGTGACCCTGACTGCTATGCCATAGGTCGTGGGTTCGATTCCCACCAGAGTCTGGGTGTTCTTTGTGTCCGTTGTTTGTATGTTTGTAAAGTCCCCCGCGACACAGGAGTAATTCCTAATGCGGGAGTTGTCTTTTAAAAAAAAAAAACAAAAAAAAAAAAAAACCTATTTATTTGTTTAGAAACGAAAAGTCATGAAGATGCTTTCCATTAGACATCACTACATATTATAAAACAAAGACCCCCGCCGCGTCTGTCTGTTCGCGATAGACTCAAATACTACTGCACGGATTTTCCTGTGGTTTTCACCAATAGAGCGATTGATGAGGCAGGGGTAGATACATCATTTGTTAAGATTTTGTGTAAATTGGTTGAAATATGTTCAAATTCAAAATCATTTATTCAATTAAGACACTAAGTGACATTTATGAACGTTAAATTGAAGCTACTGTTAAAAATCATAGATCGACGCAAACAGACGCCACAGCATGTACTGGATTGTCGAGGTAAATTAGGTGAAAACACCAAAATCTACTGCCTGCTTGTGTCGATCTCTAACTTCCAGTTTCCAAAATGCGTAGAGCCTTATGAGAAGAATAATGGCAAAGAAACTGATAATGATTGTTGAAGATGTCACTGCTACCCGTGCGCAGCCGGGGCGGTTTGCTAGTTAAGGATAAATAGACCAATTTATCACCATAAGTAATTAATTAATCTACTTAAAGATGTAGCTTCTTATCACTTATTAATTAATGCTCATGCTCATCGAAGACACGCTAAGGTTTTTATTACCGTGTTTAGAATGTTTTAACGCCCATATTTATCAAACATGAAAATATTGCTTGAATATGTGTAGGCGTAAGTTTAAAAAAAAAATAGGTGTTAATAAAATAAATGAATGAAGATTTGATATCTATAGATAATAATTTATATTCCGTATACTTAGTTACTTTTAATTACTGATACTTTTGTGTTCATCAATCATTGATGGGCCTGACTGCTGAGCCAGAAATCATGGGTACGATTTCCGCCCAGGACAAATAATCCTGTAATCACGATCGTTTGTTCTGTGTCTAAGTTCAATTTATCTGTAACTAGCTGCGCCCCGCGGTTTAACTCATTAAGTTTTCTTAAATTTTCTAATTTTCCGCGCAACTTTCTTATTTTTTTCTTTCATAAGAACCTTCTACTGACAATAACAAACCCAAAAAAGAAAGAATTAGTGAAATCAGTCCATCCGTTCACGCGTGATGCCGTGACTAAGGGAAATAGGGATTATTTTTATATATAGATATGTATATGTTTAGAAATATATAAGTATGTTTTCCAGCAGTCTGGTTACCATAATACAGGCTCTGCCTAGTTCGGGATTTGGGAATATTATTATTATGTATTTATTGCTATTTTATACCAAGTTTAAAAGTAAATCTGGTTATAAATGTAGGTACCCACATATACACATCCACATTGTGCTAGCTATATTTATTTTTTGTGCCACAAAGTAAGGAGATAACGATAAAACCGATACCAATTTTGCCCAGCCCGGAAATGGAACACAGGACCTCACGATCGCATGCAAAACTGAAGCGCCAAATTACACTACCAACGAGGCAGTAAAATTAACAATGACTAAAAAAAAAATTAAAAAGGTACGAATATTATCTGTGGTCTCTCAGCTGAATATAACTATGTACCTTAATGGGCGGTTTCCTCGTGATGTTCGCGACGAGAAAGTTCATCGCGATGTCTTCACAGTTGAAATTGTCGTCCACCCACTGCCGGATCTCTGCTGGCATTTTGTACGTATAATACCATGACCAGATCTTGTGGTGGAATGCGGCACCTGTCAGCACCTGGAAAATGACGACAGAAAGGTATAATTAATTGAACATTAGTTTACAGAGCACGCGATTTTTAGCTTCATCAACACTTTTGGGACTTCAATCTTTCTAGACTGAGGAATGGAGAGATTTTGCGAATCGTTGGATATGCCGTATTGCGATACAAGCACTTAGAAGATGCATGTGTCATCTTTATTACCCTGACCATAAATTAAATAACTTGTAAAATAAAATTACCGCCTTTCCTTTAACAATTTCAAAAATAATACTCTGACAATGAAATTGCGCTTAAAAAAGAACTAAATTTTGTAGTTGCATCATGTAAGAGAATTAAAATCGTGTGATCAGTGACTGAAATTGTAAACTATCGTGTAGGCAACAAGTCTTGATTTCTAAGTACTCAATCACGCAGACGCATTGCGTCATGAAGATAATTCAAACATATGTTAATGAATCAGTGCGTTCATGCAGGCCTGCGCGTTTTTGCGTGTCTCACGTATCTTTGAGCACAGTATCATGTGCTATCGGTGTGGCATAAATCACGGCATTGCGCGTCGACAACAAAGCCCGTCGTAGTGAATGAACCTACTATCGAGGGAAGAGCAGAGGAGCTCCATCCCTATTTATATATGTATATATATATATATATTTTTTATGGTATAGGGGGCAAAAACGAGCAGACGGGTCACCTGATGGCAAATGACTACCGCCGCCCATGGGCACCTGTAACTCGAGAGTCACAAGTGCGTTGCCGCCCTTTAAGGTGGGAGTAGGAGAAGAGGGAGAGGGGGGAAGAGTGGGAAGAGGGGGGAGAGGGGAAGGATGGGAATAGGGGTGACGGAAGGGTTAGGGCCTCCGGTAACCTCACTCACGCGGCGAAATGCAATGATACATTGCTTCACAGCCGGTTTTCTGTGAGGCCGTGGTATCGAGCGGATTCGAGTCGGCCCATACGTGCCGAACATGGCTCTCCCACGTAAAATATAAATAATATTAATAAAATATCCCTCTAAAGAGGATATTTAGGTAGCACTACCGTGCCCAGATAGAAAATTTTGCTTTGTTATGGAGCACTTATCAAAATAAACGTGAAATAGAAAAACAACGACCACATTAATTAGGATGAGGCCACCTGACAACATTTTTAATTATTTCTCCATCATCGATCTTTTCATTAAATATTTTAACATTTTCATATCATACCCTTTGCCTACGCCATTCTGGTCTGTTCTCCAACTATTATTTACTGCTTTGAGCTAGACACTTTAGGTTTACCCACATACAAGATGAGACAAGATTACCCTCTGCGAGTCCTACATAAACGAAGCAATAGATAAGATCTCCATAATATGTTAATATGTTAGCGAATGATCTCAGGCACGGTTGCAGGCGTTGCCCCTAAATTTGATATTTAACGAGTCGACAGACTTGAAATAATCATTTTATCTTGAGTGGCAAAATTTCATACTAAACCACTTTAATAACAGATTCATTATCGCATAACATGCACAGGCAGTTATTTTAAACATTCAGTGAAAATGATATAAAGTCGCAAAAATGGTACAAAACATTTTTGTCAGAAGTGGGATTCGAACCCACGCCCACAGAAGTGGACTGCGACCTGAACGCAGCGCCTTAGACCGCTCGGCCATCCTGACACATGTACAGTTATCGAAATTACCTAGCGCTAAGTTAAAACAACTATTTTTCAGCGACAGACCCAAGGTCGTAAGATTTAACCAACATTATGTATATTAATATGTCGGCGTCGCAAGTAGTTTAGTAGGTTGATCAAAGTTATTGGGTCCTGGCAGTCGGGCTATTACGAGTTCCAAGACAAAACAAAGTAAATACTTTAAAGAATATACGCGTAACATTATATTTAATCTACAAAAACGATTTTACAAACATACAAACAACGGACACAACGAACACCCAGACTCGGGTGGGAATCGAACCCACGACCTATGGCGTAGCAGTCAGAGTCACTAACAACTAGGCCAACAGGCCAGTCAATTAAAAAAATATTAAAATTAAATAAACTAAGCTCGTAGAAATAATATATTCTTTAAGTCTACATTCTCCTAACATTACACATTTAGCCTATAGCAACGTCTAGATTTTATATTTAAACTAGCGGACCCGACAAACGTTGTCCTGCCGAAACGTAAAAAATATTATTCCTGTAATTTCATTAAAATCGATCCAGGCGTTTAGGAGTTCAGTGACATACACATGCACAGAAGAAATATATATATATATATGAAGATTAGTGTACAAATATGGACTGCATCAATCGTTTCTCTACGTTTCCGTATCTCATATTCCTCATGGCGTTTTGGATGAAGTATATGGTTGAAAGAATCACAATTTTATCTCTCAGTGTTTAAAAAGCCAATTACGCATTGGACGTACTCGTAACTCTCGTAAGTCTTTATGAAGACAACTTAAATTCTAAGAAATGATTCTTGATTCATGGAAATTCATTACGTTTTAATGTTGGACGTCTTCCAAAACTTTTTTGTGACGGTCTATTACAGTTTTCGTTCTACATTCGTATTATTTGTAACGTTCTCGGTAAATCACTACATTGATAGCTGTGGTGGAAGACTGACAGCTAAACAAATAGTTCATTTAACTGACACACTTACATGACTGTCAGTTATCGCGGCGAAAATGCCGATAGAGAAAGAGAAATTGTATAGGGTATTTCTACTTGCAGGATGATTCTATATGGACTTGGAAAAATTGACATTGACTTGACATTGATTGATTGATTGATTTGATATTGACTATTTTGATTGGTAGGCGCCATCCATAAGTACGATCAACCAGCCATAGGTACGATCAACCAACCATAGGTACGATCAACCAACCATAGGTACGATCAACGGACGTTTGTTTTGATTTACCATATGTACATGTATACGTTCGCATGGGTTTACAAAACGTTTATAAAAACGATTTCTAGAGCTTTCATCTATACTAATAACTGAGTTATTATTACTAGCGTATAGAGTAGACACCGCGAAGAAAAAGTTTGTAACACGAATTGCGGTCCCTGCACCGCAGTGAAAGCAAATCTTTGTAGCAGTTCGTTGGGCAACACGCGTAAACGCCATGAAAATCACGGCGCTTAGGATCTTACGCTCGCGAAAAAACTACAACTCAAAAACGATCGAGCGCTGCTTGTTAATACTGTAGGATTTGACTACAAATTATTGTTTTTCGGATCATGTATTTTGTTCTGATTGGCTTCTCTAGTACATAATATCTCGATGATACTAATACCTATTATAAAGCTAGAGTTTGTTTGTTAAGTTGAACGCGTTAATCTCAGGAACTACTGGTTGGAATTGGAAAATTCTTTAAGTGTTGGATAGCCCGTTTATCGATAAAGGCTATAGGCTATATAACATCACGCTACGACCAATAGGAACGGAGCATCAAAGAAAAATATTTTACAAAAAACGGGGAAAATTTACAAACACAGACGAAGTTGCGCGAGACAGCTAGTATCTGTATAACACACAACAGTATGCAGACCGGAACGAGACAATCATATTTGAAAAATAAAATAATGCAAAATCAAAAAAATAAACAAGTCAAAACTTCCCGCGACACCACCACTTTACATGAGCGTGTCACTGTTCTGACCACGCCCACTGTGGTACAGTTTGCGTGGTGCCGTTTCTTAACCCCGAGTTACATTTCTTTACATATTATTTATCGTAACCAAAATCGTGTCGTCATTCAAAAAGGACCTAAGTTAATTAGTGACATTTAAACACTATTGTTGTATAAGTATATATATATATATTTGTTAAGAAACAATCACAATACTATTGCTATCAACTATCAAAATCACTAACAGTAACTGCCATGTTGTTCGTACCTCGATCAGCACTCAAGTGATTGTTATCAACTTATAATACATTCCTAGTCTTTTGTAACTCTACTGTTCAACAATATTTTTCAACCGACCAATAGCATTGCTTGCTCATTTTTAGTGAACTATTGTATCATCTATTATAATGTACCGCTATTTCTAATAAAATAAATAAGAGTTTTTGGTGTGGCGACAACATATTATTATTGATCAACAAACAAATCTCACCTAAGTACCTATACTAGTTTCAGTACATAGATTCAATTGGCCCCAACTCTCGGCAACACTAACTACTTAGTCAATTGTCTCATTGAATTACTCGCTAAGTGGTACAGTCGTGCTCATATATCTCAATATGTAACGATCGCGTGTTCTGTTCTAATTTATGTATGTTCAAATAACAGTGTTAAATACCGCTTAATTATTCTTTTAATTAATAATTTACGCTTTCGTTACGGCACTGTAATATTAATAACTAATAAACTGTAGTCATGAAAAGTGCTTTTTGTAGTATTGGAGTAGGAAATTATTACCTAATGCAGAAATGCTACTTTCATTCATAAGGCAACAACTTGCTCTACGAAGATACTGCACTTCTGAACGCTTCACTAAAATGTCCTAGTGAAGTGAATGCAGCAGCGCTATGACCTCGGAACAGCCAACTCTTGATTAATGTTTTTGTGCTGGCTACGTTTATTCGGCATACTATGATATGAAACTACCACTTAGAAAAAACTCTAGATTGTTTTTTTTTTATGGTATAGGGGGCAAACGAGCAGACGGGTCACCTGATGGTAAACTACCGCCGCCCATGGGCACCTGTAACTTGAGAGTCACAAGTGCGTTGCCGCCCTTTAAGCTGGGAGTAGCAGAAGAGGAGGAGGGGGGAAGGGGGGAAGAGTGAGAAGAGGGGGGGAGGGGAAGGACGGGAATAGGGGAGAGGGAAGGGTTAGGGCCTCCGGTAACCCCACTCACGCGGCGAAATGCAATGCAAGCATGGCTTCACTGCCGGTTTTCTGTGAGGCCGTGGTATCGAGCGGAGTCGAGCCGGCCCATACGTGCCAAAGCATGGCTCTCCCACGTAATATAACGCAGTTGCATCAGAGTAGGCAGCTAGTGCGCATGTATTCATGTCATCGTCCCGAACTTCTTGCCTCTGGAATGTTCTCTAAATATTAAAAAGGTCACATTTAGAGCAAATGTTTACGTTTCTGTCATTCCTTCAGTAGAACTCAGCGCCGGCCTTAGGGGGCAAAACCAAGTGCTGCTTAGGGGCGCTATGACGTCAGGGGACAAATCATTTTTTTTTTTCAAATTGTATTCGAGAGATTAAAGTAAATTTTTCATGATTTCTTAACAACCTTAATAAAAATGTATTCAATTGTATGACGAATACTTCGTTTTCAAAGAAAATACAATCAGCTGAAAAATTTCAAATTATCCTATAGTATGCACGTGCATATTTATATATACTAGAGATCGCGTGGTGGTCGAATTTCGACCATGGTTTATTTCATTGGCCAATATTACTTGACCTGTCATTGTATAGACTTTTGTACCATAACTGGTCAAAATATATAATGGACACTCATAGCTGTATGTACCTGTTTTTGCATTTTTTTTAACTTTGTAGCAAATATTGTTCAAAAATTTTAGCATTCGTCACTTCTTCTCTGTATAAACTATAAGTGTGCGAAATTTCATACTCCTCCGTCCGCCCAATTTTCGTAAAAAGGGATCCAAAGTTTTCGCTTCACGTATTAATATATAGACTAAAGATCGCGTGGTGGTCGAATTTCGACCATGGTTTATTTCAATGGCCAATATTACTTGACCTGTCATTGTATAGACTTTTGTACCATGACAGGTCAAAATATATACTGGACACTCATAGCTGTATGTGCCCGTTTTTGCATTTTTTTTTAACTTTGTAGCAAATATTGTTCAAAAATTTTAGCATTCGTCACTTCTTCTCTGTATAAACTATAAGTGTGCGAAATTTCATACTCCTCCTTCCACCCAATTTTCGTAAAAAGGGATCCAAAGTTTTCGCTTCACGTATTAATATATAGATATATATATATATATATATATGTATAGTACCCTAAAATTTGCCTAAGGGCGCCCACATATACTAAGGCCGGTACTGGCAGAACTTCATTAATTTATTTTTCTTTAAAGTGAGAAGAGAATTGCTAAAATTTAAATTACATCACACACAAAAGTCACGCTGTTACTGGAAATTTTGAACGACAAAGAGCCATACCGTGTTGTTTACTGTGCCTGACAAACGACAATTTCTGTCAACTAATTTCGCACCAAGGTGAACTTGGTTAAAGTTTAGTTTATAATCGTGTAGATCGCTTTTATCGCTGCGGAAACCTCTCGTTGGACGCAATAGTTCTATCCATGGCGAGATCGCGTGGAATTCCTCTGGCTTTGTGTATAAGGTGTGTATAAGGATAATTGAAGGGGACACATGCTGTTATGATGAGACACTTAAATTGTATTGTATTATTGTATTGTATTAAATTGTACTATGTTTATATACTTTTCACTTAACAGATGAAAGAAAGTAGTAGATAATGTGTATGATCCTGACTGCGGAGCCAGTGGTCGTGAGTTCTATTCTCACCCAGGACAAATTATTGTGTGATGAGCACGATCATTTGTTCTGTGTCGCGGTGTAACCTATTTACTTATATATGTAGGTATGTATTTAGGAATACATAAGTATGTTTATCAGCAGTCTGGGATCTGTTGGGATCGGATGACCGAGTTTTTTTTTATGTTATAGGGGGCAAACGAGCAGACGCGTCACCTGATTTTATATGACTACTGCCGCCCATGGGCACCTGCAACTCATGAGTCACAAGTGCGTTGCCGGCCTTTAAGGTGGGAGTAGAAAGGTGGAAGGGGGGGGGGGGGAGAAGGGTTAGGGCCTCCGGTAATATCACTCACGCGGCGAAAAGCAATGCAAATATTGCTTCACTGCCGGTTTTCTGTGAGGCCGTGGTATCACTCGGATCGAACTGGCCCATACGTGCCGAGGTGTCTTAAGTTATTAGTACTATTATTACTATACTCATTAATTTCGTAACACCATGATGAATAGACCAACCACCCAGTCAATAACATGGAACTGAAAAGTTATACAGAGAGGTACCTGAAAACAGAACTTGAATAATGAAAACGACTTATAACAAGCGAAACGGTAGCAAAAAGAATGAAAAAACAGGTATTTATGAACAAAGCGTCGTAATAAAGAACAAAGCAAAAGAAAAATATAAAAGAGAGACCAAAATACATTTTGATAAATAGGAATACTTTTCAACTATACATAACTACGGACAAACATTTGTCACGTAAATGATCTTTATCTATTAGGTCACTTAGTGCCGAGGAATATTTTCAGAAATATCAATAATTTTGGCTATTATTATGATATACGCATATGTCTGTTCCAATACGAGGTATTGTTTAATGATTTGTCACTCAGTTATAAAACGACGACCATGTGAACTGAATATAATAAATAGTTGCTAACATGTTTGCGGTATAGGTACATACAGAAACGGCTAAACGCGATTGAACCAGAATTAATTTTTGTAAATGCCTTGCCGACTTTCGATCATAATTAATTTTTGGTTTATTTCATTGGCCAGTACAACTTGAACTGTCATTGTATAGACTTACGTACTATGACAGGTCAACATATATACCGGATGCGTGTGGTGTTATAGCCGTTTTTGTTTAAAACATGTAGCTTTTTGCACTTCTTTTATACATATAATAATAATAATAATAACTTCACACTCCTCACACACGGCTGTCTGATCCCAAACTAGGCAGAGCTTGTACTATGGTAACCATACTGCTGATAAACATACTTATATATTTCTAAATACATACATATTATAGATAAATTACACCCAGACACAGAACAAGATCATGCTCATCACACAATTATTTGTCCTGGGTGGGAATCGAACCCACGACCTCCGGCTTAGCAGTCAGGGTGACTAACCACTAGATCAACAGGCCAGTTAAGTATTCATATTTTCACGTTCCTCCATTTGTAAAATTTTCTTAAAATGCGTACAAAGAATTCTTTTCACTCATACACATATAAACATCGACTAGAGGTTTCAAATTTAAAAACATTGAGTTTTATAAATCTTTATGTGACGGCCCTACGTGCGTATACTGAGAAGTCGTCCTTTACTCTAAATTGAACGTGACATACAACAATGTCCGCATGGTCCAGATACTTGTAACAAGGAAGGTCGCATAACTGGCCAGTGCGTCATCTAATTGTTACTGCGATATACTGATATACCTAAATACTCTCTACAATTGCTATGTGCTGATAATTAAGTAACACTTTCATCAGGCAGAGATTAAGGTTATCTAACTTAAGCACTAGATGTTCCGTGGTCCGATCAGCTGTACTATGGATAAAAAAAAATGTTCCATAGTCCGGTTAACTGCACCATGGATAATTTCTTTTATCCGGACCGGACAACTGACTAGAGGGCTCAGATTTGGTACAAAGATGAGCCTGGAGGTCTATCAATGATCTCAAATTCACAAGCACTATTTAACCTAGATGTTTTACATACTAGATGTTTTATACAAAGAATACGAGTTCCATTCTAACTAACCTCTCAAACTGAGATAAATGCTTGTGTTAGCAACCCGTTACTAGTCCAAACTACACTACTGACATGAGCCCACACGTAACTACGTTTGAGTGGTTGCGGGGTCGAACCCAACCCACTTTCAAACACGCAAACACTCGAATGCAAGTCAACGTACTCTAAGACCTCCCTATACGTGTTCTAACGTCTATAGCAATCGCGTGAGATGAATGCAGACCTCAGGAATATGCTAGTCCCTACACTGCGGGCTTGCGAAACGAGGTTTGGCGATGCTCCCGCCGCTCATCTCAGGTCCCGACTGCATTCAACTCTCGCGCGGTCTATAAAATGGACTGTTATAAGAAATCACTTGTTCTCTTGCGGCCGCCCGACAGGTCCAGCACCTCCACTAGACCGTAGGTAGACAGAACTGCTAGGCACTAGTGATCGGTTACCATCAGGTGGCGTGCGCACTTCACGGGTACCTTGTATAATCGCTCACATCGCATGTCTCGTTAACCCTCAAACTTTAAAAACTGGTGTGCAAGATACTTGTCTTCCCATTAAATTATGGAATGCTCTAGAACACTGATACCCAAAGTGGCCTTTATCGACCCCCAGGGGTCGACGGCGACCTGCAAGGGGTCCGTGTAAGTGAAAAAAATGGGTTTCTGTGAGATGTAAACGTGACCCGTAGACCCCCACGATAGTAGATCTCATTTTAGGTAAGCCTTGGCTATAGTTTTGACTCTCCATATTAATGAAATAACGCACATATACGGATTTCTTATTAGTTTTTACTTGAAATGTAATAAATGTACTTATTCGTATCTCGTAGATTTTGCAAACAAACTTATTTTCGCATTTTATCATATTAGTAGTAAATTAGTATATCTCATAAAGTTGTGTATCCGAGGGTCTACCCACACCCGAAAGACGGACTACGGGACAATTAAGTTTGGGGACCTTTGCTCTAGAATATACGAGTAATTTCTCTGCCTTACTTTAGTATAGAATTCATAAGGTTTTTACAGAGTCGGAAAGGCGCGTGTCACCCCTGAAATTGCTAGTGTCTATATGCAGGCCATGTCCTCTCCACAGTGTAGGTACAAAGCTACAATTAACGGCAGGGTCGAATAATCGTGCCAAAATTCAGTAGGCCGGGCCGCAGGTTAGTTCGATGCTCACACACGCCTTGCGTCGCGTCATCCATTGGTATAAACTATCGAGTTATTAGAACCAAGGCTAGGTTTATTTGTTTACAAAATAGATTAATAGGCACATAACTTACTGGTCGTAAATATTCAGATTAATTAAATAAAAAAGATAGGCAATTACTAGGTGATTTTAACTGTAGGCAATTAGTGCTGTGCGACCTGAAGAAGAGTCGCTTTTTAGTGAGATTTCGGTACTGGTACTATTATGTATTCTGTGCTAAAGGCATCGATAATCGTTTTTCATCAACTCCTTCCTTCTTTACCAACACCGAAGCAGTAGAATATGTAACCAACAATGGTTTTCCAACGACATCCATAAAATAGTTTTATTGCCACAATATCAAAGAGGTCACATTTCATACCACGCACGGTTTCAATACCTGGTACTGTACGAATCTAGGTCGGATTTGATAGCCGCGTAGATTACCGACAGTTCATGCCCAGTACAAAATAGATACGTGAATAACGAGCTCTGCTTTTAATAGAAAGATGATACTAACTAAACACTGACTAATTAAAATACTGCGCAATCAGTTTGGCAAATTTTTGATTCCTGAATAACTGATACTCTCTTTTATTATGTCTTTTTTAACACGTTTGATAAGCTTCACTTAGCAACGTGGAGGGTGGCCTCATGGTCTACATGTGGTCCCCCGTAGGTGAATTTAAGAGTGAGGAGAGGAATTAGACTCTTGTAGAAAAAGTAATTTACAGAAATGTATATTATCTAAGTTAAGTTCAGGTCGTGGAGGTCTTGCAAAGGCTTTGGATGTCACTCCGGTGCAGGTAGGTGAAGGTATTTAACTCCGTCGTAGTTTGGAGCGGAAGGAGTCTTCGCGGCGTGGTTTTACAGACTCTAAAGCGCGGAGGGGCGAGGTGTGTGTGATGGCTTGAGGTAGGGAGTAGGGATACATGTTCTGGATGTCTTAATAAAGTAGTTCCCGGATCCCTCCTACTTAAGGCGCAGTACGGCACACCGTGTGGTTTTAGTCGGTTCGATTCCGACACACCGCCCCACCGAAAACCCCGGTGGGGTGACGGCCCGAGGGGGTTTCCACACGCACAAAAAAAAAAAAAAAAAGGGAGTAGGGATACATACGATTCGCGTGACAGCTTGTAACTAACCATGTAAACAATTCTTGGTAATCTATTTTAACCTAGAAGGTGGACAGTGGATCTCTTCAGTGGCTTCTAGTAAACCCCTCGAGTTTGGGCTCATATGATTCGTTTTGACGAGTCTAACAGATTGAGCTTAGCAACGCTGGTCTGATGATGGAGGCATGAGGTGAATAGTGGAATATTTTTTTTGCCATTAAAGCGTGTTTTTTTTAACAAAATTATGAAGTGTAAGTATCAATAAAGAACACTAGAATATTGATGACGCGGTTTGTGTTCTTTGATTGAGAAAATACAAATACAAACACTTTAATTGCTTTAAATGAGGATACAAAGTGGTGGTAGGTTGTTAGTTAAAAAAAAATGTACAAGCTCATTTAGCCATTCAAATAACAGCATGCAATTTTTCCCTTAATTGCTATTTATAAAATTATTAATTAGTTATTACATTGCATTACAATACCTCACTATATTTCATTATTTATGATATTCCATATTAACTCTTTTCCATCGAGATTATATGTACTTTTCTTATAAAAGCACTTCTTTTCATCTCTTATACATTGGACCACCAACTGGTATTTTATTCACTTATTTCTTTGAAATTGCTGCCCATAAATTCTGTACAAAAGAGCCAAGCTAAACAAAATAACGCCAGGAAGAAATAGTAGATGAAAAACGTCATTATCAACGAATCCTGTGATTGGATAAGTGAGATAAGTCGTTATTGGATGTTGGTTAAAACTTTTTAGGCTTTTCGGACTATGCACAAAATAAAATAAATTCTGTAGAGAGGTTTAGTAAGTCCATTTTGTATATTTATTGCACTGTATTTAAAATCTTAATCGCTTTCTAGAGTACACATTCAGTCGTGTTGTTGAACTCAGCGATTTCATTGACATTCACATTATATTATCAATAAAAATTTACACAGACTTGAATATCTTAAGTAATTTAAATTGTTCTATGAAACAATATTTAGCATCTAAAGCGTGAAAGATGACTGTTCATGGTTCAGGTAGATTTATTTCTTAGTACCTACTCAGTACCTACTCTTATATCCATTCACAAACACAATAAAAAAAAAAAAAATTATTATAGGTATTCGACTATAGACTGCACAAAAATCCGGAAAAATTATATTAGGTAGGTATTCAATATTACATTCTACCAATTCTAATTACAGAATGTACACTTCATGCACAGACTGCCCAAGCTTGCCGGTGGCGTGCACATATGGGTCTTGCCTCCATTCCTACATTTCCCTAGCCGGGTGGTACCAATTCGATCCAAAATTTGCAACGCCCTACGTCCATTGGTGTAAAAAATATGATTATAAGGCTTTTCCGCATGATGCATGCATGCATGATGTGAAGTAAGGACTACAATACATTATGGTCACTGACAATTTACACTTATTTAACAAAGGTGAAGAGTTTTCTTGTTAAACGCGCTGATCTCTGTATTCTCTGATAGCCATATTCCTGAAGAAGATTATAAAGTATTTTACATCAAGCTACCACATTTAGGAGCGGATGAATTTAATGAACTGTTAGTAAATAATAATACAAAAGTATATTATGACTTTATTTTCAACAGCTCAACTTTCACCGCAGAAATTATTACAGGTAAGAAAACTTTAATGACCGAGAATGCTATGGTACAAATTTAAATGTCTATAAAGGTTTTAATCTAACATTAAAATATATTTTCGAATTTTTTGAAACCGTCAGTTATTTTCCCCTAGACATCATAGAAAAATTAAGAGTTTGTTTAAGTTCGACTGTCAGGTCGTACTCTCAATACGAGGGGTAACCTAACACTTAATACACAGTACAACAAACATCGTTTGTACTACGCTCCAAGTCGAAGAGAAGTCGTTTAAATCAACTCCAATCCCAAGTCACCTGGTACCATTCTTAAGCCCACATTACGAAGCCCCGAGAACATATCCTTCTCAAGTTAGTCTACCACGGTATATGTATATCTACAAGACGAGGGCTACGTTGAACTGGTGCAAACTAGTCAATACTAAGTTTTACTTTTACTAAAACTCTCAGAACAGCTTCTGTTTATGTCAATAGCAGAAACAATTTATGAAGTTACAAAGTAATGTATAAGTATTACTTCGTAACTTCTGAAAAAACATTTATACAAGCATAAAGGCTACACTGCATATTACTACTACAGGCTACTAGCATAAAAAAGAGCCTAAGAAAAAAACATGGCGATAAAAGCTCTCGGACCACTCTCTCTTTTTCATTATTCACAGAGACAATTATGCTTCACATTCTGGCACTAAAATTGTTTTGTTATTATTTAGCCTCCGATGTGTTTAGAGGCAGAGGCAACTAGGAGTGCCTATGAGCTCTGCAACTTCAGCTAGCCCTGGATGTTTATTCACCCTTTACAACTTGATAAAAGGCCCCCGTCGGTTGATTGAGTCCAAAGCTAGTCGGGCATCCAAGAAATACATACGTGATTAAAACTGTATATCTTTGATAAATTATATAAATACAGGGTGTATTTATATAATTCATCACACACACACACACAAACACCCCGATAAGAATAATTTCTTATAATCACAATAGATAAACTAAATTCTACATTAATGTACTCAAACTAAGATAATAATAATAATAATAATAATATTTATTGGTTCAAAAATACAAGTTTTACTTACATATCACTAATACTACTAACAATTATTGAAGAAAGTTCAATTTTACTCAATATAACACTGTGTTTGATATGTTAAACGTTGACAGCTGTACTAGTATTAACTGTATGACAGCTATCTGCGCCTTCCATACTTGGTACGATATTATGTACTTAGTTGAGATTTTCCACAAAGAAGTAGCAGAGGTAGTGATTGCCTTAGAACTTTAGGAATTAAGACAAAACCAAAAACATAAAAAAGGTAAATAGTAAATAAGTAAAGTAAGTGTGTGTATGCGTATGTGCGTGGGTGTATGTGTGTGTGTGTGTGTGCGCGTGCGTGCGCGTGTGTGTGTGTGTGTGTGTGTGTGTGTGTGTGTGTGTGTGTGTGTGTGTGTGTGTGTGTGTGTGTGTGTGTGCGCGTATGTGTGTGTTCGTGCTATTTCTTTACATTTATATTTTTCTTTTTAGTTGATTAATGCTTCTGTTTCTGTGTATTGTAATTGTAGAAGCCACTGTTTGGTTTGAGTTTTAGCTTGACTGTAGTTTAGTATGGAGATGTTTAATCTATTGTTCACTCTGTTATAAATCCGTGTGCTTATAATATAGTATTGTCTCCTTGCTAAAGCTGTTTTATGGGGTTCAGTGAAGCATAATGTGGCATTCTTACGGCCCGAACCTGTAGGGGTACAGGAGATATTTGTGTGCCTTCTCATTACCACCTGTAAGATAAATAATTGTCTAACTGTTAGGACACCGCATTCCCGATACAAGGCAGCTGTGTTATACCACCGAGGTTTATTTGACAGAACTTTTAAAACTGCCCTTTGTGCACGCTCAAGTCTAATCATACAGGTTGTACCCGAACCTCCCCAAGCCAGAATAGCATACGATATAATTGATTGTGCCAAGGCGTAGTACACCATTTTGAGTGTCTCGGGATCAGCAGAGTTTCTCAATTTTCGAAATATTGGCATCAGTTTCCTAACACGATTTATGGTGTTATTAATATGTGATTGCCAACGTAGTGCACTATCTATAGTGACTCCGAGGTATTTAATTTCTAAGGTGCGCTCAATGCCACCACAGCAACATGTTTTAGATTCAGGATGACATGAATGAGCCTTAAGGTGAATTGTGTCAAGAAGTGTGTTTTGCCGCTGAGAAAAACATATGTACTTGGTTTTCGCAACATTGAGTGTTAGTAAATTGGAATTCAAAAAGTTCATGACTTCTCTTAGAGCGTCCTCAGCGTACAGACGTGTCTGATCCCAGCTCTTCCCGTTTATCAACAGTGCTGTATCATCTGCATAAGCAACTATTTTGCAATTAGGGATAGCTTTGGTACACAGATCGTTGATATAAATAAGGAAGAGCGTAGGTCCTAGTACACTACCTTGTGGAACACCAAAATTAGGGCTGGCAGAGTCACTCATATTTGTGTGGGTGCCTATTTTCACATGTTGGGTGCGACGAGACAAATAACTTTTAAAGATATCCAGCACACTTCCTCTGATTCCCATAAATTCCATTTTACAGAGTAACCTGGGGATGGAGACGGTATCAAAGGCTTTAGAAAGGTCCAAAAATATACCAATAACCTTAGAACTCCTGTCCAGCTGCCTTACTATAGTTTCTGTGAGTTCAACTATAGCATCTTCAGTTGACTTACCGTGTCTAAAGCCAAACTGTGTTTCTGCGATAAGATGGTTGGTTTCTAGATAATTTATTAGTCTTTTATTAAGGATCTTTTCTAATATTTTCGAAATGGTAGTGAGAACAGATATTGGCCTATAATTAGTGATACCGTCTTTCTCCCCGCTCTTGAAAATTGGACTTATCAGGGCTCTCTTTAAAACATCCGGAAAGATGCCAGTTTTTAAACATAGGTTACACACATGGGTTATATGGGGAATGAGAATGTGTCTTGCAGATTTAATTACAGCGGTAGGTATATTGTCAATACCAACAGCTGAATCGTTACGCATGCCGACAATAATCGCTTCAATTTCGGATTCATCTGTATGTAACAAACCCATGGAATTACCTAAGGGATTCCGCTGTAGGTTATAATACGGGGGCGGAGTAAAGTGTGTTTGTTGTATTTTCTGGGCTAGTTCACCGCCAATATTAGCAAAAAAATTATTTATCCGATTCAAAGACAGTTGCTGATTTTCGCATATATTTAGTAACTCGAGTGGTGGTTGGGCAGGTCGTTTCATACTAGTGATCTTTTTTATCGTTTGCCACATACCCTTAGGGTTGTTTTTATTTTTAATTAATTCGGCTTTCTCATGTTGCGTTTTAAGTTTTTTTAGTAAATTATTGCAGAAATTGCGATATCTAGAATATGATGTTTGTAAAATCATGTTGGTGGGGGACAATTTTGATTTTATATGAAGACGATCACGGTGACGTATACATCTAAGCAAGCCCGGTGTAATCCAGGGCTTGATACATCTTTTCCGGTTAGAAGTTATTACTACTCTTGAGTTATTGTGAACTGCATTAGAAATTAAATTAATTAACATTTGTGTGGAAAGGTTCGCGTCTGTAGTAGAATAAACTGAAGTATAGTCTAACTGTGATAATTCCGTAACTAGCTTAGGGTAATTAATGCGGGTATAAGTTCTTGCGTCATTGCGATATAATAATTGGGGATATGTAGAAAAAACAACAGGTGCATGGTCGGTTATATAAGAATCTAGAACAAAAGTAGTTGATTTTTTATCAGAACGCAACATAACATGATCGAGACAGCTGTCCTTTCGCGTGGGTAGAATAGATATCTATAATATATTAAGGTATCTATAATTTGTTAAGGTTTTGTGTAAATTGGTTGAAATATGATGATGATGATTGTTGAAGATGTCTGTGCTACCCGTGCGAAGCCGGGGCGGGTTGCTAGTAAGTAATGTTTATTGAAAATGTAAGTCAAACAGTCTGGAGATCGGCAGACAAGATTGACTAGCAAATATTTATACTGTTGAATAAGACTATTTAGAAATGCTGACGATGCGACGATTGCTGTTCAGAAAACAACTAGTTCCGTCTGCTAACAGTAATTTAATTTAGAACATCGATTGTGTTTTATTTCTGGACAATTGATTCGTGTCGACGGTGAATCTTCAGCGTTTACTTTAATTTGAGCAGTATTTTGTGCTTCATATAAATAAAATTTGAATTGAAAAGCGGATTGACGATCAGGTTAAAATGGCAGGTACCATTGGAAGAACTGGCCAAGACGATGATGATGATAATGATAAATTTTGATTAACCTAAGTACGAAGTAACAAAAACTGGACAAGTTGAAATTAATACCAAATATGCATGTCTGCGGTCCCTTAAATCTGTAAATTCAAGCTAAGTCAACGAAATTAAAATATACGGTCATTTAAGCCTTAGATTTGACCAAATTTGAGGTAAATCAAAGCCTATAAGTACTTCCCATTGACCTAGAATCATGAAATTTGGTAAGAAGCAAGGTGACAGCACAAGTAAAGAAAAAATCCGAAAGTCGTTAATTTGTTGTAAACACATTTCGCGGTTTGAAAGTTGATTTGTATATCGATGTATGGGATAAAGTATCTTTAGAACTGCAAAGTTAAATTTGTCTTTCGGAGAATTGATTCCCGAGATGGACGTGCTGTCTACATACAAATTTGTTTGCTTACGGAACTCTTGGAGTGCGAGTCAGACTCTCAGTTGTTCGTTTCTTTATTGCATGGGGCTCCTGTTCAGTTTTTAATTAATTGTTGTTATTGCGGCAATTGAAATACACACTCTGTGAAAATTTCAATTGTCTCCCTTGCTGTGCATGTACCGCTACGACCCTTAGAAACGTAGGAGAAACTGCAGGGATCGGCTAGTGCTATATATGTATTTAAATTTCATCACTAGTTTTCACTCCTAATCCTTATTCTACTCGGTATGCATATTATTTAATTAGTACTACTTGTACTTGTATATAATAAAATGTTACACAATGTTATGTTTTTTTTTTTGGTACTGTCTGCCACAATCAGCACTTTCCCTCACACCGCTATCACCCGTGACTATCATGTAGAAAATGTATCAGTGTAGAAACAATAATGTAGGTACTAACCATAGATATCTGATTAGTCCACTCGGAGTGGTATCGCCACGAGTTGGTAGTGTTGTCCCACACGTGCAGTCTGGACGGAAACCCCACTATGCGGTCAGGGAACTCGCGCCACACGTCAAAACTGAAACAAAATAATAAACATGTTTATTTAACAAAACATTTACGTACATCTCATTAACTGAGAGAGGGAATTAAATCTGCACTCCTTGTGTTATGATTTTATGAACTTTCCAGTGATAAGAACATATAACTACAAACGGTTTGAATGGGATAATTGCAAGACGAGTTTTGAGAACTTTGTATTCAGCTCCGTTCGCAGGCTTAACAAGAACAATTTGGTTTCTGTAGACAAGAGTGTACTTGAAAAATAATTTGAAGAGGACAACCCCGGGTGGTTGTTGTAATCCCATAATTGTAAAAGAAGTATAGAAATACAAGAATATATTTTTGGATAGCAACTATAGGCCCGGGAAATCGGTAGGAACGTTATTATATAGACAGTTCGCCACTGTAAAACAAAAAATGTGTTTAGAAATAGTTTTGTTATATCACAAGAAAAGGCTCTCTCTCTGTCCTATCTATTTATTACGACCTTTAATAAAAACAAAAGAAAATGTCTAAATGGAAATAAAAATTGGCTATTTTCGATAGTAACACATTAAAAATAGACAAATTGACATAACGATATAACAGCGTCATGTTGAGAATGTCTTCTATGAGTCTTTTATGAAATCGGTCACTGACATGGAGGGTTATGATAAAGTTTTGTATCACGCCACTGTATTTGTGAGATAACAATTTTCGCCTTATCTTGTTAACATCTAAGAAATCCTCACGACAACGAACTTTGTAAAACTACCCCTATCTTCATTCAAGGCTTTATGCTTACATTATTGTACAATGCGGAGAAATGTTACAAATTCCACAGTACACGAACAATAATCCCTAAATTCTTAACTCTCAAACATCTTACTGTTTCGGTTATAACATCGTATATTCTCGCGTAATTTTGCCTAGCGGAAGCGACTGTAAACAACTCGTCCGTATGCGACTATCAAAAGATTACCGTGTAGATAATAAATGTCAACGACCTATATCTAGAAGAGGCGTCAAGTACTTGTGTATAAGGAAAACATTTTCTTTAATGTTGCTTTTTCCACTGTTTAATAATGCAAGTAGGTATTCAATGTACGGTACGATAAAGTAGGTATAGAGAGAATGGAAATTACAAAAAAAAACTAAATGTTTTTCTTTGTTTTACTAATTGTTTGGAAAAAAACAATACTAGCAACACGTGGTTCACTTTTTAACTCACTTAAAAAAAGAAAGAAATTCTATTTCAACTTAACAATTCAACCACAATTCAACCCACGTTTTCACCGACTTAAAAAAAGGAGGAAATTCTATGTTCGGCTATATGTTTTTTTTAATGTATGTTCACCGATATTTCCGTCATCGGCGGTGTCAAGCGGCGGTAGCGTAATGGCTAAGGCGTCGGACTTGCGATCAAGTGGTTGCGGGTTTGAACCCCACCCAGTACACTAGCGACGTGAACCACCTCCTAACACAAACAGTTAGCTTAGCTGGAGGGGTTAACAAGAATACTAGTAATGTGTGACCCACGTTACTAGTATTCTTTATAAAAAAATCTATGGAATGATTAAAAAAAACTTTTCAATTAATAATAACTTATAATAATAACTTGACACATCTCATACACGACCAACTGAGCCCAAACTAGGCAGAGCCTGAACTATGGTAACCAGACTGCTGATAAACATACTTATATATTTCTAAATAATAATAATAAATTCTTTATTGTAACAAAAGCATACAATTCAAGTGCAAGCCCTGATTCCCAAACTAGCGTTAGCTATATATTGGGAATCAGTTTCTTCCCATAAACAAATGATACAAAACTTGTTACTAACAATAAACATGTGGAACATACAGCAGTTTTTATACAATAGTTTGAAAAAACCTTAAACGGTAGATTTTGTTAGTTTTGCGCGTGCATGTGTGTGTGTGTGTTTGTACGTATGTGTGTTGAAAGTAGGTTTCAAATTACGTCGTTACAAGCAATAGACTCTGTACTCCATCATAGCCAAATACATACATATTATAGATAAATTACACCCAGACACAGGGTTAGGGTTCCACGACAAAAATATAAATATGTAGACGCCAGACATAGCTAGTTGCTAATAAATAACTAGCAGTAGGAGTATAATGATACAGTACAACGGCTCAAGACCCTTTTTTTTTTTTTTTTTCTTGTGGGAACCCCCTCGGGTCATCACCTCACCTGAGCTAATGGTGAAGTGGTATGTCGGAATCGAACCGACTAAAACCACACGGTGTTCCGTCACAAGTGGGCCTATTGCAGGGGACCCGGGAATACCCTAAGAAGGAAGCCTCCGGGAACACGGCTCAAAACCCTTTTTTTTTTTTTTTTTTTTTTTTCGTGTGGAAACCCCCACGGGTCATCACCTCACCATGGCTATTGGTGAGGTGGTATGTCGGAATCGAACCGACTAAAACCACACGGTGTTCCGTAACAAGTGAGTCTATCGCAAGGGACTCGGGTATACCCTAGGAAGGAAGTCCCCGAGAACCCAAGCAGATTTTGGCCGCCCTCAAATAGAAGGCAGCCACACCAATGGTAGCGGAGGGCCTTGCCCTCCTTCCAATTTAGAGAGGCGCACGCGGAACACGTCGCGCCACCATCTCAGGCCTGCTTCTGCTAGAGTAACGGGCAGCCTCACCCGTTACCCCCAGGCCAGCGCTCATGGAGGCCGGAGATCATTCTGCGCTCTCCGGCGCCTGGTGCCTCTTCTTCGGGACGGGAGAGTACTAGTCCTCTCCCGTTCCCTTTCCGCCGCCTCTTTAGTGGACATCACTTCCTCACAAAAAGAAGCGGCGGATTCCCAAGCACTCTCACTTTGGACCATGGACAGAACCATGGTCTCCAGCGAGAGGCTTCCCGCACTGATAGCCGCCGCGAGGTCGTGGCGCTGTTGCATCCACGCTGAGCACTCCACAAGAGTGTGGAGTGCAGTATCCTCGCGACAGCCTCCGCAGTGATGGCACGCAGACGTTGGCTCCCGGCCTATGCGACACAGGTACTTTCCGAAACAGCCGTGGCCGGTCAGCACCTGCGTCAGCCGGTAGGAGAGACTGCCGTGCTGCCTCTCCAGCCAATCCTCCATGATGGGTCTTACCGCCACAATTGTGGCGTGCCCTGCGCTCGGTCGCTCAAGTCGCTCTTTCCACTCTGCCATTAGGACCTGACGGAGCTGAGACCGTTGCACCTCAATTTCCTGAGGAGTGGGCCCCAGCTCTCGCTCCTTGCGCCATTGATACAACGACGCAAGTGTCTTCGCCTCGAGGTCCCATGGTGCAGTTCCGGCTAGGAGACTCGCCGCTTCGAAGGAAACCGTGCGGTATCCCCTTATGACTCTGACGGCCATCGCTCGCTGTGGTCGCCGCAATATGGCAGCATTGCGGGCCGTCAGGTTCTCCGCCCAAATAGGGGCCCCATATAGGGCCATGGACCGCACGATACCATTGTAGAGCCTCCTACAGGAGGTGTCGGGCCCCCGTAAGTTGGGCAGCAGCCGCGAAAGCGCAGCTGCCGTCCTCATAAGTTTGGGAGCCAGATTCCGGAAGTGGTATCCGAAATCCCATCGACTATCGAGTATAAGCCCAAGATATCTCATCGAAGGCTCGATGCCGATGCGAACACCTCCCACGATAAGGCTAGATCCAGCTGGAGGCCTTTTCCGAGGCCCATGGAAACAAAGGGCCTCGGATTTATGTAGGGCCACCTCAAGACCTAGCCGCCGGATCCTTCCAACGACTTGAGCGACACCGGCCGTGGCTTTTATGGTAGCCTCGCGGTGCGTCTTGCCTCGCGCCGTCACGAGGGTGTCGTCAGCGTAGCAAGTGACGGCTACACCTCCCAAGAGCACTCCGCGAAGCACCCAGTCGTATCCGATGTTCCACAAGAATGGCCCTAACACCGAACCTTGTGGAACACCGCACGACATCTCTCGCCGACCATATCCTGCCCGACTCGGGTAGATTACGGCTCTCTCCGATAGGTATGCCCCGACAATACGGCGAAGGTAAAGAGGCACTCCGTGAAAAACGAGCGCCTCTCTGATGCAACTCCAGGGCAAGGTGTTGAATGCGTTGGCGATGTCGAGAGACACCGCCAACATCACCTCACCCCGGGATACTGCTTCCTCCGCCAGAGCCCTTACGCGCATGATTGCATCCACAGTGGAGCGCCCCCGGCGGAAACCAAATTGGTTATCCGCCAGATCCGGCCCCACTCTCGAAAGGTGCTCGACGAGGCGCTCCGCGATGATTCGCTCAAAGAGCTTACACACCTCGTCGAGCAACACGATAGGCCGATAGGCAGACGGTAAGTCTGTTGGGCGCCCCGCCTTCTGGATGAGGACCAGTTTCCCCGTCTTCCACAATTTCGGAAACTGGCCCCTCTCTAAACACGCGCTAAAGAGCCCTATTAGTCGGGGCCCGAGAGCCTTAAGGGCGAGAACCCACGCTCGGCCCGGAATGCCGTCGGGTCCTGGGGCGGTGCTCTTGGCTTGAAGCCGTTGCACCGCTGCCCTTAATTCCACCCGAGTAACTTCGGGGGCGTCGTCGTCTTCGGCGTCGGGTATATGAGGCAGAGCCAATGGCGGAGGTATATGTTCCTCCACCCGCGTTGGGAACAGTGAGCCGACGATGCCTTCAAGCAGCTCAGGTTGGAGACTCTGCGTCAGCGGGGGGGCCCAAGGGCGTAATTTGCCCCTTACCAGAAGGTAAGGGCGTCCCCACGGATCACGTTGCAGAGTCTCCAATAACTCTTCTCGGGCCTCTGATTTGGCCCGCTTTATGGCCGCTTGAAGGGTCTGCTTGGCCGTCCTGTAGCCCAAAAGAAGCTCCGCCTCTTGGATTGCCGCATCATCAGGGCGGCGACGCCTCCTGCGGAACCTGGAGTACTGGCGGCGCACGGCTCAAAACCCTGGGTTCACGATTATATCACCATATTGATTGACTATTTTAGTGTGCGCCTCAAATAGTTTACTTTAGTGTAAGCTAATTTTAAAAACAGGTGTTTGGATGTGGGCTGACAAAGACAGGTATTGTGCCATAGAATGTACTGTAGGGAAATGCTATTCTTGTTAGTTTTGAACAGCTAATTGATATGATAAGTTGTTAGTAAGTAAAATTGGAGGTACCTTTTTATGCTTATGAATATAGTCGCCAGCTGATCTCTTTAAGGAGGATTTAATGTATAATTGATACCATTGATGTTGCAAATGTTTATAGTCACCGGTAGTCGCTTAGTTTTAGGCAAAACGTGTACTTATTGCATACATACTTAGTTCTAAAACAATAAGGTAGACTGGTAGACAACGATCTTGTGTTTTTTTTCAATGCCCATTTATTTTCAATGACACTTCACACTCGGCCGTCTGGTCCCAAACTAGGCAGAGTCTGTACTATGGTAACCCGACAGTTGATAAACGTACTTACAGCAATCCCCAAACTTATTGGCCGGGCGGAAGTTAGCGAGTGATCTATTTAAGAACTTTGATCTAATACTAAATTAACATCGAAGTTATATTTGGGTTAGTAATTTTCCACTCGATTGTGCCATGCGCGAGATGGCGGTTGCGCCAACTTCAGGCCGGTCAATAAGTTTGGAAAGTACTGTATATATTTATTACTAAATAAAAATATTTATTGGAAAAAACTACTAAACGGATTTTCATGCGGTTTTCACCAATAGACAGAGTGATTCACGAGGAAGGTTTAGGTGTACAATTTGTTAACATTTTGTGTAAATTGGTTGAAATATGATGATGATTGTTGAAGATGTCTCTACCACCCGTGCGAAGCCAGGGCGGCTTGCTAGTTATAGATAAATTACACCCAGATACAGAACAAAATGATCATGCTCATCAAACAATATTTGTCCTGAGTGGGAATCGAACCCACAATCTCTGGAATTTTGGAATTGAATTCTGTCTATTGTATCAATTCACATTCTTTATTTTCAGGATTAGTTTATATGGCTAATTTACGCTTAAATTAAATTGAGGGTCCAAATATACGTTACGAGCTTAGCACTGTTTTCTCACCAATTTATCCACACTAATATAAAGCTAATAAGCTTCAAATTTCTTTGTTTGAACGCAAAAATTCTTTGTAATTATGTTAAGTAGCCTGCTTCTCAAGAAGATAGAAGTCTATATTATATCACGCTAGAGCACAGCAGTAACCACAAGGGCGGGTAAGAAGAAGAAGAAAGTGCCAATATCTAGAATTGTCAGGTAACGTATTTTTAAGACGAGCACTAACATTTTTAATATTCTCTTTTACACTTCAAAGCTCTGACGGTATATATGAAACTTAAGTACGCCCGTTTCATGTGGAATACTGAACAGTCTAGCTCAAAGTCTTAAGCTTTATGATAATAAACGTAATATTGTTTACTCAAGTGGGCTATAAAGATCACGCACACCCACTCACTAAGACATCTTAGAAGTATATTCCTAAACATTTACTAATCCTCGTTTCAGAGGCAGCCACAGGAACTCATAACCTTTATGATTAAATCTTTAAATTACCAGGCCACTCAGAAAGTTTTGCGAAAGTTTTTATGTATGGAACGCTGGCAGATAATACTCTATTTTAAAAATAAGATCATTTACAGTTGCAAAAGTTGCAACATTAAATTTCCCTCCACATTTTATTACGAACTAAATGTAACATCGTGTCTTACTGATAAAAACTTTTTAACAAAAACTTAAACCGAAGAAAGAAGAAAGAAATTAATTAATATGAAAAATTAAGTGATGGCAGCGCCGGGCGTGGCTACGCAACGCATCTATTTGCCGAACTGTTTTCAAATTTTATTATTTGTTTGTTGGCGCCGACTCAAAATTATTGAGTTATTTACATTAGTGTAGGAGTTTAGTTATGTTAACAAGTTAATTATTTGCTTTTCAGTTTCTTTCTTTTTTCGTCGGTTAAAGTTTTTGTGAAAAAGTTTTTATTTCTTATTTTTTCGTGGTTAAAATATAATTTTATTTAATCAATTCAACAACCTTTTAGTAGATTTAAAGTTCTCATTAAGACGAATTAATAAGAACAAACACGAAATAGATGCTGTAACTGTATACCGTTGAGAAGAGACTGGATTCCGCATCCATTATCAAATCAACTACAGATCTCTGTCATGTTGAAGTGTGAAATCAACTACAGATACTGTCAGACAGTATGGCCATTTTAAGAGCCCTGGAGGGCAACACCATGAATTCCGGTCTCATTTATGAATGCCACCAGACGCTAGAGCGATTAGCCTCTGCCAACGGGGTAATTCTGCAATGTATCAAAGGGCATAGTAATGCATTCGGGAACGACGCCGCCGATGAGCTGGCAAGAAAGGGATCTGTAACGTCAGTGGCAGGCCCAACTACACTACTGCCACTTCCCTTTAATCAACTTTGCTCATGGGTAAGGCAACGAACTCGTAAAGCGCATAACGGTCGTTGGGCCAACACACCGGGCTGCAGGCAGTCTAAACTGGTGCTGACGGAGGTCTCACCACGTTTAACTTGCAGACTGCTCAGTCTTAACCAACTCGACATCAGAATAGTTGTAGGAACAATTACGGGCCACTTAGCCCTAAACCGGCACCTATTCACCATCAGTGCGACAGACAGTCCTCTATGCAGAGGATGTCTCAACGCGGAGGAAACGGTCGCCCACGTTATCCTGGAGTGCGAGGGAGTGACCACACAACGGGCAAGTATTCTCGCGGGTGCGAGATCGCTCCTAGAAGCCTGTGAACGCCCCAGGAGGCTTCTGTGCTTCTGGAAGGAGCTAGGCTGGCTCAACTAGTCAGCCTATCTGAATGCATAATGGACCGTCTATGAGTCTAAATGCGGAAACAGAGCCCTACACTAATACCAAAACCATTCGCCCGCTATTTTTCCACTCTTAGGGTTGAAATTGTTATTTGAAATTAAAATGGGACTAACTTCGAAGTATACCCTATCCAATAAAAAAAGAAGTATCAAAATCCAGCAAAACTATGAAAAGTTAAGCTTGGTCATACATAAAAAATAAAAAAAAACAAATATACCGGTTGACTAGAGAATCTCCTCCGTTTCTTCGTCGGTTAAAAAATAAGAGAATATTTTACGAATGTAAATTTGGCTTAAAACTGGCTCAAATTTTATTTTTCGCTTTTCAGTACCTTTCTTCTTTCGTCGGTTAAATTTTTTGTTAAAAAGTTTTTATTAATTATTTGCATGTCATGTCAGGGCAGACGCTCCTCATATTCTGGATATTTACAGACACCAGTAACCGGGCACGTGCTTCTTTACTTACATAAAAAAAACATTACAAAGGAAACAAATTTATTCGAGTTATTTCAGAAATAACAACACAAGGAATACACAGTAGGTAACACAAGGTAACATAACATTTTGATAATATATTATTTTTGTAATTTTTCATGGAAATGACCAATATGTAATGTTTTTCCTTATTACTCATTCTCGTAAGCTTCAATAAATAATAATAATTTCCTATCTTAAAATAAAGAAGACAATGATCGTTTTCTTTTTTCGTTGTGGACAAAATGAAACGCAATATACTTTTCTCGTTCGTTTTTAGTCTTGATGAAGCACCGTCATTCGAACATAATCAAAGAACTGAGTAGCATTTATTTATTTAAGAGTATCTTAAGAAACGAATCTTATTTTTACCTGTTGATCGTTTTTTCTGCGGGTCAATTCTAGACGTGTGTTTTATAGCGAATAGACAGAAACTTGGAGCAATGAACTTTCTTATACAACTGTGTTGACATAAAGGACACGGCCTTACCATCACCGTAATCAGTTACCTAGTACTTGTACTGAAAACTAATCAAATACGTTACGACGAGGTGAGCCATAAAATCTAAAGACGATGTTATTCAAAGGGTAGCCGATATTTTAAGTTTTATATGTGCTGCAGTAAAATCTATCAATCTTGATTGGATTTGGCATAGTAAATTTGCGTAGTACAAATAATAACACAGTGCTAGTGCATCAAATTAATACTTTAGATAGAAATAGTGAAAGGCACATAACTGTTATATTAACGTACAGAGAACAAGAGTTTTATACAACAAAACAACCTATCATAAAATTTCAGTCAACTCCTCCCACGTAGGCACCAGAAGATGCAAAGCCATTTTTTCCTTTTGAGTGGAGTTACTAGTTGGCAACGCACGATTATTCTACGTTTTGGGTTGGTCTATGTCTTCCCTCGTCCCTCTGATTGACTGAGGTCGTATTATTTAGGTGAGGTAGACTTGGTCTCAAACCTCCGTTCGGTCAACTCGTAAGTATTCAGTTACAGATAGCTTTTGGAGCTCCGAAAAAGAAAACCTTAAAAGAAATACCCTGCAGGGACTTGAGATTAGTTAAGAAACAGGTGACACGATACGGTTTAGATATTCATTTTTATTTACATAGATTACTTCATAGTATGTGCTGACCAAGGGTGAATTTCTAATACTACTAAAGCCTCAAAAACGCTTCCTGCCTGCCTAATAGTAAGCAATCATAGGCACCTATGAAGGTTTAGGTACAACATCAGGGGGGTCGCGTGATCCTTAGTGACTTAATAAAAACTTTTTATGCTCTCTTTAAAGAACTCTATACTAAATAGCAAAACTGAACTTGTGAAGACTATAGTAGGGGTTGGCGGAAGGAAGTTCCTTTAGAAACACACAATACGCAACTGTTTGGCTTCAAAGTTTGTACGTAAGTAGTATTATCTATTATGTGGTTCAGCAAACATTGCTACAACCTATGCTAGAGTTGTATAGGGTTAAAACTTTTGTAAAACGGCAGTGACAATGATGGTATCTACGTTTAGAGATGATTCATGTGATATTATATTTATTTACGTACGTAACAATTTCAAAATGTAAATAGGTGTTTAGTGATGCAGCCTGCAAATAAAAGTTCTGTTATATTCAGATGAGAAGATTCCTGAGGGGTAACCAAGTCCAGTGAAATGTTCTCTTACTTTACCGGTGACAGCAGTTACTGGTGATAAACACTTACAACATTAAAGATTGCTCTTGAGTTGCTCACTCTAACCTTTCCTTTCTTAACTCTAGTGGTGCTGGACTGTGTTGTGCTGTGTGCTGGTAGAACCGTCATCAATTTTTGAAGTGAAAACCTATTTAGCGGCGTTGTGCACTTTTTGGGTTGGGTAAAAAATGTTAAACTCGCGTCAGGACACGTGACCTGATCGAAAATACGTAAGACGGAGCCGAGTTTCTTATATTTAAAAAAATATAACATTCGAAATTCAAACATTTATGAGCGGCCGTAAGCGCAGAACTTCCAGTGTACCCTATGTATACATCAGGGTTGTTGCGGATGCATATTTTATCACATCCGCAGATGCGGATGTGATAAAATATGCATCCGCAACGGATGCGGATCATACGATATTTTATAAAAACTAGCATCTGCCCGCCACTCCGCTCACGCTAACTATCCCACAGAAACCTGGGCCCTAAGCCTTTGGTTTAAAATTATTCCAAAAGTCACTTTGCGTTGGTGGTGACACTACAATGTTTTTCGATTCACTTTCAAATGATCAGTGTATATTCACAATTTCACAAAACACTCGAAACGACAACAAATATGATAAGCGCAACTAGCTACACGTTATGACTGATTTACGAGAAACAAATGATACATACACAATAACAAACGCATCGAATCTTTTCACCGAACGAAATCTTCGTTAATATTGGTCAATACACACGTGCATAGGGCTCACAGACGTCGCCGGCTCCGCCTATTTTCTTTCTTGTCGCGACTTGTGGTACATCTGCATCCGCATGAATATCCGCATCGATTGATGCGGATGCAGATGCAGATGTTCAAATCGATGCGGATGCTCCGCAATTGCGGATGCGGATGCGAATAATCGCAACATGCTTAGTATCCATTTAGATATGTTATAACCTACTTTTTATTTTTAACCTAATTATATATATATATATACAGATGTGTGTGTGTATGTATATGCAAATACATTGTGAAGTTATGTTTTCACTTCTGACGTGCAGTCCCTACGACTGTTTTTTTGTTAAAAACGGCTGTACTGGACCAGGAAATATCTCTATCGTCTGCTGTGTCCTACTTCTTTATGTAGAGGTTCATGTAGTAGGGTGTAAGTGCAGTCCTATCTTATGTAACATTTTTCGACTTTATTAATCCATACAATGTTTGATTAACCCTTTATAGGATGGCTCTTACAGGGTGGACAGTCACTGCAAGGTTGTCATTTCATACATTTTATTTCAATGTTAAACATTAACGAAAATTGGCTTTGAAAGGTTAAAACTTAAAGTCAAAAATTTAATATCGAAACATAATAGTACAAAATAGTTAAATGTAAAATCAACTATATTTATAATACCGTCAACTTAATCTCATTTAACCTACGTTATTTTAAGTATCGGGGGAGAAAAGCCACATAGCCCAAAATTATGAAGTCAAAAGGTTACTGGTGACATAGCAAAATAAACTTGATGTAATCCCCAAATCGAGAAATGGCATTCTATTCTTGGAGCTTATGTGCGAACTAAACATATCTCTGAACAGTTGAGCTGCTAATAAATGCTTAACGTAGCTGGCACTACAGAGATCTAATATTGATAATTAGATTATAGCTCGCGTTAATAAATTAGTAGCTCTGTGCCAGAGCCCCGAGTACTGCTGTTTTGTTATTTCGGACTACAGTGTACAGTACAGAAAAACTCCAGAAATGGTTCATAAAAGGTTAGCTTTTAAATAAAATTTCGAGACTAATTGCTGGCAATAAATCTATACTAGTGTTATAAAGCTGAAAAGTTTGTTTGGTTGGTTGAACGCGCTAATCTCAGGAAATACTGGTTCGAAGTTCGAATTGAAAAATTATTTTAGTGTTGGTTAGCCTATTTATCGGGGGAGGCTTAAGGCTATATAACATCAGCTACGACCAATAGGAGCGGAGCATCAATAAAATATAGCAAAAAGGGTAGGCAAAGGTATATAAAACCACCACAGTTTGACAACTGAAGCCTATTTTTTTTTTAACGGTATTGGGGCAAACGAGCAGACGGGTCACCTGATGGTAAATGACTACCCATGGGCACCTGCAACTCAAGAGTCACAATTGCGTTACCAGCCTAGGAGTAGAGGAAAGGTGGGGCAAAGAGGGGAAGGGAAGGGCTAGGGCCTCCGGTCACCTCACTCACTCGGCGAAAACAAATGCAAGCATTGCTTCACTGTCGGTTTTCTGTGAGGCCATGGTATCACTCCGGTCGAACCGGCCCATACGTGAAGAAACCTGGCCCTTTAGGAATTAAAGATCAGAAAATTGGAATTTTATTGAACGGGAAGGCTAGGCAAGAGGGAACGGCAATAGAACTGCCAATTGCCGGGAATTCCGAGCCCTCCAATATGTATATACAATAACATAACATGTATACGCGAAAGTTAAAAGGTATAGTATTGGTACTATTATGTATTCTGTGGTATAGTTAAGTATTTCTGTTTTTTCAATAAAATTAATTTGGCAAACACCCGACAGAACGAATATAATGGATTTAGGGGGAAAAGCTAAAAAAAATTAGGTATACCAACGCATGCCGAACCCATTTCAAAATTGGATTGGATTTAAGTGGCGCTTTATTTTTAAATGCACACTTCAGCAGAAGTACTTACTACATCTTTCCATGTTTTCGGTAGAGCCCCTACATCTCTAAGAAAACTCATTAATTGCATTATATCATAGAAGAAATAGGAGCAACACAGGATCGTTTGCTTATATGGCACTATCTCTTTTTTAAATAAAAACTACATGAATTTATTGGTGGACCCTACCATATAAGTCCCCTTAAGCAACGGTATAGTGTAAGTGATTTGAAAAAAGCATATATTATAGGTACCACCTCCCAAGATGGAAGTGAAGCGAAGTCTTATAAAGAAAAACCGTGAAAACTTTATGTTGAGTTACTCTTTGTTGAATTTATCTTCGTTTCAGTGGAAACAAAGGTGTGCACTTATACTCGTAGCTATGATCGTCTGTACTCGCTCATTTCCAATTCATTAAAAATACTGCCTGAATCGACGAAAAACGTTAATTTAAAAATATGATGACAATCCCGGAATATGAATGGTCTACTGTGCGTGCTGTGATAGCATTTCGGTATACAATTAACGGCTTCATTGCTATAACGAAGAATGAATGATAATGCATCGTTTGTATTAAAAGTAAGAGGCATTCGTGAACGATATAAGTGGCGTGATCATTGCCTTTAATTTATTCCAAGTATCCAGTATACTTTCAATTTAATCTTTGAACGTCATATCGCGATGGTAAATGCGTGTCTTTTGTTAGCTACTTATAATTGGTTTGTTTTGATAGTTGTAATGCTCAGGATCAATAAATCAGACAGTTTCGTCAATTGATAGTGGCGAACTGGGTACGTATTTGGCTTTCCAGCGATAATATATTCTATGATATATAACAGAGCGCTTTCTAAAACTAAACTGAGCTAGCTAAACCAGTTTGTACTTAGTTACTTCTTATTTTTTCCCTCCCTAAGAATTGTCGTAATATACATATAATTATGTTCAGGGTAAAAAAAAACACATTTTACGGCTTCACCAGAATTCAAAAAATGAAAAAGAAGAATTGACTGGCCTGTTGGCCTTTTTTTTTTTTTTTTTTGTTTGTTGACGGCGTGGAAAATCCCTTCGGATCTCCGGCTCCTCAGGGACGCAGGAGCCAGGAGTATGTGGTGTTTCCACTAAAAACCACCCCGACAGCCGGTCTCAGGCGCCCTGTTCCAGGGAGGACCTGGACCATGTTATTTCAGATCCCCCCCGGATCGACGCCGCGCCTATCCAAGCCTCTATCCCGGGGAAAGCAGGCTTCCCCACGCCTATCGGCCTAATCAATATGTGTTGCGGCCCGATCGCAAAAAGCGATCGGCCGCCATCCTATCGCCTACCGCAGCAATTAATCTGCCACCAGAGGTCCCCACTCTCTGGCAGCCTGCGGCCCCGTCGACGGCTGATATCGCCGCCGACGTCCTCTACGCTCGGGATCGGCCCTCTCCCGATCCCGTTCAGCGGTCTCTTTCTGGAGCATTACAGCTTCACAGAAAGAGACCACTGCGCCCCAGCCTTCCTCATCCGCCAGCATGGCAGCAATGATTGCTGGCGGGGACAGGTCTCGTCCGATTTGGTCAACCAGGACCTCGCGTTCAGACGCCCACGCGGGGCAGTCTTCCAACGTATGCTGGCCGGAGTCCCAGTCGGGTGCGCAGTGCTGGCATTGTGCCGTCTCCTCGCGTCCAATCCGATTCAGGTACTCACCGAAGCAACCATGCCCAGTGAGTACCTGCGTCAGTCGGTAGGTGACGCGACCTCCCTCCCCACCTACCCAAGCTTCGAGGTTAGGCAGAACGGCACCGACAGCGCGTTGGCGCGCATTCCGCGGTTGCTCCAGTCGCGCGCGCCACTGCGCCAGTGCCTGTCGGTGAGCGTTCCGCCGCATTTCGAGTTCGTCCTGGTCTTCCCCACCCTCACCCCGGCGGCTGGCCTGTTGGCCTAGTGATCGACTGCTGAGCCAGAGGTCGTGGGTTCGATTCCCACCCAGGTCAAATAATGTGTGATGAGCATGATCATTTGTTCAGTGTTTGGGTGTATGTAGTGTAGAAATATATAAGTATGTTGTTTATCAGCAGTCTGGTTAAGATAGTACAGGCTTTGCCTAGTTTGGGATCAGACAGCCATGTGTAAAATATGTCAAGTTATTATAAAAAAGAAAAATGTAACTCAGAACATTTCAGATTGATTTTAGAGGAGAATACCCACAGTCAAAACTACGGTATGCAGTAGGTATACTATGTATAAGAATAAGAATGGATTTATTTTGTAAAAGTATAATTTACAAACACTTTTATAGGTCAATTTCATTGTGTAATAATAGATGGAAAAGAAACGTAGCAACAAACTCCAGGGTTCAAGTCAACATAACTCGAAATGTGAGAGTGACATGTATGCCTTGGGAGGTCTTTATATAAAAGAACTATTTCAGTTTAGAACTGAGCAGTCACGACACGCAGTAGGCTAGATAAGTCAGTCATAATCACGGTACTCTACCATATCTTAGAAAGCTCCACTCAGACATTTGCGTAGTGTGTAGTTGACTATTCCAAATCCGCAAAAACTTTATCCATATTTAAAATAGTTAATTATTCTTATGTGATTGTTAACCTTTTTATGTTGCCAAGATGGCCAACTCATTTTATTTATTTAAGAAATAAATGTTTTTTAATATAATATAAATGGTTACTATGAAATGTTGTTAGTTAACTAATTAGGTAACAATTAGATCTCACCACTTTTTGCGGTAGACAAACTGCGTTGCAAATTTGCATTCTTTTACATGTTAAATTTTTGACGGGACTTCATTTCAGACAGACAGACAGACAGAGCCATGCTTCGGCACGTATGGGGCCGGCTTGACCGGAGTGATACTACGGTTTCACAGAAAACCAGTAGTGAAGCAATGGTTGCATTGCTTTTCGCCGAGGGAGTGAAGTTCCCGGAGGCCCTAACCCTTCCTTCTCCCCTTCTTCCACCCTTCCCCTACTCCCTCTTAAAAGGCCGGCAACGCACTTACGACTCTTGAGTTGCAGGTGCTCATGGCTGCGGTAGTCATTTACCATCAGGTGACTCGTCTGCTTGTTTGCCATCCCCCCCCCTACACCATAAAAAAATATATTTACAGTCACTAGTATAGAAAATGAGAATAAAATCTTTATATCTTTACGTACTAATATTTTATAGTTTTTAGGTATATTTCGAATAAAGTCTACCTATTGGTTTTGTACCAGTTGTCGAGTTTTCCAAAAAAAATCCTTACAGGAGGTCTAGTTATGATCCCTAGACCCCAAAACAACCGCCATATATATAAATGTATGTATGTGTACATGTATGTATATACTTCAATTTTACAGGCACGATACAGGTGGCAATTGTGCACCGAGTGTTTCAAACTTGAACGAAAAATCAACAGGGCAAAAATAAAGGTTAAGTTTTGGGGGGTAGATTTTCAAAAAAAAATTAAAAAAACACGTAATCTCCCTGCGGGCACGGATTTTTTTTTTTTAAGAAAAAAGTTTGTTTTGCTAGTTACGCTTAAACGCATTAATTTATTAATCGATCATCATGAAATTTTGCTTACATGGTCATAGGATACCTTTCACCCAGAAAAAAAGACTACAAAAGGAATAGAAAAAGTAACTTTTACACAAGCGAAGCCACGGGAAAAATCTAGTGCAACTATCTCTATAAAAAAATATCGCAATACTTTATTATTTAAATCTACGTGCTTTATGAGACAGCAAACCGCGTCGCTTACAATTTGTTCAAAAGTCATAACTTGTATTGTTCTATTGCGCTCGCTTCTCAACTTTGTCTAGCTTACTGCTTGTGGCGTTTTCAACCTAACAATATATAGGCTACATGCACAACGTAGAATTACATCAGAGCTTTTCTATTTTACGTCTCATACTTACCGGTATCAACTAAAAAAAGTGTTTATTAGAGATTATACGGTTTTACTCACGTTTGTATTTCGGGGATGCCCGACTAGTTTCGGACCCGACGGGGGCCCTTTTTCAAGGAGTGAAGCGTCCTGCCGCGACACCGTCGCGGCAGGACGGACAGGACTAGTCAGGCATCCCCGAAATACAAACGTGAGTAAAACCGTATAATCTCTAATAAACATGAATATCACTCACGAAAGTTTTTATTGTAACATAAAAAAAGTGTGTAGGATGCACTTAATTTTTTCAGATCACATCAAGCAACCAATGTAAAAAAATAAAATAAGTTTTTAGATACGGTGGATAGTAAGGTAAGAATTAATATTATAAAGGCGAAAGTTTGTGAGGATGGATGGAAGGGTGGCAAAAACGGCTGAACAGATCTGGATGAAATTTGGCATATAAATTATAAGTAGTCTGGAATAGCACATAGGCTACTTTTTATCCCGGAAAATGTACGGTTCCAGTGGGATAGATTTCATCAAGATTTCCACACGAACGAAATCGCGGGCAATAACTAGTTATAAATATTCATTCAATAAATCTATGGGCACGGTAGTGACCCCGCCAAGACGAGCCAAGCGAAGCACAAGGGTTAACTACCTTTTCTTGAACCGCTTCGTTGTTTTTTGAACCACTAAACTTGGATTTGTTACAGTTACATACTTGTGTGCTGTGCTTGTAAAAGTTTAAATTGGTCTCTATAATTATACCTAGATCTCGTATTGTGGTGTCACGCGCAAGCGGTGTTCCTGCTAGCTCATAATATGTAGACATAATTGGAGAACGAGACTTAGTAAAGGCACTTGGAAGCATTAAAAAATCAAATCGATCTGATTATCATTTGTGTATACTCCATGATTACATCCTAAGTATTTTCAAACTCCTCAACATGATAAGTTACTTCTTATAAAGCGCAGCATATTTTTGAGAAGTTATTGTTTATTTAATAATATATTGAAAATCTGAAAGCATTTCTGCACGCGTGGTATGTCGATTGAGAGTGGCGTTCTACATTTAACTTGCCTACACAATTTGCAATAAACATTATTTGAAAATAAAAATACATACTTGTATAATACATTCAATCATTTAGAAGAGATAATAATTTTATATTTGAGATACGATTTGAGTTCACATCAGGATTTGAAGCAAAATTCACCAACAATATTCAAAAAGATCAAAAACACCATTTCTTACATACGTACCTAAATCATCTCATCTTTTAGATGATTTACTTTTATCATCACCATTGTATCTACGCTTTATGTGGTCGAACATGGTCTAGTTGTTTCTTTATGTATATGGCTGAATCAATTTGGTATGTAATGGTATGGGTGAACCAATTTTCGTTTTTGCTTTTGTGTCCTTAGTTTTTAATTATTTTGTATAAGTGCACTTAAGCAGATCGATAACTTGTTATAACGCTAACAATAAATTAGAGAAGTAATAAATAAAGTTACGTATATAGCAGATTTTCTTTAATAATTTTCAAGTTTTTTATATGGTGACCCATAGGACCATTCCGAGCTCCAAATTACAAATAGCGTAGAAACATACCGGTAAATAAGCTAGATTTTGAATACTTACATTCTAATGTTGTGTCCTTGGAAGAATAGGAATTGTGATGTCCTCTTACTTACCTATTGTAATCTATCACTTAATTACGCGAGAAAGCACTACAACTGATCTAACTAACGACAAGTTTTAAAAATCACGTGATTGGGTCTCTGCGCGTTGTTGCCTACCCTAATTTCTGCTATTTCATCCGTAGCTCTAACAGAAGCAAGGTTTATTTATTGTCGGTCCGTTGGATGACTCGATCCTCTCGTCAGAACTTTATATGTATGTATATTGAAGTGTGATCTATGTCTGAGTATGTTTTGTGCTTTGTTAAATAATGTGGTAGAAAAAAATGTTTGTGTCCCCTTCCAGACTTACTTTTGGGTGTCCCAAGAGACAACTCTAGTGACTCGTGAGACTATTGTGCTTTGGAACAATATCTTGATTTTGATCAGCGACAAAGCGAAAGCTCGTGCTTTCGCTTTGTCGCTGCAAACTGCTGTCTGCTGACTGCTGTGCAAGCGCTAGTGCGGAACTCTTAATAGTGTAATGTTTCTGCTTTTGACTGCGGGTATGGTACAGTGATTAAAGTGGTCGCGCCTCCATATTTTTCACTGCGCCAAGTCTTTTGTAGATTCGATATCTACACGGATCATCAAATGTTTGAATGTTTGTGAAGTTCCCGCGACTGGCTAAAACGGCAATAAGAGAAATTTAAAAAAAGATCCTAATAACAAGAAACAGAAAAGGGAATATTATTTCTACTATTTTTTAATCTCTAACCGACCCTTTTTACATGACTTGCTTGACAGTTTGTTTTAATTTTTTTTGACTTTTTTTCATAAGATTTCTTCTCGCCTACCCACTACTAAGCCCATTTAGTATTTTCGTGCATGTAATGATCATTTAATTTATTTTAATTTGAGCTGTTACTATTATTAGATATGTGGGTGTTATTTATATTTAGAGTTTGTATACTTGATAAGTACCTACAACAGCTATCTCGCCCAAAATAACAAACAATCAAACTATCCCAAAAGTTGTTGTGATTATTATTAAATGTAACTGATGAAAACACGAAAAATTAATGATAGAAAAAAACCACAAAGATTTGGAAATTGGAACTCGGAGAATGTATTTTATATGTTTAGTTATATTTTCTAAGAAATTAAAGTGATTTATAAATTAATAAAAGGTGAGTTTATTTAAAATAATTATAGTTTAAAAAACTAAAAAACACGCTTTTATAGAAAATTCAACAAAAAAAATAAAAAATTTAATCGAATTATTGCATTGTCATCGGTCTTTGACAGGTGTGCAAAATTTGAATGAAATCTGGCCGTTTAAAGTGGGTCAAAATCGCGCCCAAAGGAGTCGGTTACAAACATACAAGTGAAGCTAATATAAAGCGTGTAAAAAATACTAGTTACGCAGGGGACGCATTTTAAGACCAATGTTTACTCTTCAGTCTAAAGTCACCTAGTAGTACCTAAAATACGAAATTTTAGGTAATATAAATTCTTTATAAACAACACTATTATATAATATATGATAATAGTCAGATCAATATTCTTAAACATACATAATACCAAGGAGGATAAGACCTAAACGAACGAACAACTAGGAGACAGCCAATTTGGAATTCGAACAGGCGTCAGCACACGCGAAGTTCTATTTGCCTTTAACATTCTCGTTCAGAAATGCAGGGATATGAAAACCGAGCTACTAGGGCTGGAAAATGATGATACGGACGAAATTGATATCTGTCACGGGGTTCGGGAAGACTGTATCCTTTCTTTACTCCTTATAACCGGTAATTTATACGGAACACTTTTACATTACTTTGTTTTAGAGTAGACTCTAAAACAAAGTAATGTATAAGTTCATATATGATTTAAATTTCAACTGTTCAACGGATTTTCATTTAGCTTTTTTGTTCGAAAAGCGACGTGATCTAGATTGTTTGAATGTTCTTAGCTTTGTTGCAAGTAAAACTTTGTTTGTGGCTCTATCGACGTTTCACGGTGCGCCGTGAAAATTACCAGCATCTGATAGAAAGGTATTCAACCAGTACATTCACCTGGTCCTTTTTATTGTGCAGCAACCAAACACAAAAAAAAATTGATAACTATCAGGCACGAGTAAACTATAAATTATTTGAATTGCAGAAAATGACAAAATCAGCTCAATCTTATAATGAATAAACATTAGATAAAAAAAAAGACTTTGGAGAAGTTTAAGTAAATTTATTCCTAATATAAACCAAATGTTAAGTAAAAGTCTGCATTTATTTTGATTTTCCAGGTTTCTTTTATGGGATAGGGGGTAAACGAGCAGACGGGTCACCTGATGGTAAGTGACTACCGCCGCCCATGGGCTGGCCTTTAAGGTGGGAGTAGGGGAAGGGGAGAAAAGGGCGAGTGCGGGGAGGGGGAGAAGAGGCGGAGAGGGAAGGGTTAGGGCCTCCGGTCACCTCACTTTCTCGGCGAGACACAATGCAAGCATTGCTTAACTGCCGGTTTTCTGTAAAGCCGTGGTATCACTCTGGTCGAGCCGGCCCATAAGTACCGAAGCATGGCTCTCCCACAGTATTTAGGTATTTTTACCACCGTTTTTCATAAAAGCAGGTGGAACGTATAACGCTAAAGATTTTAAATCGTACAACGTCGTATTTTTTATTTTGGACTTATTCACTCAATTGTTGAGAAATCCATAAAAACTAACTTGAAAAATTTTTCGAAATGAGTTTATATCATCCTGTATATGTCAGTTGATTCATACATATAATATGTATATATTTGCAATTTTTTTTTTTTTAAATAAATATTTTTCTCTGTTTTAGAACGCATAGTACAACAGAGCGTGACTGATAATGAGATTTGTAATTCAAAGTTCTTCGGTCTGCTAATTATAGTATTTTTTATATTTTCTCTGTTAACTCTCAAGTCTATGTACTTTATTTAAAGACAAACTAATGTTCTTGAAATCATTTCACGTTTAAGAAGATAAATATTAATAACTAGTCGTCACCGCGGGTTCACCTGCGTTTATGGTCACTGCTCCGCTCCTATTGGTCGTAGCGAGATGTTATATAGCCTTCCTCGATAAATGGGCTATCTAACACTAAAAGAATTTTTCTATTCGAACCAGTAGCTTTATAATATTAGTATAGATTGCAATAAGACACGCCAAACAATCTAACCTCTGGTTTCTTAATGGCCTTAGAATTTCAGACGAAGCTTAAAATTTTCCAGAACAATCCCAGTTTCCCAAAGCAATCATGTATTCTCTGTATTTTATTTAATATAACATTCTTCATTTCGAATTCGAATGTAATTTCAGCGGTACTTTTGTTTACTTAGTTTAAATTAAATTTTCTTTGCAGCAAACTCATAGATGCTACATCTGAAGTACATAATATTATGAACGTGAAATTAACAATTTAGTAGTAAGTTATTGGACCACTCGCAACATCAGTAATGCCAGTTGTGCGTTGACAACCTTGTAGAGTTCTGGTGACCCCAGCACCACCTTGCACTCACAAGCAAAAACTTAACACTCTGCTGGTTGTAAATGCGGTCTTTTTAGGGTGCAAATATGTCTCCAGTTCGTCGTCTCCAATTTAAATAGAAATATGCCATGTGTGAGCGCATCGTTAAAAAATTGTAGGTATATGTTACCTTTTCACAATAAAGCACCTGATAAGTAACACAGACCTGCTTATTTATTATTTAGGTACAGTTAATTTTCCTGATAAAACTTTCATCCCCATTAGCTGGATAATTGGCAATCCACCACTGTGCGGTACTCCAGAATTTTTTGCCTCGCACAACCAATCTCTGGAACAAATTGTCGCCTGCGGTATTTTCGGACCGATACGACCTTCAAACCTTCAAGAAAAGAGCGTACTCCCATCTCAGAGGCCGGCAACGCACTTGTGACTCTTGAGTTGCAGGTGTCCATGGGCGAAAGTAGTCACTTACCATCAGGTGACTCGTCTGCTCGTTTGCCACCAATAATAAAAAAATTGAAGAAAAAATCAGTCTATACTAGAATTGAATTTGGTCAAATCTACGGCTCAAACGGCCGTATCTTTTGATTGCGTTGACTTAGAAGCTTGATTTTTATCGCTTCAAGGGACCGCAGACAAGTATTTGGTATTAATTTCAACTTCATGCGTCCACGGTTTCCTGAAAAAAGGGTCTTGACAGACAGACAGTGAGACGGACAACAAAGTGATCCTATAAGGGTTCCTTTTTTCTTTTTGAGGAACGAAACCCTAAAAAACAAATACATATTTGTACAACCTAATATTCAACTAGTTAAAATGCATCGATTTTGCTTGAGTGGTTCTAAGAAAGTGTTTCTCAATCTTTGTGTCAGGAAAACACCGCATTAGGGCCAAAGTGGTAAATAAGCATAACGTGACCTATAAAAAAACGTTATATTTAGCTATCTCATACAAGTATAAAATATACGATTATCTTACAACAACTGAGATGAAACTTGTCACCGCACAAATTTATACGGTTTGGGAATAGTGTTCCCCACCTTGCTGTAGTCTTAAGTCATACATGGCCGCGAACAATAGCTAATATTTTTTCAAGAGGACGTTATGTCGCAAAAGACGTCGGAGTATGCAGACATTTTTGCCAGAAAGAAGACGTTTTTTGTCTCTCATGCCACCTTGAATGTGGCCAACGGCGGATGGCTCTTTAGCGCAGTAGCGAAGTGGTGACGTCATTATGTGTGGTCGCCTAGATAAAAAGCAGTATATATATATGCGATGCCCGTAAGTGATATATAACATCGGGGTACATTTTGCGGGTATTTGGTGGGACGAACTAGAAACTCAACATTAATCTAACAGTCTCATGACCTTGCACCTTCGCATATTATGGCGCAGTACACATGAAGTTTTACAGTATTAGTAACCATTCGTAGCTAATATTGATAATATCATAAATCACTACATTAATGGTTTTTGGTAGGTATCTGTAAACACACACACAGTATTTATAAAACGGGTAATATTAATGTTAGCTAACACTATAATGGTATTAAATATTGTAACGCAGGTTTAGCTACAAAAATGTTGAGAAACGTCGAGTTATTGCATGCGAGTAATGATTACTTGCATAATGGTTGCATAATGAAGAAATTGTCTTCTTACTTACAATAGTTATAGGGTTTTAATGCCTGTTTTAATGTTTTAATAATAAGCGGTGTTCGTGTCTCAACACAGTAAACAATTTTTATAAAAGTAAGGTTGAAACGAGTTAATATTGCAGCTAGTTGATTTATCTTCTTAAGGCGAGGTGTTACCACATAATCAGCAAAACGTCGAATCTTTGGAACTCGAGTGTGACTAAACCGCACAAAAAATGCTTATGAAAAAGATACTGCATATAGATGAAAGATACATGAAAAATGTTAACCGGGTAAAAAATTGATTAAAGGTTTAGTTTCTCTAGAAAGCCATGGTTAATTTTACCATTAAAATAAATTTTGGCGTCGAGATTCTCGGTATTTTCAGCGATAACTACAATTTTTTTTTTAGAAATACCTAGATATATAGTTAAAATAAAATGTTAATCAGTTACTTTTATAATTTAAACCGTACATTTCGAATAATTTAAAGAAATCCCTGTAAATTAACTCTCTGCGCAACCCCGCCATTTTGCTGATTCAAATATGATTTACAATTTCGAATCCTATTTGAAGGTCACCAAATGTACTAGTGGATTATGTACTTTTAGTTCAGTTGTCGGGCAGCACCCGACAAACAAAGTTGGTCCCGGACGCTCATGAGTACGACAAACAAAATAGCATCAAAAAACAAATATGTCGCAACGAGACGCGATGCCATGGTATATGTAACAAAGACAAACTCGCAGATAAATAAAAATTCGCAAAAAAATTAATGATGAATCGTGGTCATGGTCATAAAAGACTCCTCAGGAAATTAAGTATTATACATATGACTTCGAAAAATTAGATTTATTATTGTTTACAAATTAGTTATGATTTTTTTTGTAAAACCAAACATTTAAAGTAAGTGATTTGACAACATGACGTCATGGCCCCTTATTTCATACATGTTTCTACACAACGTATCGTTTTGCATTTAATGAAGAGTAATTGATTTGACTTGACAGTCTACAACCGTAGTATGTCTATTTTAAGTTCGAAGAATCGTAAAGTCAGTGATATAAAATTCAATTTTACACTCGTTAGGACCTTTACCTTCAATGTAAGAGTTATTATTGCAATAAAGTCATTGATGAGTTCCATGGAAATAATAAATTCAACCTTTTGCTTTAAAGTAATAATAATTGGAAGTAATAATCTCAAAGTTTAGTGGAAGATGTCGACACCAACTCTGCTGAACGTTTTAATAGTGTAATTGGAAAGATTGTAGGCGAGAAACGAATAAATTTTTCCATGAGACGAGCTTACCAAGAAAGATGTGCTGCAACTATTGTGACATTTAATAATAAATTTAACATACATGACCTCTATTGCTGCATAAAATAATAATATGAGATATGTTTACATAATAAACCATTTGATTTTAAAATATTAACCTTGTTTCTTTTTAAGCGACTTCTAAAAAGGAGGAGGTTCTATGTTCGTCTGTATTTTTTTTGTGTATATTCATGAACCGTGAACCGATTAAAAAAAACTTTTTAGTTCGAAAGGGCCGAAGTGGTCCCATTATCATCAAGTCAGGATCTGATGATGGAATCTCAAGGAAATCGAGGAAAAACTAACTAGCTGTAGTTTAACCTACGGGGGACCACGTGCAGACCACGAGGCCACCCTCCACGTTACAACTAAACTATGTGCAGACAGCATGCATCTCATTCTCATTCGTTCGTTTGCCGCCGTGTCGCGCGGGGACGTAAGTACCTACGACTTTTCAGTCGACGATTCAATAGTTCCATGTTTATTGACAGTACTAATGTACTAAATGAACGAAGTCCTATACGCTCACAAAATATTTCATTTTAGTTCCCCACTCACAAAGACCCCATAATATATAATAAGATGAATTAATCTAAATGTTTAAAAAATGCAATCAGATTTTTTCAAAGACATACTTCATTAATCAGTAAACGTATGGGAAACGATTAATTACATTAATTAAAAAGAAACAGGGTTAATATTGCAAAATCAAATGGTTTATTATGTAAACATACCTCATATTATAATTCTATGCAGCAATAGAGGTTATGTATGTTAAATTTTTAGAATATAATAAGTTTTTAAGGAAATTTCCACAACTCATGTTTTTTCTTCTTTTTTGACAATCTGACCAAAATTAGAAGCAGTTACCATATTTTTCCTTAGCTCTAGCTAATCACTGCAATTGGGTTTTAAACGAGTCTCTTTTTGAATGCGGTCTTTGTCCGTAGTTAGGATATTTAAATTGAGTAAAAAGTCATTCTTTGCCGTTTCCAAATCATTTTCCGTCATATCAGGAGCAGCACAATTGGCTCCGTAATCTTTGTCAACTTCATATGTATCATTGTTAAGGAATCTGTTTTTTTATGAGGGTTGTCACGATTCCATTATCTTTTGACTTCACCCCTTTTCGTCCTCCATTTTCTTTAAACAACATCTTTCTCTAAGTCTCTTATGTACCTATCTGGGTAGTTTATTATTAAATGTCACAATAGTTGCAGCACATCTTCCTTGGTAAGCTCGTCTCATGGAAAAAATTATTCGTTTCCCACCAACAATCTTTGCAATTACACTATTAAAACGTTCAGCAGGGTTGGATTCGACATCTTCCACTAAATTTTGAGATTATTACTTCCAATTATTATTACTTTAATCTAAAGCAAAAGGTTGAATTTATTATTTCCATGAAACTCATCAATGTCTTTTTTTTATCGCAATAATAACTCTTACATTGAAGGCCTCCTAACGAGTGTAAAATTGAATTTTAAATGTTGGTATAAAAACAATTTTTTTCTTGCACATTTGAAAAAATCCATCTTTCTTATGGTCATCACTTTTTGATCAGTTAATAATTTTCTATACTTTAATGGATACTTGACCTCCTTTGCTACTGTCCATAGTTTGTTACTCAAATTGCGAAGGATTTTTTTTGGGATATGTCGCTGAATCACCATCAGCAATCCGTAAATTAAATTATACATATCTATGGAATGTTTAAAGACGTCGGTAATAATGTCAGCTTCCATTGCAGTAGGTGCTCCCTCATAATTTTTATAGCACATGTGTTTATTACTGCAGCTCCAGACAAAGCTTTATAATTATTTCCATATGACTTTGCGGTCCAACACCCATCAGCGTATACATCGTATTTTAAAATATACGAATTGAAATTAATCTTCAACAAAAATCAGCAGGTGCTAAGAAAATACTTACTTTCTAGACATAGATTCAGCTGAGGTACTAGGCCAGGCTTATTGGGTGGCCACATCACCGTCACTGACTTTACGTTTCTTCGAACTTAAGAAAGAACATACTACGGTTGCAGACTGTCAAATCAAATCATTTACTGTTAATTAAACGTCAAAACGATACGTTGTGTAGGAACATGTATGAAAGTAGGGGCCATGACGTCATACATGTTGTCAAATCACTTACTTTAAATGTTTGGTTTTACAAAAAAAATCATAACTAATTTGTAAACAATAATAAATCTTATTTTTCGAAGTCATATGTATAATACTTAATTTCCTGAGGAGTCTTTTATGACCATGACCACGATTCATCATTAATTTTTTTGCGAATTTTTATTTACCTGCGAGTTTGACTTTGTTACACATACTATGGCATCGCGTCTCGTTGCGACATATTTGTTTTTTGATGCTATTTTGTTTGTCGTACTTGTAAGCGTCCGGGACCAACCTTCTTTGTCGGGTGCTGCCTGACGACTGAATAGTACATAATCCACTATTACATTTGGTAACATTCAAATAGGATTCGAAATTGTAAATCATATTTGAATCAACAATATGGCGGGGTTGCGCGGAGAGTTAATTTACAGGGATTTCTTTAAATTATTCGAAATGCACGGTTTAAATTAAAAAACTAACTGGTTAACATTTTAATTTAACTATATATCTAGGTATTTCTAAAAAAAAAAATTGTAGTTATCGCTGAAAATACCGAGAATCTCGACGCCAAAGTTTATTTTAATGGTAAAATTAACCATGGCTTTCTAGAGAAACTAAACCTTTAATCAAATTTTTACCCGGTTAACATTTTTCATGTATCTTTCATCTATATGCAGTATCTTTTTCATAAGCATCTTTTCATCTCGAGTTCCAAAGACTCGACGTTTTGCTGATTATGTGGTAACACCTCGCCTTAATTTCTTTATTTTTCAACTAAGACAAATATTGTCTAATCTATTTTGTCAGTATTTACATAGATTACGTCTAGAAAGGCAATAGAATTAGACATTCATGTTGTGTATGCTATATTTGGATCACTGTCTTGACTTAATATGTACCTATATCCTAATGTTTTCTGTCATGTAATGGCAGTAATCTGTAAGCGTACCTTTCACAAATAAATAAATTCTCCTAATTAAAAACAGTCGTCCTACAACTTCGTTCACAAAATTAAATATTATGACAGAAGCAAATATAATTTGCTTCCTTTTGCCAAAAACTGCTCATCAAAGAAACAAAAAAGTTATTAATGGTAATTTCCTTATTATTTAAACGAATAATTGAAAAAAGGCAACAAATGGGTATTTCTGTGATTCTCTTTGTACTGAGCTCTTACCACTGGTGATAAGGGCTCGATCAATATTCTTAAACAACCTATTTACGGTTAGTCCATGTACTTGTGTGAAAAGTGTGTTGTATAAAAGACCTTAGGGATATTTTTTTGTTCTCTTTTGTCGCGAAACTCCAGACTTTCTATTCGCACCATACCACAGAGTACATAAAATGTAGTACAGGTACAAAAGTTTCACTCCGCAACATATTTTAAATAAATAGCGACTTTTGCTCCGGCACAATAAAGTCGTAATTCAGGTCGCACAGCGCTAATTACCTAACTGTAACTGTTTTCTGTTCTGACGACGCCACGACGTTAGGGTTGTCTTTTTTTAAAGAATTAATTCATCGAAATATTTAATTACCAGTAAATTACATATGTGCCTATCACTCTATTTTTGTGACTAAATAAACCTAGGTTAGGTACTAATTAACTGGACAGTCTAGATGCAAACAGATGACGCGAGGCAGCGCGTGAGTGAGCATCGAACTAAGCAGCAGACAGTCCATTGAATTTTTGGCCACCGCGGACTTGTAGCTTTATACGAAAAGTGCAGAGTGGACCTGCCATACATTAAGTTGCAAACCGAAAGTGTTTGTGGTTTATACAAATGTTTGCTCTACACAGGAATGAATTTGGCGAGCAAAGGCTGTGTTTTAACTTGCCATTATTTAGTACTAGCTTTTACCCGCGTAAGTCCCGGTGCCGTGAGAATATCGGGATAAAAAGTATCCCATGTGTTAATTCAGATAATTCTTCTTCCAATTCTTGATTATGCCGATGTCAGCTATCTGAATCTCACTGAAGCACAATTGATAAGCTTGAGCGACTTTGAAAATGTTTGTATAAGATTCATATTTGAGCTACTAAAATATGATCACGTTTCTGAATTCCGTCAAAACCTCAAGTGGCTTCCCATTCGTTCTCGCCGGAATACTCACAACCCTCAATTTTCTTTACAATATCTTATTCAATCCTAAGGTCCCTTTGTATCTAAAGAACGGTTCAAGTTCCTTTATGATACACATGAAAAATCTCTGCGGTCATCTGAAGATTTGAGACTGGAGATACAACTATATTCCACAAAGTTGATGACCATTCCTTTGAAGAAATTTTAAAAGTTGCGCGGTAAATTAGAAAATTTAAAAAAACTTAACGATATGGTCGTTAACTTTTCTAATGTAACCTTAGCGCTTTTAACATAACTGTCAGTCGTTTGACAGTTGGCGAGATTGACAGAATGCGCCTGCAAATACCCATCATTTAAAACAGATACATCGGTCGGAACTGTTTTTTTAATATTTTTTTTTTATTAATTATACCAGTTAAGACAGTTTATGTATGTTTTGTATTAGTATGCATAAGTAGATTAAATATACAGAATATCTGTATATTTTTATGTTTACTAAGTAATAATTATATATATATAGTTTAAGGATTTACGTATAAAGAACTGACGATGAATTTGGTTCGAGAAGATTCTTCCGGTAACTCTTAACAATAATAATTCTTCCATTCATTGAGAGAAGAAAAATAGCGGACTTGTTATTTTTATTTGGCATTATGAGAGGAGCCAATGGTTTTAAATGTTCCGTCAGCACATCTTCGACAATTTAGCTTGTTACCTGTTCTCGCTGTAGATTCTAACTACAGACAAAACTCATACCTGATCAGAGCGAGTCGCATGTATAATGCGGCATGAGGGAATGTTGATGTTAAAATTAACTTTTTTTCTCCTAGTGTCACTAAATTAAAAAAAAACACTGCAATGCTTTCTTCGACCAAGTATAAACAAACAAGTTATACATATAATTATATACCTAAGTCGACTTTTGACTTATCCGGCCATGTTCAGGATTATATACATTATTTTATCTGTGAAAACTTTTGATTGGCTTTCACCTATTAGTATTATATTAATTTTAATATCTAGCAGTAAGTTAAAAAAAATAAAAAATAAAATTGTAAAATAAAAAAAAAATACTATTTATTTTATTGTTTTTATTTGTATCGTTGATCAATTTAGAAGTGCGGTGTGTTGTATATACATAGATGTATATGCATTAGTAGTTATCGGTGTACCAAATTTTATCTAAATCCAGCCAGCCCTTTCAAGTAACAAAGAAAACCAACAACCCACACGCGTAATTATAACACAAAGCTTGTAATTATTTAATTACAAGCTTTTCATATAAAGTATTAGTGGGATTAAAAGTCCTAGTTATAATTTAATCGAAGCAGGTACCTAATAACTTATTTCCTGTACATAAACTGCTATACAGAACAAGAAAAAGAGCAAGTACCTAAAACTACAACACAATAACTATATAAATTAGCAGCTGTAGTTTAATTGTTGGTGCGAATTGTTCAAATGTTTCCAAACAATCGGCTTTGGTCCAATAACTGCTCCAATATTCGTCGGAACCTTACTTCCAAGGCCGCACAAAATTTATCGGCAAGTTCCGGAATTTATGGCTTAAAACTGTGTGCATAGGTAGTATACAAGTTTGTTTTTGTTTGACGGCTTTTCGAGGTGTGAATAAAACAAAGCAAATACACACAAAACGTGTGGAAGTTTTGTTCTGAGTTTCGACAATCGAGGTTTAAATCATGCTGCAGGGTTGTTACGAACTTCTGTCAAATTAATATATGTTACGACAAATCTTTAAAGCACAACTAATATAAGATCATGATGTAGAGGCGAATGAGAGACATCGTATAGACCTTATTTGGAATATATTTCTACCAGACGTTAATCGTGAGATTATATCAGGTCAGGGAAAAGTTCTAAATAGCCTTGATGTATATATTGTTTTTTTTATGATTAACTAGAAGCGCCCCGCGGTTTCACTCGCGTAAGTCCCGATCCCGTGGGAATATCAGGATAAAAAGTAGCCTATGCGTTAATCCAGGTCTTCAGCTATCTACATACCAAGTTTCGTCGCGATTGGTTTTGTGGTTTTTGCGTGAAAGAGTAACAAACATCTATCCATCCATCCATCCATCTATCCATCCATCCAAACTTTCACATTTATAATATTAGTGGGAAGTGGGATAGTCTGTTTTAGTCAGTTAAAATAAACCGGCCAAGTGCGAGTCGGACTCGCGCACGAAGGGTTCCGCACCATCGTACAAGATTTAATACTATGTAGGTCCTTTTTATTTTTATTATTTGTTGTTATAGAGGCAACAGAAATACACATTCTGTGACAATTTCAACTGTCTACCTATTACGGATACGGATACAGCCCGCTGACAGAGAGACGGACGGACGGACGGACAGCGGAGGCTTAGTAATAGGGTCCCGTTGGTTGGGTGTGTAATATATGGCAAAATAACAGATAGTATTATTATAATTGGTTGAAATATGATGATGATTGTTGAAGACGTGTCTGCTACCCCTGGCGAAGCCGGGGCGGGTTGCTAGTTAGTTTTAAGTGAAGCTAAAAGCGTGTTAAAGAATGTCGAATGGGTATCCACCGGAACCCCAAACTCTGAATTCCGATATTGTCTTCCATCAACATCATTTACCATTATATATTATAAAACAAAGTCCCCCGCCGCGTCTGTCTGTCTGTCTGACTGTCCGTTCGCGATAAACTGAAAAATTACTGAACGGATTTTCATGCGGTTTTCACTAATAGACAGAGTGATTCATGAGGAAGATTTTGGTGTATAATTTGTACCCGTGCGAAGCCGGAACGGGTTGCTAGTTCATGTATATACTGAATTCAACAGATTATTTTCTTTTGATATTCGATTTAGCTTTCACAACTTCGAACTACTTTTATCTTAACTTCCCGGTTTATGCATGACCAAAGTAGATGATTCGCCAACTATTAACACAGGTACATCTAATTTAAGTTTTCCACTGCAAAACGAGACTACTTTGCGAGAAATACGCATATTACGGAACTCTGCTGGTACAAAAATCGTATCTTAACTTAGCCGTCTAAGTTACTATCACTTTAAAAATAATCTTCTCTTCTTCGTAAAGATTTTTGAAGTGAAAACTTCTTTAGGCACGTTTGACCACTTTTGCTATGGGAAAAAAGCACTGACCTCGTAACCGTCACGCTAATAATACATATATAGATCCACTAGAGGGCGCTAATCTAAACATTGACTTCTGTCAGCTCGACCAACCTGCTAATATGACGTTTTAAGTTCGTCGTTTCGTTTAAGTTTTCACTTCTATCGGCAGTCCCATGACTGTCTATTTTTTTTTTGAAGTGAAAACTTCTTTACTGGCGTTGTGCACTTTTTGGGATGGCTAAAAAATGTTAAACTAAAAACTATGTTAAACTCGCGTCAGCACACGTGATGTGATCGAAAATTCGTAAGACGGAACCGAATTTCTTATATTTAAAAAAATATAACATTCGAAATTCAAACATTTATGAGCGGCCAGGAGCGCAGAACTTCCAGTGTACCCTATGTATACATTTAGATATGTTATTACCTACTTTTTATTTTTAACCTAATTATATATAAACAGATGTCTGTGTGTATATGCAAATACATTGTAAAGTTATGTTTTCACTTCTGACGTGTAGTCCTACGACTGACTGTTTTTTTTTAAACTCGATTGAATCAGAGCAGCCAATATGAACATTATGTATGAACAAATCTTGTCATATCGTCCAAATGATTACATCCTTCGCATTTCGTATACATTGTTCACTATAAAATGTTTCCAATCTAAACCGAACCCATGTTAAAATGGCAACAAAGAAAGACATAATTTTTAACGTAATTATATACTCGTATACTAGAGATGGCGTGGTGGTCGAATTTCGACCATGGTTTATTTCATTGGCCAATATTACTTGACCTGTCATTGTATAGACTTTTGTACCATGACAGGTCAAAATATATACTAGACACTCATAGCTGTATTGTGGGGACTTCGCGCGCCCGCTTGCAACCTTCATGGATTGACGAATATGGTAGCGCGAAAGTCTGCTGGCGACTTCATGCTCTTAATTCGTATTTGAATTAATCTAGTGAATGGAACAATAAAAAAACAACTTCAGTTTGAGAAGCCTGCGAGCATGGTGGTCTGCGCTGTCACGCAGAGCTTCAAGATATAATTATTATTTAATGTGTTGTTACAAGTTATCTGATTATTTGTCTTTATTGTATTTTAAAGGTTTCAGTAAAAAACCTAAGTTGCTTCGCATAATCTTTTTATCCTCTCCCTGGAAACAGATCCTTCTTTCTTGGTACCTGCTCTATCAAAGAGTTATGACACATGTACCCGTTTTTACATTTTTTTTTAACTTTGTAGGAAATATTGTTCAAAAATTTTAGCATTTGTCACTTCTTCTCTGTATAAACTATAAGTGTGCGAAATTTCATACTCCTCCGTCCGCCCAATTTTCGTAAAAAGGGATCCAAAGTTTTCGCTTCACGTATTAGACTGACAGTTTTTTTATCTGTTTGGGTTGAAAAATCATTCCCGTACAACCATTTTATGCGACGCTAGCAAATAAGTAAGGCATATCGTGCTTCGTAGATACAGAGATGTTACAAAATAAATTATTTAAAAACTTTATCAACAGCAGTCATCCCTATTACAATGCTAATTAGACGCCTTTCTTCTCTTCTGCCATCTGTCCCGATATTGACGAACCTAATAGATTCCATGTTCAACCCGCAATTTTGTCATTATCGGCGACTGTCAACTGCAAAAGATTTCACCTACCTCGATTTTTCGCATTTCATTCGATTGCCCTATACATATCGCTAACATTGAGAGTTAATCGTCTGCAAAAGAGCGAAGTTGCGTTTTCTAACCACTGAATACCACGTCGCGGGAAATTAAAAACCTTCGTGAATATTTTTTGTTTTATACGTTAATTGATTCGCTGATAGTTAATGACAGTTGGTGTGGACTAAGAACTACACGAATATTGTATCATGAAGAGTAAAATGTAGTAAGTTTTCATAGGCATTTTTGTCACATTATTGTTTTTTTTGTGGTATAGGGCGCAAACGAGCAGACGGGTCACCTTATGGTAAATGACTACAGCCGCCCATGGGCACCTGTAACTCAAGAGTCACAAGTGCGTTGCCGCCCTTTAAGGTGGGAGTAGTGGAAGGGGGGATGGGTGGAGGGAAGGGTGGAAAAGGGGGGAGAAGGGTTAGGGCCTCCGGTAACCTCACTCACTCGGCAAAAAGCAATGCAATCATTGCTTCACTGCCGGCTTTCTGAGAGGCCGTGGTATCGAGCAGAGTCGAGTCGGCCCATACGTGCCGAAGCATGGCTCTCCCACGTTAAAATATTGGATATGGAATATATTATTGGAATTAAGATTACGACGTGGCATTTCTCTTTTTAAGTGGATTACCAACTTCAAACTTCCACATTTTGAAGTAACTCGGTGATAAGTGTCGCTTGTCGAGACGACTCCACGGTTCTTTAGTTTGTTTTTTCACTTTTGAGTATAAAAAGCTCAGTCGTTATATAAAAAGTCCTACATTTGCATACCCCATATTTGTAGAAACCAAGTCTTCTAATTTGCATACAGAGATACCGGTGTTGCGAAGTTCATCGGTGTAACGAAAATATATGTGATATACAGAATTTTATTTGAATCTGGTAACACTTGGTGCAGGGTTCTATCGTAGGAGAGCCATGCTTCGGCGAGTAATACCACGACCTCACAGAAAACCGGCAGTGAAGCAAAGATTGCATTGCTTTTTGCCGAGTGAGTGAGGTTACCGGAGGCCCTAACCCTTCTCCCCCCTTTTCCACCCTTCCCTCCACCCATCCCCCCTTCCACTACTCCCACCTTAAAGGCCGGCAACGCACTTGTGATACCCATGGGCGGCGGTAGTCATTTACCATCAGGTGACCCGTCTGCTCGTTTGTCCCTATATCATAAAAAAGGGACTACAATTTACATACCATGGAACGCTAGAAACTTTAGATTGATGATGGAATGAGTTAATTCAGAAGAAAACTTCCGTTGATGTCATTTAATGTTCTGTGTAATATGACTAAACTACAAGAAGAAATTATTATAAGTATTGTGGATAGAAGGTTTTGTTTAATGGATACTTTATTAAGTTATTTCAAAGTTGTTTCAAATTATTTTATACTACCCAGGATTTCCAATGAAACTAACATCGTATTTTTACAATATCATTGAAAAGAGTAATAAACTTCTTATTAACAAAATGTTCTCTATGTATTTTGTGCAGTCTAAGATTGGGGGCATTTGTACATTCTGTCTGACCTGAATTTAGGATCATTTAGTAGGTCTCTTTCAATAAAACAGCAGAAATTAAATCTTTGCTTGTTACTGTTTACTGTAATATAAAACACATTGTTACTTAAAAGAAATTAATCCTTTTAAATAACTTACCTTACTTAAAAGACACACCAAAGATTTACTTTACGTTCCGTCAGATTGCCAGATCCAGCAAGCAAATAAAAAAATGAACAATATCACTTACCTTTAATAACAAAATGAAGTCAATACATTAAGTAAGCCGTCCTATCTCCCTCCTATATTTGGAAGTCATTTTCCTCTTTTTGGTATAATCATGGGGCGTCCTGTATTTGTCCGTGGCTACAGGTTTCCACTGAGATATGACGTTCTTACAACCCAATTCAATTAATGAAATACCTTTTAATTTAATGGATAGCGCACCATTATTCGATTGCCGGATGGACCATTGCCATACCCATGAAACTAGTGTGTCGATGCTACAATAGTCATAATTAACGAATAGGTACTCACCCAAACTCCAACTCATCAGGCGTCAGCATGACGATATCATCATCTATGGTCAGCTGGCATTCAGTCTCAATCTCGTCGTACGGGAAGAATCTATTAGACAATTTGTTCTCTTTGGTTCGTATCACTTTCAGCGGTTTGTTTATCACTGGCCATTCGGACGCTGTGAACAAAACCCGAAGTTAAAAACAACAAAAACAGTGCATGTTGGTGTGGTACCACAAAGCGGACACTCAATAAACTGTATGAAATAAAACGACTACGACGCGACGGATAGGATAGATGTGTACGTAAACGACGTATGTGCTAGTAAAGTCAATAATAATTTTGGCATTAAGTGGGCAAATACAGATGTGTGTTCGTCAAATTGGCGGCCGTTCTTTATTTGAAACGCACGTTCTTTATGTGGGAGAGCCATGCTTCGGCACGTATGGGCCGGCTCGACTCCGCTCGTTACCACGGCCTCACAGAAAACCGGCCGTGAAGCAATGCTTGCATTGCATTTCGCCGCGTGAGTGAGGTTACCGGAGGCCCTAACCCTTCCCTCTCCCTTATTCCCGTCCTTCACCTCTCCCCACTCTTCCCCCCCCCCCTCCCCCTCTTCTCCTACTCCCACCTTAAAGGGCGGCAACGCACTTGTGATTCTCGAGTTGCAGGTGCCCATGGGCGGCGGTAGTCAGTTACCATCAGGTGACCCGTCTGCTCGTTTGCCCCCAATACCATAAAAAAAGGGCATGGTAGATTCCTCCTCGAATTTGAGCTCTAAGAATGGGAAACACCTCCACGCTGTAGAAAATTGTAGTTAGGTAGCACTACACTAATTAGGATTGTGAATTTTTAGTATGTATAGTATTTACAGGTAACGGTATGATAACCGGTTATATCATCAGCTGTGTTCTGCACTTGTTTGTATATTAAAGATGAGATGTTTAACGGTTCAATTACTTCTGTTGGTGAATGTACATATAATTACATTGCCGAAGTGGTACGTAATAATATCACGTGTGTATAACGAATACAGTGATACAAGGACCCACAAATAATGTACCAGTGGTACAATGTCACGCATACGTTGGGCTTTAATATATAGATATCACCCATCGTGGGGGTTTTTCAGTTATAGACTTGTCTTTCCACTAATGCTCGATCTGGAACCAACAACTAATAGGAGGTAAAAACTTCACAAAAGAATCATCAGAACTCGGCGTGTATGAAGCATCGTGTAAACGGCTTGAATACATTTTATAAACAATGGATCGATATCAGCCCTATTTATAAACCATCCTAATAGCTGGTCTAACCTATCTTGGCACACTTTGAGTAAGACAAATGTGACCACCTGTGACAAGAACGAAACCCCCCCCGGGTTTAAAAAATCATGAAAATCATGTGACGTAATTTATGGATAGCCCGATAGTACTGTTTAAAAAAAAATCAATTTCATAATAAAAGTGTCACAGTAACTAAGAAGTAATACTACTACTGCCATTACAGAAGCAAGCAGTACCTTTATAAAGACCCCTAACTAGTAACCCAACGGTCGGTATGGCTACACTTATTGATATGACAGACTAATAATAACCGCTCTAGTTTTATCCGAAATGGACTCGGCCTTCCCGGCAATAGCCAGAGATACAGTTTTGAGGCCCTGACCTGCTTGAGCTACTGCTTACATTCCCGAGCCCATCCGTATAAGCAATAAGTAAATGAAGGGAAGGCAATGGAAGGACAGGGGTCCTTCCATTGCCTTCCCTTCATTTACTTAATTTTCCCTTTTAATAGATATACTACCAATTTTCACATCTTTAATCCCGAAAATATCCGGTAGACGCCAAAAGGCTTGTCCCGTATTTCGTGAGGGGGACCGAATTACAGTTGGCAAAATCTGGGTGTTTAATATACTTCTGATTACCTCTTTGGGGATACAGGCGTGAATGTATATATGTAACTAAAAGTGTTTTTGGATTTCGTCAAAAACGAATGTAGCCGTAGCCGATCGATTACAGTTCCAAACGACTTAAATTCCCTTACCGAGGAATCTATTAATATAAGCTTAAAAAAACATAACAGAAATTTAAAAATCATTACATATTTTATGTGAAACGGTGAAAACTCTTTTTCGGCGTACAGTTTTAAAATAACTTAAATAATTAATTAATACTCATTATACATTTTAATGTAAATGAAACCCTTATAATCTAGTACCTTTACTAATCTTGTTATAATAGAATTAATTGTGTTGATTTTAGGGGATTTGTTGAATAAATTATGCTACTACGCATTCGTACTTTACATTAGCATTTCATAAAATACGTCTCTTAAATCCGTAATAGACAGACACATCGTTAAAAACTTATTAAATATGTACATGTGCAAATCTGTTAGATATCTATGTATATCAATATGAGTACATTGAAACATAACATTTAAGAAAAATTACAATCTTCGTCTCTTTATATATAAAAATCTAATCTCGCTAAAATTCAAATATGGTTGGACGGATTTCAATAATTTTTGTTTTGCTTTGTTCGCTCTACTCCAGGGGTTTTAAAAAAAAAATATAGAGAAAACCCAAAAAACAAATAAACATAAAAAAAAATAAAAATTGGTAATTTTGTATGGAAATCGCAAATCGGAAGTTTAAATGAAAGCCCTCAAACAAGTTGTAGGTGATACGAAGTTCACCGGGTCATGTAGTATCTAATAAATATTAACGGTAACTCCTTCTAATAAAGTTCTTTGTTTTGCTTTATACGCAAGACAAAAGTAAATATGATTTTGAACTTAATATCGAAAACAGTAAGGTGTGTTTTTTCATTGCGATTTATGTATCATTACATCTACGTTATTTTAATGTATTCCTGCCCCTAAAATATACCCGCGTTCTGATTTTTCCAAATATGGAACGTTTATTTTCACTTTATTTTGCATTTCAAAGGTGTGTATTTAAATTTCTAATTAGTGGTTCATGCTTCAAGCCACAATATCCTTAGAAAAGTTTTTTTTTATATTTTATATTATGTCGGTTTACATAATAGAATCTTATTTTTCTTAATCCCTAATAATTGCTGCCACTGTACTAATTAGTGCTTAGGGCAATGCTATTCAAAATTTACAGGTTGGTTGTTAACCTGTAAATTTAATTAATTAAGTATATATATTTATAACAACCAAAGTATATAACTTTCAAAGGAGCTTCATGTCTTAAAGTAGGTTTCAGTCTCTCTTATCTAATGATATACCATACACATTCTTTCTTGTTTGCTGACATTGGTTATAGGTTAGTTGCTTACTTAAGCATGTTATGTAGTTACTGATTTTTTTACTCCCATAGCGACAATCAAACACAATCAATCAGCCTATCATAGTCCAATCAAACACGAGGGCCTGTCTTATTATGAGTATTCACTAATTAGTAACTGTTCAAATGCCTGTTTGGCTAGTGGTTAGTGGTCCTGACTGTTGATGATTGGGTTCGATTCCCATCCGGGACAAATAATTCTGCGATAAGCATGACCATTTGTTCTATGTCTGCGTGTAATTTATCTATAATATGTATGTATGTATCTAGTAATATATAAGTATGTTAATCAGTACAGGCTCTGCATGGTTTGGGATAAGACTGCCGTGTGTGAGGTGTCTCAAGTTGTTTTGAAAAAAATGCACCGGCATTTGAACAGTTACTACCTAAGAGGTCACTCCTGCTTTACTGACCCTAGAGTTAGTAGCAGATTGTACTCTTAAAGAGGACGCATATGATTATGCATTTACGGGATTTACGCGATCACGGTGGTCACAGGCTGACTGGCTCAGCGGTGCACGCCCTCCGTCGTCGAAAACGTGATATTTTTAATATTTTCGTTTCGCAATGTACCGTCACTTACTATACTAACAGTGTCCCTATTCTGTAAGCAAACCGATGTGTCCCTATTCTGGAGTTCATCCGACTGCGCATAAAAGCGAGGTGGCATGTTTTTATCACTGGATTCCACGCTGTGGATAATTTGAAACCATCTTCCCGATTGAAAGTTTTGTGTGTTTTGATTTCAATTGCTTCACATATAACTCTTGAGTAAAAGTGACGTTCCGTGAAAGTAAAAGTTAGGACGCATATGGTTTTAACAGATTTCTTATTCACATTATTATTCACAAATTTAATATATATGTAAGTTTTTATAAAAAATTAAGAACTTACTATAATCCAGACTCAGTAATAAAAAATAAAAAATGTCAAGGTCCTTGATACGGTTGAGATACTTCGAACCCAGATGTGGTATTTTGATTTTATTTCATAAGGAATGTTCTAGACACTTTCTGTAAGTGTATTGAGCCTTCATTCCCCGAGTACATTCCGAGTTGATCTCCTGTACAACCAGATGCGCAAGAATATCAGTTATTCCGGAGAATGACTACGACATGAAAGAATGATATCTCATTTGCATTTTTATTAGCGGCATAGCGATAGTCTGGCGTCAAACGTAGAATGTTTCATAAGTACATTTTAGTATCGGCGTTGTGATTTTGAAACACAAATATAAAATACATTTGTATTTAATTACAATTTATTTAGCACAGATTTCACTAACAAACTGCGCATCAAACTAGATACTTCAGGTGTGTTCCGCAACACGTCCTTTATTATTTAACGATATAAAATATAGTTTTTAGGTAGATTTCGAAGACAGTCTATCTATTGTTTGTACCAGTTGTCGATTTTTCCAAAAAAATCTTTACAGGAGGTCTAGTTATGATCCCTAGACCCCAAAACAACCACCAGTTAAAAAGTTTATATATTTATATATGTATGTAATTATGTACATATGTATGTATGTACCTCAATTTTACCGGCACGGTAGAGGTCGCAATTATGCACCGATTGCTTTCAAATTTGGACGATATATCAACAGGGCAAAAATGAAGGTTAAGTTCGTGAATGGGGGATATTCCCCCAAAGCGGGAGACTGGGGGGCAGATCTTCAAAAAAATTAAAAAAAACACAAAATCTACCTCTGAGAGCCTGCTGCGGGCCCGGATTTTTTAAATATTTTTTAACTAAATGTACTATCACTATTGTTTTTTATGTGGACATCATAGTAACCCAAAATAAGGTAAAGGAACATAACCTAGCGGTAATTTTTTACACTCCCGGCACAGTTTTTTATGAGATATTCAAAGATATGTATATTTGTTATTTTATTATTTTGATATTATTTTGTTATGACACTGTCCCTCATAAAGAAAAACATCATCTGAATATTCTAAACATAGTTTTCTCGAGGCCACAAGTCAGTATCGATGCAAAATAAAAACGACCCACACGTATTCCTAGAGATAAAAATAGAGAAGGCAGGTTTGTAGGGTTTGCTTGAAACGGCTCAAGAAGTCAATAAAATTTTCTTGTTATTAAAAAAAACATATCTTTACTTTGTCTGGCCTGTTGGTCTAGTGGTTAGTGACCCTGACTGCTGAGCCAGAGACCGTGGGTTCAATTCCCACCCATGACAAATAATTGTGTGATGAGCATGATCATTTATTCTGTATCTGGGTGTAATTTATCTATAATATGTATGTATTTGACTGCACGGATGGTGCAATGGTTTAATTGGTCACCTAGCCACTACGCGGCGCCGAATGTTGTGGGTTCAAAGGGGTCTGGGTGTGTTGAGATTGACTTGGCAATCGCACTAAACAATCTATTTAATATAATATGTTTTACTTGTGAGATATATTGTGTTTTCATGCGATGGCCAAGTCAATCTATTTTATTTAAAACATAAAAGATTTTTAATATTGATATGGTCACTATAAGATGTTGTTAGGTTAGCTAATTACGTCATAACTTAAGACAAAAGGTCCCTTAAGTAGGGACTGAATAAATTAACCGACTTGGTATTACATGGATCTCACAACTTTTTACGGTAGAAATACTGAGTGAGACTTGGTTTTTTTCACAAGTTTTGTTTTTGATGGCATAGACTATACAGGATAGCTTTTGTTCTATGTCAAAAACACAATGATTAAATACAAGTAGGGATAAAGCTACAGTTAGTATGTAGCGCATAGTACAATGCAAGGTCTCTAGACTATACGCCAAAGTATCGTAGCGAAACTTTGCTACGAGTGTACCTACGAACCTACACAAAGTTTGGTAATATAATTTTAGCCAGTAAAGAGAAAAGTTAATAAATAAGATTATTATATATAGTAGTGGTGGAATGGCTCGTTTTAGCTGGCTTCGTGTCGATGTAACACAGTTTATCGCTAAACTTGCCGAGGTTAACTGCAAGAAGAAAAAAGACAAAATATATTCTTTTTTTAATTGTGTTCTTCATTTCTGAAAAACGTGTCCTTGAAAGTGTCTCATGGCTTTGTCAGTTACCTCCTTCCATATAGTTCTATTCTCAAAAAAAAAATGTTATAGGGGTCACCTGATGGTAAGTAACTGTCGTCGCACATGGACACCTTACACCTCAAGAGTTATAAGTGCGTTGCCGCCCTTTGAGATGGGAGTACGCTCTATATATTTGCTGAACAGATACTAAAAACTTTTCACACGTGGCTTCACTCTCATGCAAGCTATCCCAGTAGAGTAGGATATTTACTAGGATACAAATTAAAAAGTCACTATTCCAGCTCATAAATAAAACAGTTTTTTGTGTGAATGGCGGACCAACAACACACTTTCGTAATCATAATAATTAGTAAGTGTAGTTATTCAGGTCATGGCAGTTATATACGAGTAAAGAGCAAATGTATCTTTTACCTAGAGGTTTGTGTGTGCAAGGTTTAATTTCTATTTAGTCGGAAAACCACCTATGGTGTTTTAGTGCTTATTTCTTACTGTAACATAGGAATCAATTAGTTAATTCACCTCATATCATTTGAGAGAAGAAAAGAGATCAAAAGAGAAAAATCATAACAAAAGGGTAATAGTCTTAATAAAAGCTGTTCCCGGATTCTTCCTATTTAAGGTGCAGTACACACCTTGTGGTTTTAGTCGGTTCGATTCCAACACACCACCCTACCAAAAACCCCGGTGGGGTAACGGCCCGAAGGGTTTCCACAAGCACAAAAAAAAGACTATTACTTACAAATGCTATCTACGACCGTTTAAACCGCTGTAAATCAAAAGCTATAACATAAAACAATTTTCAAACATACATGCTTTTACTGTAATTAAAAAAACACAATCTTGAACAAATTACTAAGTAAGTTTTAATAGTCGAACAATTATGGCATTGTACTTTTACTGTTCTTCAAGTTCTACAATTAGTAGTAACCGGAAAAGTTAGTATTCATTTGCCGCACGAGTAACAATCTCGCTGCAGTAGATTGTGGAAAATGACTTTGTTACGAGTACTACAGTCACAATACCGATCGCGTGTAACTAGCATTAGTAATAAATATGGTGTAAGTATCAGTTTTACCAATGGTCGCTGGAAGATTGAAATTAGAACAAAATTTAAAAAATATCCCGTCTGTCTGTCAGCGGGCTGTATCTCATGATCCATAATAGGTAGACAGTTGAAATTTTCACAGACTGTGTATTTCTGTTGCCGCTATAACAATAAATAATAAAAATAAAAAATTATTAAAAATTAAAGGGTGCACCCCTACTAGTAACTTGTTTTTGTTTTTGCTTTTTTTGCTCGATCTTAATAGTTTGTTCGACGGTGGTACGGAATCCTTCGTGTTGGCCGGTTTTTTGTTTTAATTTCACACATTTTTGGTTTGTTTTATTTTTAATGTATTACGTCAGCAGCGTGATACGTCATGCGTAAAGAAATGATATCTGTTTGAGTTTGACATTGTCGGTATGTACGAAAACAAAATGTATATTTTGTAACACATATTATATGTTTTTCTTTCCGTACTTTTTCTTTACATAAACTCTAATTGCAGACTTTCTTCGAAGTGTGATATTTTAACGCTTTTTTACGCTTTTATTAGTTTGTACTTGTAACTAACTGTGTAAACGAATTCAAGAAGTGCATTTTAATCTATTTCTAACTGTCGTATCGGAATGAAACTTTGCATGTATATGTAGCAAATTTTTGGAAAACTCTACAACTGGTACAAACACATTTTACTTACAACTTGTTTTTGTACTAGTTGTAGTTTTCCAAAAATTTCTTCACACAGGAGGTCTAGTTATGATCCCTAGACCCCAGAACAACCGCCAGTTAAAAAGTTTATATATATATATAAACGTTGTGTGTGAAGTACAAAAACAATAGTTGTAAGTAAAATAATATAGTTGTTGTAAAATCTTTTTGTACCAGTTGTAGAGTTTATATATATATATATATATATATATATATATATATATACTACAATAGGTAGACTTTCTTTGAAATCTACCTAAAATATGTCTTACAACTTTAAAAATTACGTGAAAATGGCTTAAAGAAATTACACGCGTCCAGTATAAGTGATTACCTGTCAGAGTAAGTAAGTCTATACAATGACAGCTATAGGTATTGGCCAATAAAAAAACCATGGTCGAAATTCGACCATCACGCGATCTCTAGTATTAATAAAAGCTTATATGTAGTGGGATCATTAGGTACATTACCTTACCAATATGTGAGTCGTATAATTGTCTGCTATCAGAGCTATTAAAAGGGTCCGAAGATAATTTTTACCATTTAAATGACATTAAGTGTTGTCCGTATTTTTTTTATATTAACTTTACTACATTTTATAAAACAAAGTCCTGCGCTGCGTCTGTCTGTCTGTCAGTTCGCGATAAACTAAATAACAACCGAACGGATTTTCATACGGTTTTCACCAATAGAAAGAATGATTCATGAGGAAGGTTGAGGTGTATAATTCATTAAGGTTTTGTGTAAAATGGCTGAAATATGACGATGATTGCTGAAGATATCGGCAACAATCAATATATGCTTTGCTACCCATGCGAAGCCAGGGCGGATTGGACGAAAAATCAACAGGGCAAAAATGAAGGTTAAGTTCGTGAATGGGGGATATTCCCCCAAAGGGGGGACTGGGGGGCAGTTTTTTAAATAAATTAAAAAAACACGAAATCTACCTCTGCGGGTCTGCTGCGGGCCCGGATTTTTTATATCTAATTTTAGCTTTCTGCACTTCTTCTATATACAAACTGTAAATATTCCAACATTCACGTTACTACTATTTACGTTACTACTATACGTTAATACTATATTTCTAAACCTTTGGGTTGAGATACATTTTAGAATTTATGGGACCACTTTAGTTCGCAATAGAATCCCTTTTGTTACGTTTTCCATTGATGTTTTAGAATAAGAACATTCGAGAGGTATCTACTCATATTTATTAAAGAGATACGGTTTTACTCACGTGTGTTTATCATTTATATACATTTTCTTTATTGGCCCTAGAGATCGAGATTCGACGATAATTCATTTATATTTTTTACCTATTCACATCTTTTCATAGTGTGAAACAAAGTCGCTTCCGTCGTTTGTACGTTTAAATCTTTTAAACTACGCAACGGATTTTAATTCGGTTTACACCAACAGATAGAGCGATTCAAGAGGAAGGTTTATACGTATAGTTTAATATTGTTTTGTGTTAATTTGTATAATCAGATGACGATAATTGTTCACCACATTAGTATCGACATTACACCCGTAGGAAGCTGGGTGTAATGTCGCTAGTACAATATAAATTAAACTGTCATTGTTAGACTTACGTTACAATGACAGGTCAACATACATATATATATATACTGGACGCGTGTAAATTTGTAACATATATTGTGATAAATGTTAGCTATTGGTCTCGCTCACACTTTGTAAAATGACTCTGTCCGTCGCACTCCAACTGGAATCTTAAAGTTACGGTCTTGAGGAAAGCCAGTGGTACATTAGAATCATTTTAAGTAAGTAAGAAACATTTGTTCAAAATTGGGTTTTATTGGAAAAGAAAAAAATTGTCCGCAATTTAAGAATGAAATTAGCCAGTGTCATACCATTTTGGAATCCTCAATAAATGATCCTACTTTTAAGGTTACTTGCCAAACTCGCCAAGCACTTTTTTTTTCAGTATGGTCAATTAGAGCTGGGCAAGGTTTTAATTTTGAATCTTTGGTTGGGCAAAAAGTGTCATTTTTTTTTTACTTATTTCATTTACTTCCAAGCTGGTGCAGTTGTCACTTTAAATTTTAGGCCAGAGTTAAAAGAAGCAGTATTCAGGAAAATTCAAAAGTAAATATCTGTAGTAACAGGAGTGAAAAGACCGTCACAGGGTGTACATTTCATATTTCATATCGTGGGAGAGCCACGCTTCGGCATGTATGGGCTGGCTCGACTGAAATGATACCACGGCCTCACAGAAAACCAATGCAAGCATTGCTTCACTGCCGAGTGAGTGAGGTTACCAGAGGCCTTAACCCTTCCCTCCCCATTCTGCCTTTACCCTATTCCACCCTTCTCCTACTCCCACCTTAAAGGCCGGCAACGCACTTATGACTCTTGAGTTGTAGGTGCCCATGGGCGGCGGTAGTCATTTATCATCAGGTGACTCGTCTACTCGTTTGCCCCCTGAACAATAAAAAAAATCTCGATATATTTTTTTTAATGTTTATAATTTTTGAAATACGTAACTTAGATTTTTTTTCTGATAACTATTATGACTTAGCCTGTTACCCGATTCCGGCTTGACGTCGACTTCTGGAACATTCTGTATTTAGATAAAACTTAATGTGTGCAACCTAGAATTAAAGACTCGCAGTCGACTACTACTGCTAACTGCTGCTGAATAAAACACGTTCTCACTCCGACGACTGTTCGAGTTCGATCCTCGGTCATACACCTCTCGTTAATGTGTGTAATAGACATTAATTATTAATTACTTTAACGGTGAAGGAAAACATGGTTAGGAAACCTACACACCTGTGAGTTCTTCATAACATTCTCGAAGATTTGTTAAGCATGCCAACCCGTCACATAATAGTTAAGTCAAAAGTTGAATAAATATATATTCAATAGCAGCGTCCCGCAGTTTCACCCGTGGGAATATCGGAATAAAAAGTAGCCTATGCGTTTATCCAAGTCTCCAGCTATCTACATACCAAGTTTCATCGCAATCGGTTCAGTGGTTTTTGCGTGAAAGAGTAACAAACATCCATCCATCCAAACTTTCACATTTATAATGTGGGATTATTATTTTCAAGTTTGTTATTATATTATTAAAAAAACCAAACTTTAAATGTAAAAGATTTCAAAAGCAAAGTATGACGTCAAAGTAAAGTGGCTTGCTTATCGGTTTTTATAGGATTCACTTTGGTGAGTGTGCGAAAGCTCTCTTCGAATTAATTGAACTCTCACCATTCCTTTATCAGACTACTAGAGATCAATTTTCCATCCTGTCATTGTCGAAACACCAAAAAGTCGAACTAAACGCTTTGACAGCTCCTTTTAGGTACGAGTCGCCAAAGTGTGGAATGAACTGCCTGCGTCTATTTTTTCAGTCAATCATAATCCTAGAACGTCCAAGAGTAGAGTGAATAGATTTCTCTTGGATAGGTGTATGTACCATCTTCGTCATCATCGTCACTTTAAATCAGGTGAGATGGAAGATAAACATCTATAAAAGTTCTACAGAATGTACCATTTAGACATTTAATAAAGAGAGCCTAATTTGACTTGACAATCTAACCAACTATCGTATCTGCACCAGTAATGGCTCCGACAAACTGTTTGACAAGATGCCAAATCTACCACCGAACCGCTCGCCGCAGGCAGGGCATTCGTGCTCATACCTTGGAACCTAAATAGTTGCGCACGTAGGGTACGAGAGGAATTTCTTCCCGCGAACGCTCCGGCTGTAGAATGAGCTCGCTGCCGAAGTTTTTGACTACAGTATGGAATTCTTCAAGAAAGTAGTGTACAGGTTTATAAAGTGTCGGCGCATGCGAGTCCTCTGGTTTTAAAAAAGTTCATAGGTTACGGTAACTGCTTACCAACAGGCGGGTCCTATGCATGTTTGCCACCGACGTGGTTTAAAAAACTAACCAACGAATTCTCAGTCCAATCACAATTCAGCTTCCATCCAGTCAATCGCGGTTTGTTCGAACCTTAATATAATTTACAAGGGTTGTCTTTGAGATCTCAGATGTTGTACAATAGTAGGTACCATTATGTTTAATGATCGAGCAAGGAGAATGTTACGAAGGTACTGTAACATATCCAAATTATCTCAGTTATTATAACACCGTAATTTATTTACTCTAATGGCGAAAATACTTTTAAAAGTAAAAGTGTTTGTTAGATCGTAATTATGCGAAGTAATTTTTTGCATACGCTATTTAACGTAAGATGTACAGTTGCTAAGGGATAACTATTTTCCTAGAATAGCGCTAACGAAGCTGGCAACGAAAGCTAGCTAAAGTTTGAGGCAGACGGTGAGCGGTAGAAATTTACTAGCGCCGAGCGACGACAGCGACATTACAACCTGCTTACGCCGTGTCGCCATTCCGCCCCGCCCACTGTCTGCCTCAACCATTAAATTAATTATACATATCATTATTAATAAATCTAATTGAAAATGTCCATTTTCAGATTTAGTGTGTATACTTAGAAAGAAAGAAAGAAAAATGTTTATTTCTCCAACACATTACATATAAATGATAGGTCTAAATAAATAGTATTGATAAACAAAAAAAAGATTTACACGCACTTAACCTAATAAAAAATATGCATTGTGCCAGTCAGAAAATGCCTCCGCCTCAGCGTAATGCTTCTACAATACAAGTATAGCCAAAGCGCTGATTTTCAGGCAAGGGCCAAGACTACGTTACGGGAGCGTAACCGTTACATAGTATAATCAAAATATTGCTACTTAAGTTCATATTTATGTATAGTATACGCTCAGTGAGTTTTTAAACAAAAAATTTAAATTTAAAATGCCCATAATAAATCAAATGGAAATAGCTTTAGTTTAATTAATAATATACCATTACTTAAAATATAAAATAACAATTTAAAACATAAACCAAGATTAAATGCATTTTGAAATCCATGCACAGATTAAAATAAGTACATATTTTATCTGTGCAGCGATTATTTCCTCGGCCTGTCTCGTCAATATTCCTTTGTCTATGACAACAAAGGAAAAGACGCTAATGGCGAGCCGGGTGATTTAAAATTACATACTAATAACAAATATATAATGCAAGAGAAAAAAATGTTACTTGCATCGTTCGAAATCCTAAAACATTACTATGATGTATATATTTGGTAAGTATACAATGTCTAAATATTTTTTGTGAAGCGTAAGGGTTTTTGTGTTACTTGTTACTTCGCGATGTGACGTTGTTATCAATAAATGCTGTGGTTAATTTCATAATCATATATATATATATATATGCACTTCCTAGTAAGGGCCTCCTCGGCGACAGCTTAGCCTTTGTCGAGTAGGTACATTCGAAGACAGCAGTTTGGGTTTGACATCTTGGTAAAACTACCCACATAGACTAAACACGTTGAGAAATGGAATAAGCTATGTTAGGGTCCATCCGTGTAAGCAAAACCGGGGGTATGGGGTTTAAGCCTCAGTTTGCAAGTTGTCAAACAAAAGAATATTCTAATTCATTAGAAATGCAGACAAATGTCATAAGCACTAGAATACAGAACTCATTAATATCAGGCACATCGAAAGCACAGGTTTTACAATTCCCATTAAGCGAGTGGTGTGCTTATTTGCGTCGTTAGTAACATAAAACAAAACCATTAAAAGCACGGAATTGTTTGCATTTTATTACCTACTTAACGTTGAAAATAGAGAACCGAATTTGAGCGTTTCGAAGATGAGCTAGGAAATATTCTCCCACACTTTCATTGCGCGATGTGAAAACAAGTGAATATTAGCAAAAAACCCGAATTCTATTTGAACGAACTATATCCAGTTACATGATCCCTTTTACAGCACACAAGTATTGAAATTAAGGATTGAGATATCTGTTAACTTTATTCTTACTTCCTAAAGATTTTGCTAAAAAGGGCCGAAGCAACGTTCGTTCACATTTGAAACACGTAAAGTTGTACGTCATAAAAGGCCCGCCCACGCGTGCAGATGACAGATTGAAGGGACGACTTATCTCGAAGCAAAGGAAAAATAAAAGAAACCTGTAAAGACTAAAACGAGAAGGAAGATTGAAAGAGCTTATTATGTACTGAATAAACAAGCTTCATAACGTAATATATTTAAATGAAAAGACGATTTCTAACTGATTAAGGGACAAAATTTTCTGGCCCCTCTAATTTGTATTAGACTTGTAGATGGCGTGAATTCGGCGCACACAAAAACAAAAACTGAAACTTCTTATTTCGTACACTTTTCGCAAAATTGTATATGTATATAAAGTATTAGTAAGTAAATGCAAACAAAATTCTTATTTTAAAAGGTTATAAACCGCAACATGGTAGTGGACTGTCAATTCAAAAAAACTTCTCTCACAAAAGTTTATCTTTATTAGCAGTTAGTAAAGTCTGGTTTTGCAGAAACTTATGTATTACATAACTATTTGTGAGTCATACTTTACTGTTGTCTAGAAATAAGAAAAAAACTTGAAAATAATGATTTCAATTTCATTTGAAGACTGTTCAATAATTTATTTTAACCATAACTGGATGAGAATAGTAAAATCATACGTTGCGTTGATTTGACTGTAGAAAGTTTATTAGTACCATAAAAGTGAGAAATAAAAACCTCACCAAACTCTATGCTACTTTTCGTATTTCATGGACATTATGGTGTATAAAAACCTCAATTTTACGCTTCTATAGCGATACAGATTGAATCGCCCTAATGCTATCCTGACTTTGCAATATACAACTTCGCAACTGAGTCCGCTAACCTGCAACGTCATATCCGCCCATAAACTACTTCTAAACATGGCTTCCCTTTACCCACTGGTATCAACGTTACTTAGAGCATTATATCCTTTGCTGTATAGAAGGATTAGTGCGCAGATAAAATTTTGCATTCAAAGTTTAAGAGCGGTAGAAATGGAAATGATTATGTATGAAATGAATGAAACCATGAAATCTCAAAAAGTATGCTTCAAACTTGAAATTTGGCAGATAGATTCCTCATAAGGTATCCACTAATTTAAAAGAATTCACTCCTAAAGGGGTAAAAAAGGGGTTGGAATAGTAACAAACCTGGCGCTCGAAGTCGCGGATAACACTAACAGCTAGTTTAATATAAAATGAATCCTTAACATGTTCAGGTATCAAACAAGTTCACGACTCTCTAGTATGAGACTAAGATTTCAGCTGGCATTTGAAAAGCGACATTCAAAATATAATTCAAAACTTAACGTCCATAACCAAAAGTTTAAATTGTGTTAAATCTGAACAATTCGCATTTACCGGATTTTCATTTTGGCCAATGAGGACGTATGACTAGTAAAATTAAGAGAATTGCACTTAATCTGTAACATGTTGTTGAATTGAGTAAACCTGGGCAAACACACTGGCCAAAAAGAGAATCACATTCAAGTGTATGTGAGTCTCCTTAAACAGTCAAGGAGGTCGCAGTTGAGAAGGTAGCTAGCGATATAAGCGAAGGTGAGGGTACTCTTAGTTACTGCTAGTTTTATGCAGGAATTCCGTTGAACCTTACCTCACATAATTAACTTTTGAAAAAGTATCACCAACTTCATTGCGCCTAAATCATAAAAAATGTATTCCTTAATTTTTCACCCTTAGAGATGAAATATTTTTCTTTAAATTTAAATGGGACCAACATTGAGTACAACTAATTCAATTCAAAAAACAATTATTGAAATCGATTCACAAATGGCGAAGATATCGCATAACATTCTTTTTTTCATCGGTAAAAAAAACAATATTCAATAGAATTGAGAACCTCCTCCTTTTAGTCGGTTAAAAAAGTACCTTTTTAACTTTTCTTAAATTTAAAATTTTTGTAATCTTAAAAAATAAAAATGAGCAACAAGTTACTTACAAGGAGGTGGTGGCTTCTTCTGATTATTCCAAACAACCAATATCTTGGCGAGGCTCGGCGTTCTCACCAGCTTGGTGACGAGGGCGAACAGGCTATCCACCCGGTCGTACGTCAATATCACAGCGGTGAAGCCAAGCGACTTAGATGCGGTTACTGGCAGAAATAGAGGGTTTACAGGACCATACTGCAGGACAAATGAAATTAAACGTTAGACAACATTTTTGGGTCAGCGTTTACGTGATAGAAATACTTAGAAAATTTAGTGGTAACTTGCATAAAGTTGAAAGACAAAGCAAACATTTTACATATATGATTATCGGCTACTAATAAACCGCTGTCTTTACTGATATTACGTGACGATGCCTTCGATAGAAGACACCCATTTACTTTCGACAGGTCTGTCTCACCCCCATTCTCAATCAGAATCAGTTGAGTGTGGTGAGATGTTTGTCATCAAATTATGTCATCTATAAGCGTTAAGTTCAAATCGCAGTTAAAACAAAAAAAACTTTCGTGTATAACGATTCGGTACATTATAGCTTCCGCGAGCTAATGATACACATATTTTTTTAAATTAGAATTATAATCCTGGATAATGGGCGAGCTAAATTGCACTTCATTGTATAGATCCGAGAGTAGCTATTTGTCTAAGAGTCCGTTATGAGTGAGAATTTCGTACATATTGTATGTTGTCGAGTTGAAGACTTTCCTCGTATCCTTAATTGTAAACTTCCACGATTAAACTTTTGCTACGAAGGATAAAATTCTAAAGGGTTTAGTGTTAAGATTGCGAAACACACTCATTAAAGTCTTAAAGTTTTTATTTGCTTACTAGAAGTGTCATGTTAATCAGAGCTTAACCTTTTAGGAGTTTGCTAATTCAGGTTGAAGTGTAACTTTTTCCTTTTTATATTCTATTTTATTGTGTCAAAAAATACATTTTCATTTTTAATCAGCCTCGAAAAACAGGATTTTCTCAATTCCGGATGATTTTATCTATCTATAGCTTTACATAGGCTATTAAATCTTTTTGTATTAACTAAGCCATTAAGTATTTTCATTATCAATGCATTAATGGCGGTCTTCATTATAAGTCAGAAACACTATGTTACTATCTTTCACTAATTAAATACAGTACATAGGCTCTGCCGACTAACGTGTTTAGGCATCGTAAAAATTGTCGTGTTTTATAGGAAGTCGTTTAACAAGGAAGTTGTTAGTTTGTGTAAATGATATTCAGTAACGGCGTCAACACATGAAAACTGATAATCCCACTAATATTATAAATGTGAAAGTTTGGATGGATGTTTGTTACTCTTTCACGCAAAAACCACTGAACCGATTGCGATGAAACTTGGTATGTAGATAGCTGGAGACCTGGATTAACGCATAGGCTACTTTTTATCCGGGTATTCCCACGGAATCGGGACTTACACGGGTGAAACCGCGGGGTGCTGGTAGTTGACAATAAACAAAGACCGAGGCCAAGCAACATTGTATCATTACAACGGCGCGAGTAATTAATAGGCTAATTATTTTTAATGAATTAAATCGTATTAAAATAGATTACATCAAAGACAAACAGAAAACGAATGGTTTGAAAACGATATTGCAAAAAAAGAAGAGAAAAAATCTAGCCTCAATGTAAGAAGTTATATTCCTTAGTGTGTTAGATTAAGAGAGTATTACTGCATCGCATACTTTTTTTTAAATATTAAGTTACAAGTTATCCTCTTAACTGCCAGTATGGCAATTACTTGTGCTTTTCCAAGCCTACCCCCTCAATGGGCCTCAGACGACCTTGGTCGTTCCGCCTTTAGAAATAACTTAATTAGAGTGTCTCAATTACTGTAGTACTATACTTGCATGGTTTACTTCTTCGTCGACAATAAACGGACTAGGTACATAACGCAAAAGGAAAATATCAAATAGGACTTGTAGAATCTTTAATTAGCTCGTTAATAATGTTGGTACATAAAGTTAGTTCAGTAACGATGCTAAGTAGTTAGGTAACCAATTAAATGGAGAATTAGAGAACTTTGAAGACGAATATAAAGCACCTACTTAAAAAAGAAGGTTTTGTTAATTTTTAGATTTTTTTTGTACAAAAAAAAACTACCTACAAATCAAAATCATTTTGATATAATTGATAGAATTCTAGCGGCTTAGCCGCAAAATAATATGACATCAAAATTTTACTGAAGTTTACCCAAAATCACCTTTAGATATATGATTACTTGGTCTAAAATTACGTTACGGTATTATTTACATAAGACGTTTCAGATGTAGGTACCTTATTACGCGGCTTCAAAGAAAAAACTTTGATTTAAGCTCTTTCGTATGCATGAGTTGGCCAACTCTTTCCTCAGTGAATATTTCCACAGTTTCCAAACTAGTCAACAATACAATATCAACATTGCTGATTCGTGGGATCTTTAGTAAGCCTTAAAACATAGTTATCCTTTGGGTTATGAAGGGTAGAGGACTTTCGTTTCGCAAAAAACTTATATTCGGTCGTATTCGGTAAGAATAACAATGGGAATGTACTTTGATATAATGGGAAAGAGAAACTTGTTATGTTTACGGAACAAAGTCTTTTGGAATAGAGGTTTAGGGGACATTGGAACATGCTTAGCCTATGATGTTAGGTAGACAATAAACGGGGTATATAATGCAATAGTTTTTCATTAATCTCGTTTTCCTGGTCTAACCTTAATAATTGTTTTAAACTTCGGCAATTTTTATAGATATTATAGATACTTACTATCTAGTTACTCAATTTAAAGCAATTCAATGTGGGATGTTAAAATAATATTATCGATAAGCGTTGAACATTACAATGACATGTTTTGGCAGAGATGTAGACTAGCTAGTGTTTACCGCCGCCGAAACATGTAAACATTCAAATTCATATATTTATTTTATAAAATTTCTGAACAATTATTTAAAATTGTCCTTTTTTCAATACTTATAATTAAATATTATTTTTATAGATCAACACACAAAGTCACTGCAACAATAAATTATACATAAAACCAAAAATGGTTAAAATATAACAATACCGTAATATAATGCAAAAAATAATACTATATCTGCCTATGTTGATCCATAACCATAGTCCCTTGTATTGTCACCATTTTGCACTTTCACCATGTTTTGTATCGATAATGCTTCGTTCCAAAGGTCGCAGATTTATGTTATAAAGTTTATAACGTGTAACCGAACCGTATAAATAGGAAATATGTTTTTTTAATCCATCCAGTTTTCCATTAAAGAATATTAGATGACAGAATATGATCTCAACGCGGTCTCATATTTAAAAGGGAACATTTAACGAAGAACCTCAGCTAGCGTGTTTAAACAACCAAACAGGTAAGTACTATTCACTTTTACGTTATAGTTTATGTTTTAACCGCCTTTTACGTAATAAAATACATGTATTAACTCTTTTCGGCTCTTGACTTTTTCCCTACGAAGTAGAGATAAAAACTTATTAACAAGAGTTAGACCGACGAAAGAAGAAATGAACTGAAAACCAAAAAATAAACTTGTTAGCCTCCTCCTCCGTTTTTTCGTCAGTTAAACATAGCTTTTCGTTTGCTTATGTTCTCACGTACCTCCAACTTGTAAATTCAAATTGAATACAAAAAAAAATATGAATACAAATAACGCAGTTTACCATTTAAATCACTTTCATTTTGGTAGATATTACAAAAACTTTACGCCATTCGCATTTTGAACTCCTTTATTTATATACATAGTACAATTTCTCCCTAACATGGCGTAATAACAAAAACTGAAATTACGCACCGTCACTGCGATGTGTGGCGCGTGTCGGGTATATAAACTCGCGGAAATTGTGCTGTCATTCCGCTCACGACAGTACACGATAGTCCTAACTCCAGTATAACCGACACATAAGACATGACACCACGATCATAATTTGCTGTTCAACCAAAAGTTGCATATCATCTAGGTAAGTTATGGGTCTAAGTCATTATAGCCTTGTCAAAAATTTCTAAGCTAATAAGGGGCCACTTATAGTGGGTTCACTATATCGATTAGCATAGTTAAGAAAGTTTTAAAGAATTGAAACATTGAGAATGAGAAAAACTTGAATCAAGCGTCTAGCGAGTTTAAGTAAGCATTCATAAATTTATATAATATTATCTTAATTCAGATTTTTTTTATTGAATATTTGAATGCAATAACAAACCTGTTGGCCTAGTGGTTAGTGATTATGACTGCTTAGCCAGTGGTCGTGGGTTTGATTCCCACGCATGACAAATCATTGTGTGATGAGCACTGATGATCATTTGTTTTGTGTCTGGGTGTAATTTATCCATAATATATATATATGTTTATCAGCAGCTTGGTTACCATAGTACAGGCTCTGCCTAGTTTGGGATCAGACGGCCGTGTGTGAGGTGTCTCAAGTGATTATTATTAAAAATCCTTTTTCGTCTAAGTTCCAAGGCGATTCACGGGCTTAAATATACTGAAAGTTCGTTTCCATGTATCGTATTCTGATACATTTTCTGCTAAATCCGTTGTATAAGTCGATGTTATTGTTGCAAATGGATAGAACATCACTTTTTCTAAGCCCCTGTTGGCTAAGCCTTATATCTAATTTTCTAACAGCGAAAAGGGAGCAGGTAATCACATTGGACGGAGGTAGGGAACAATACAAATCTGCTCATATCAACAATGCGATTTGAAAAGTATCTAAAGATCGAGTTTATTTTAGAACAAATACGATTACTAACAGCGTTGTTTATACGTGTTAGTTAACCACTCTAATTAAATGTTTGTGTAATGAAATAAATTAAATGTGTGTTGGTTTGTGTTCAAATCAAATACTTTATTTGCATAACACAGGTACAAAAAGGTGTTAGACAATAATAATAAATTTATGAGCGCTTAACCTATATTAGGTGTGCAAATTTGTGAGAAACAAAATGTTCTGCATGCATCTTAGAATTTTAATATTATTTTAAGTACTAAAAAATATCACTATCAATATAAACAATAATTAATAATAATAATAAAATAATAATCTTGCATAGTTGTTCTATATGCTGTTTCCAGGTTCATTTTTTATCTATTATAGTTTGTAGTACAGTGTAGTATTATTATAATACCTAGAAACTCTGTAGAATCTGCTTCTCTTATTGATTGGCCATTGCTGCTTGCGTTTAACTTGTGAATGTGTTGAATACGCTGCCTGAAATGCATTAACGCTGTTTTTTTCTGTTTGCTTTTAGGTTATTTATTTGAAGCCAATCTACAACAGAGCTCAGTTCATTATTTAAATAGTTTTCATAGTTGTCTTTATTTTCACATTTAATAGTTAATGTACTGTCATCAGCAAAGAGGGTCATTGGGTTCTTAGTTGCATTAGGTAAGTCATTTATATACAGTAGAAATAATAATGGTCCTAGCACGCTGCCTTGAGATACTCTATATTGTATTTCGCGTGGTCTAGATTCGAAGATTTCCTCTATTTTTGTTTTACTATTTATTCAAGCAACTTCTGTATATTGTATTCGATTTTTAAGGTAGGATTCAATGAGTTTTAACACATTACCTCTTATGCCATATGCGTTCAGTTTGCCTAGTAATATAGCATGATCTATATAATCGAATGCTTGTGTCATATCCATATATATGGAGCAGAAAGGTATTCTATTGTCAACGTTTTTCATTACAAATTCTAAAAAATCATATAGATATGGCCACATTAATTGATTTGTTACATCTGAAACCTTTCTATTCTTGTAGCAAAATACAATTCTCTTCGAGGTATTATTCATTCAATTCTTTATATATGTTTCTCAAATATCTTTGAAAAGATAGACACTAAGGCTATAGGCCTATAATTATCAATATTTTCCCTATTTTCTTTTTTAAATATAGGTTAACCGGGTAAACACCAGTCAATTTACAATGTGACTAATTAGATGGCAGATGTTATTTGCTACACACTTTATAACTTTAGTACACACTCCATCATATCCCACGCTGTTTGTGTTCTTTAGGTTTCTTATTATGTCCAATATACTAAGTGGGAAACACGGCATCATGAACATAGACTTTTGTATTTTGTTTTTTAAAGAAGCTTTTATCCAAATTAAGTTTTATTTTAGTGTAGATTTGATGTTTAAAAAGTACTCCTCAAGACGAATCGGTTTATGTTTTTTAGTTAAAGCGCGGTCTTAGCGCGATTTGAAATCAAACTCTTGCACACATGCACGATATGGTTATACACACAATTGTAAACCGCTCATGGAAGATTACACAGTATAAGTAAGGAAATCAGATAGCCGTTTAGTTAGGCATTTTCAACAAGTACCTGCATGATCATTTTGCTTTTAGCAAGTAATGCTATTTTAATAGTTATGATTTTTTTAATCGTGTGACGTTTAGCTTTTATTTTTTATGCTACAAAAGTGGAAAATAGCATACTGCCTGTTTGATGGTAAGCAACTACTGCAGCCTATAGACACTAGCTAGATTTGTGTAATTCACTAAGTACTATTAGGGATTCATTCCTGACCTGGAACTAAAATGAAATATTCTGTGAGCGTATAGGACTTCGTTCATTTAGTACATTAGTACTGTCAATAACAAAGTCGTAGGTACTTACGTCCCCGTGCGACACGGCGGCGAACGAACGAATGAGAATGAGATGCATGCTGTCTGCACATAGTTTAGTTGTAACGTGGAGGGTGGCCTCGTGGTCTGCACGTGGTCCCCCGTAGGTTAATTTAAGGAAGGAGAGGAATTATGGAATTATATAAAACGCTTTTACAATTTATAATGGTACTAGTGGTACAAATATTTAAAGTAATTTAGACATCAGATGTTCAGGCTCAGGGAGGTCTGGAGGTCTTCAGAGGCTTTGGACGTAGTTTCGACGCTGGTAGATGCAGAGTACTTAACTTCGTAGCCGTGTTGAAGTGGTAAGAGAGCGAGTCCTTGTGCGGCGTGGTATATATAAGCCCCAGGGGCGTGGTGCGGCACGGGGGAGCATCTCAGGGCTTAGTGGGGAGTGCTGGCACAAGGTTTCGGTAGGAGGGCGCAGGATGACGCGTGACATAGTCTTTATAAAAAATATCGACGAATTTTCTTTTTTATATTTTTTATTGGTTACTTCACTCTACTACCTACTTGGCTTGGCTGGCACCGACTTCAAATAGATGTAATAATAATTATATTAATTTCATTTTCGCTTCAAAACCACAAATAGGCACTATTTGTGGTTTTGAAGCAAGGTTAATATTTCAAAATCAAATGGTTTATTATGTAAACATACCTCATATTATAATTCTATGCAGCAATAGAGGTTATGTATGTTAAATTTTTAGAATATAATGAGTTTTTAAGGAAATTTCCACAACTCATGTTTTTTCTTCTTTTTTGACAATCTGACCGAAGTTAGAAGCAGTTACCATATTTTTTCTTAGCTCTAGCTAATCACTGCAATAAGTTTATCAACGAGTCTCTTTTTGAATGCGGTCTTTGTCCGTAGTTAGGATATTTAAATTGAGTAAAAAGTCATTCTTTGCCGTTTCCAAATCATTTTCCGTCATATCAGGAGCAGCACAATAAAAATGGCTCCGTAATCTTCGTCAACTTCATGTGTATCAATTTTGTTAAGAAATCTGTTTTTTTTTAGGGTTGTCGGGATTCCATGATCTTTTGACTTCACGCCTTTTTCCATTTTCTTTAAATAACATCTTGGGCTTTTCCTTAAGAGTCTCTTATGTATAGTGTATCTGGGTAGTTTATTATTAAATGTCACAATAGTTGCAGCACATTTTTCTTGGTAAGCTCGTCTCATGGAAAAATTAATTAATTTCCCGCCAAAAATCTTTACAATTACACTATTAAAACGTTCAGCGGAGTTGGTGTCGACATCTTCCACTAAACTTTGAGATTATTACTTCCAATTATTATTACTTTAAAGCAAAAGGTTAAATTTATTATTTTCATGGAACTCATCAATGACTTTTCTTTATTGCAATAATAACTCTTACATTGAAGGTAAAGGTCCTAACGAGTGTAAAATTTAATTTTATATCACTGACTTTACGATTCTTCGAACTTAAAATAGACATACTACGGTTGTAGACTGTCAAGTCAAATCAATTACTCTTCGTTAAATGTCAAACCGATACGTTGTGTAGAAATATGTATGAAATAAGGGGCCATGACGTCATACCACTTGTTGTCAAATCACTTACTTTAAATGTTTGGTTTTACAAAAAAAATAATCACTAATTTGTAAACAATAATGAATCTAATTTTTCGAAGTCATATGTATAATACTTAATTTCATGAGGAGTCTTTTATGACTATGACCACGATTCATTATTAATTTTTTTGCGAATTTTTAATTATCTGCGAGATGTCTTTGTTACATATACCATGGCATCGCGTCTCGTTGCGACATGTTTGTTTTTTGATGCTATTTTGTTTGTCGTACTCATGAGCGTCCGAGACCAACCTTCTTTGTCGGGTGCTGCCCGACAACTGAATTAATAGTACATAATCCAATATTACATTTGGTGACATTCAAATAGGATTCGAAATTGTAAATCATTTTTTTTCTTTCTTTTTTTCTTGATTTCTTTAAATTATTCGAAATGCACGGTTTAAATTAAAAAAGTAACTGGTTAACATTTTATTTTAACTATATATCTAGGTATTTCTAAAAAAAAATTGTAGTTATCGCTGAAAATACCGAGAATCTCGACGCCAAAGTTTATTTTAATGGTAAAATTAACGATGGCTTTCTAGAGAAACTAAACCTTTAATCAAATTTTAGCCCGGTTAACATTTTTCATGTATCTTTCATCTATACGCAGTATCTTTTTCAATAGTATCTTTTGTGCGGTTTAGTCACACTCGAGTTCCAAAGATTCGACGTTTTGCTGATTATGTGGTAACACCTCGCCTTAAGAAGTTCCTATGGCCGTCTCCCGGCTCATCATCAGAAACTCTTTATGGTACCATATTATTGTATTCATCACCATTCATCACCGAAGATACAAATTTACACTAAATTTGAACCCAATCGGACACCGGGAAGTGGTTCTAATGTAGCTTTAAAGATTCATGCCGATCACACATACAAAATTGCAAGTTAAATAAAAGCTAGTAAAATAGAAAGTTTTCTATTCAGATCTCCAAATTTCTATTTTGCGAAAATTCATCAAAATGTTAATCCTATCGATTAGGTCAGTACCTTTAAAATAAAGGACTGTGCTGTGTGGGATTTGAAACCTTATTGTTTCCTATTTTTATAGTTTAGATCTTATGCCCGAAAGCTTAGCCTTACAGCCTTTTGTTATTACGCCATTACAACTACGCAGAACCAGATTTATGAATAACAGTTGTTGATCAGAGGGCAAAGTTTCGTGCTAAAATCACAGTAACTAACATAACAAAAATATTATTCACAAGGAATACTGAACAAGAAGTTAAAAAAAAAATAACTATTACCGCTTCGATCCTGATGCCGAAAGCTGATCTACAACAGGCACGTGAATGTTTAATGCATTTTCAAGCAATACTGAAGTTAGAAAGCACCGCATCTTATGAGAAAAGTTTCACGTTCGTTACGGTTTATATTCGTTCTGTAAAATGCTCGTGAAAGAAATGTGTGGGCTACGATTGAGGCAGGCTATTTACTAACTTATTAAATAAGTCTTCGTCAAGTGAGGTTGTTTGCTAGAAGATGTACGTTACTACGAAGTTATGAATAACGCAGCTATTCTTGGAACTTACATATTCTTTTCTTTTATATATGATAATAAAAGAAAAACAAACAAAGTCACATTCGCATTTATTATATTAGTTGTACAATTTATTGAGGCAGTCTGTCAGTCCGACTGTCATGCTCTGATCATGACTTGGTGGTTCATGGGTTAGAATTGTAGTAAGCTAAAAACTGTCTTCGATATATTGAAGAATTCAATCTTCAATAAATTCGAAATATAAAACAATATCATGTTCTCATTCATTTATCGTTTGGTGTTTTCACATGTTATCAAGCAAGTTATTTCGATAAAAATATAATAGTTCACTTGAAGCGCTCTTTTAAAATTCTTATCCTTGCTTTACAACCTAATACGGAACTATGGATCACGATTACAAACAGACACTTCAATTTTATTTATTTGTATTGATAAAATCCCAGGAACCGTGGGCTGTTATTAGCGAAATGATCATTTGTTCCAAGTGTCTTAGGAGCTAACCAGTGACAGGTCCTATTCAACGTAAGAGGTCTATGTAGAACCTATGTCACTGTCATCTATTGAGTATCTCGTACAATATTATCCAGTACAAAACAAAAGCGTTAACAGACTTTAGGTATTTAACAATCGTAAGTCTCAGGACGGTCAATAATGTGAGTTATTCTGAGAGGCCCCTAAGGGTTTCAGTACGATTATTTGGACGGCAAACCGTTTCAATAGGATCATTCAAAGCATTATCCTGTTCTATAGGATATTGCCTTTTATTTGTAGAAATAATACTACTAAGTATGTCGAGATCGCGATATACCATTCCCATTCGAATGTGTAATAGTGGATGCCATTAAATGGAAACACGGTTGCTATCAGTCCATTTGGGTAATTGAGTGTAATAATGAAATGTCATTCCAAAATTAAAAACCATAATTTTTCAACACCGTTAATGCTATTCGCTGTTCTTCATGAATAATGTATTCTTAATGTAATGCTATTTTTAATAAAGTCGACATAGACATTTTCTCCGAAAAAATAGTAACATTAAAAAAAAACAATATTTAGTCTAGTATTGTATAATTTACTTTAGTATAATATAGTTTTAATTTAGTCTGCAGTCTAGCTTTAATTATCTTGTGTAGTGTTTATAACCTAATAATTATTTTTTTGTGTATGTACTTACACTTACCTTACATATATGTACACTTTAGTTCTAGGTAATGCTGTGCTCATCTTTAACTTTAAAGCATACACAGATACATAAATGTTTTCACGTAAATGCCCAGTATGTATTTTAGTTGGTAAGCCTTATCACTACATATTATACAACAAAGTCCACCGCCGCGTCTGTCTGTCTGTCTGTTCGCAATAAACTCAAAAACTACTGAACGGATTTTCATGCGGTTTTCACCAATAGATAGAGCGATTCATGAGCAATAGATAGAACGATGACAAGGTTTAGGTATATAATTTGTTAAGGTTTTGTGTAAATTGGTTGAAATATTGAATGATTGTTGGAGATGTCTCTGCTACCCGTGCGAAGTAGGGGCAGGGTGATAGTGTTAATAAATTATTTACAGCGTTATATTATGAGACATTGAGAGGTAAAAGTTCGAAATAAAATAAATCGATCTCCGGCCTTCGTGAACGTTGACATGAGAGCGGCAGGCAGCAGAAGAACCAGGCGAAGGTGGCGCGACTCCCACTTTTTTAAAAACTGGAGAGGCCATAGGCACGTCTGTCAGGTACTTAGATGTTGAGTGTCAGGGGTATACCTCGGACTATAGGCTACTGTCACTTAAAACCGTGTGGCTTTAGTCGATAAGACTGCGACATAACCGCGTCATCGTGTAATCTATTAAGTGTTACCCCGCGAGAGTTTCTACACGTTAAAAAAATGATATTAAGGTGTAAAATTTTGAAATATCTAAAGGTAGGTATTTGATTAAGATTTGGTGTACAACGATATCATATAAACAGCTGCTATTCCATCTATATATTAATTAAACTATCTACAAGGAGAGTTCACTTACATTCTATGCAAATAATACACATTACACTTATAAACAGCGTCGTTACGGTGTGTATTTTAAGCTAGAGCTAGAGCAAATTCTGTTTATCATGCCAAAGTCGCGATGTATCTTATCATCGAAACTGAAAGGGTACGATTATGTTTAGAACAATTGAGGTTACTAGTATCGGTTGTCTGATCGAGTCAACCGAAGTAACAAGGTCTCGTACAGTACCTACAATTCTGGTTTATCTACGAAGCAGCACTATCTACGTATTACTAATGACTAACTAGCGACAATGTACATCGACAAAGGAACTAAGCATAAAATTATGTATGACGCCAGCTTTACGGCAATGTCATGCATGGAAATTAAAAATTATGCTAAGCTAATGTCGTTCAGTGTCGAGTGGCTTTTTTGTAATTCTAGAAGAACCTTATTTTTTAGAGGGTAACGTAAAATGTTTATCTAGGAGTATTCATCACTTTTTTTTTAATTAAAAAGCGTAGGTAGTCTCTTTGAAGCCAGTTTTAATCAAAAGATCTAGCTAATTACCGTAGAAACTCCCTTAATGCTCTTTCTGTACGAATCTTAATGTGAAATCCTTCCACATTTATCAGGATTTTTCTAATTACTTTGTACTTGCTTACTTTTTAGCCGAAAACAAAACTTGTAAAAGCACTGTGGCGGAGCACGGTGAAGGATTTTCTTAAACTATGGTTGAAACCCGCCATGTGTCTTGTGACTTAGAGCACATACACAAGTAAGTAGGACTGGAATGTATTAAGAAAAATATCTAGTTTTTTTAATACAATAAAATTCGGTACAAATAACACTAAAAGGGGATCCTCTTAATTAACTGTGATGTATACGGACACAAAATTTCCCAAGAAACGTGGGTTATTACTATACTTTTTATATAGAGCAATTTACTCTTGCCGGGGAAGAATATGCCCATTTCTGTTTCGAGCCGCACTTCAGGCAAAATTATAACCAAAACCAAGAATAGCTGTTAGTACATAATTCTTCCATTTTTTATTTTATTTTTTTATTCTTCTATTGCAGTATACTGTATAATTCTACTGTGTATAGAGTTTCAATGGAAAGTAGTTTCTTTTAACTAAAGTCGTAAATCACTAACTTACCTCCACTTTATCTTAAAAACATTTATTTTCATACAACATTCTACCCAATTGATAAAGATTGTTTATTTTAGCATGTTCCACATACCAGTGAACCTCCAAACCAAAAACAAATTATATAATATTATTTAACAAAAACGTTTGTATAGAAATGTGTAACAAAGAGACTAAATTTGGGACCGCAAAATTTGCTGCGTCGCTTCCCATGACTGCCATTACAGGGAAATAGGGGTGAGTGCTATCAAATATTGTACCACCCGTATGCAATAACCGAACACTCCACAAAACTCATTCCGAAGTAAGTAGCAAGCAGTTTCGACGAATAATTTTAGTAAGGCAATCTATGTACGGATTAGATAATCTGCCTCCGCCATGTCGAGCAAGGAAAACAATGGCACAGCCGTGTACCTTAACCTTTTCTTGAGGTCGTTCAGGCAAAAAAAAAAAAAAAAAATACCACTGTAACTTCGTTGTGAAAAAATCCAGAAGCCTGAATTTTCAGTGACCAACAGGGCATTATAAAACTAGGTTTATTCAGTCAATTTCAATTATGGAAGTTGCAAGTCAAAGTTCCTTAATGTATTCACTGAAACACTCACTCATAGATCATCAAATTTCTAATTCTAATACTTACTTCAAATTTTAAACACAAATAGTGTTTAGCTTACCGCAATCTCAGTCCCGTTTCTAGATATATAAACTCCATAAGTAATCTTATATAATAGATATGCGATTTACAAAGTTACTTTTGTAGTAAATACTACCTAAATAGACAGACAGGTTAGTATAAAGAGTGGATACAGGTAGTTACAGTAAGTCACAGACGGACGATGTTGACTTTAATACATACAACAAAATCTACCTAAAATTAACGCTCTGAGCGCTTTATTTATGCATAAATTTGGTCCACTAGCGCTCTGGTCAAGAAGGACTATTTGAAACAGTATATTATTTTTATGTGATTATGTTACCGTGCGGTGGCCAAGTCATTTCATTAATTAAAAAAATAAAGATGTCTATAAAATGTGGGCAGTTAACTGATTAGGAAACAATTAGATCACACAACTTTTTGCGGTAGAAGAACTGCATTACGAGATCATTTCATTTTTTTACATGTTATTATGCATTTGATTTCATTTTATTATAAGTGTAAAATACTACAATTTTTAAGCGATATATCGTTGATGTTGTAACCCTAAATGTAAATGTGTCTTATAGTTGAATCCGTAAATGACGCAAAGCGCACAGATACAGATAAAGCTAATACATAGGCTGCACTAAAAGTATCGGGAATGGAATATTTCCACTATTCCTATCATATTAAAATCTTTTTAATTGAAAACTCCTTGGTTTTAAAAATCGAATACCATTTATTTATTTAAAAAAGATTCTTGGTCTTCTCACAAGGTCTTCTCAAACTTGTTTAGTCGTTGAGAAAATGGAATTGACTCGAGATAATTCAAGGGCGATGATTTATTATGACTTTGGAAGCGGTTTAACACAAAAACAGTGTGTTGACCGGATGCTTTCTACATTTGGTGATGAAGCCCCATCCAAAACCACAATTTATCGCTGGTTTGCTGAATTTCAACGTGGACGTGTCAAGCTCAGTGATGATCCCCGTCAAGGTCGTCCAAAAACTGCAGTCACCCAAGAAAACGTTGATGCTGTGCGTAAGCTGATTGAGGAAGATCGACATGTGACATACCGCGAAATTCAGGCAAATTTAGACATTGGCATGAGTCAAATACAAATAATCTTGTATGAACAATTAGGTGCAAAAAAGTGGTTTTCCCGATGGATACCGCATTTGCTCTGTGAAGAGCAAAAAGCGGCTCGCCTTACTTGGTGCGTCAGAACTCTCGAAAGATTCCACGCAGGATCCTCAAATGCTGTATACAACATTGTATCAGGTGACGAATCCTGGATATACGCGTACGAACCCGAAACAAGAAACCAGTCACGAGTTTGGGTGTTCGAAAATGAGTTAAAGCCAACTAAAATTGTTCGTTCACGGAGTGTTGCAAAAAAAATGGTGGCCACGTTTGTCTCCAAAACCGGCCATGTTGCGACTATTCCTCTTGAGGGACAAAGAACGGTTAATGCAGAATGGTATGCTAGCATTTGTTTGCCACAGGTCGTTTCCGAACTCCGTAAAGAGAATTGCAACCGCCGCATCATCCTCCATCACGACAATGCGAGTTCTGACACCGCGCACAGAACAAAAGAGTTTTTAGAGCAAGAAAACATAGAATTATTAGACCATCCGCCGTACAGTCCCGACTTAAGCCCTAATGATTTCTATACTTTCCCTAAAATAAAGAATAAATTGCGTGGTCAGAGATTTTCATCACCTGAAGAAGCTGTGGACGCCTACAGAACGGCCATTTTGGAGACCCCAACTTCCGAATGGAGTGGTTGTTTCAATGATTGGTTCCATGGTATGGAAAATGTGTCAAATTTCGCGGAGAATACTTCGAAAATCAATAAATACATTTTTAAATAGTAATGTTGTGTCACTTCCTTGATTCCCGAAATTTTCAGTGTAGCCCTCGTATTCCGTAAGAGTGCGGACGTGAAAAAAACGAAAAATGTTCATGGAAAGACTCCTTAAAATTAAATGGAAACGAATATACATTAAAGACTTTGTTGAAATATGTACATCTAACTAAGAAAAGCTTATTTATTTGGGGTCACTTAGGTAACTATATTTCGGTGATACATAACACTCTCAAAATATGAACACTTCTGTGTCACGTAGCGTATCCGAACGTGTCCGACCACGAGATATTTGAATTTGCTCTGTAGTCCCTGGACTGAATTGCGTCCATATTTACAAATACGAAACGTGAAAAAAACACGTTTTATCACACTCGTAGCTGTCATAGACCTGCATATTTATGCTTCAGTAGTTGTACCATAAACTTAGCTATAGTATACTAAGTTTATGAGACTGAACAGTTTTTGAATTTCGAAGAGTTCTTCGCAATTCCAATTCGAACTTTTAATTCCGTATCTAGTTATTTTTTGTTCCTCTAACATCTTATAATCTTGTTCTTTTTACCGTAATTGTATAATCATCAATCAACTAAAAACATAGTTATCGAGCTAAGGAATGGATCGCCACAACCAAACGCGTTTGGTTGATTGTTGAGCTGCTTAGTTAAATATTGATTATTTTAGGCTGCAGCATGAAGTAAAATGAACATTAAGAAACTTTAAGCATATACTTTTCCACCGCTACTACTAAACTTTGTTAACTTCATTTAAAGTTAGATGTTTAAATTAACCATGCTTCGTTTGTCCAAATGCACTTTTAGAAAAACTTAAGTGAGGACTCGTTATAGGCTCTCTGAAAAATAAATTCTCCATTTATATTCTATTTTGATATAGCTGTAAGTCTTCCATGCATTAAATTAATTAATAAATACTAGTCATGTGCCCGATGAGATTTCTAAACTAATTTTTAGTGCTCAACTACGTACAAACAGCTAACGACCTTACAAAGGGTAAATCGAATTAATTGAAAGTGAGGTCCCGACGTTGATATTTCAGAAAAAAAATATGCCGAAATGGACACTAAAAACTATCCATAGCATATGCATAGCATATCCCCTCTTGCCGTGTAAATTACCTTTCATCATAGACATACATGGGCAGGTTATATGGTTTTGTACTCTCGAAAATTCCGGACCCGGACAAAAATAACAGTTTAATCAAAAATATTGAGCTATCTTTCAATACGAGATTACTTTTTCAGTAGGTTCATTGCAGCACTAACAATATATCACGATTTTACAAACAAATATATATCTAAATTTATATAGAACACGATATACAGCAGAAATGAAATATGGAAAATATTTGTATACAGAGATATTAAAATGTGAATGTGGAATTCCGTGACATGGCGAGGATGTGGGCACACATGGTTACACTACAGATACTCCACAACCCACATGTTTTAATAAAACAGCGCCATCTGAGACAGAATGCGACATTACTTATTTCTTCCTCGATCTATGCCGTGAATTCAAAATGTGTTTTATTACTTTCTCAGGGAACGCTACTGTACGGAATCTGGGAGTAGTTTTATAACCGATTAAACTAAATCGGATACATAAACAATTCGGTTTTTTTTTTCTTTGTATGTAAATTCAAAAATTTTATAACAATTCAACTCTAAGCATTTTAGTCGTAAGTTCAGAATATCATGGATATCAACTAGATTTTTTTTGATTCGGTGCAAAGAACAGGTCAATACCAGTATCTGAAAAACTCAGTTCAGAACTTTCAAACGGTTTCAAATCTCTACCTACCCCTGTATCTGTCTTTATTAACCGACTTCAAAAAAGGAGGAGGTTCTCAATTCGACTGTGTTTTTTTTTTTATGTTTCTTACCTCAGAACTTTCGACTGGGTGAACCGATTTTGATGATTTTTATTTGAAAGCTGGTGCTTCCCGTGTGGTTCCATTTCAATTTGGTCCAGTTCTGACAATGGCATCCATGAGAAAACCATATAAGGCTTTTGTGGAATAGTTTTTGTTTTGAAGTCGGTTTTTGTTGAAAGAATTATGTTTTATATGTAAAACTAGATTAGCTAGTGTTAGCGACTTCGACTGCATAGAATTAGTACTTCGAGTGCTCATACTCCTTTTTTAACTTCATTGGTCAAAATCGCAGAAGCGTTCTGTATTTCTTAACAAAATTAACAAGTATGGTGATTTTTAAATTCCTTACCTTGAGTAATAATAATTTGGTCTCACACTTTCTTCCCTATATGGTTTAGGGAAGAAAGTAGCATAGATAGCATAGCCTTCAAATTTTATTTTCGCGACAAAATGTAGCTTTTGTCCCTTCTCCAAGGTACTTTCTAACTTTGAACCAAAATTCATTAAAATTTGTTCAGTGCTTTAGGCATGAAAACGTTATAAACAGACAAAGTTTCGCATTTATAATATTAATAATTAATTATTGATTGGCAAAACAAGTAAATGGCCAGCCTTATGGTAAACGGTCACCGGTGCTTATAACCAAATAAACTAGCATGTTACTTTGAGGGAGGCCTTCGTCCAGCAGTGGACGAAGGCCGATGATAATGATGATGTTACTTTAAAGAGAAATCTATTTTGTTACTAGTAAGCTAGCAGTCCTGTCTATTCTGTCTAACAGCAGTTTTCTATAAGGATATTAAACAGAGGTAGGTACTAGACTAGCAAATCAACTCATATTTGAACAAAAATCTGCTGCGTATTTGGCGGGCATTGAACGCGCGTTCAAAGCCCGTCGTCTGAACATGGCTTTACTATAAACCGTACTGGCACTAATACGTAGGTACCTTAAAACCTTTACGCACATTATTATCTCACCTAGGTAGATGAAGTAAAGAATAGCTAAACTAATTTGGTACCTATTGGATGACTAATATCATTGAGATAATTAATTTGGTGTAAATCCTAAAACCACCAGTCGTAATGTCACATCTCTAAACCCTACATAGCGGATTGTCCGTAATAAAATATTAAACACAGCTTGTATATTAAACTATGCAAAATGACTTAATTCTTAAAATAAGAAATAACACTTATAACAATTGGCGGAAAACGGAAACGCAGCATTTATAGTGGCGTCATAAGCGAACGTTCAATAAAAGCGATCACGCTTTGACGATTGTTTTTGTATTCGTTTTTAGAATACATCACTACATCACTACATATTATAAAACAAAGTCCCCCGCCGCGACTGTCTGTCTGTGGCTGTTCACAATAAACTCAATAACTACCAAACGCATTTTCATACGGTTTTCACCAATAGACGGAGTGATCCACGAGGAAGGTTTAGGTGTATAATTCATTATGGTGATTCATTAATGATTGTTGAAGATGTCGGAAAAAATCAATATATGCTTTGCTACCCGTGCGACGACGGGGCAGGTTGCTAGTAAATTATAAATATCATCTTAGGAGTGAAAATATCCTATTGGTGGGCTTTGGTCTTCTCCCTACACAAGCCTACGCCGCGTTGCCAGACTTTGCAACCTTCGAGAATATTATGGAGAATGCAGGTATGCATATTGAGCCAGGATGTTTTTCCTTCATCATTTAGGTTTCGTCACGATGTTTGCTTCACCAGCAAGTAATAATTAAATTCTCATACGCATATAAACTCCAAAAAGTTAGAGGTACGTGACCAGGTTTATACATACGTCATAAAGAATATTCTGATTATATGGCTGGTAGTCACCGAACCATTTGCAAGCTTTATTACTTTGAACGAATAAAATTAGTAATCAGTCTGTACGCTAACATCGTTCAGTGTAGGGGATTTTCTTTATTAATATTGTGGCGCTATGGTTTTATGATATCTTGAAGACTACACTTTGGGAATTTCCAATCATTATAGCGCTATACTCGTTTTTGTAGGCCCCTCTCAACTAATCCATAATAATTGAGGCAGGAATATATTCATCTGGATCATTTCGGATCATTAACTTGAAGAAAGAAACTGCAGCAACAGCATTTTTTCTCTATTTTTATATGATGTTTTACATTTTTAATTGCTTTTAAAACAAATAAGGATATTAAAACTAATTTAAAAAAAATATACGGACTATTTACATGCATGCGTCAAAAAATTCCTCCGCATCGTCGCTTACTGGTAGCATTGAATGGCAATGCTAATTCCCTGTGCAAGAAAAAGGCCCGCCTTCTACTCACGAGAAGTGTTGATCATTCGCTTAGCCAGTTCCTTATAAGAAACGGGCACTCAAACCTTATGACCCTAGCGTCTCGACCCCAAGCGGCTCAGAAAAATAATTACCTATTACATTATTGTATTTACGCCGCTTTCTGCAGATGCAGCTGAAGCGCCAGCACAACCAGCTATACTTGGACGAGGGACGACGATGGCACGAGGGTGTCAACGCAAGTGGCATCCCCACACCAAAGGCCTACCCATCTTTCATGGCAGTAACGACATACCATCTGGTCTCTTGCCATCGTCTCGTACCATTGGATTCACGTACCGCTGGAACGCCGGTGGTGACCAGAGCACGACGGATTATGTCGTTAAGATTGGCCTACGCTTCTGCTACAAGAAACATAAAGAGAAAACCTCTGTAAAATATTACCCTCCAATGGTACTCGGGTTTGACGTCCGTTCAATTCGTTCGAAAGTGGTAGAGGATACCGTCAAAGAATGTGAACTGTTTGATTAGGTTACTGTTAAAATGCAATTAGAAAGCACAATAAAAAAAATCGCAGAAGTCAAAGAAATGTTTCTTTAAGGTAATTTAAATTAAAATCCTTTAAGGTAAGTTAATTCCGTTGTTATGGAACGTAATAAGCCGTTCAAGCACTCGACAGTAATCGGTACATTAAGCTCTATCTGATAATGAAGGCCCCGTATCAAACAGATAAAAACCATTTCTACTTCAAACTTGTAACATTTACGCCAAAGTTTTCAATTAATTCTAGTATGAAATCCTGCGGAATTCAATAGGCTATGTAATTTAACTAATTGTACTTTATTTTAACTTTTGAAACAGAATTAGTAGAAGCTCTATACTCTAATTACGTTATTTCATTTAATTGCTCTTAATTTGAAGTTCGATATGTTGGAGACCGTGTATAAAATTACCAGTTAAAATCTTGACTGTATAAATAAGGTCGTGAACGTGGCGTTTGCCTGTTTCTGAGAATTATTTATTGATGCTTTTATTCAGATTATTCGGTTGGAAAAAAAAACGTTCGTCTTTGATATAAGACGGCACTTAGAGTAGAATAGAATATTATTTTCTGTACACATATAAGTACTAAAAGCGATATCTACCAGACAACCTTTGAACGGATTTAGTGACGAGAGTAAGTGGTATCAGACGGCGTACTAAATACAACAATACATTTTAATAAACACATACATACATACTCACCTATATACATACAGAGTGTATGTATGCTTACAATTGTATAATATAATAAGGTAATCATATATGTATGGAGATTTATAACTACAAAAATAATTACAACAGTGACAGAACGTAATAGCTAGTTATCTAATTATAATATACCTACTGATATCCGTAGTATTTATTTCTGTCCTCAAGGAGAATTATAACTTAAGCTTAACCAGGTAGGTAAGACTTAACTGTATTCATATTTATAGGGCACCCGCGTAAGTCCCAGTGCCGTCTTAACATCAGGATAAAAAGGCTATGTGTTAATCCAGGTCTCCAACTTCATCGCAATCGGTTCATTAGTTTTTGCGTGAAAGAGTAACAAACATCCATACATCCTCACAAACTTTCACGTGTATAACATTAGTAGGATATTACCTTTGTTTATCAGAATTTGAGACTACATTTATATTCCGTTACATTACTTACGTTAATTTGCTCCAATTTCGATCATAAGTAGACGTCCGTTGCGTACTTTTACATATTATCGCAGTAATGATTTATAACAAATAAATGTTATTTGTACATATTTTGTTTGACGATTTCGAATTAATTATCTTATCCAATCAAAAGTATACCAAGATAGCGGTGATGATAAATGATAACCCATCACACTACTGTGTTTTATATTCTGTCCGCGTGTGTCATGTTAGTCTGAGCATAGAATAAATAATAGTACTATTAATATTGTTGAGACGGACTCCACGCGCCCGCTTGCAAACTCTGTGGTTGGATTAAGAACTCTTTGGCGCGCTGAGTCCTAGCTGGCGGCACCTTACTCAAATTCGTATTTGAGTTAGAATTTTACTCAAGCAAAAAAGGACAATCGTCTGTGAAGCGTCTGAAGACAGACGTCTGTGATCTTTTTTTTTTTTTATGGTATAGGAGGCAAACGAGCAGACGGGTCATCTGATGGTAAATGACTACCGCCGCCCATGGGCACCTGCAACTCGAGAGTCACAAGTGCGTTGCCGCCCTTTAAGGTGGGAGTAGGAGAAGAGAGGGAGGGGGGGAAGAGTGGGAATAGAGGGGAGAGGGGAAGGACGGGAATAGGGGAGAGGGAAGGGTTAGGGCCTCCGGTAACCTCACTCACGCGGCGAAATGCAATGCAAGCATTGCTTCACGGCCGGTTTTCTGTGAGGCCGTGGTAACGAGCGGAGTCGAGCCGGCCCATACGTGCCGAAGCATGGCTCTCCCACATAATATAACATCTTTTACTTACTCTTCCCTAGAATACTGCCAACAATTCCAACAATCCTGTTACCAGCTCGCCCCTGAGCTACGACAATATGAATGACTAATACTACAATTGCGGGGATTACTACTTTGTCAATTATCAATTTCATACTGATTTTTTTTTTATTTCAACCCACGGCCAGACTATCCGGCTGAATTGGACATAAAAGAGACAAATGCTCAAAGGCTATGGACGGACACCCCGATCCTAACCGCATGTATCTAGACCAGGGGTGCTCAAACGGTAGATCGCGAGTAGTTTTTGAGTCGATCTAGAGAAAAAATATCCGATATAGCACTATTCACAGATTTTGTTTTAGTAGGTAGGTAACTTAAATAAATGTATCTAATGAATAAACAACTAAAATTTATTTGATCCACAATTAGGCGTGAGTAACCCCCTCATCATTTCTTTTATCGTAATAACTCCCTACTAGCGGCAAAAGGCGGCTTTATAAAAGGAACGCGCGGTACTTGTCAAAGAGAAGCTGCGTTTTTGATTCCCGCCGATTTTCTAGAAACTTCGGGCGGCGTGTTCGGCGGGAACATTCGAGACTTCTCGCGCCGATATAAATGTTGCACCTACAGGAATAGGAGTCAGTCTGAGTTGTAACTTGAAGGCGATATGTCGATGCAAAGTTTATTAATAAATAGTACAAAATGAGTACGGCGAAGAAAAGTAAAACGTATAATTTTATTTATTATTGGGAGGAAGATTTTCTCTTTTGTATGGTAAAGGATAAGTGCATTTGTCGCATTTGCCGTGCGTCAGTTGCAATACCTAAGCGTGAGAACTTAGAGGCATCAATAAATTCAATTGAATGAAATATGATATTTATGAGGTAGAATTATCAAATATTTTGGGCCAATTCCAAATACGTTTTTATCATTTCGGTAAAGGTAAATATCGCATAATTTATGAGTTATCCTTTTTCGTGTAAAACATTGAGGAATTAGCTACTGAAATAGCAAGTCAGTTTAACATGGACTCATGCTCTGTTGAAAATGCAGATTATATCAGATATACATTTTAAAGCGACAGCATCTGATACAAAATTCTGGTGTTTTATATCTGAAGATAAATATCCGAATCTAAGGCAAATCGCCCTTCAGCCGAGTTGACCCAAACATTGCCGACGTTTAGTTCAACTTACTTGTACGAGTCTGCGTTTTCTGAAATGAAGATAATTAAGTCAAAATATCGCAATCGACTAATTGACGAACATATGTCATCATGCTTGCGATTAGCTTTCGGTAATGACGTACTGTCTTATGTAGAGTTGGAGTGCCACGCTTCAACATTCAAAGTCACTCTTTAGTTAAGTTTAGACACTTGAACTCGTTTGTTTTGTAAGAACCAATAAACTCGCAATGTTGAATAATTATGAGTTTTTTCATTGACATTTTAGAGTAGACATACACTTACTCGTACCTTGACTAAAAAGTAATATCTATGGCACGATACATCCTACCTAAACTAAAATCCTGCATCACACATACTTGCAGCCTCTCAGAGCCGATCGATCGTAGTCTAACAATATTGAGGTAGATCGCCAGCAGTTCCGAGTTTGAGCACCCCTGATCTAGACTTTACAAAGTCATAGAAAAAATGTTTACTTTTAAACAGAATAAAAATATTGATTGTGATATTGAATGAACTGTATCCAGATTAGCAACCACACACCTGCGCACAGTTGAATATTAAGTAATTAGTAAAAGAAAAAAAATATACGCAAGCAATATATACAAACTCGTTTCTATAAACATTTCGGTTAAAAAGACGTAAAAAAGAGGCCTCATATGGCACCGACGTTAATTTTCGAAGGTTTAAGACCTAACCCAACAACGTAATGACCTAATAATTCCAATCTGACTCATAAAAAACGGGTTATAACGGTATATAACCTCTGCAGACATTCTCAATTTCTTGTTTTTTTACACATGCGGGTCGACGAGATTGGAAACCAGAACTGGAGGACAGGTATTATCATTCGAAAGACACTTAGTGTTTTGGATGATAATACCGTTCTTCTACATATATTAAGTAGGTATTTAAACGACTTCAAAAATATGAGGAGGTTCTCAATTCGTCTTAATCTTTTTTTATGTATATTCCTGGATTACTCAACCTCGACCGATTTGGAAAATTCTTCTTTTGTTTGCAAGGGTATACTTCCCAGGTGGTCCCATTGTCATCGGGTCAGGATCTGATGATGGGATTCTTGAGAAATCGAGGGACCTCTTAAAATTTTTTAGGCACACTTGAAGCGATTTGGGTAATTTTTATAGTGACTTGTGCATTAGTTAATTGAATAAATTTTACTCAAAGTTGGTCTTATTTAAATTTAAAGAAAATATTACACTTCTAAAGAAGCAAAATGAAGGGATGAAAAATGCAGCTTATTATAATTTATCATCATTTAGGGGCATTGAAGTCGGTGATCCTTTTTTTAAAAGATAACTATGATAAGATAATTTGCGTAAGCATCGTTAAATCGCTGTTATGTTCCTAAGCAGATAATTTCATGGATAATTATAATTAACATCTTATAATCATAAATTTTTGTATAATTTTTTAACCACAGACGCTCAGTCTGTGATAAATAAGAATGCCTTCCATGGTTTTTCAAAGTAACGTAAATTACAACGTTTTACAAAGTTTTACAGCAAATATTGTAATCCCCTATGTTATTTATTTAGATAGGCAATTGTGACCGCTTTACGTTACGTGTGCCATGTGCATATTATGAGGTTCGAACCTCTTACGAGCCTTGCGGGAAGCTGGCTGGTAATATAATATTTAAATCATTCCACAAGTTAATTTGAATTTATATAGAATCAGTAAGAAAAGAGGAGACACGGTTCAGCGAGCAGACAGAGTGGACGTCTGTCAAGCTGCTGTACCATATCTATGAAGCCGTTATAAAGTTATAATATTATTAGCGGCTAGTTCAGTTCCTAATATATTAATACCAGTTCAGCAGGTTTATTTTAATTCCACCGCCTCCTCCGAAAACACCTGATCCCCACCGAGATCCTCAGCCGAGTAAGATTCTTACAATATTAAGCACCTTAGTTGTTGAAAAAACATTTCTTTTTTATGGTAACGAGCAGACGGGTCACCTGGTGGTAAATGACTAACGCCGCCCATGGGCACCTGTAACTCGAGAGTCACAAGTGCGTTGCCGCCCTTTAAGGTGGGAGTAGGAGAAGAGGGGGAGGGGGGGAAGAGTGGAAAGAGGGGAAAGGGGGGAGAGGAGAAGGACGGGAATAAGGGAGAAGGAAGCGGCGAAATGCAATGCAAGCATTGCTTCACTGCCGGTTTTCTGTGAGGTCGTGGTATCGAGCGGAGTCGAGCCGGCCCATAGGTGCCGAAGCATAGCTCTCCCACAATGTAAAAATATGGTACAAATAACACAATTTCGTATATTTGTCGTATTCACTAATGGTCGAAAACCTATTGAAACGGTCGGTCGTTGAAATGGTGCGCTACTGAAACTAGGTAGCCAATTACAGTATGTCGGTAAGTCTCGTTGTGACAGTACGAGACCTAACGACGACTTATATTAGAGTGGCTTTTCAGCACTTATCAGATAGCCTTCGTACGCACGGTGTGTTCAAATAATAGAATGGCGGTAAGAATAATACCCGCTATACGAAAAAAAACGATATTAAAAATTATTATAGTTCAATTGGCCTGTTGGTCTAGTAGTTAGTGATCCTGACTGCTAAGCCAGAGGTCGTGGGTTCGATTCCCACCCAGGACAAATAATTGTGTGATGAACACGATAATTTGTTCTGTTTCTGGGTGTAATTTATCTATAATATGTATGTATTTAGTAACATATAAGTATGTTTATCAGCAGTCTGGTTACCATAGTACAGGCTCTGCCTAGTTTGGGATCAGACGGCCGTGTGTGAGATGTGTCAAATTATTATTAGTAATTCCAACATTTTTATGAAATAAATTTTAATGAAATATTTTTATTGCGATCAGTTTAACCGTAAATTCTACATACATTTAGACAGAGATCGTCAGCGCTGTCCTGCGCTAACCTCTCCCTACAATTGACTTTTACAACTTGCTTTACGATAAACAACTGATGTCTTTCTTTATTGCCATTTTAACATGGGTTCGGTTTAGATTGGAAACATTTTATAGTGAACAATGTATACGAAATGCGAAGGATGTAATCATTTTGACGAGATGACAAGATTTATTCCTACATAATTTTCATATTAGCGGCTCTGATTCAATCGAGTTTAAAAAAAAAAACAGTCAGTCGTAGGACTGCACGTCAGAAGTGAAAACATAATTTCACAATGTATTTGCATATACATACACACACACATCTGTATATATATAATTAGATTAAAAATAAAAAGTAGGTAATAACATATCTAAATGTATACATAGGGTACACTGGAGGTTCTGCGCTCCTGGCCGCTCATAAATGCTTGAATTTCGAATGTTATATTTTTTTTAATATAAGAAACTTGGCTCCGTCTTACGAATTTTAGATCAGGTCACGTGTCCTGACGCGAGTTTAGCATTTTTTACCCATCCGAAAAGTGCACAACGCCGCTAAAGAAGTTTTCACTTCAAAAATGAATTATCATATAATTATAATGCATTTATTTTTATATTTATATAAATATTTTGTTTTCTTTTGTCAAATTAAAATTCCGTAATATTTACCCCTAACTGTAGACTAAACTATATACACAGAAAAAAGGAAAATTACATAAAAACACAGCAGGTATACCTGTAAAAGAATTCTTTCTATCAATATCTACTGTGAGAATGCCAAAAGGCTGGCGGCATTGCGTTGAATGACAATGAAAATTCACTGTACAAAAGAAAAACCAACCTTTTGGACAGAAGAGGCATTGATCAGTCGCATTGAAATGTGCAATTGTGAGTATGTTTATCAAGCAATCAATTTATCGCCATTTTACTTATTATTATACTACGCAATTTTTTAATTACATCATCGAAAATGGTGTTAAAAAAAGTCCACTAATAGTTTTGTGATTTATCGATTAGTCTTGGAGGTAAGAGACTGTCAAAGCTTGACACATCAGCCGTGTGTTTATTGTCTATGTATATAGATAGACCCTAAGAGCAATATAGCTCTTTGGATAGACCCTTCCGTTGTGGAAGAATAGAAAAGATTGGATTGGATCACGTACTTTTAGAACCTGACAAGCTGCTGTCAACGCCTTCAGTTTTCGACTAAACACGAAAAGGAAATAACAAAATCATTATGGAATTAAATTAAGGTTCCATGAACCAAAGAGTCAGTCAAAAAAGTTAAAGTATTTTATCAAAGATTTTAAATAACATTGTATAAAAATCTTTGTCATGATAGAACAAGCATATAAATTTGTCTCGTACAGTTAGCACGGCTGGTCATTAATTGGAAGAATCACAACAATTACCTCAAATCTTTTTGATGGCATCCTGTGTAGCCCAGTGTGCCTGGATAAGTTAGATGTTGCGATGTTTTTTTAATCCTGTACTTGTAACTGTTACTACTCGTACTACGCATGCAAATCGAATCGAATTGGACTAATCAAAATTTCATGACAAGATCAATTACTACAGCTATAATATTGACATGCAAAGTAAAACTCAAACATGTTATTTTTGAGTTTTACTCGTCCTTCTGGTCGTTGTATGGTACAAAACATTTAATTTGTAATCAAAAATATATGCCAGTGGAAACTTTGAATAGCTATATTTCCTCTGTAAGGATACAGTTTCTTTTGAAATTTATTTGGGAATATGAATGTCTAACAAAAATAGAATCCTTAAATTCGACATATATATTCGACATACACCAACTGTAAAGACACTACCTAAGCACCAAAACTTACTTATTTACAGTTTAAATAATAAAACTATACTATTGTACAAAATGACTTGTAAAAGCGTCTGAAAAGATCTATTTACAAAATAGGAAAAAAACTCATTCAAATCTATGATGCAATAAGATTGCGATTTTAAGAATAACTCGAGTTAAACTGACCAGATAATTGAAAGAAATAAAGAATAATAAAAGTAATGAATATTAAATGCTCATCATCATCCTCCAAGTCTTTTCCGTACTAAGTTGGGGTCGGCTTTCAGTCTTAGTACGAAACGGCCGAATTTCGATATTTTACGTGAAGCGACTGCCATCAGACCTCCACACCCCAAGTACTAGGCGATATCGAAGTTCTGTAATTAGACCAGGTTGTCGGACTTTTTTTAGGGTTCCAACTACCCGTAACGAATGCCACAGATGTTCTTACGGCAACCGGAACGGCTTAAGGTACTCTCTGAGGCACGGAGGAGTCTCATTGTGTTAAGAATGGTCACCAATCCTGAGACTGCAATAGCTAATATTACTTAACCTTGCAATGTGATAATCTACTCGGTTACCACTTAGCCACGAATATTAAATGCTGTCTCGTCGAAAATCAACTAGTTAGACACGTACACTACTCAGACGCTGAATAATTAGTGACTAACTATGAGGACTATGTATGCGAGACGTTTACGATTGATTAATAGATATGTTTACTTGATAGGCGGCGTTTACGACGTCTCGTAATTTATTGATTATATTCAAGGAATTGAATACAAAGCAAGGTCTAGTTTTGATGTTTGGCACTACACCTAAACTTCAAAGAAAATCTCACTAACATTATAAACTAGCAGCGCCCTGCGGTTTCACCCGCGTAAGTCCCGATCCCGTGGGAATATCGGGATAAAAAGTAGCCTAATCCAGATCTCCAGCTATCTACATACCAAGTTTCATCGTAATCGGTTCAGTAGTTTTGATATGAAAGAGTAACAAACATCCATACGTACATACATCCATACATCCTCACAAACTTTCACGTTTATAAAATTAGTAGGACGTGAAAGTTTGGATGGATGGATGTTTGTTACTCTTTCACGCAAAAGCCACTAAACCGATTGCGATGAAACTTGATACGTAGATAGCTGGAGACCTGGATTAACGCATAGGCTACTTTTTATCCCGATATTCCCACGGGATCGAGACTTACGCGGGTGAAACCGCGGGACGCTGCTAGTGTAATAATAAAGTAAGAACTTAGCTAACGACTCGGCTCTTGATACGCATTTATCGAAAAACACTTTCAAATGAGGAAACCCTAAAGATATAGCAATTGTTGCTATCTCACTTTAACATTTGAACGGCAAAATAAGTGAGAATAGAAACAAATGTAAACCTTCTACTCCACTTTTACTAGGTCTTTGGTTAAAACTTACGTTAATTAAGAACCCTCTTCCTTTTTTTTGTAGTCTGTCGAAAATAACCTTAATACCACTATACCATACAGTCTTTTGTCGTTTACAAACCTAATTAAAACCTAAATTACAACCCTATAGGTAAACTGAAATAGTAGGCAATTTACGTATACTGTTGTAATTTATGTGTGTGTATATAATTCTTGAATATTTCAGGGTAAAAGCCGAATATAAAATTACCATACTGAGTCATTAAATTGTACCCAACTAGACTTTACATTTCTTACATTTTTCGTGAATAATGAACGGCTTAATTTAGGCGCTCGAAAAAATTAATTGGAGTGAGATTAAACTGTCTCCCGCACACAATATGCAAATCAGGCGACGCTTAACCTCTGCAAAGGATTTAAGAATGAATAAAATATGTTCACGTGACGGGAATATAATTTATTGCCATATTGATTCTTTTTTGTTTTAGTAGATATTCCTAAAAGTAGCGCGGTCTAAGTTGGAAGCATATCTCTATGGTATCGAAACCTCTCAAACGGATAAACCGATTTTGATGGGATTTTTCTTTATTTAAAAGCTGTTTTATTCTAGACTGTTATAAGCTCGTTTAGTGAAGACTATAGAACATATGTGCGTGCGTGCTTGTGCGTGAGTTTTTAGCTGAGCCGTGTAATAAATACTGAAAATTATTTATATTATTTTTTACTTTCAACACAATGGGAAACGATAAGGTTAAAAAAAACTGTCGGCTAGGAATCCGGCGGAACTTATGCTAGACTTTATAAAATCTACTACAAAACGAAGCTACAAAGGTTTATCTTTGACCTTTTAAAAGCTATCTCTAATCTAGTTGATAACAAGTTTTCAAGCTACTATCAATTACAACCAGTCACAGATTACTCTTTGATAAGTCTGAAAGCATTAGCGTAGCAAATATATAAAGTCGTCGCTATCATCGGCCTTTTTAGAATAAAATATAGGTGGTAAAATAAAAACTGAAGTTTTGCGCGATTAGATAAACTAAAAGTGTTAATATCTTATACATTAAGGTCACTGGTGACTCAAACTTTGACCTTCCTTTAATGATAAACACGCGATTACACCGACACTTGCCACATTTAAATGTTAAATTGAACTTTAAGATAAACATGGTGATTTCAAATATATATACCTTTGTATGCAACTATTATGTAAACTTACTTGATAGTATGGATATGGAGATTATGGACAGTCCATGAACGATGTGGTGATAATGATTTTAAACTTTAGCGGCGTGTAGGTATTTTTTTTTTAAACTTTTTAACAAAAAATTAAAACGAAGAAAAGCAAAAAAATAAATAAACTTTTATGTCTTTTATTATATTACTAGCGACCCGCCCCGGCTTCGCACGGGTGCAATGATGATACTAAATATACTACAGACTGTCTTTATATACAACGTTCACAGCTTTTTTGTCATTAGAGATTACAAACATGTTTTCTTCAGAGGGTACTCTTGAAAGAACGACATTATAATTGGTCATGTGAAAAACACTCAACGCTCACATGTAAGCCTGCAACATTGAAAGTTTGACCCTGCAACCGCGCCCGCAACCGCTTTGTCCCTGCATTTTAAATCTTTAATATCTTCGAAAACATTCATTGAAATTACATGCTGTAAAGGGTCATTTTCATCTATATTTTATGCACAACGTATTTAAGGTACTTAATTGGATAAGGATTAATGCTGTATTGCTTAAAATCGCTTCGTAAATAACCCATTATTTCTCGTAAAAAGTAAAGGATAAAAAATGGTTATTGTGGGTTATCCTTAAGAGATAGACATATACCATCGCGGAATTTTTTGTAGACCTTTTTAAGGTGTACAATACTGTGGTACATTATTTTGATCTATCTCGTAGGGTTCAGCCAGCGTTTGCAATGTAAACGCAAAAAAAAGTGTTTATTTACGACATCACATTAGAAACCTCTAAAGTTATCAGTGTTTCTCTACTATATTATGCATGTATTATACGTATAAACCTTCCTCTTGAATCACTCTATCTATTAAAAAAAAACCGCATCAAATTCCGTTGCGTTGTTTTAAAAATCTAAGCATACATAGGGACAGATGTAATCATGATGATGTGACCATCTTGCCTTCTCCTAAACATCCTCTTGGGACTCCTCTCTGGGAACCTCAAGGAAGGATTTCCTTGAGGTTCCCAGGATATTGACAAATTCAGATTACCTCCAATATTGTAAAAGATTACCTCCAATATTGTAAAGACGTAGAAAGACGTTTTTTCTTCAAAGCATAATACCGTGGTGTCTGTCACTCACACCACCGTTTTTATATCTAACTTCTAATTATTTAGGAAACGTATGATTTTCATCATCAGTTCAGCTTCGTGATGTTATGGTTCCTAAACGCAAATACCTGATTAAGTTATGAAAAGTAAACAGAAAGATTATTCGTGCCTACAATTTTCGAGGGTTTCTCTCAAATTTGTAAGGATCCCAACATCAGATCTTGACTTCCTGGACAACGGACTACCCTTTTGGTATACCCTATCTAACAAATAAGAATCATCAAAATCGGTTCATAAATAACGGAATGAGTGCTGAGCATAAATAAAAATGTATATAATATACGGTCGAATTGAGAACCTCCTCCTTTTTTTCTGATCGTTTAAAAACCTCTTTTAATTTTTGTTTTTGCAGAGCAGTGACCACAAACGTGGGTGAAACTGCGCACGGAACGGTTAATTTTAAATGAGATTGCTTACAACCTGAATTTGGTGTAAGGTTACCTATTTTATTCGTCAAATGTATAGGGATTTTTAATCTTAAAACTAAGTTAATATCTCTTTACGTATTTCGTAAATAATACTTAAGTAAAATGTATGTATGTAAATATCGAGTTGTAAGTTAAATCGTGCAATAAGGTGCGATCAATGTGGCCGTTATATAACTTTTGCGAGTTTCGTGTACGAACTCCATAGAGACGCTGCACTGCCACTGGGAACTTACCTTGCACCGGTACAATGAAACGCAACAACTTGTTTGGCCTTAGTTAGTTTCCCGTAAGGGATATACCCTTACGGGAAACTAACTAAGGCCAAACAAGTTGTTGCGTTTCATTCAACCTTTATGCCTTTATGGTACTCTAACAGGTCACGCGTCTTGCTACTTGAATTCCACTGTCACTACATATTATAAAACAAAGTCACGGGGACTTTATTTTATAATATGTAGTGATTCGTCTCGTTCTCTGTTCGCGATAAACTCAATAACTAAAGAATGGATTTTCATACGGTTTTCACCAATAGACGGAGTGATTCATGAGGAAGCTTTAGGGTATGTAAGTAATTAAGGTTTTGTGTAAAATAGCTGAAATATGACGAATTGTTGAAGATGTCGGAAAAATCAATTTATGCTTTGCTACCCGTGCGAAGCCGGGGCGGGTTTGCTAGTCTATACTTATATCATACATGCGAAAATAACTCTGTCTGTCTGTTACCTTTTCATGGCAAAAAAACTAAACCAATTTTTATGGATTTTGAGGGCAGAGATAGACGAGACCTTAAATAACGACATAGTCTACTTTTTGTTGAGAAAATAAAAATTGAAGGGGCTAAAATAGGAGATGAAGGTTTTTATGAAAGACCATTCATATTTCAAGTTCAGTGATATAAAAATGGATGCTATCTTTACTACTTTTGGTATACAGAATTTTTTATGAAAAAAAAGGCTAATCGAAGTACTAATTATACGCAGACAAAGTAACGGCTTCAAATACTATATCAATAAGGTTCAAAATCGTAAGAAATCTGTTGTTATATAGATATTATGGTCCTTAAATATTTGCGTAGAAGTATTTCTATAAACTTGTAAACATATATAAATAAGCCATGGCCTTGTCCTCTCAATTAAAATAGAACATCTTCGAGCATCCCGCGGGTGTAGTACAAGGCAACAAATCTGTTTCAAGATTCGCTTAATTTCTTTTAGCGGAGCACTTCTTGCTACAACCAAATAGTATTATTTGCGTCTCCTAATTTACAGATACAATTTATAAAGTTCACGATCAAAACAATAAAAAAGTTTATAGTTTGTTCTATATTTAAACACCTACAGTAATCTGATGTTCCAAATGTTGACAGCGAATGTCAAGCATTTGACATTTTAGTATTTTTCACAACAATGATGTTGGCACATTTTTCTTTTTTTTTTAAATCGTGATTATTACATTAACATTTAGGTTGGTTTTAATATTATTTCTTAATATTTATGAAGCCACTGTTGTCGAAAAATACCTCCGGGAGTGCGAGTCTTAAAAATATTAGTTTATATTATGTTTTAATTTTCGTTCACTTCCAAACCTTCAGTTCAATTTAAATGACTTAAGAAAATTGTGAATATGCATATTCAAAGAGACGGGTCCCTACTGGCAAGTTTATGTGGTATTAAAATAATAAAAAAATTATACAAATTTTGAATTTACCGACATTACGGCGATGATAATTGTCAGGTATTTTTTTATTTAAATGAAAAAAATACCTGGCAATTATTCTATGAGAACGAGCAACAACGGAACTCATTGACGAAATATAATAACCAAACATATTAGTAATAAAAAAAGTTATATTAGTAACTTTTCACGTAAATATGTTTATTCGTTTATGAAGGACTGTGATATTGCTCGTAAAACAATTTATTTCGAAGGAAAACTTTTTTATTTAGTTTTAGATACAAAATTGCAATATACCACATACTTGATGTGGCATGTAGGTATTCTTGCTTTCTCTTATCCTCACTACATATTATGAAACAAAGTTCCTCGCCGCGTCTGTCTGTCTGTCTTTTCGCGATAATCTAAAAAACTACTGAACGGATTTTCATGCGGTTTTCACTAATAGACAGAGTGATTTATGAGGAAGGTTTAGGTGTATAATTTGTTAAGATTTAGTGTAAATTGATTGAAATATGTTGATGATTGTTGAAGATGTCTCTGCTATCCGTGCGAAGCCGGGGCGGGTTGCTAGTAATCTATAAAGTATTAAGTTCAAATATTTCGTTGTCTTTTAAATAAAAAGTAAAGCGACGAAAGAAGAAAGGAGCTGAAAAACTAAAAAATAATAAAAAATAATTTTGTTAAATGTGTTTAAAATTCTTACTTACATTTAAATTATGTTAAATACTAATCGTTTATTGCCCGTATATATACCTATAACATAATCACCTACTTTAAGTATTTATTGTTACTAGAGATCGCGTGGTGGTCGAATTTCGACCATGGTTTATTTGATGGCCAATATTACTTGACCTGTCATTGTATAGACTTTTGTACCATGACAGGTCAAAATATATACTGGACACTCATAGCTGTATGTACCCGTTTTTGCATTTTTTTTAACTTTGTAGCAAATATTGTTCAAAAATGTTAGCATTCGTCACTTCTTCTCTGTATAAACTATAAGTGTGCGAAATTTCATACTCCTCCGTCCGCCCAATTTTCGTAAAAAGGGATCCAAAGTTTTCGCTTCACGTATTAATATATAGATTAGTTACAAATATTTAAACAACAATCTTTCTTCTCTTTTTCTGCTGTAAACCGTTGACGAGCGCTCTTGACTGGCTTCCGTTCCATCAGATCAACTGCACGTCTCTGCTATGTTATAGGGTCATTAGAGTTTCATATACGTATCAAATTTCAACAGAATCGGTTCACAGGTGAAAACTCAGTTGGTGAACAATCATTCATCCCCTATTTTACTACGCTTTGGGTTGATTTTTTTTCAAATTTGAATGAGATCAACTTCAAAGTCAATGATTAATTATTATTGCTTTTAAACAACGTTTAAATTACTTCCTATGTATTGTCTGCCCTAGAGAGGGGCTTATTAGATGGGGTTTATTTGAGTTTGTAGGAATTAAGTACCAACGTCTTCCGGAAGCTCTGATTACGAGCTTATGGAGTATCTATTAATACCTTTAAATGAGAAATTCTGGTATATGTAGGGCGCTAAGTAAGTTTTGTCCTATGCAAACTAGATATAATTATAACATACATAATACTGAGATTTGAAGTCATATCCATAAACTCTAAGTAGATAATATAAAAGAAACAAATTTGGAGGCAAGGAATTGTTTGTGCTATTTTTAACCCCCGACGCAAAAACGACGGGATGTTATAAGTTTGACGTCGATGTCTGTGTCTGTGTGTCTGTCTGTGGCATCGTAGCTCTCAAACGGATGGATCGATTTCGATGCGGTTTTTTTTTCACTTGAAAGCCAGTTACCTTGCGGTGGTTCTTATCGGTTTGGTTAATATCGGTCCAGCAGTGCAAGAGTATCAGCTCTTTTCCAAAATGATGTAAGGCATTTTGTAATCGTTGAAGGGATTTTCGAGTCGGGGGTTTTTTTAATTTTAAATTTATAGTTATTAAATTTATTTTATAAATTTAAATGACGGGCTTCTCTCTTTATGAGATTCGTGTAATTATATTGTATAACTTTAAGCGTTGCTTCACGAAACAAAAAAGTTTCGAGCAAATGAGTAGTGCACTGAGAGAAACTTGTCCATCTCTAAGGACCATAGAACGGTAGTATATTCAATTCAATGGCGGCAATTTTAACTTGGAGGATGATGCAAGATCTGGCAGGCCGATAGAACTAGACTACAAGAACAGATTATACGAAAATTATTGGAGGAAGACCGACGTGTGACATATCGACAGATCGAGGAAACCCTCAAGTTAAGTGCACCAACTATTCATCGGATTCTTCACGACCATTTGAAAGTACGGAAACTTTGTTCACTCTGGGTACCGCACTTGATGACTGATGCGCTGAGGAAGCAGCGTCTGACTTAGAGAGGTTTCGCACTACGTTCGATCAGATTTCGATCCGAATCCGTGAAAATACGGTCTGGATTAGTCGTAGAACTATTTCTACGGTAGTTTACGCACTACATCCGGCTTCCATCATCCGATTTCGGTATGTTTCCGTATGTTCACGGGTTCGGATCGGATTCGGATCGGACGTAATGCGAAACCGCTCTTAGTCTCGTAATATGTTAAAAAAATTTAAGACGGCCGATTTAACTACGTGAATTTGTTTGTTACGTGTGATGAAACCTGGCTGTATTATTTCGACGTTCCTTTTAAATTCCAGAGTAAAGTGTGCGTGTTTGAAGATAACCGCCATGTCTATGAAAATGTCCCGATCCGTAAAGAAAAGAATGGTTGCGGCATTTTTTACTAAGAGAGGAATATTGGCTATTGTTGTGCTTGATAAAGGGAAGACTGTTACTGCTGCATGGTATACAGAGGAATGTTTACCTCAAGTGTTAGAAATCTTAAAAAATGGATGACCAAACTCAGTACTTGGCTGTTGCATCAAGAAAACGTCCCTGCACACCGAGCCGGTAAAATTACGGACTAGTTGCACCAAGCTGGAATCAAATTGCTCGGACACGTATGCAAAAAAAAAAACAACTGCAGGAGCTTTTTTTTTCTTTTGTTCCAGAGGAATACTGGAGTAATGTGTTCAGCACCTGGTTTACACGTATGAGGACCTGTATTATTGCCACTGGAAGCCATTTCAAAAAAGAAAAAAAAATCACAAAGTACGACAAAATTTATTCTCGGAAATGGCTTTAACGATTTAAGTCAAATTTTGATTTTAGATAAAGTTTTGCTTTTTAAGTTTATCTAACCGAGCGGAGCTCGGTCGCCCAGGTACTATGAACTAATATGACACAACTCTAAATACATTTTTTTTTTTAATTAGAAAATAAACTTACGATCTTCTCATCTCATCTCATCATCTCTCTACAATCATCGGGAAACTTTTCTTTAATTATGAGCGATCCTGTACTTTATCCTAAACTTACAAGTGATCGCAACAATTTATCTGACTTCAAACTGCGGCACTAAGCGTATAATGAATCCTCATAAATATGTAATTACATAATTAGTATTTGTAACCAGAATATCTGGGCGATGCGCGTCACGGTCAAGGACCCCAAGATTAAGAAAATATGTTCAGTGATTGTAAATACCTATATAATAATATTAAGAGTAACGGTACTCGCATGTTGTAGACTTATCCAGTAAAGCATGTTATTTGAAGAGTTTTTATGCATACGCAAAAAACGATATTTGAACAACTTGAGCGAAATCGCAAGTAAAAAGAAATAGATCAAACGATAAAATTATCAAACAGAATTCACTTAACATTGAAAATATTAATTAAGCCGTTCGTTCTGTTTTTTTTTACGTTCGGTTTTTTTTTCGCATTTTATGTAGGTACGTATTTCGTCATTTGTATAAAGCCAAGGCATGCAATTCATTCAATCTAGTGCGCTAAGCGTGCGAATGCAAAATTACGGACATCTAATCAGGAAACCGAACGTGTGTGGCCAGATTTACATTAATAACTTAGGAATATGAACGTACATTCGAAATCACCAACGATGCAAACCTCTTCATAGCACAAACATTAATGGTAATAACGAAATTATTCAAACATTCCTAATAAATGTTCGTATTCGCTGTCTTCATGAGTAAAAAGTGTCCCCGACTTCAGGTAGGTATATCTATATTACATTATATAAAACAATCCTGTCACATTGTTTGTTCGCGATGAACTCCAACCGATTGTAATGAAATTTTGCACAACGTGTGCAGTTTGGTTCAACTTGAGAGATAGGATTGTTTTTTGTTTTAGTGCAATTCACCTAGCCACAGGAACGCGTGGCCTAAATATGTTGGAAAGTATAATGGATCTCTTTTTTTACTTCCTGGTAGCCAAGCTAAGCTTAAGAGACATTGGCAATGCCAGGGGCATGGCAAGCGAGTGTCGATTTAGTTGCGAAGATTTTTAACCGAACAGTGTACGAAATTGTAGTGTTACACGAGTGCACTTGGAAATTGTTGCTTATACTGCAATATGCTAAGAGACACAGAGCAACGGATTGCGAAGTACCTACGTGCAGGTTGACACAGCTTTTATTAAAAAAATATTTATACTTTATTTACAACTCCCGCACCAGTTACTAGTATGCCGCGGGGGCTTTACCACTATTTAATTAATGAGACAAAGTAGGCCCAAATTTAAATAACTGAGCTATAGAGGATCAAACAATGTAGGTACTAGGCTCAAATAAGGAAGCCAAGGCCCAGAAAATATAGTAGGAACTCTCGGATCTTTGCAATTAAGAACAAATTAGCTCGAAAGGCATAAAATCAAAAGTCGATATCCAAAAAGCTATCGTTAGGCCGAATGCTACGGCATATAATAATCTCTACACAAAAGTTTATTCTGCTCTGTCCGCGACTTGCACGCAAAATGTAAGGATGTCATTTGACGGCTGGGTGTTCGTGTAATTGCCGCAGTAATATAACACAACGCAGACAGCGCGCAACACTCGACTTATTCGAGGGTCCCCGAGAATGCTGCGACTAAGACAAGAGTATGAGTAATGTAACAGAAAACACGTATTTCCTTATATTACTCATACCCTGTAGATACGTTTTGAAACAACAAACAAACTTAATAATTGAAAACCGCAAAATAATTATGGAAAGGGCACTCGACCTTTCGACTTATTTTTACCACTTTATTGAAACCGCCTTAATAGACTATGCTTCTTCTTTTGTTTATATCTACATAAGCATAATCTTGGGTCTGGTGAAACTATACTTTTAATGTCATCAGGATTATAAGAATTATACTGATGATATTAAAAATATAGCTTCACAAATAAGAAGGAATAGGTTTATAAGAATAATAGGAGGATAAATATGAATATTATATTTAGTTTAATAAAATAAGACTTACCAAATGTTCTGGCATGTTCCATTCTTCATACATCCTAGCTGCCAATGGGAACACTTTCTCGTTTATAATTTCTAAAGTAGTCAGTGTAATTTTCTCTATACTAGCGAAATATCTATCAAATGCCCAACGAAGCTGCCAATACAGTTCTCCACGTCTTTCTTTACTAACCGAATACACTATTTTAACCAGACTTTTTATATTTTCCTCTGGTAGAAAGAGAGCTAATTTATTCCAATCTAAGTGAGAGTTAAACGGCATCACTACAGAGTCAGCAATCACAATCGGTATACACTGAGAAGCCAATATATCCATCAAAATGGCTTGCGTTAATCTTGCACTTCTTACAACTAAACAGAACATTCCTTCCTTCAATATATTCGGATATTCAAACTTTCTACCTGTTGTGTATTCACAGCGTTTACTGTAGTCTGTATTTTCAGTCTTACATCTTCCCAACAACAACAAATCATTGGATGAGGATGCAATATTCTGTAATTCTTCTAAATAGTGTTGCGGTATATTGAGCTGTGTTGAAATAATTAAATATTTCTTTTCTTCTGGCTGTGTACTGTCAATTTTTTCAGCAGTTGGACTGTATACAGGTATTGAAACATCAAAACCATATCTGAATGTCCAAGTGTTGAATCCAGCTCCTGCTATAATGGCTTTGCTTGTGTTGAGATCAATAACCGTGTTGTAGTTTGGTGCCGCACCCGGCAGCATGTTGAATATGAGATGGTTCTCTCCATTATTCCAACTGTTAAACAAAAAATTATATTATTGACACTGACATACTGTACATTATTCATAATTGTTATATTCGAAGTATTGTCTTATGAAAATATTAATGCTAATTAACTATTTTAAAACTTTAATAAATCAAATAATTGCACTTAAACCTATTTTTTATATAGTCTCTGGTACTCAATAATTTAGTATATAAATTGAAAATAATCAAATAAAAATTAATTTGTTCAATAAAAACAAAATAACATTGGAGCCAACAATAACACATAAAATACATATTTTTTTAACAGAAAGGGTTATTTCAGAGCTCAGAAAATTGAGTATGAAAGCAAAAAGTTATAAGTAATGTATGAAAACATTTTTTTTTTAGTTTTTAATATTTTATAGATAGTATTTTCAACACACAATAATTATAAATTATTTTCTAAATCATTATTTTACACAATGTTCTACAAAATTCTAGTTTTGATTTAACTAAAAATTACTTAATATTCATTTATAAAATCTTTAACTGAAGAATGGCAACAAAAACAGATCATGTTTAAATGTGTAGCATATTATAGCCTACATGATACAAAAATATATTTTTATGCTTGTTTGTATGTCTATAAGATTCTCACTTGTACTTACTGTGGCAGGGACTGCAATGCTTGTGAGACATGTTTACTTGAGAAACTATGTTGATTCAGAGTATCTATGCTAGGTACTAATAAACACGCCTCTTCTGGGTTAGGCGTATAATATTTACTATGTTTTATAGTATCTAATATTAAATAAAATTCCTTAGAAAACTGTGATATAGAATTCCCATTTTCAGTCTGATAGTCTCTCAAGGGATATATGTATATCGTTATCTTGTCGTGGCCTCTTCTCCCACATCTGTACACATCGAAGCAATCAGAGTACGTGCAATTTCCTACACGATGTAGAGCTTCTAGAGAAGCAGCACTGACTTTTATGACTTCAACACTTGTAGCGTCCAAATTCACAGCTTGATACACATCTATCCGGGGTGAACTTCCAGAGAACGCATTAAACACAACAGTAAACACTAAAGATATCACTATAAACAAAAGCAACCCGACAAAAAACCTATGATACAAGATTTTCCTATAAGATATATACTTCGAATGCTTGCCCGTTTTCAGAAGCCACTCCGCAGCCATTTGTAAATCCGAGGGTTAAATTAATCTTCTTAATTTATATATGGCACCCATTATTAGGTAAGGTCATTTATTTCTCATTCAAAAATACACGAAAGTACAAAACACGATAATACTGCTTTGCGAAGAGAAACTGACGCAGTGAAGTGATTGACAGGAAGACTGCTGGTTGATAGTGTTGTAAACAGTATCGATTTACTCGATACACAAATAAAATGTTCAAAGTTTACAATGACGTCTATTTTATTTAAAAATATAATGTTTGATTAATTCATACAAACTGCCTTGATTGGTTCGCTTATAGTTATAATATACCCTAAAAACTTTACACTGTATAAATCCATAATAAAATTCACTTTGACCATTAGATTTAACGAGTTATATATTTACAAAAGTACAGAGCCTATTATTCTATTCTTTAAAATGCATTTACAGCAAAACATTAAGGTGGATATGATGTTGGGCCTTCTATATCTATATATATAAAATAATATATGATTAAGATGTTGTAGTTTGATATAAGTAAGTATAATTCTGCTGAATTTTACAACGATGAAAAATATTAGGCTATCAAATTCTTTGCTAAAATGAGCCTTACACATAGCCATATACACCTTATTTCTCGGATTCGAATCCTGTATCAACTATTTTGAATTTCAGTTTGAACACCTTTCTGTGGTACAATATCATTGGAATAAAATTTAGCTCATTTAGGATAGAGAAGAACATAACATTTATAGATATAAGAACCTCCACTTTAATTTAATTTAATGCTTCATCAGCGGTTTTCTTTTTAAGTTTAATGACAAAAATCACTATTACATCATGAGATATAGAAACATACTGCATCAGCTTTGGAAAAAAAATGCAAGGTCGTGACGAGCTAGAAGTGCGTTAGTATACTGTGTAATTGTATAATGCATAAAACCCAAATGCTTCAAAAAATGTGGAAGTAAGATTTAATTTGGTTATTTCTAATCGAGTTCGAAAAATCGATTAGTGATAAACATCACTACGCTGTTTTTTTTTTAATTTACTACAGAGTAAAAACATTGACATGGAAACTTTTGGATAAAATGTAATGACATGTAACTTTTACAAAAATAATGTTTCGAATAATCTAATCTATAAATTAATGTTTGATTTTCAATTTAGAGAGTAAGCAATTTTTTATAATAATAATATACATATTTTAAATCTAATATACCGTGTATTCAGTTTCTTAAACAACTCCATAAATGTTATTTCATCATAGTTTCGAACGTTCCGATTGTGACTTTTTGAGTTTTTTTGTTTTTATGTCAGTTTTGTGTTGTGCGTAGTTGTGGTTGAGTTTCTGATGGCTTGATTAATTTTGTTATTATTTTATTTTTACCAATTCCGACAAATAATTTCGGTTTGAGCTTGACCAGAAATGGCACTGTTACCTCCAGACCCTGTCTATACGATCAGGAACGTGGATAATGTTCCTGTTTATTCGTTGGCATTTAGTTTTTTGCCCGGCGGTCTCGAGAGGTTACTAGCCGGTTCGAAAAACGGCTACGTTTATGCATACAACCTTCAGGTAAGATCACTTAGATATTACAATTATATTATTCACCATACACAAGTGCGCAGAACGCGATAATGACGTGTCCTATGGCTTCCATTTACTGCGCGACATTTTTGTTTACTACCCTCGATTGACGACCTAGAAAGATGCGTAGCGTCTGCCAAATTTATACAAACACGTATCCTAGTTTTTAAAGTGCTTATCAAACGTTTTACTACTCTCTGTAACGAAATGCTCTACATTTCTGAAAGAGATATTTAAATAATTTCGAACCTACGCAATAATCGAACAATTTTTCACAGGAGTTGGTATGTAGGTATTTTTAACATGTAAATTTCTTTAACCCCCATTTAACACTTATTACATTTTTTTTTATTAGTTGCTATAGCTTTGTATATTTAAATTTTCAGACAAACAGAGTGCAGCAAAAGATTCAAGTTGGTCAAGCTCCAATTCTTCACCTCATCCACACCAGTAACCACCTCATCACTCAGGAAAAGGGTGGCAAGTTTAAAATATTTGGTTTAACAAATAGCGGTTATGAAGAAGAAGCGTTGATAGAGATTGATTACCCTGGGTTCTGCCGCTTTGAAGCCAACACAAAACTCGAAACACTTTATGTACCTGACAAGGAATCAAAGATCCAAATTTACAACTTTTCTGGAGAATCGGTTGGAAGTCTGCTGCCAGATTCATCTCTCAAACTTGGAGATCCAATGTGCATGAAATTTATTGAATTTCCTTGTGACCGACCGACTTTGCTAGCAGGTTATGAAGCAGGATGGCTTGTCCTGTGGGATCTCAATACTAGTCAAATAATCGGCAAACTTCAGACACTCGAATGTCCTATGTCAGTCGATTACCACAGAGAGCAGCAGAGAGGCATGGTTGGGAATGCTTCAAATGTGATACAGATTTTTAGTATAGGGAGAAAAGACTTAAGCTTGACACACAAGTTGGATATTAATATTAAAAACCCAGGTATAAATAAAGTACAGACACGGTCTGATGGAAAAGTTTTTGTTTCTGGAGGTTGGGATGGTCACATCCGTATCTTTTCCTGGTTCTCTCTTCGACCGTTGGTGGTACTTACAGAGCACAAGAAAGCTATTCAAGATGTTGTATATTCCTCTGAGAAGGTTTCTTATTGGAAAGCCAACATCATGGCAGCTGGAGGTCTCGATGGTGCTATTACACTCTGGGATTTGTATAATAACAAACAGTAAAATATGTATCTTTTTAAAGTAGATGTAGAATATTACCAAGCTCAGAGTGGTAATGTCGAAAATATTGCATAGTAAACCATTCAAGTTAAACTTAGAATGCATTGGCCAAAAGACTTTTTCGATATTTTACTACTTTTTAACTCAAAACCTTGTTATTCGTGCATAGGAATAAATTAGGTCTGAGTGCTCAAATTTCCTTTTCACCTTGGTGAGCCCTAGAATGTATACTTGTACATGAATATCAGGTTTAGATGGGTTGTCGAGCACGGTGATAATACTTTGCGCTGACGTGTCGCTAAATATCTACACATACAGTTCCATAACCAAGCAATAATCAGTTTTAAACATGCCAGTATTGCCTATAATTGTTTTAAAGCATTTAATGTGATACAACCAACAGTTTATTATGTTGAGAATATAATTTTATAGAATGCAATAATGTTTAATAATATTATGTGAAATGTAATTAGATCTCAAAATATGTACAAATTTCTGAATTATAGAGGCATACGATCCACCTTGTGTGCCCTAGTTCTTAGTTAGTAAGAATGTTGTTAAAATATACCAATCAATATTTTCCATAAACGGTTTTTAGCGATGATAATCAGAATCAAGACATTAAAAGCCTATGAATTTTATGATTTGTTTCTTTTCATGCCTTCGTATCTAACAGATATGCCAGCAAATATGTCACACCTGAATCTACATGGATGAATCATTCATTGTTTTTCAGTTGGTTGGCGTGTTAACATATGTTTTCAGATTTTCTGACGACGTTTTTTAAAGAAAATAAATCACTACTTTGTTCTGTTGACTTGAAGCATTGATCGCGTAATAATAAGTATAGGTATGTATATTTAAATTGTGTCTAGCTAATAATATAAAAATAAAATTACAAAAATTAGTAAATCGGGACTTGATTGGCGGTGGTATGTAAACCCATGACCACGATCGGTACAGTTCGATCGAAAACTCGGGACATTTTTTTTTTTACATTCAGGTATTCATAGAGGTACTATATACTTTTTAGGTACATTATATTATTATTAATGATTACCGTAATTAAATCGCAAAAGTTTTAGGTACAACACTGATTAAAAAATAATTCTACATTGTTTATCATAAACTAAAATATGTTAAGTTGTTTATAGGCACACAATGTGACTGTCCACAAATAACTAGGTCGGAGAATGTTAAATATCTTTGTGTTTATTTAGACAGAGCTGGAAGCTTCATATCAATAAACTCGCTGGCCGGGTTCGCAAGTATGTTTAATTTTTAAAAACTAAGGTAGGTACTCTACGGATTCTGAGACTATTAAAACTTTATTTTGCATTGTGCCAATCCATCATCAGTTACTGCATTGTCGTATAGCGAGCACAGAGAGCTGTCCTCAAAACCTTTCCGGTTTACCGCGGCTACAGATAATGGTTACTCTCTACAGTGAGTGTCAAATTCTGACGGTGAGACGGTTCTTTGTTCTCAGTACCATCCTCCGTAAGCATCCTTATCATACTTTCAGGTATGTCCAACGCAACAAAAATGAAGAACACATCTCGCACAGCGTAATTATACTTAGGCACTTGTCTAATCATCTGTAGGTACAACAAAATTAACCTTTATAAGTATGGTGTCTTACAAAAATTAAAAAGATTCACATACAGAGTGCATCTGAAAATAGAACACTTACTTAAATCACTGAAAGAGCATGACTCTAGAATGCAGTAACAGAAATATTTTTTGTATAAAAACTATCCGTTAAAGATTTGAAATCGTACGTATTTTCTTATTTATGAACTATTCCATCAACAAAATACATCTTTATTCAAATAAACTTACATGTTTTGAATCGTCAATGATAAATTAATACAATTTAAAAGCATATTCTGGAAATTCAAACGGTCACAATCTGTTAACTTTTTTTAAATTCTTTGTGTAATTGCATGTTAGAGTCATGCCCTTGAAGAGATTTAAGTAAGTGTTCCATTGTCATTTACACCCTATATACCTACCTAAATGTTAATAGATCCACACAAACAATTCAACATCTACCTATATACTTCGGTAAGAGGTGAAAAATATACATGATGAAAAATATTTTTCTACAATTTGCATATTCGGGCTACCCGGCAACAGCCAGTTTGCCGTTGCAGTTTGGCGCTAACGCCATCTATCGACTTTCGAATCAACTGATACATAATTGTGTGTTAAACACACTTTGAGAGTTAATATAACTCTCCAGGGTCCAGGGTATTGATCTTCTCCATAACATCTGCAACAATATCTGGAATACTGGCAAGTGGCCTCGCGATTGGACAAATTCAGTAATCTTCCCACTACACAAAAAAGGCTCTACAAAAAAGTGTGATAATTATCGCTAGCAAAATTTTGTTTCACCTAGTCAATGCTCGTATCCGCCACTTCCTGAATTGGCGAATTCCACAAGAGCAAGTAGGTTTTGTAAAAGACAAGGGAACTAGAGAACAGATACTGAACCTCAGGGAAATCATCGAGAAGGCTTACGAGTTCGGCACACCAGTAGTACTATGCTTCGTGGACTACAGCAAGGTTTCTGACTGCGTCACATGGGACTGTTTATGGAAAATCTTAGACGAAAATGGTGTGCCACAACATCTAACTGCACTGCTCCTTCAGTCACTCTACAATAACAGCCAGGGCATCGTTAAAGTGGACAAAGTTGTCTCCAAGCCATTTTCCTTCGGAAAAGGAGTACGCTAGGGCTACATATTATTTCGTTCTTTTTCTTCTTAATATCTACGGGGAATACATCATCAGGCGGGCACTCGAGGGCTAGGATGGTGCTGTATCTGTTGCTGGAGTCAAAGTCTCAAACCTCCGATACGCAGATGACATTACTCTTCTAGCTGCAGACGAAGCCGAGATGCTGATACTTCTGAATAGAATTTAGAGAGCCGGCGAAGACCTAGGGCTCAAAATCAACAAGTCCAAAACAAAAGTGATGGTTTCTGATAGATCCTCGAAATTAGAACTCACAGGGTCCCTTAACTTAGAAGTTGTCAAGAACTTAACATAAACAAAGCAGCTCATGCGAGAAAGGGTTGTCTATTGTTTACCCGAAGATTATATACCATAATCATCAATTCCCGAATTTCATTTACCCGAATTTCATTTGCCCGAACGTTTTGTTTGCCCAAAAAGACATATGACATACTTTTAATTGCCCGAAACTTAGATACCATAAGATACGAGTGCCATACGTTAACCTAACTCAAATGGCACCTAACCAAACTACTTCTGGGTGGTTTATAAAAAAATAACCACGAAGGGGATGGTGGAGTCTATTCGCTCGCTCAAACGACCCCGCCATCCCCTTCTAACCTAACCTATCCGAGTCGGGGTGCCGTAAAGTCCCGATTGCATCCAGTTTCTCCTGATATAACAACCGTTACACACCCAATGTCGATGGCAAATGATGTTATGGCATATGATAATTATGGCATGTGATAATTAGGGCTTACAATGATTATGACAATGATTTTATGGTAAGTGACTTTATGGGAAAAAAAGCTTCTAGCACGTGACTAATATAGCAAATAAGAGTAGGGCAAATGAATATTACGTCATATAATATTATGGCTGTTGACTATTATGGCAAATGATTTTAGGGCAAATAAAATTCGGGCAAACGGCGGTATACCGCGAGAAAGAGATAAAGAGAAGAATCTGGATGGCAAAGAGTGCCATGTGTGACTTAGACAGGATATGGAAGGATAAAAAGATCTCAAGAACGACAAAAATAAAACTAGTACAAACCCTTGTTTTCCCCATTTTTCTGTACGAAATTAAGACATGGGCTCTGAAAGCTGCTGACAGCAAACGCATTGACGCTTTCGAGATGTGGTGCTGGAGGAAGATGCTTCGACTATCCTGGACATCTAACCGCACCAATGCATCCATTCTTGCAGAACTGGACCTAACGAGACCGAATCCTGGAGTACTTCGGTCACATCGCGAGGAAAGAAGGCAAAAATCGTGAAAGATTGATGGTCACAGGGAAGTTTGAAGGGAAAAGACCCAAAAGCTGAAACCCGTTACGCTGGTCCGGCCAAGTCCGCTCCACACTCGACATCACGGTCCATACTGCTCTACACACACACACACACACACACACACACACACACACACACAGATGGCGGACTTTCACTCACGCCAAGATCCGAAAAAAAGGTCACGACCCTCAGAATTAAGGAAACCAACACAAGGAGGAGGAGGATTAAAATACTGATATTACTTTTATTTACAATGAAACTAGGTAATAGAGTATTATATCATTTTATTTTACGTACATTGAAGTAATAAGTTACTAATATCACATTTACAGTGCCCCCTAATACCTAACTATAACATTAAAGTTATTATTTCTTACCAACTAAGACTAGCAATCTGAAAGAATAATAAACTCTTCGGATTATCATGCGTTTGTGATATGTATCGGAGACTAATAAGATATACTTATTATTCAACACTACTTTTATACTTCGACAATCTTCCTCGTCTTTGGAATGAGTGCTTCATCGTCAGTAGCTTCGACGAGTCTCCGCCTCTTCCTTAACGGTCTAGTCGATTCTGAAGGTTCTCTGCTTTTAGCTACAATTTTGGCCATTTTGTTTCCTAATCTTGTTATTTTGAATTTCGGTAAAGTCTGCTCTGGATTACCAGCATCAGTACCTTCACTTTCAGTTTTGTCTTCTTCTATCCGCTCGTTGTTTGGATCACAATCTGGACTGGTATCCTGAGGTGGTTCAGGAATTGTTTCATTAATACTTCCCACGGCTTCTTCGTCTTTCTTTTTGTCACTATTCATTGTAAAGTCTAAAGGCCCTTCTATGTCTTCGGTCTTAGTTTCAGTTTTAACTTTATTCGCGCAGTGGGCTTGAACGAACGCCGATATTGGTATCGGTATAGGAATTGGAAGTGGTATGGGCAGTATTACGGGATATGGGACTAATACAGTAACTGGCGGCGCCGGGCCTTGCATTGATGGAGGTAAATTTAGGGGTGGTGGCAGGCGAGGCCTCTCAAGGAGTCCAGGTCGAGACATGAAGTTAAGTCGGGGTGGGAACATGTGAGCGTATCGAGGATCATGGTTCTCCATGAACATTGGAGGAGGCATTGAGTACATAGGGTTGGGAGGGAAAGGTGGGGCTGGTGGATGTGAATTTAAGGCGTGCGGTGGTGAATGTATAGTATTCCCTACTGTCGATGAAGCTGAAGATCCCTCAGAAGGACTGCAGATTCGAAGATCTTGAGCTTTCGGTGTCGAAGTCCGCTGCCTTACAGTCTGCGAAGTCACTGTTGCCGAACATTTCGAGGTTCTCCGCTTTCGCAAATTCATTTTGGTGTTCTTCGCGTCTTTCTTCGCTTCGGGCGACTTATGAATAGGTAAGGAGTCTTCAGAAGGGCGTTTTTGCTTCATCAGCTTGGCTGTTGGAGCAATAGTAATTAGTGGAAGAGGAGATCTATTTTGAGTCTTTGGCGCTTCTGTCTTATCAATATTTCCTGGTATATTAGACGTATTCTCTGGGTTTGGTGATCCAGATCTATCGGAAGTTGGTGACGCGGAGCGGCTCTTGCAGTTTTTGAGCCATAATTCTGGAGTAATGAGGTTAGACGAAGAGGACGCGTTGACTAAATGTGGGTTTAGGTCAAGATGCGCTTGTGTCTCGCGGCAAAAAATGTGCATCTTGTACTGGTTTAAGCACTTGTCTGAGCAGAACTGCAGCTGTGTGGCTCCGTCCTGAAATGAGATAAATTCACTGGTTATCATTTTTGTTTGATCACCTTTTTAAAAATTGGCAGGAATGACGATGAGTATAATTATTTCATTATTTATTTTGCCACTCTTGAGAGATCTTTCTGAAGATGACACTTTTACAAAAAAAAATATTGTTCAGAATTGACGAAGATTTCAATCATTTATTTTAAACGAAAGAAAATACAATTGAGCGGATAGCTTCCTTTCGAACTCGAGGTACAAAAAAAAATATTATAGTTACTTTGATTATATACATAATCAAACGTTGCTTGATTAACAGTTTCTAACAGGAAACTTATTTATTACCAATTCCTTATCAAAAACTGAAATTAAACAAAAACTAGAATCTCAGAAATTTATTAGCGGTGTTTACAGTTATAATTAATTCGACTATTAGGTCATTAATTTAAATGTCGCCAGGCCCCATTGTCATGACATCCTTTGGAGTAGGGACGATTGTATTTTGCCTATGTACTTCAAGTTGATATTCAGTTTAAAAAAATAACTTAAATGTTAATGGTGCATTAAGATTAAAAATATATTTGGAAAAGTATACTGAATCAACGCGACAACATTAATTGTGCGATGCACAATCAGTAACTACGTAGTCCGGCCTATCTTTGTTAGATGACAAGGTAACAATTAAACAAAAACGTTTTTATATCCTTACCTGAAAATCCACATAAGCCACAGTATGCCGCACATGCCGACACCAGTCGCATGTCTTAGCTCGCTTGAAGTTCGCTCTTCTAGATTGGCTGAAGCACAGCTCGGAACAGAAAGCGGCCCCCGCCTGTTGTAACGCACCACTCTCGCTGGTAATGCTCTTGTTGCACCAAGAACATTCATCTGCTGAAGAAAGAATGGAAAGTTGGTTAATATATAGTTGATAGAAAATCTTGTAACGATATCCGAAGAAAACATTGACAGCAGCGCTATGGAATTATCCTGTCTAGAAATTCTTAGATCGGCTACTGTGCTTGATTTCCTATCTCGACGCTAAAACACTGAGTTTGAAACGCTTCGAATTCGTAAATATTCTTTTAGGAATATATGACCTCAAGATCGACGAAGCCAACTCAGAAAACAGACGGTATAAAAGGTTAAACTAATTGGCGTATAAAATGTTAGCGTCAAAACCATCTAAAGCCGAAAACTAACCTATCGTAAAATTGAGGGCGACAGTTCAAAGTTGCCCTCTGTTCAAAACACAGAGAGATGTTCATGCCGAGTTTTTAATAATTAGTTATTTTATGAAGTAAAGACTACTACTAGACCCATCCAGACCAGGGATGTTACGGAAATTCGCATCCGCAATCGCGGAGCTTCCGCATCGATTTTGACATATCTGCATATCAAAAATTCTGCATCCGCAACATCCCTAATCCAGACTACTGGGTCACACGTTTGTGATCCACGTTAGTGGTACTCGGTTATCTAGTCATGACTGGTTTAAGAATAGCAGGACTATGTGTGATATTATACACGTACAATATATCCCTTTACATACACGTATCTTGCTAATATTATGATGATGACATTTGGGAGGATGAATGTTTGTTACTCTTTCACGCAAAAACTACTGAACTGATTGCGATGAAACTTGGGATGTAGATAGCTGGAGACCTGGATTAACATATAGGCTACTTTTTAGCCCTATATTCCCCCGGCACCGGGACTTACGAGGGTGAAACCGCAGGGCGCAGCTAGTACACTATAAATTAATAATGTATTAACCTACTAGCAGCGCCCAGTGGTTTCACCCGCGTAAGTCCCGATCCCCTGGGAATATCGGGATAAAAAGTATGTTTCATCGCAAATGGTTCAGTGGTTTTTGCGTGCAATAGTAACAAACATCCATCCATCCATCCAAACTTTCACATTTATAATATTAGTGGGATAATCCACCTACTTATATTAAATCATTACACGTAGTAAAGGTATTAAAATGAAAAACAATTAAGTTAGAAACCGGGCTAATTGAACAATTGAAAGCTGCAACAGAGAATATCGCATTCAAGTTATAATGAAAACGTTTTCTGAAACAGTAAGCGAGCTTCGGATATCCATCTCCAATTAATTTGTGAATGATATTCGATAGAGAAAAAAAAACCCATGAAACACTAAACCGGCGTTCTCATTACTGCGATTCGTTTATCAGGACGGAGACTGATAGCTCGTTATAGACCTTATTAATTTCCGATTTCCAATCGGAAAGTAACTGAAAACTAACGATTTTATGTTGAATTCATAGAAACAATGACAACAAAGTATTTCTGTTTGGACAAAAAACTCTACAAATGTTTGATATCATGAACTTTTAAATACATGCTGTCAGGGAAAAAGGAAATTTGGTACCTATCCTGCTTATAATATGCTAGCAACCCGCCCCGGCTTCGCACGGGTAGTAGACATCTTCAACAATCATAATCATATTTCAACCAATTTACACCAAAATTATACACCTAAACCTTCCTCATGAATCACTCTGTCTATTGGTAAAAACCGCATGAAAATCCGTTCAGTAGTTTTTCAGTTTATCGCGAACAGACACACAGACAGACGCGTCTGGGGACTTTATTTTATAATATGTAGTGATGATTATAAACGTGAAAGTTTGTGAGGATGTATGGATGTTTGTTACTCTTTCACACTAAAACTACTGAACCGATTGCGATGAAACTTGGTATGTAGATAGCTGGAGACCTGGACTAACACATAGGCTACTTTTTATCTCGATATTCGTACGGCATCGGGACTTACGTGGGTGAAACCGCGGGGCGCAGCTAGTCGTCCATAAAAAAAGTACTATTCCCGAGGATTGCAAATTAATTTTACGCCAGCGAAGTCGCAGGTAAAAGCTGGTACGTTTATATCTCTTAGCAAAGCCTTATTACTACTACTCTATAGCAATATACTAGCGGACCCGACAAACGTTGCCGTGCCCGAGCGAAGGATATTCTTTTTGGTGTCATAATGGATTTCGGCAATAAAACAAATAAACTAAAATCATAAAAACATATAATTTCTAGATCCCGATTGCAATGCCACCTATCGGGTCCATTCGTGAATCTAAACTATCCAGAGATACAATCAAAAACAAAAAAACAACCAGCAAAATGGTTACACGTAGGTACAGAAGAATTATATACGAGTATATGGCTGAAAAGTTCGTAAGTTCGTAATTTGTCATTTGAAGAGTGAAAGGTAAGTAATTATTGTTACTAGTGGCAACTGTTCAGTAATATGTACTATTGGTCGCCACGTTCATTAGTCATTCATTAAATTATCACAAAGTTTCATCGAAGGTAGAAGATAAAAAAAACTGTTCCCATTTTTTTTTATTCTAACACTAATGCTGGTCAATAGCTAGAAAATAAAGAAATAACAAGTATGAATTAAAAAATAAAAGAAACTTCCGACTCAAAAATCTTTTCAAAGATTAAAAAAGAGAACAGAAGAGAAAAGGAACTGAACTGTTTTCCTTTACCTATTTATAGGTACTAAAGATCGCCTGGTGTTCGAATTTCGATCATAATTCATTTTTGCCAGTATAACTTGAACTTTTATTGTATAGACGTACGTACCGGGACAGGTCAACATATACTACACGCGTGTAGCTTGAAGTGGCCGTTTTCACGTAATTTTCAAATTTGTAACATATTATTATATTGCTTTAACATTTTTCGCTTTCTACAATTATCCCATCTTTATTTTGTATTTCTGTAAATTTTCAAGCAAATAAAAAACGAAACACAATAAGTAGGTACCTATTCTAAATTTCACGTTCCCGCGTTTGCAAAATTTTCTTAAAAATGCGTAGGTACAAAGAATTCTCTTCAGGCACAGGGGGCGCGGGCGGAGGGCATATTAAAACTTCCACATAGGTATAAAAGATCTGGGTGACAGTTGCATGAGCATGTCTGGGGTAGGTATGTACATAACATAGTCATAGTATAGATACCTATCTCAAGAGAGCTCGATATAACTAAATAAAGAAGGTAAGAATAAAGAGATTTAATTAAAAGTTCAAATAACTACAAAACGTTCTTTGTAAACGATACTTTAGTAATTATACTCATGAATAATATTAACTACAATATTTTAGGAGTGTTTATTTCGTGCTAAATTGACGCATGTGTTGGGAGTGTATGTAACATTATATTGTAACGTTATCCATTCCTAATCATCACAATTTAACCACAAAGTTCTACATTTTCACTTGCGGCACGCCTACATGTGTACCTGCTGGTACAACGTACTCGCGGGCGTTCATTAGGAATAGTAAACCGGCTTTGCGGTATCAAATTTGTAAATAATGTACGTTTGCTAACATCGATGTACCGCTTATGTGAATTTACAAAGCTTTCAGTATACTGTTTATTTCTTGCTCAGGGATTTTTATCATATTACGTGGTATACTCCTATTTGTTCGCTGTAAATTTATTGCTTTTTCGATATAATATTCATATCACACCTCGTAAACATTAGGAGTTCCGAGAAAATGAGTTTATTAAACTTAATAATAGAGGAATTAGATTACTATCTATGGTATTACACGGCAGATTCGTTTTGGCGCCATTTTTACCATGAAAGCGCGCGAGGGTTGCGTTCGGAAACACGTCTATTCGTAGAACTACAGCTGCAACGGGAAGAGGGTTCGGATTCTAAGAAATTTAATATGGTTTATTAGGATTTCATAATGTGTTATAGGCCTCATAAATCAAGTGAAAAACAAATACAGAATTAGAAGTGTTTAGTACTTACAACAATTTTTAGTAAAGAAACAATTTTTTTTAAATACTAGCATTCTGGGTCACACATTACTAGTATTCATGTTAACTATGCCTAAATCTATTAAAATCTTAGAAAATTTTAAAGTCTACCAATTAACTTGAAAGCGCTTATCGGTTTTGGACCATCCTCTACCTAATGATATATCTTTAACCCTCGACCACGTAGTACGTAGTAACTACCTACTTAGTAACCTGTGCCCCGACGTAAAAAGTCTCTTTGTGGCTTCGTCGCTCCTAAACGCATAGACCGATTTTGATTTAGTTTTTTTTTTGAAGTTAAGTATAAGTTCAAAACTTTGGCGCGTTAGGGATGGTGGAAAATGGTGAGAGTAAAATTTTTACGATGCACATGGTCACAAAAAACCGGCACCCTGAAGTTAGCTAGTCAACATTTTAGTTTTTCAAAAAATAGTTACCAACTTCACTTGATAGTTATAATAATGGTTTTTCTTTTTACATATTACTTTGAGCACGTTTGTACAATTTGAGGTTAGTTGACGGTATGTATTATTTATGATAATTTACTGTGACTATAAGTGATAAAAATGGTTTTTACATATTACTTTGAGTACGTTTGTACAATTTAAGGTTAGTTGACGGTATGTTTCATTTATTATGATATTTAAATAAACTTTATTTAACTAGATAAAAGTATAACTTCTTACGTCCGTACATAAGTACACACACACTTTTTTTGTTGCAAAGGTGACTTGATCGAGAGTGTTCTTCCTTAACTAAAGAAAATCTATTCAGCCATTCGCAGATTATCAGCTCGTTGAAGGAATTTTTGAATCGGAGGTATTTTACTTTTTTAATTTACCTATGTTTCTCTATACAAGTGATTGCAGGCTGTTCGATAACATAAAAAAGTGTAATTAAAGTAAGACACTCGGGTACAGAACATAAATAATGAGTCATTTGTGTAATTTATCGTCGGCCATCAAGCGCTCATATTATGTGTCAGCAATGGCGATCGATTTCACTTGAAATTGGAGACATGGGAAGATTCAACTAAACCGGTTAAACGATACAGGATTGAAGTACCTACCTATATTAATATGCATATTTCTCTTTAATAGTAAAGACAGTGCTTTGAAATAGACGATGCTTGCATTGGAAAGTTGCTTAATAGTTTCCTGTTCGACTATAAATTTGTTATTTATAACCAACTAGCTGTGCCCGCGAATTCGTCCGCGTGGAATAGAGTATTTATATCGAATCAACAGCCTAAAAAATAAGTTTCAAGCTTCTAGCTTTAAGCTAGAAAGCTCTAAATATGACGATACTTCCATACAACTTTTTATCCCGACCGTTCAACCCCTTACACCCCTTTTTTCGCATTAAAAAGTAGCCTATGTCCTTTCTCAGGCTCTGGACTATCTGTGTACCAAATTTCATTTAAATCGGTTCAGTAGTTTTGGCTTGACTTTTGAAAGGATGACAGACAGAAAGACAAAGTTACTTTCGCATTTATAATATTAAGTAAGGATTTACATGGAAAAGGCTTAAGGTAAAATACGCGTTCAGCTTTTTAGAACGAAAACGATTGAAATTAATTGGTATTTTAAAAGTTGCAATATAACAATAAAGCCTTCCTCGATAAATCGGCTATCCAACTCTAAAATAATTTTTCTATTCGAACCAGTAGTTCCTAAAATTAGCGCCTTCAAGCAAACAAATTCTTCAACTTTATAATATAAGTAAAGATTAGCTCTTATTCGCAGTTTCATCCGCGTATATGGTCACCGCTCCGCTTCTATTGGTCGTAGCGTGGTGTTCCATAGCCTATAACCTTCTACCAACATATAAAAGGTTGTTTTGAATCCAACTGTTACTTCCAGAGATTAGCGAGTTTAAACAAACCAACAATGAAACGAATTTTTTAAACTTTTTTTTTAGCTGTATTACAGGATTCAGCCAGCCAGTGTATTCCTCTTAACAAAATGTAGTCATGTCAACATTAAAAGCACTTAAACATAAAACAATGCATATAAAGAAAATAACATAAAAATATGTGTGTGTGTGCGTGTGTGGTACTTGTTGGTTACTATTTTGGACTTTTTTAAAGATATTCCGTTTCGTCATAATCCAAAGGTTTCATCCTCGTAACAATTGCTTTAAAAAAATCTCTAATTTATGTCTGTTTTAAGTATAATATAAAATGGAAAGTTAGTTAATTTAGCATACGTTGAAATTCTGTAAAATAATAGACAATAAAGTGATAGTCACCTTTATTTTTCTGTTCGCTAGTTTGTTCAGGGCTGGAGCCGTCGCGTGCTCGGGACGCTGCCCATCGCCTCAACTCCAACCTTTCATAGCCGTACCAACCGAGCAACTCGTTCATCGCAGTTTCAGCAAAGTCCTGTAAATAAACAATTTAGTACCTCAGTAGCCGTATTTGGTATTTATCCTCGGAAAAAATGGCTTTAACTCTTAAACATTATTGCTAGATTTATGTGATTAAACATGATTATTCAATAAGTAATCAATCACGTTTAATCATATCAATATTCTTTATTTAATACGCTTTAAATTAGATTATAAATAAAATAAAAAATTTAAAAATCAAAAACCCGACTGCAAAAAAGACAATTTAAAATTAATGCACTAAAAAGATCGAAACAAGTTTGAGAATAGAAAACAAAATTCAAATAAACTATAAACAAAGTAAACTCTACTTCGGTTTAACAGATTATATAATAAGTTGAAAGCCTAAGTTAAATACCATGGAGAGCCATGCTTCGCCACGTATGGGCCGGCTCGACTCCGCTCGATACCACGGTCTCACAGAAAACCGGCCGTGAAACAATGCTTGCATTGCTTTTGCTACCGGAGGCCCTAACCCTGCCCTCACCCCTATTCCCGTCCTTCCCCTCTCCCCCCTCTCCTCCCCTCTAATCCCCCTCTCCCGTCTGCCTGCTCTTCCTCTATTCCCACCTTAAAGGGCGGCAACGCACTTGTGACTCTTGAGTTACAGGTGCCCATGGGCGGCGGTAGTCATTTACCATCAGGTGACCCGTCTGCTCCTTTGCCCTATACTATTAAAAAAAAATAGACTTTAGTAGAAAGCGGAACCCATTCTTTCGGTTTATAATTTGCAATTGGGTCCCGCCTGCTACTACAGTTATTACCTATGTAATATCCACTCCCTCATATACTTTATCAAAGATTTTAAAAGATGAATACAACCCACGTTTAAAGTAAGGTGTCACGCAAACATTATCAATATTTTTATATCTCAGGCACTTTTTATGAACATCCGAAAATATCCAAGTATTTTAATACAAAAGTTTAAATAAAACACGATTTATATAAAATAAACTCGCCGCTGATGACCTCCTTACAGTCGACATTACTGCCAGAGATCTCGTTAATAAATTGTTATGGATATACAAAACGTCCGATTTAAACAACACAACGTAACTCAACAGATATCTGTGCCACTGAAAATATAAAAAAAGCGAGATATCACATTGTATCATTGTCCCCGACAAACTTTAAAATATACTGTGTTCTAAAAAACCTCGAACTGCCTTGTATAATATCTACGAATTCCACTATACATACCTTAACAATATTATTTTAAAATATACCCGAGAGCCGACAGTATTTTGATAAGAATGAGGAACATAATCTATTTATGTTAGGTATATTCTGTCCGGAATATATAATGAGCATGCTTGCGCCTTTAAACGTCGAGATTCCTATGGTTTGGAAAAACAGGACAATTTTTGTAGCTCGCCTTGAGTCATTAATAGCCATACATTCACATTAATGCATTGCAATGCATTAATTAAACTTATTTTAACTTACTACAAATCTATGTACGCACTCAATTTCATGGCATGCCTACATTTGCGGTGCGCGGCCTAACAGCGACTAGTGTGTTTCGTCTGTTTATCAAGAAAAGGATTTCAATAAACTCCTTTAGCATAAAAAAAACCACCAAATATTGCCGATTTAGATTTGGTACTCAATTTTAGTCAACCCGCTTATATTAAGTAAGCTGTTTATTGATTTGCTTTCTGTTGATTATTTGATTTGATTCAATGGTGACAAATCAATAACTTCAGGTAAATTAATATACATTTAATATAATAATACTTAACGCAAACACCAGACCCAACTTGAGGAAACTAGGAAGAAACTAGGTATTTTCAATGATTTTATAACTTCTTCTATTTTTTTAAAGTACTATTCACAAAATTAGTCTAAGATAAAATAGAAAGGGTGCTTTTCAAACGCAAAAAAATAGAACTTGAAAAAAAGGAAACGAAACAGCTTTATTTTGATTGCAACTAAAATCTCAAACAAAATTTTGAACAACAAATCAGCTGAGTACATTTTCCACGCGCCAGTATAGAAGATGCCTTCATTACGAGGTAACCATATACCTTTGACATACGAGTATCAGAATAACCTGGTTTTAATTAATCCTTGCAAGCCTTTGCTGACAACGTCCTGTGGAGACAGCTAATATTTCACAGAGCAAGATGACCAGTCACCAAGCTAAGATAATTGGGCTCTAGTTACAGAAAGAATTCTAGGACGGATGACAATGTTTAGAACATTACATGATAGTGTTGTGACTTATTACTAAATACTAATATTTGAAATTAGAATCACTATTTCTTATGTGTAGAAGCTCGATTAGCGCCTCGTTTAGGACTTCACTGAACCATAGATTTTTAAGACACAAAAATTAAACTTTTGCAGTACTTTTTAATTAAAACTCATACCTGGTCTATCTAATTCTCTTCTCAGGGATTTCACATAAAAAGAAGAGTACCTACTATTTTGTTAATTATGTTTTTACTGGATTAGTATCAGAAGCAGAAAATTATTAAGGGATAGACGTTAAAGTAATAACGCTAAAAAACAACTATTATAAAATACATATCTTAATTTATTAATATGTGAGTGTGTAAAAGAATTGGTTTTGATAAATTTAACTATAATACTATCAATATATTATAAACTATTAATTTAACTCTAAATCGCTTTAAACTGTGTCTGCGTGTACATAGTTTAAAGTGGTTAAATAAACTAAAAGCTTTGGTACTAAAACAGTATTTTTTTTTCGTAATTCGCATACAATGCAAAGGTCTTTTTCTTTTGTAACTTAAGAAGAATGCAGAAGTTTATCGGAGATTGACGTTCTAGACAATACTCTTATTTTTTTTAGCATTATTTTCATCTCATATCCTTGATATCAGTGCCAGGGAACCATAGAGTTTGGTTTAAAGCCAAAGGTGCTTTTTATAGTTAATAAACTAAATAGTCACGACAACAGTCTAGTAAGATTTGTAGAGTTAACATGAGATAACAGACGTCGTTGAATCTTTTATGTTAGAAAAACTTTTAACAAAAAATGAAACCGACGAAAAAGAACTAAAAAGCAAGCAAATTTTTATAAACTAATTTTGAGTCGGCGCCAAACAACAAACTGATGCATTATATTACTTAAATTTTATACGTACGTAGAAATGGAGAAGCCTCTACGTAGGTAATTAATCATTTGAGAACCTCCTCCTTTTTTTGTCGGTTAAAAACCTGTACGATTAAACACCAACGTACCTACTAACATACTATTATTATATTCTGTGAATTTGTGTGTTAAAAATATCTTAAACATTTTACTTTAACATTTTGCCTAAACCGTTTTTTAGTTAAATAAAGTACTACCTAGTCTATTAAAAGACACACAACCAATAAATTTAAAAGAATACTAGGTTCATCGTAACCACACAAGCTTTAGCAGAAAAACAGTTAAATAATATGACTTATGTTGAAGACAAATGGCGAGAAATTAAATAAAACTTTACTATGCGCAGTTGGCGCAATTATATGCTATTTGCAATTGAAACTATGAACTGTTCCCAAGAAGCTTGTCTTTCGTTTGATGTAGCGATAAGTCGCTAATGAACCTACCGCAATGACCTAATAGTAAATGTTATGGGCTTTAATTAGTACGACTATTACATTCTGTTTTTACTCAAGCAGTATTAGTTACAGATCCGCTTGTTAATGGCAGACTATCTGATGACTATCTCACAATTAATTAAGTATCTCAAAAAGGGTCTAATAGACATGTAATATTTTTACCACTCATTAATTTCTATAGAATAGAAGAAAAAAGAATGAAAAATATTATTCCTAGACACTTATGACACACAATAATAAATAGTAATAACAAACCTACACCTAAAAACAATAAAGGCGCTGGAGACATGTTTAAGTACCTCACGTGCCTAACCAGGTTTCCGGTTCCGGTTTTCAACCAAACCCTTTATACCCCACCACCATTTAAAATGGTAAAACACAATATATATGTGGGAGAGCCATGCTTCGGCACGTTTGGGCCGGCTCGACTCCGCTTGTTACCACGGCCTCACAGAAAACCGGCCGTGAAGCAATGCTTGCATTGCATTTTGCCGCGTGAGTGAGGTTACCGGAGGCCCTAAGCCTTCCCTCTCCCGTATTCCCGTCCTTCCCCTCTCCCCCCTCTTCCCACTCTTTCCCCCTCCCCCTCTTCTCCTACTCCCACTTTAAAGGGCGGCAACGCACTTGTGACTCTCGAGTTGCAGGTGCCCATGGGCGGCGGTAGTCATTTACCATCAGGTGACCCGACTGCTCGTTTGCCCCCTACACCATAAAAAAAAAAATATTTCGTATACTACATATCTTACATATTTATTTTACACAATGACTGAATAAAAAACAAGAAAGCGAGATAGCGGGGCGGCGCGGCGCGGAGTGGTGAAACGGGGTCGTTCATCATTGTGTACTTATAGGATTGCTGTCATTATTGTTTTTTACGACGGTATAGTGGATAGTTTATAAAGTGAAAGTCGTAAAAGATCGTCAGGTAAGATATAAAAATTTGGTAGTCTTACGGAACGACCCGGAGGAAGACTAAATATAGTCCAATTCAATCTGATTACATTGTCACGACGCCCGCGTTGTCATTTATGCAATGCCACTATTCCCAGTCTTATAAAACGTTAGTAGTATCACGAGATCCATAAGTGAGCAATGAAGCCAGGTTTGCTTAACGGCAAAAACCACTACGCTTCAATTACGCATAAATCTGCTGATCACCAACAAATAACCCGAAATGATATTAAAATCCATTAGCTCACACTAATAATGATCTATGAATTTATGCTTAAATAATATAATAGGTACATACGTCAGTTTTCGCGTTTCAATTTACCACCAACGTCGGTGTTGCCCGTATTTCATTGCGCAATAATTATCACTGGTGAAAATACGACACTCTGAACGCACCTGGCTTGCAACAAGGAACGCACTGTAAAACCGGCCAACCATTATTCACTATTTGCTAAATAATATGTACACATACATAATAATTGTGTATCTTTGTAGGGAAATATTAAAGCGTGTATATTTGGTTTGTGTTTTTCATGTAAAACTAACAGCCCCAAAGTGTTTAAGTAGCGGGAAGAAAGGTAAAACGGAACACTTAGGGGAAAAAATTACCAATAGCTTAACAATTATTGAAGTCTATTAATAGGACTATAATCAAATCATAGTAATGACAAGACATGGGGTGATTTCCAAAATCTTGATTTTACTCCGTTCTCCAAGGCAAAACCGACATAATTCATATCTTTTAGAAATGTATACAGCATTTAGCGCGTGTTCGTCGTCAATACCAGCGCAATTACAGTGAGCCCACAGTTGACATATTTTACACTGTAGCCAGCTCTTCGTTGGACTCTGAATACAGGTGTGAACAAAAAAAAACCGAACATCTTTTTCTTTTTACGAATCCCTTTATTTTTTAGGGTTCCGTACCTCGAAAGGAAAAAGCGGAACCCTTATAGGATCACTTTGTTGTCCGTCCGTATGTGGGTCTGTCTGTCTGTCAAGAAGTGTTTTTCTCAGGAACGCGTGGAGGTATCAAGCTGGAATTTATATCCAATACTCAAGTCTACTGTCCCTTGGAGCTGTGAAAAAATCAAACTTCTAAGCCAACGCAATCAAAAGATACAGCGGTTTATGCCGCAAATTTTCGACACTCGCAAGGGAATCAAAACCTACAGGGTACTTCCCGTGAACTCAGAAGCTTGAAATTTGGTTCGAAGCAACGTCTTATAGCACAGATAAAGGAAAAATTGCGAAAACCGTATAATTTTAGTTACATCTTATAATAAAAATATTTTACGGAACCCTCGGTGCGGGAGTCCGACTCGCACTTGGCCGGTTTTTCTTAATTACCTTTCCCCTGCCCTTGCCTTTCCCTGTAGCTAATTAATTTGCTTTTTGTATCGTTCAAAACATTTTTTTTCATCTTATTCACCTTACTATTTTGTGCGCGCTCGGCAGAAGTTAATAAACCGACTTCCTCTTTTCCTTATGTTCCTATGATTTCAGTATTCGGTATCGTCGTCACCTCTGTTTTGTTGAATATGCGATCAGGTGTCGAATTGAACGTTGTTAAGAGATTAATAAGGTGGTCAAAAAAACTTTTCGAAAACAACTTTATTGAACCCTGCTGCAGGAGCTTCGTTTGTCGCCCGGTTAACGGTTCGCTTCGTTTAACCCTTAGTTACTCGCGTCTAAAAAGTAACGTAAGTGGTCGCGTGAGGTGTCCAACACCCCGTTTTAGTTAATAGAAATAAAACAATATATACATGCAAAATCAGACTTTTATTGACTAGTATCTTTGAACATACATATTAAACAACGTTTAAACTCTTTTATAAAGTAAACCAAGTAATAATAATATTTGTAATAACTATTTTAAAAAACATTAGTTTCTGGTATCACAATTTTGACAGACAACAATCATGTGGTCATTGCACACATTTCCTTGGCATTTAGACCACGTAGTCTTTGTTTTTCTGTCCTTGGTTCTTGGAAATATTATACATCTTTTGTATGAAGGCGATTGGATAGCTCTAGAACATGAATCATGCTCATCAACTTCATGAATCAATCAGTTACGTGTTACGCACCCCAAACGTACTCTCCACGCACAACCGCACACAATCGAGCACCGTTCGCGACTGATTTACGAAGATCACGCAGGGTTGCCAAACGAGTACAAGTGAATTATCGTATCAATATTCGAAAATTATCGTACTAGATGAAAAATATAAATAAATACAACTACCAGAACCGAACGCGAAAAGCGCTATTTCGCAAAACTAGAAATAGTATAGCAATTTTAGGAAGTTGTGAATTTAGACAGAAATAAAAAATCTTATTTACTATACTTTTTATAAAAGAGTGGGATTATCGGAATCACTATTTACTTCTACCTCTGCAGCAGCGCCAGCCATTTTTGAATAAAGGACTGCTGAAGTCATTCGAGATATCATTTTTTCAGTTGGTTTAAAACGATAACAACATCCTTTTCATTGGCTTTTTACGCATTGGGCTGAAAGTAATAAGTATTAAAGCCAGACATTTATTTTGTATTTTTAGACGATTTTAAGGCACTGGATACTAGTCTTTTCACTCCACTTCGGAGGAGGGTTGGAAATTATCGTACTCTGGCGTACGATAATACATTTTGTATCGTACATCGTACTAGTGTCGAAATAATCGTTCATGTACGATAATTATCGTACGTCTGGCATCGCTGAGATCACGCACTTATACGAAGCTACTAAGAAAACTAGAGCGGTAAATTCAAATTTCAAAAGTTTATAAACTTTCAAACACGGTCTGGGGTGTCTGGCACCCCACGCGTTTATACAGAAAAGAAGTGACGAATGCTAAAATTTTTGAACAATATTTGCTACAAAGTTAAAAAAAATGCAAAAACGGTCATCCAGCTATGGGTGTCCAGTATATATTTTGACCTGTTATGGTACAAAAGTCTATACAATGACAGGTCAAGTAATATTGGCCAATGAATTAACCATGGTCGAAATTCGAATATGTATACTAATTTCTGTGTATTTTAAATTCGACGCATATCACGCATATTTTTATACAGTTTGGTGTTTTTATTTAATTTGGCTTTTCCTTTTTTTTGTTTGTTCGATTTTTTTCGTATGGTTGTGCTCGTGCTTGCGTGCTCTTGAAATCTGATCATTATTTACTAGAACTTCTCAAGATTTGTGACCATGAGCATACGGATACCAATATTTTATATAAATGTAAAGATATTCCACTTCAAAAGTAAGTCGATACCTTCTAAGCAACTCAAGATAAATAAGTATTGATTGTGGTAAACTGGTAAGGATCAGTAAACAGAATGCGTCTTAATTGTAATCTGATGTTCAGTCTCCACTACGGTTTACTTAGTATTCTGTGAGAGGAATCTATTTCAATTCTAGGAATCCGAAATCGATATGTTCAGGCATATATACTATGGATACAAACATTATAGATGTGAGCGACAAAGCTTCGAAATCTGACTGTAGAAGGCTCCATTAACGGCTGTTGCTACACTTGGTATGATTCTCTTCTAAGATGTTTCTATACTTTCGTCATTGGATTCTCTTACATGATTTGTTTAGAATCCACATTACTCAAATCGTCGTCAAGTCTTTGTATTTATCTTGGTTACTCTGTGTTTACGCCAAGGCCACTATCAGACAATTGATGGCAAGGCAATAATACTTATCGTAAACTAAAAAAAATAATATATAAATTGATTGAAAATACCTCAACCTATTCCTTCCTACTTGAATACAGCTTCAAAAGACATTTCCGGATGGTGGAAATACTTTTATTTATTTATTTAATACTTCCTGCATTTTACATTGCATTCAACCACCAGTCAACCTTTGGGTCGTGCAGAGAAGGACGTGACAGGTGCATATACGAGTATATACAGAGAAGTGACAAACTGAAAGCTTTTATGACGTACGTAGTTCAGGTTTAGTGATAATAAAGTTCTTTAGTACCTACATTGCCAGATGGGCTTTTTGAAGTGAAACTTCTTTAGAATCGTTGTGATTTGAAAATTGGATGAAACGAAAATGCGTCATAGTCAACGTGGTGTATCATTTTTGTGCATTTGCTTATTAAACTCGTTGGTTAAATATATTTTGCCAATTAACTTTTTAGTTCATTTATTAACAAGTAATAAAAGCTTGTTTTAATAAAAAAATATTTATTTTTATTTTCAACTTTTTAGTATTTTTGATTCGGGATTTACTATGAATCAAACGAGTCCTAACTCGATGGGGTTGCGTCGTTCCATTACAGAGTTCTTATGGCCACCTTCCAGCTCCATAATCAATATTGCATTGTCACGCGATACACATATACGTGTAAAATTTCAGCTCAATCGGAAACCGGGAAGTGTGTCAAAAGTTTGCAAGATTTGATTACAGACAGACAACGGGACAAATAAAATTAAATAAAAGCTTGTAAAAACAATGAAGCTCAAATACGATTGATTCGACTGAAACGTCAAAAGTGACAACACTTTGACAGATACTGTCATTGAGGTTCGAATTTTAATTTTAAAGAAAACATTAATGTAGATATAATTTATCAAAATCTTACAAAGACAGCCGCGGTCAAAGCGTGGTCGCATGTTACCCGAGTCCGGCACATCGATAATATTGTGATATCGAATATAACATAAATGCTTTTAATGGCAGTAGCTTGGCTAAGGTAAATTTAGGAGCGTTCGTAATCGAACACCGCGCGACCTACGCACAGTGTTGCTAGAGTAGAAAACTTTAACATGTAGGAAAACTGTTGCATGGATTTTAAATACAGAAAGCTGCAACTACAATTTTATCACGTAATTAATTATCAAGATTATTGACTGCGATACAAAGTGTTATATTTTTTGTTATGTTTTTCTATTAAGTAGTAAGTATAAGGGTTCGTTTGTTTAATTTAGATTGTTAGTTTTGATACTCCAAAGGTTCGTTTTATCTGACCACGGATATTCAACCATTTTAATTATATTGATGTGTTCAAACATAAAGTGACAACTGTTATAATATTAGTTAGAATTAAGATGCAACAAATCTATACATCTATACAAATAAATAAAGTTGGAGTGTCTGTTTGTAATATTAAAATAACCGCTTTTTACTAACTGCATTTGGATGTATACACGGTACATATTAGGTATATGTACCGTGTATACATCCAAATGCAGTTAAACAACATTTTTTACAATTTTTGTCTGTCTGTTTGTTTCGGCTAATCTCTGGAACGGGTGAATCGATTTCCACTGGACTTTCACTGGCAGACAGCTGGTGTTATAAGGAGTAACTTAGGCTACTTTTATTTTTGGAAAAAGAATTAGGGTTCCGCGCAAAATATATAAATATGTACACGCGGGCGAAGCCACGCGGGAACTGCTAGTAATCTATTCTAATATAATAAATCTAAAGAGTTTTTTGTTTGTTAAATTGTTTGTTTAAACGCGCTTACCCTTGTCCGATTTGAAAAAATCTTGTTGTATATGATAGTCAGATTCATAAGGAATAGTAAAGCCTATGTAACATCACGCTACAACCCTTAGGAGTCGAGCAGTAACCATAAACGCAGAGGACACTGCGGGGAACGACTATTGCTATATATTTATGATCTGGTTTGGTATTTATTGAAAAATTTAATCGGAATGTTGAAATTTATACGTAATTAACTATGTACCATTCTTCCTCTTTCTACAATTGCAATACTTCGCATTTTCGCGAATGCGCGAATTGGAATAGGGACTTAAAGTTTTTTTTTTAAACTTTCGCGTAACATGATATAATTATGTATTAACTCGGGAATTAGGCCTTAGCCTGTGACCACGGCCAGTGCCACCTGATCGAAAGGTCAGGCAATTCAGAGGTATGTAATACCTATTTCGTGATCGCGCGTGGACTTGCGATCAAGTGGTTGCGGGTTCGAACCCCACCCAGTGCACTACCGTCGTGAATCCACTCCTAATACAAGCGTTAAGCTTAGCTGGAGGGGTTAACGAGATTACTAGTAATGTGTGACCCACGTTACTAGAAATCTTTTTAAACAAAAAAAATAGGATTCAGGGTTTGGTAAAAAAAATATTAAAAAATTGTTTGACACATTTTGCGCTCATAAATGCAGTAATCCCACTAATATTATAAACGTGAAAGTTTAGATGGATGGATGGATGGATGGATGGATGTTTGTTACTCCTTCACGCAAAAACCACTGAACCGATTGCGATGAAACTTGGTATGTAGATGGCTGGAGACCTGGATTAACGCATAGGCTACTTTTTATCCCGATATTCCCACGGGATCGGGACTTACGCGGGTGAAACCGCGGGGCGCTGCCAGTGTACAATATATGAAATGAAGCCTATGATGACGACTCTTGACCCAATTTTATTTGAAGTCGATGCAATATGTTTAATTTTTTTATTCTACTCCTCTCTCTAGCCTCTAGCCATATCTTCTTTCCCACAGTCCTCTTCTCTTGTGATGACGAAGTAATATTTAAACCGCCGTAAAAAAGGAGAAGGTTCCTTACCTAAAAATATGTTTATAGTACACGATATCTTTACAGTTTAAGCTAATTTTTAGTATTATTTTTTTTGTTTATTATCAGGATAACTTTGAAGCAAAGCTCATCTAACAATATTTAAAAAAAATACTTCTAAGAGATTTATTTCATTTACCATGTACGCAAAAACAAGAGTGCGTAATTAAGCATCACTGTTGTGAAAATTTATTTGAAAAGGGTTTCTCTATTATGTTCTATTTGTTACCTAGTTAAATAATATCAATAATGACTTGATCCTAACACGGCCCTCTGATCCCAAACTAGGCAGAGCCTGTACTATGGTATAACCAGACTGCTGATAAACATACTTAAATATCTATATATTAATACGTGAAGCGAAAACTTTGGATCCCTTTTTACGAAAATTGGGCGGACGGAGGAGTATGAAATTTCGCACACTTATAGTTTATACAGAGAAGAAGTGGCGAATGCTAAAATTTTTGAACAATATTTGCTACAAAGTTAAAAAAATGCAAAAACGGGTACATACAGCTATGAGTGTCCAGTATATATTTTGACCTGTCATGGTACAAAAGTCTATACAATGACAGGTCAAGTAATATTGGCCAATGAAATAAACCATGGTCGAAATTCGACCACCACGCGATCTCTAGTATTACTAAATACATACATATCACTACATATTATAAAACAAAGTCCCCCGCCGCGATAAACTCACGACATTACTGAACGGATTTTCATACGGTTTTCACCAATAGACAGATTGATTCATGAGAAAGGTTTAGGTATATAATTTGTTAAGATTTTGTGTAAATTGGTTGAAATATGGTGATGATTGTTGAAGATGTCTCTACTACCCGTGCGAAGCCGGGGCGGGTTGCTATATATAATTGCATAATATTAATAAATATTTTAAAACCAATATTAAATTAATAAATATACTTATATAGACATACATATAATATTTTACATTTTATTTCACCATAAACCTATCCAATTTCGTAAGGTATTATATGTCATTATATTCTTGGCACGTACGCCAATTAGTACTCAAATTCAAGTCATACGATACGCCTCATATTTTCAGTGCATTGACATATTAAAACAAATAAACTTTAAGTTAAGGCATTTGATATTAGAGACGCTCTGAACTGTTGGTGTATAATTTCGATGGGTATCGTATTCAATCTAAACAGTTTAACGTTTACAAATACTTCGTGTATTAAAATGTGTAACTTGTACCTCAACTCACTTCTTCTCCCTCATGATTCTCATTTTATAGAGTTACTTAACATGCGATCAATCCCGGAATTTCAAATGATCATATGACCAGGGGCGTCCCCCTAAAAACCTGTGGACATCCCCTTCCAGGGTGTCCAAATATCCCCACATAACCCAGAAGACGTTGAGCCGAGGAGTCTGCGGAAAATTTTAATGAAAATATGAATCAAAATAAATTGTTATTAAAATGTTGTTCGCCGTAAAAATAATGTTTATCGTAATACAAAATTATTTAGTAAGCCTTACAATACTTTGAAATAAGTCAATAAAGTGTTTTGATGACCTTAATATTTTGGACACCTCCTACATTTTGAGGGTTGTTGCGCCCCTGCATATGACTGTGGTGACGATTCAAAGATTAACCATGAACAATCTCTGAGCGACTTCGATTTCTTTTCACTCCTCTCAATTTACCCGATAAATCTAATGACCACCAAATCGAACGCACATTCTCATTTTAAACTTTATGCCCAAGGGATGACATTCGTTACGAATTCAGTAGCGATCAAATATCACCTACTAACGGCTACCGGATAACCATTCCAAAGTAATTTACGCACGTTTAGAATTTAGAACCAAACATAATTTATTGTATATTTAACGTGGAACTTTTAATGATTCCCCGATACTTTTCAATCGTCTACCTTTAGCTCTACCTGTTATATGTAGTAACTAGCAGCGCCCCGCGGTTTCACCCGCGTAAGTCCCGATCCCGTGAGAATATCAGGATAAAAAGTAGCCTATGCGTTAATCCAGGTCTCCAGCTATCTACATACCAAGTTTCATCGTAATCGGTTCAGTGGTTTTTGCGTGAAAGAGTAACAAACATCCATCCATCCATCCAAACATCAATCCAAACTTTCACATTTATAATATTAGTGGGATTCATGAAACGAATTATGTAGTTACAATAATATATATAGGTATTTTACACTGTTTAGGGTTAATACGTTTTAATCTGTAGCTTCCCATATTTTTTACCTATGACTTTTATTACGGAAATCGTTTTATATTACAAAATATTTTAAGGCATCTTGTAACACTCTATAGGGATGATGAATAAGGAGACATCGCTACATCGCATTCGAAATACTCGAAAATATTTTCAAAAGTATATAATTTCAGATATTTTGTATTGAACCGGTTGAATAATCATTTTAAATGTTCTGCATACTAGTCCATATATATCGTACGAATATATATGCACATTTAATTAGTAATTTTACTCGCATAACACATATTATATTCGGCGAAACGTTTGCGTGTTCAGGTTTCCTGATCCCTGGTGAAATTATATTATGATAAATATTACGTCAAGTTTCCGTTTCATCATAAATACTATTTTGTTTTGTAAATCTCCCAATGTACATAAATATTTTTGTTTCATACAACATGGATGAGGCTGAATTTAAAATATCAAATTTCGTAATCCAGAGAAAAATTGTTAAATTGCTGTTATTGCGGTGATGGTTATACAATTATACTTGACATTTTAACATTGCCAAAAACCTTCTAACACTATGAACCTATATCGTAACAAAAAATACAAATACACTGTCTAGATATATACATAATCAGAGAATATTATACAATAGTGAGGTCGTATTCTAGCTGCCCGGAATCTGATCGGGCATGTGACATTTCTTGCTATCGACATAGAAGGCGAAGAAGAAAGAGTGAGTATGGTACAGAGAAAACTGTAGATTCACAAAAAGAAAAGATATTACTAAAACAATGTCTTCCCTTTTTAACACGGTTTTATTAGCTTCACTTGTAACTAGGGGTGCCATTACTTAAATTGCCAACGCCGGAAAAAAACTTAAAAAAAACCCGGGCACATGGGTGAAGTCGAGATTCTTTCCCGGACACCTTTAAAAAAACGCCGATTCCATTTAAATTTTTAGCTTGTAAATGATTCATCTAACAATTATAATTGTCCCTTGGCACAGAGATTTTTTTGAAAACACCGCCCGGACGCTCCCCGGACGCCTTCTAAACTAGGGCAAATCCGGGGAAACCCGGACGGATGGCAGCCCTACTTGTAACTAACTAACAATGTAAACACTTTAATAATATAAAGTAAATTTTAACGTACTTCTAATAATTATCCATCAAAAATCAAACTTTGTACGTGTATGTAGTTCGGATGACAATACTTAAAATTAGCATTTTGGAGCTTACCTTACGATTGGGTCAGGAAATTGTTAATGGAACTCTTCAGTGCCACTAGTAAACCCCCTCGAGTTTGGGGCCATATGATTCGTTTTGACGAGTCCAACAAATTGGGCTTGATAACAACAACAAAGAAACTCCTTTTTACTTTTTTCAGTTTCATTCAGTTCGCTATTAAAGTGTGTTTTTTAGTTTTACAAGTCCTCAGAAGAACCAGGATTTCTTTTTGGTTAACCAACATTACTAGGTTATTACTGTTTTTGTACTGAAAGGTCACCAGAGCGAGCTCGGAGTACTGAACCACGTAACTAATAGGTATCAGCATATCTCGATCAATGATATGTAGGAATGCCAAGATCTTCAGTGTCTTAGTCTTGTTGGCTCTTATGTCTGTATGACCTATGTCAGTATGTGGTTGTCTATTCCTGACTTGTTATAACTTGATCTGCGAGACACTGATCGAAGTAGGTACACCACAGTATGATCGCACGTCGTTTGTCAGGCGACCAAGATCTTAAGGATTTACTTTAGGACACCTAAAAGTTTGAATGCACACGGACAGAAATAAACATCGACGGCATCTGTTGACTGTACTGTCAGTAACGTGAACCAAGGAGGTTTCCATTCTCTATTTGCAATTTTTTTAAATCCGCAACATTGTTGCAGGATTGACCATTTCCTAAAGCATTTATGTCTTCATGAATAGTAATAAAATTAGTCAGAAATATATAGTTTCTCTACTGTGTGAAACTAGTCTGTGAGCAGGGTGAAGTCGAGACGGGCACCGACTGCAAACATATCGTGTTACAGTGACTAGTGGAGCTTATAATTTACCTAATGCCGTGTAAAACGATCGCAGTGCTAATGTACGTAGAAACAAATACGGACGTCACACGGTAAATGTGTATGGAATTATGGATAGAAGTTTGAATATTATGTAGGTTAAAGATAATTTACCTATGATAAAAATACCTAAATTCTTATTTAGTCTGATATTGAGTCTTTTACAATATATTTAGATACATCTAGAGTAACAATAAAAAAATTGTTTACATGTTTGCGTCATGAAATTCCTACGCATCATCGGCGACTGCCAGCTTACTCAGAATGACAATTATCAATAATTCCTGAAATGTATGGAAAATAAGAATGAGACCCACGAGTCGTCTTTGGCGGAAAAATCAGAACCGTCAAAAATTTGAGAAGTTCAGTTTAAAGTATTCTAGATTTCTCAAAATAACAGTGTTCTTAAATTAAAAATAAGCAGTTACTGGTGCAAATAAACATTGGTAACACAAGTGATGTCACTTGACCATTGGCAACCCTATCACCATTAGGGCTTAACTATCGAAGAAACCGACAGAAAAGAAAATAGAACTACTTTGCTGCCTAACCGCGGTTCTAAAGGTTCTCTCCTAATCAAAAAGTTCAAATTCGATAACATTTGAAATTTGAATTTAGAACAATACTTCTTTGTTTACCTTTAAGACTCCATTAAAACTAAATGGGGTTACTATTAAACAATAATATTTTCAGAAGTCATCCTTGAAAAATGGTTACCGAGAATATTATTCATGCAATAAGCTTTAGTTAGCACAGTTTATTGTATGACTTCCTAAATGTCATATGTACATTCTGTCAAAAAACTATCGGGAATTGATAATTTCATTCTAATTCCAAATTCAATTCAAATAATTCTTTTTGTGGTTAAGTTGGCACAACTATTTTCTATATTGGCGCAAAGTTTGAGCAATGTCTGTCATTTAGTTTGCTTTAAGTACTCAATTTTGTAAGTTCATCGCAAGAGTGTTTTGCGATTTTAATAATGGATAAAACATCGAATAAAGCATTGCAAATAGAATTTCATGTTCAGAGTCACTGAAAATATTGCATAAAGCATACGGTGAATTGACTTTATCAAAAACTCGTGAATATAAGTGGTATAGTGCATTCAAAAGCGGTCGAGATTTGTTGGAAGATTTTCCTCGCTCTGGTCGGCCATCAACGTCTTCAACTGACATCGCTAAAGTGAAAGAAATTGTGACTGAAAATCCTCATTCAAGTTTGAGAGAGATAGCCGCTGAACTTTTAGTGTCTCACGAATCCATTCGTACCATTTTTAACCGACTTCAAAAAAGGAGGAGGTTCTGAATTCGACTGTGGTTTTTTTTTAATTTTTTTTATGTTTGTTACCTCAGAACTTTCGACTGGGTGAACCGATTTTGATGATTCTCTTTTTTATTTGAAAGGTGGTGCTTTCCGTGTGGTCCCATTTCAATTTGGGCCAGTTCTGACAATGGCATCCATGAGAAAACCATATATAAGTCTTTTATGGAATGGTTTTTTTTGTTGAAGTCGGTTTTTTTTTAAAGAATTATAAACGATCGCTTGGGCATAAAACACTTTGCCGCACGACTAGTCCCGAAAGATCTGAATTGTCTTCAAAAACTAAATCGCGTAAAAGTCGCTGAAGACATGCTAGAACGAGTCAATTCCGACCCTACATTTGTAAAACTTATGAGACATAGGTTTACGAGTTTGACATGCATACTAGTCAACAGGCTTCAGAGTAGCGACTTCCAACTGAACCGAAACCGAAAAAACCACTTGACAAGGTCGATCAAAAAAATTTGACTATTGAGGTGTTCTGCACTCGGAATTCTTGCCAGAAGGTGAGACTGTAAATAAAGAATATTATTTGAGCGTTATGCGCCGTTCGAGAGAGCAAATTCGTCGAAAAAAAGCCAAATTTGTCAAAAGAAAATTCTTGGATATTACACCACGACAACGCGCCATCGCACAAGGCCATAATTGTGAACGAATTTTTTGACCAAAACAACATATACCATCGAAAAACCACCGTATTCATCACATATGGCTAAGGCCGATTTTTCAGTCGATAGAAAATATCAAAGATAATTCGCGGTGAGAACTGCAGTCAATTCCGGAAAATGCATTTAAAAAATGTTTTGATAACTGGATTATTTGTTGGCGTACGTGTATTATTTCTGAAGGGGCCTACTTTGAAGGCGTAGTATGTAGCTTAAGCTTAGCTAAGAAATAAATTTTTTTACAACATTTCATTAACACATTTCATTAACAATTTAACCTAAATAAATAAAATAAATGAAAAATGGCATCACTAAATGTTTCAACTTAAACTGATTTTAATTCGCCATTGAATACAAACTGTAAATAACTCATAATCTGTTAACTTTATGACAGTAGCTCTGTAACTATAACACTCTATGGTCTAGTCTTGCATAATGGAGTGTACCCGATACGAATTACGATGGATTACACTCAGCTCTTGTACTGAGATACTTAGCGAGTGCCTAGGGAAACTCAGACTCAGTCAGTACCAAGGTCCAGGAATAGAACGCTTGAATTCTAAAATTGGTAACTGCGGGTGGGCAGATTGTGAGTCTCGCTTCAAAACGAATCTCAAGTTTTTGAATTGCAGAAATAAACGTATTGATTTGTGGTATACTTCGATTTAAAAAAAAAACCTTAATTATTTGAATTTAGAATAGAATATGTGAGTTGCCTGTTTGCTTTCGTGTACAATAAATAATATTTTATGTTACTTCTTCAGGATCATTAAAATGAGGTATAGGCATAGTCTAATTAAACCAATTCCAAAGAAATTTACTTGAAGACTTGATTCTTAAACGAAGTCGTCTAAAACCTCTGGACGACTAAGCCTTTTAATTGTCATCAAAAACGAAAAACAATTGTAAAAACGACATCAACAAATTGTTCGATATTTTAAGGACTTGTAAAATCTGAGCCATAAATAACTTTTTCAAAGCAGTCAAGACTGGTCCCATTTTTAATCATAAGCCAGAGGGGTGCGCGTAAAATTAAAATCTGAAACTTTCAATTGTAAGTTATTACGTTACATATAACTTTATAAAACATTCAATACTTTATAGAGTCTCCAATCAGCGACAGTTGCCTATACTGCATAGTTTCCCACAGCGCAGTTCAAAATAAAACCCTATCATCGCAATAGAAAACACAAAGCGAGCGAACGCGGAGTGAACAAAAGCGGCGGCGTAATATTACATCTCCGATATCCATAGATCGATTATGTTTCACATGTTTCTCATTATAACGTCTGGGTACGAAACAAAGAGGGTGTCGAGTTGCCGTGCAATGCTTTTCTGGCAACCCGAGAGTATAGCACCCGACTGTTTTGGTCATGCGAGAACGAAACGCCACACTTTCGGGGAAAACTCGTTTTAGCTGGTAACATTGGTGTAGTTCGCAAGCCGCACATTCTAAGTGCTCGTGCGCTGTGCTCTTTTGTAAAATAATGCTACGGTTTTACTTCTAATTTTAACAAATTACTTTCCTTTCAAGTTTTGATATCTTTGTTTTTTTTTTAATTTCATCTATGTAGCGGCACTGTAGTGGCACTTAAGTAATGCCATGTGAAGGTCACCATTACGACGCTTGTCCAGTCGTCCTTCTCCGGACATAGGTCATAGTTCAGTGTTGTAATATCAAATATATTTGATAATAAATATATCAATATAGTTATTTTCTTTGTCCCTCATAAGTTAAACTGAGAATAAATAAGTCTGTGCACGATATAGTCTCTTATTTTGATAAGCTTTTACACTTACTAGAGATCGCGTGGTGGTCGAATTTCGCCCATGGTTTATTTCATTGGCCAATATTACTTGACCTGTCATTGTATAGACGTTTGTACCATGACAGGTCAAAATATATAATACTGAACACTCATAGCTGTGTGTACCCGTTTTTGCTTTTTTTTTTTACTTTGTAGCAAATATTGTTTATAAAAATTTTAGCATTCGTCAGTTCTTCGCTGTATAAACTATAAGTGTGCGAAATTTCATACTCCTCCGTCCGCCCAATTTTCATAAAAAGGGATCCAAAGTTTTCGCTTCAATTACGCTTTCATTTCTAGGCTACACAACCTATCATAATGAAATTTTGCAAACAGGTTGCCAGGGGTACAGAAAATGAGATGGGGTATTGCGTCCAAAAAAAAGCACTTCCCGAAGAATAGAAAAAATAAAAAATTAAATTGCCTCTCAGGTTTCTGTAGTAAACAGTGATTTGTAAATAGCCGTTCATATACACGACAGTTCTTTATTTACATATTTATTCCCGAGGTATTCACTGCGATTCAAATAAGAATAGTAACGTCAATGACCTTAATCTGTCAACTGTCACTTGAAAAGTACGGTTTGCACAGAAAATTAATAACAACATTAACCTCTTTTTGTTTTACTTTTTTAGCTCCAGTATTACCGAATTTATTAATTTCATAGTTTTTTTAAATAACTAGAGGTCGCCTGAATGTTTTGGTTTATTTCATTGACCAGTATAACTTGAAAAGTCTTTGTATAGACTTCTGTACATGTTGGAAATGAAAAAAAATCGGCCAAGTGCGAGTCGGACTCGCGCATGAAGGTTTCCACAACATCGTACAAGATTTGATTGTGAGCATTTCAAGCGTCTCTATTGTTGCCATTATTAAGATTGGTGATTAAGTAGGGTAGCCCCCTTTAAATATTTTTTTTGTCTACCTATTACGGATCATGAGATACAGCCCGCTGACAGACAGACGGACGGACGGACAGCGTTGGCTTATTAATAGGGTCCCTTTGGTTACCCTTCGGGTGCGGCACCCAAAAATATCTGTTTTGGTCGTTCTACATAGTTGGTTCGAATTCACAGTGCACAATATGGCGCAAAGTCATTCCTATTCTTATTTGAATCGCATAGCATCTATTTCTTTATTCTAATTGTGCGTCATCCAAGGTAGATTATATCCGCTCAAATGAAGACTTGATGGAATAAGTACAGTCTGCAATAAGAACGCAAACATCTTTTATGGGGTACTGCGTTCAATTCTATAATAAAATACCTGATAATATTCTTCAACTAAGTAAGAAGAAATTTAAAACTTGTATAAAACGCACGCTATGTAAATGAGCATATTATAAAATAGGTCATTATTTAGATGATAAAAATGCTTGGCAAAATACTGGTCCTGCTCCACAGTCACACTGTCAATGAGATTTATTGATATTTAGATTATTTATATTATTGACATTGTAAATTTTATAGAACATTAGTGTTATTTTATACACTGTTAACATTGTAGTTAAGAAACGCTTTTTACTTTTTGGTACTTAAAAAAAAAAAATTGAATTGTACATGTGAGAACTGTGTAGTCACAAGTATTATGTTAATTTTCTATGTTGCCCAGCAGCTCTATGATTTTCTTTTCCATTTTAGGACAATAATAATTTATGTTACATTGTCCTCACATTAAATTGCGCTTCCAAGCAATGTAACAAATAACTTTGTAAAAAAATAAAAACATGTTGGAAAAGAGTGTCCTTGGAGTTTCTTGCCTGTTCTTCTCCATAGGATCTACGTTTTTTTGGAACAGGCAACTAGCTTCACGACCTACTTATACTGACTGACTCCTCCTGACAATTCAAAAATACCTACAATGGGTTTACTTGCAATAAATAATTTTGATTTTGATTTGAACCTCTGTAACGAGACGGTAGGGAATGTGACAGCTCAGACCAAATATTTTTTTGCATGAATATGTCTAATATTTACATCTGAGTGTTTCTACTATTTTTAAACAACTGTATCTCAATATAGTTTATACGCATCCTAGAACGCAGTACTAGCTAATCTAGCTATGCTTAGTTTGCACCGAGAAAACGTTTTGTATTATAATTATGTCCTAAAATATTGTTACTATTATATATATTTATATGTATATTTTTTTATGGCATAGGGGGCAAACGACCAGACGGGTTATGTGATGGTAAATGACTACCGCCGCCCACGGGCACCCGTAACTCGAGAGTCACAAGTGCGTTGCCGCCCTTTAAGGTGGGAGTAGGAGAAGAGGGGGGAGGGGGGGAAGAGTGGAAAGAAGGGAGAGGGGGGAGAGGGGAAGGACGGGAATATGGGGGAGGGAAGGGTTAGGGCCTCCGGTAATGCAAACATTGCTTCACTGCCGGTTTTCTGTGAGGCCGTGGTATCGAGCGGAGTCGAGCCGGCCCATACGTGCCGAAGCATGGCTCTCCCACGTTTATAATAATATATTAAAATGAAAACAAAACCTATCAAAATGTATAAATCTCCGAACTGTCACATTAACAGTGGTGTCTGGTGGAGTTTTTGAAACGTTGATCAAAGAAAAATGTACTAATCTATGATCAATTTCATTCTTATGTACTATTTATACATTCTTATTTACATACATTCTAATGTCCTAATTCTCCTTTTTATATATGTAGTTGCTAAAAATAAGCTCACCTTTTCATTTTGGTATGTAAACATGTTACTTTTTTTACAACTAAATTTACCCGCACCCGGCTCGTTTGTTGGTAAGTGTTTACAAACGCCCATACAACACCCGTGCTGCCGTGGAGTCACTTATGTGTTGCCAACATTATCCCACCTCCAATAAAGCTCTGGTTACTACGAGTTTCTCTATTGATGAGTAGTCTCATCAATAGAAAAGGAAAGTGCGAGTCATACTCGCGCACTGAGGGTTCCGTACGAGATTGTATGTATTTAGTTCGTCCATCTCGGAGATTGACTCTCGAAGTTTTGTGTTTTTCAGAGTGACAAATATAAGTTTGTAATCACAAAAACAATTTTTTGAATGTGATATAGCAACAAATTACCGACTTTCGGATTTTTCTTTTACTTGTGCTGTCAGACCTTGCAAGAACCACTCTGTCGTACATCGCAACCGCAAAATTAAGTTTGTCAATCGGAAAAGACGGACAACTTAAATATCCCGAGAATCACGTACAACTTAAATACAAGTACAGTCAGACCTCGCTTCTTACCAAATTTCATGATTCTAGGTCAATAGGAAGTACCCTATAGGTTTGATTTAAATGCGAAATGTGCAGATTTGGTCAAATTTAAGGGTTAAGGGGCCATATCTTTTTATTGCGTTGACTTGGAAGCTTAATTTTTTTACAGCTTCAAGGAACCGCAGACTTATGTATTTGGCATTCGTTTCAATTTGATGCTTGAACTTGATGATGGTTCCGGAGACAAAGGTCTTGACAGACAGACAGATGGACAACAAAGTGATCCTATAAGGGTTCCTTTTTTTTCCTATCGAGGAACAGAACCCTAAAAACGGCACTAAGCTAGTCGTATTGTCCAAGCGAGGTCTTTTGTTAGTGTATCAGTCAGGAGGCTCCAACTCCAGCAGAAATTTGCGGTGCCATACCTTCTATTATTATCTTAAACGATTAAGCTACAAATAGTACCGTAGACTTTATTTAGAAGTAATTTCAGGCCAACGTCCCTTAAGGTATGCTCGAATAAGCGTCAGTGACTCGATAAGTGATACGAATGTCCTAGCCGCGTCCAATTACAGTTCAGAACGTAATACTGAATGGGATGATATAGTTATATTATTTAATTAGCAGCGCCCCGCGGTTTCACCCGCGTAAATCCTGATCCAGTGGGAATATCGGGATAAAAAGTAGACTGTGTTAATCCAGGTCTCCAGCTATTTACATACCAAGTTTCATCACAATCAGTTCAGTGATTTTTGCGTGAAAGAGTAACGGACATCCATCCATCCATTCATTCATCCATCCATCTAAACTTTCACATTTATAATATTAGTGGGATATGACTTCACGGAATTTGTATAAGTTGTCATCATGCTAACTGACACAGAATCCAAGACTGTAGGTTAATTTCCCGACTGGAACAATTAAAAAAAAACTGGACAAGTGCGAGTCTGACTCGCGCACCGACGGTTCTGTAAGAAAACAAACTTGTATGTAGATAGTACTTTACTTGTATGAACATACAAATCGTTATATTGAATGTTTTACACAGATATATCTATCTGTAGATGTCTAAGACGTAAAGTTGTGATTCTGCACATTATGTAATTGCTATTACGTCAATTAAAGGGCGTAAACACGGAACAATTTCACGCACAATTTGACTAGATTTTCAATCGAATCGTATCGTGTCAACGCAAAATTCAAGGACAGTGGATGGTCCGGACCGCCTGACTTGATCATGTCAAATCAAATTGGTTCGTATGGACGCTAATCGGCAAATTTTATCATTTACTCTGCCTGCAGGCGGCATACTGAGCGAATGTGGTCTGATTTTTTTTAAAGATGTGTACATTTATTATTTGAGTTGCAGGTGTCCATGGGCGACGGTAGTCACTTACCATCAGGTGACCCGTCTGCTCGTTTGCCCCAATAATATTTAAAAAAAATGTTACATATGCGGTAACCTTTCTTACAAACGTCCGCCTAGCACAGAAAATAAAATCAAATGAAAATTGGTGATTTAGTTGTCACGTGAGGCCGCGAAATCTGTTCGTAAGCCAATTAAATCACAAATCTGATCAGGTAGTTAAATTGTATCGTGTGTATGCCGTTTTATAATAAGAAGTTCGTGTGACTGTATGCTCGTAATGAGTGAAATCATCGCTTTATAATGCCTACACGTTGTGTATTATTCTTGGTCTGTGTAGCTCGCGGCTTGCGTCATTCGCGAGGTGAGGGGAAACATGGTCATGTGATTCCATCCAATCGTACCGGTGCTTAATTTTCTTTACTCTAATATTGGCGGAATATTTAATTTTATGTTTATCCTGAGTTAAATACCTCTGTCGATTTAATCCTAAGTTTACGAATTACGCAAGTAAAAGTTATTTCTTTGCATATTCAGGAATGCAATATTATTTCAGTTTAAAGGACTGACAGTAGTAGTAAATATACGAAAACAAATTGATGGTAACGGAAAAATGTTATGGATAGTAAACAGTGATGTCATTATCAGAGCAGAATAAAATTTACAACAAAACAACAAATCCAGAATGCCAATAATCGAATCTAATAACGTCACTATTATTTAGTGCACAATAAAATTTACAACATAACAAATCTAGAATTCGACATCGATACTAATAGTACGTCCAAACAAAACACCCCACAATTCATTTCTAAACGAAAGACTTACTCACTATTAACACAACAATGTTTCTTATTATAAAATTGGCAAAGATTTAAAAAAAAAATTCTTGACGGCCAAACAAAAAAAAAAGGGTGACCAAGTTCGTGGTGTAAGATTACCAGATATAAGTGCGATGCGACGGTGTAGAGTGGCCGCGATGGGTGTCAGCTTACGATATGACAACACGGACATGTTTTTAATATCGATAATAACAAATATTATGTCATATTGATTTAAGATGTAATGAAAATAAATACGAGGTTTTTAGAATTTTTGTTGTCTGTTTCAGATTAATTTGTAAATATAATTTACACAACGAAATATACATAATATAATCCAGAAGAAGTTCAATAAATGTATTTATATAAAACTAGCAACGCCACGCAGCTTCACCCGCGTAAGTCCCGATCCCGTGGGAATATCGGGATAAAAAGTAGTCTATACGTTAATCCAGGTCTCCAGTTATCTACACACCAAGTTTCATCGCAATCGGTTCAGTGGTTTTTGCGTGAAAGAGTAACAAACATCCATCCACCCATTATTCCATCCAAACTTTCACATTTATAATATTAGTGGGACTATAATATTAGTGGGATATCAATAAAACTAAATGTTATGTTTTTTTTCGCACACAAGCGAAAGAATCATTCGACAAGTGTATATAAGGGTGCATTTTACATTTTAAAGGTCGGGCAACTCAACAATTATCTTAACCTTTCCTTTTTTTTTTATATTCAAAAAATCTCATCCTACGGTCTGAAGTTCTCAGTGAATTGGCATTGTTGTATTTTTGCATTGGTTGCTCCTGCAAAGTCTTGTCATGATTTACGTTACTATAGTACATCTAAAAGAGCCATAGGTACTCAACCTGCGTCCTACATCCCCTTGAAGCCCACTGAGCTCTTGTAAGTGACCCTCTTCATGGACCGATCAAGGTAAATCCGTCCATGATTATTAACATATCAAGTTCATTCGTTATTAAGCTATTAGTTGAAGGTAAATACATGAACTTTGCGCTGCAGAGCCATGTAGAATATACAAAGGTGTATAATATACTAACAGTTCCCGCGCGTATACATATATATATATTTTGTGCGGAATCCTAATTTTTTTCCTTAATGAAAGTAGCCTAAGTTACTCCTTATAACACCAGCTATCTTTCAGTGAAAGTTCCGTGGAAATCGATCCACCCGTTCCGGAGATTAGCCGAAACAAACAGACAGACAGACAAACAAAAATTGTAAAAAATTTTGTTTTGGTATATGTACCGTGTATACATCCAAATGCACTTAGTAAAAAGCGGTTATTTTAATATTACAAATAGACACTCCAATTTTATTTATGTGTGTAGATGTTAAAAATGACCGCTATTTTTACAGAAAATCTACCAGCCCTACCCCTTAGCAGCTCTGGCGGCCCCTGGTCACTGACCCAGCCAAACTGTTATCTTATCTGTGACCCAGCTATATACGACACTAAAGCCACACTAAGCGAGTGTACAAGACTGATCCTTTTTTGGGGACCCAAACCGACTTATGTTTAGGTAGATTAGTCAAAATTCGGTCGGAATCATCGCAGTTGGAGATCACATAGTTTGAGAAAGGTCAGTCTATAGAAGGTACAATAACATTTTTATTTAGCACATTGAACACCAAATATTGCTCTATATCGAATATCTACTACTATTTCTCTAAAAATTTAATAACTACAACTTGTGCATCGCATTATAAACATTTTTTTTATGGTATAGGGGGCAAACGAGAAGACGGGTCACCTGATGGTAAATGACTACCGCCGCCCATGGGCACCTGCAACTTAAGAGTCACAAGTGCGTTGCCGCCCTTTAGCGTGGGAGTAGAAGAAGGGGAGGGGGGAAGAGTGGGAAGAGGGGGTAGAGGGGAAGGACGGAAATAAGGGAGAGGGAAGGGTTAGGGCCTCCGGTAACCTCACTCACGCGGCGAAATGCAATGCAAGCATTACTTCACTGCCGGTTTTCTGTAGGCCGTGGTATCGAGCAGAGTCGAGCCGGCCCATACGTGCCGAGCATGAGAGCATGGCTCTCCCACGTTAAAATACATTTTCACGCTGTTTATAATTATACAACACAACTGAGTGTATATGTATAAGCAACATTCCAGTGCTGCCGTGAATTTCACTGTTTCACATAACCTAATTTAAGAATCGTACCTGGGTTGAGGGGAACATTGCCATTAGTTATTTAAATTGAAAAACCCCTAAATTTGATTCCAGTGCCTATTTTTTAACACAAAAATAATTAAGATAATAGTTAATCAGACTTTGGTTTAACAATTTCTCTCAAGTGATACCCAGTACCATAAAATTCATCATAGACTATAGATGTAAAAAGCAGTAAAGCCAGACAGTTCATGTTACACGAAAATTAACATCAGCCTGACGGGTCGGTTGTGACGCAAAATGGAGTCAAATGACGCCAGGGCCGGTTTAGTTGAGACGAGCATTAATTATACGGGATCATGTTCAACAACTGGGTTTAGGGTTCCGCTCACTCGCTGTTTTGTGCAGCAAAACGGGATTTACTTGATATGTACCATTACGAGGGCTGGTGCACAACATTGTATATATACACAAATATTGTTATATTTTATTATTTTTCTTAAGTTTCTTTTGCATACCTTAATTGACTGTTTTACAAATTAAGGTAAATTTTGGTACTTCAAGTTTTCGCGAAAATCTAAATTTGCCCATATCTTTTTATGGTGTTGACTCAGGACCTTGATTTTTATACACCTAACGGGGACTACAGACCTCAGTATCTGGTATAAATTTCAACTTGCTAGGTCCACCCGTTCCTGAGAAAATCGGTTGTAACACACGGACAGACAGACGGACAGACGGACAAGAGAGTGATCTTATAAGAGTTCCTTTATTCACCTTTGGAGGTACAGAACCCTAAAAATGACGATTTTACAAAAAGCTACCGAGTGAAGCTCTGTCTCCCAGATACTCCATTTTAATGTGCCATCATTGAAAGTACTCGTGGGTTGTTATACATACATATCGCCAAGATACGAACTTTGTTGTATATCTTCTTAGGTATGAGAGAGTTGCAGCCTCGAAGTTGTACCTATCGAGCTATGGTACTGTTTAAGCAGCTATATAAGGTCATCTAAGTCAAGCAATGCAACATCTTAAAATGCAGGGGAAATTGTTTTCCATTTTAATATATTTCATAATTATCAAGTCAACATAAAAAGTGCACGATTTGACAACACTAAGGCATGACGTCATGTCCTTTCGTCTTGACGTTTATTAAAAATATTAGACTTTACAGTTATCTCCCATATTATAAGGTAGCAGCTAGTTCGTTTATAAATTTTAATATACTATCATCACTAAAACTACTAAAATATGTTATATAACGCTTATTACAGTTAGTAAGCATTTTAACTCGTATACCTACCTACTTATTCAGGAAACTTTAACAATTCTTGTAGCAGAAATTAACCGAATATTAATAATTTACTTCCCTAAATACAATTTACACAGCCAAATATACATAATATAATCCAGAAGTTCAATAAATGTGTTTATATATCAATAAAAAAAATGTTATGTTTTTTTCGCACACAAGCGAAGGCAGCGGAGGCAACCCGCGTCTCGTTTTACACTAAAATTAACGACGATACCAAGCGTCGGGTGTCGAGAACTTACAATAATTAAAACGAGCGATTGTAACCTCGCCGAGCGATGTTCTCAAATTATATAATTAAAAATATTTTAATTATACCTCATCGATATCATGATAATATTTTCCTTTTAATTTCGTGAAACTTAATAGTTTTCTGAAAAGTATCTGCCGAGAAATTTAAATTTTCAAATGTGTAAAACAGATAATTAATTTTAATTTGATTAATAAGACGATTTTTCACTTTGTTACCTACTGGCGTTGAAAAGTATGAGGAGGTAAGTACTAAGTACACTCTAGAGTTTAACAACTATGAATTGTTAAAAAAGTTTGTAGGTACTGAAGATTAATTTTCAGACAGTAATAAAACCCAAACATGTAGCTTAGAATTTTTAAAGTACTCGAAATTTTATTGACCTAAGCATATTAAAAAAATGAACATATTTTTCCTAATTTCGTAACCTTCAAATAAAATGTCCGTCCGCCTCGCTTATCTTGTGGTCCTTTTTCCAAAAATGCAAATCATCATCATCCTCCGCGCCTTTTCCCAACTGAGTTGGGGTCGGCTTTCAGTCTAACTACGATACGGTGAACTTTGATATTTTACTTACCTGAAGCGACTGCCATCAGACCTCCACATCCTAAGTACTAGGCGATATCGAAGTTCTGCACCTAGACAGTTTGTCGGACTTTTTAGGGCTACCGTACCGTACCGTACCCGTAACGAATGCCACAGATGTTTGTATGGCACCCGGGACCAGATCCATCCGTGCCTCGGAGAGCACATTAAACCGTTTTAACGTGCTCTCCGAGGCACGGAGGGATCTCAATGTGTTAAGAATGGTCACCCATCCTAGACTGACCTGGCTAGTTAACTTTGTAAAGTGCTAACCTACTCGGTTACCATTTAGCCACGGCCACGAGCTCCTCTCAAAATATGCAAATTAATTTTTTGAAAGTAATTTAGTTTTATTTATATTAGGCCTGCTATCACTTAAATTGCCGACGCCAGACAAAAACTTCAAAACCCTGGACATGGGTAAAATCGAGATTCTTTCCCGGACACAGCTTGTTAAGCTTGCATATGCTGTTAGCTTGTAACGATTCATCTAACAATTATAATTTTCCCCTGGCACAGTGTCCCGTCCGGACGCTCCCCGGACGCCCTCTAAACTAGGACAAATCCGGGGAAACCTGGACGGATGGCAGCCCTAATCTATATCATTAGCAATCTTCCAACCCTGAAAGTGGGGGTTATATGGTAACCCACCAGGAGTTTACCACATCCTTTAAACAGTGAAAAACCTTAAAATCGGACAATGCGGTCTGTAAGGATTACAAAACATACATTTCTCCTTTTGAAGTCGAGGTACATACCGAACAAAATTTGAAATCATACAATTATTTTGATTAAATTTTTTAACAAGATTCCACAATTGTAAACATTTTTAAACAGTGTAATATTGACACCCGCGTGTACACAGTGCCCGGTAGTGTCCGGTCAAGTTGTAACATGAGTAGCCGTTGTAAACCGACACCGAACTAAAAGCGACCTGTCCAAATTTACTAGACACGTCATTTCAACGGTATTGTATTACATATTTCTGTGTAAAGGGTGTGTTATGTAATGCCGATTAAAATATTGAATATTAAAGTATGTATCACCTAATAAAACTAAAAAGGTTTTATGTGGGCCCAAAGACCTAGTATTTGACGCTTTAAAAAAATGAAGATAGATTACAAACTTTCGTCTATATTCAGATCCTGATATACATAATAAAACATAAAATAAAACCCATGATTCTTTAAAAAATCATTTAGCTGTGTATATTATAATCCGTACTGTTTTATCGAAGGTCACCAAAATCATTTTGCACCGACTTCAGGTCTTCGTCAACCGAGAGAGTCTCAGATAAACAGCTGTTGGAACGCTGCTACGAAACCCCAATTGACCAGCAGGTCAAGTGCCGCAAATGGAACCTTTTACTTGTTAGTGGCGATACGAACCGTGAGCTATAAAAAAGTGAGGTAGCAACATTTCATCGTTGTACCATTGAAACGTCCTCTGTGGAGGGCTTACGGCGTAAAAAAATTGACAGTGATAGGATCTAGATTTAGGATAAGAATCTAAAATCTAAACTGGCGACACGCGGTGACGCGACGTACCTACAGTAAGTTTTTTGGCCGTCTGCATTTAATACTTTTTCAAAAGGCATAGTAATCTTTATTCCTTTGCATTAAAGACTGCAACTAGAGCATAAAATTATTTATCGTAACTAGCAGTACTTTTAAAAATTTAAGATATACCTATATATTTGTTTTTATTATTATATTTGTTAAGTGCGATGTTTAAAATTACTGTTACTTTAAGAACAAGTATTTCACTTCAACATGGTCGAATATCTGCGTAACTTGATACCGCGTGCTTTTTATATCACAGCCGTTAGAGAAACAACTATAGTAACGTTTACACCTTTTATTTATAGTAATAAATCGTAATTTATTGCTTTTTTATTAGAAAAGTTGTTTTAGAAATGTTGTCATAGAAACATTTAATACCGACTTTCGATTTTCACAGAGAAATCTTTGTTATTTGTGATATTAGATTAGGAAAGTATTTGTATTGTTTAAAGAATGACAGAATAAATTATTTTAAAATAATATTATTGTAATACAAGTCATTCAGAATTTTAATAAGCCATCTAATACAGTATCTTATAGGTGTGAGAGATTTAAAAGAAAAATAGAGGAAACGCATTTTTTAAATTTCAAATGTCAGAATTACCCGTTAATTTTGACTTTGGACATATAATGAGACTTTTTTAAACTCAGTCCAAAAAAAAATATTCCTAACGATGCACGCAGTATGTGCACAGAAAACAGAACACAGATAAGATCGAGCGATATTCAGAAATCCAAGCTCCGAGCTAGATTTATCGGACTTACCCCTCCAAAGTTGCACAAAAGCTCACATCACACAATTCTAGGCTTTATTCCCTTGATTTAAAGACTATGGCTGGTGCATAGAAAATGAGCTGATGGTGGACGTACACTTGATACGTACACGCACGCCTCCCGTGCCATGAGGTGGTGTTTATTCACCTGCTCTGCGTAGCTCTGCTTCGACTGCGTATAAACAAATGTAACAACTTAATAATATTCAATGTTCAATACTTCACATGCGTTAATTTCCTATTTTAACGCAACCCTTTCACTATTGCACCCAAAAAATACTGTTACGTTGATGCGGTTTAATTTTTAGTGTTCCGTTCCTTAAGAGGAGAATATTAACCTTCATAGGATCACTTTGTTTTCCGTCTGTTTGTCTGTCTGTCAAGACCCTCTTTCTCAGGAACCCGTGAACAAGTCAAGTTGAAATTAATACTAAATACTTATGTCTTCAGTCCTTTGAAGTAAAGCTATAAAAAATTCAAGCTTATAAGTCAGTGCAATCAAAAGATACGTCCATTTAAGCTTTAGAAAATTTAAACATTTCGCAGGTAAATCAAATCCTATAGGGTACTTCCCGTTGACCTAGAAACATGAAATTTGGTAAGAAGCAAGGTCTGACAGCACAAGTAAACAAAAAAATTCGAAAGTTGTTAATTTGTTATTATATCATATTAAAGATATAGTTTTTATGATTATATAACTTATTTTTATCTACATACTAATTTGTTTGCTTACGGAACCCTCGGTGCACGATTCAGACTCGCACTTGTCCGGTTTTTTGTCTTACCTTTTCTTAACACAAAGATGGAAGAGTACAAAAATCTTATAAAAGGGGGTTTATTTCTTCTATTAGTAATTAATTTAAGACGATTAAACCATCTTATACATATAAGTACTTATGAATTTGCTTAGTCAAATCATAAGTAAACATTTCTCACTAATTTACAAGAACAAAGTTCAACTACCGTCAGCAATATGATTTTTAATTTTGGACTTACGTTAGGTAATGAGAATCTGGAGCACAACACTTATCTAGGTAAATCGATTTAGATAAATTACACGATATTTTCAGTGGAGATCGCGGGAAACGAATAAATGGAGATAGGCCAGGACAGAGATAGATGGAGAAAAATGGAGGAGGCTTTCACCCGAAAGGGGTCCGAAATAAAGTCTTGATTAAAAATAAAAGAACTACATAGCACTACTAACACACATATGTAATGTAAACTTTTTTCGGAATAAACAAAGCTTTATTATTATTATTATTTACACGATATTTTCAGATATCTTCTATGCATATTCTAGCTAGTAATTTATTTGAAGTCTAGATTGATTAAAATTCATGAACAGACCGATTTAAAAACATATAAACTTTGTGCTCATTGAGGTAGGCTAGTAACTCAAAAATACACAACAGTAAGCATTCGTGCTTACTGTACCAAAATCACTACATATTATAAAACAAAGTCCCCCGCCGCGTCTGTCTGTCTGTCTGTTCGCGATAAACTGAAAAACTATTAAACGAATTTCCATGCGGTTTTCACTAATAGACATAGTGACTCATGAAGAAGGTTTATAATTTGTACCCGTTAACTATATAAATAGTTAAATTGAAGTTAGACACCTAAAGTTACCTATGTGATGGAACTAAGTAAAGTATCTAAGAATTTTGCATTGGCACATTGGCAAACTAGTATGCGCTAATTGAACTAACGACTTCATTAAGATTATCCAACTCCTGACACAATGCACATACAAGAAAAAAAAGTAAACCTTTTTAATTAGGGCGGCAAAGATCGCTTGGCGCGAGGCGTGGATGACATTGACAGGGAGGTGACAAATGTAACTCTAGTGTTAACAGTAAAATAAAACTTTATTTTCAGGTACTACGTCATGCATTAGGTCACAGTAATAACTTAAAAGATGTGATAATCCTAACGAATATTATAAACTAGCTCTTGCTCGCGACTTCAGACGCGTTAATTTTGATTTTGTCAATTAATCCCTCTTGAATAGTACATTTTTTCTTTGTGAAAGGTACGCTATGTCCTTTTCCGTAGGTATACCTACCCTTGACTAGATTTTATAGGTTAATACTTAAAGAGTGAAAGCCTAAAAAACAAATAAACAAACTTACTTTGACATTTATAATATTAGTTAGGGCGCGAATTTGAGTCGAGCCGATCATCATGACATTTTGCATACACTCGACTCAATGTCCAAGCGGTGTCCGTGTTTTATGTCATGTTAATGGTGAATGTGGATTCTATTTCCTAGGCACGTCGACTACGCGGTTGCCGCGTAGACTGAATTGCTATCTTTAATTTTGAGGTGTATTGTTCAGAAGATAGAACTTAATTTGCTGTAACAACGTGACCTCTTGACAGGTAAATGCGGTGCGCGGCGATTGCGTTGGGTTGACGGGAATACATTCTTTGATTCAATTAAGTTACTACCACTACTGTGCCTAAGCTAAATTAATGAAATATCGAAACAGGTACAGTATTAAACTTTCACTTGTAACCAATGTTTGAAAAATGTAAAAAAAATACGTTTGAAAAGAGTTTTATTGGATTTCTTCTCCATGGGATCTACTTATTGGGACAGGCAACTAGCTTCGTGATTGATTGATTCTCACTGACGGCGCCTAGGTACTCGTGGCAATTCAAAAATACCTATATGTAATTAAAATTGGTTGCATTTTTCGGTGCCACGGCAGCTTCATATACAGACAGACAGACAGACAGACACAAAGTGCCTATAATCAGATTCAAAAAAATTAGGCCTGCAATCACACAACTGCAATATAACAATAGTCCCTTATGGGGATCTATTTCATTTCACAACCCTTAATATCATTATTATTGGCAAGACAAAAACGTGTCTTTATTATCCAGTTATGTAACATTTCTCTCGTTCCGTATCTGTATCTGTATATTTCGATAGTTGTTCATTCTAATGTTTTTAGATATCACTACATATTATAAAACAAAGTCTGTCTGTTCGCGATAAACTCAATAACTACCGAACGGATTTTCATACGGTCACCAATAAACAGCCTGATTAATGAGGAAGGTTTAGGTGTATCATTCATTAAGTTTTTTTTGTTAAACGGCTGAAATATGACAACGATTGTTGAAGATGTCGAAAAAATCAATACATGCTTTGCTACCCGTGCGAAGCCGGGGCGGGTTGCTAGCACATACTATAGCACATACTAATACTGACATGCAGAACCGTGTTATATAGGTTATATATTATATACACAACCATGTTAAATATGCTAAATAAGTACCTATACCTAGGCTGAGTGAATTTATTTAAAGAGCTGCTTTTTCATGTATGAGTGCATCAGAGTAGATGTTTATTGCATTCCATGTGAATTTTCCTCATTTCCGGTACCATTTAGTAACATACTGGCAACTCACCTGACCTTGACCGGTGATTTGTTTGCTAAAAGTTTATTACTACCACCATAGACTATCCACTGCAATGAGAAACAAACCAAATTAAAAAATGGAATGGAATAATCCACTATGCAATACCATAGTGCATGAAGAAGAGTTGAAAACCTTTTTGGACTACGTTTTCTGTGTTTTAAGCAACGGTAACCATGATTTACAAAAATATAAGTAGGATATTTTTTTAGCGCACTCCGTTTAGATGATACGTGCCTGGAAGAGAAAAATTGTTAAGAGTGTGTCGATGTGTTAGTTCATAATTACCTACACATTATGGTGTACCTGTGTGTGACTGTGAGCGGTAACTTAATTATATATAGGTTCCGAGAGCTTTATATACATATCATTTAAAGGTTGCAGACACACTCCAGTGCTGTAACAATTTAGAGGTACGGGTAACCATGGCAAAAAAAACCCGCCTATTTGCCTGTTTATCTTTTTGTAGTATAGATTGAGAATACTCAACTGTATGATACCGAGATAAAACACGATGTTTTCCATAAATGTCTAAATAGACACAATACATACAATGTGTCAATTTGGACATTTATGGAAAACAGTAAATATGAAATAATATTTATAAATTTAAAAGAACATGTTAACAATAATCAATATGGATTACTTTACGAATCCGCCATCTGCATAGCCGGTAATGTAATTTATTCTATGAAAGATGTACAATGCATCGCTTCGCGGTGTCAGTTACGCCCGGCTATCGGATGACAGCAGCCCCATCACACCCGTGTTGACTTTCCACGTTTGTTTGTTATCTTATCCTTATTGTTGTAATTATTTTATGTACTATTTATTTATTTTTGAAGAAGGCATTACATACTAATAATAATTTTATGGTATGTGTCCATGTTGCTAACATCAAGTCTCCTTTGTTGAGTAACAATATATTATCATGCTCGAAAATAACTCCGTCATGAAAATAATGTATTATGTCATGTAAAGTCATTGCTAACCTATACGTTTGTGATGACTGTTGTACAAAGTTCTTCAGTAATAATTTTTAACAGCAGGCCTGAGTCGGTGTCACAAAGATTGCCCTATGATTAACTTATTATTTTATTTATTTTTATATTATTGTGATTAGTGCCCCTTCATGCAGTTACAGATATGACTTCGATCGACATTCTCAATATTTACGTGAACAAATAATCTAAAATGAATACCTATTGCTCAAATATACATATAATTAAACTACTAAACACGTGTAAACTAAAGTAGGTATTTGAATTTCTGACTATTAAATAAAATCACTGTAAATGATATCATCAACTCAATATGGCTCTAATTAGGTTTATAGGTGGCCTACAGCGTTTATAATACCAAAGCTAATGCATCATCAAAAAGACTTCCTTGACCGTGTATCGCTGACCTCTCAAATTAAATGGCCAGTTTATCATACGTTACTAAATGCACATGCACTACATAAATAAGATGAGATACGATGTGACCAAACATATTAACAAAAAGCAACCTTGTGTCGGCAAAAATAAAGTGTAAGATTACAGGAAAGGTCCACGACCTTGCCCCAATAAAGTACGTTTGCGCATTTGTTGCAGTGGCGTTTATATGATCTGATTGATGTTTCGTAAGCATTTAACGGAAAGTGGATACGGATTTTAGAGTTTCTTTCTTTCTGTCACTAACAAAATGAAGAATCTTAAAAGTAAGGTTTTTGGTGAATTTGCCCCGCGGTTACACCCGCGTAAGTCCCGATGCCGTGGGAATATAGGGATAAAAAGTAGCCTGTGTTAATCCAGGTGTCCAGAATTCACATACCAATCGTTTCATCGCAATCGGTTCAGTAGTTTTTGCGTGAAAGAGTAACAAACATCCATACATCTTCACAAACTTTCATGTTTATAATATTAATAGGACAAATATGGCATTCATAGCGGGCCTATAATATTGGGGACATACGATTATAATATTCATTCATTCTAAACTCAAATTTACTAATCATTTTAAAAAATTACCTTAAAAAATATTTTTCTCCGTTTTTCTTTCAACAAAGTGGCAGTAGGTATCTTACCAATAATCCCAGTAATTATTTTAACGTAATAATAATAATTTAATTTAATAACTCTGCTGCTTGAAAATCTAATTAACTATCTATTGACTATATGTAAAATGTTTGAAACAATTCCATTTGCACTGTATGGAACATCAATAAAACAGCTAGTTTTAAAAGGGAGAAGAAAACATATGCGACGAATGGATTCAATATGATAATGAGCCTGACTTGATATTTATTGACAGTATCTTCCTAACATACCATAATATGCATTATTACCTGCACGCAGACATACAGTGTCTTGTTGCAATCGCGTGTCCCGCCATTTTTCGATAGGTAGTTCCGTACATTTTCCTCCACATCCGTTACAACATGACGTGTCATAGACAATTGAGTTCGATGTAGGAATATAGTAATGCATTTTACATTTGCTGCATTAGCATTTAGATAGAAATTAGGATTTCAAATAAAACATTTAAGTGCAATTTTGCTTTGCTCAAGTCCTCGTTGGTGTATGAATACCTACTAAATTTACTTAAATCAATTTTATTACGTCAGGTTGAGGTATTAGGAAAAATTTTTTAAGTTTAAAAAAAAATGTGGTCTTTTACATTGCTTTTTATTGCTACCGCAGCCGATATTAATACTAATAATTAAAATAAAATAGAATAAGGCTCTATCATATGCAACGCTCAGTAAACAAGAAAAGCGCAGATCAGTTGAATAGTTAAAATTGATTCTAAGTTGCTTTTTACCCTGTTATCTTATTAAAAACGTTATTGTTGCTTCTCTGTGCTTCTGTTAAGGAGCAGTTTACAGTTGCCTGACACTAAATAGGTACCTAGTGATAATATTTACTCTACTGCCAATGAAAAATTCATTGATTGACGACTTGATCTGCAAGAAACGTTACAGATTGTTTGTTCATTTAAAGCATTATTTGTTTATTATATACTTATATTTATTTACTGTAAATTTAAAATATAGTTAAGACAATTTTTTAAGCAGCATTCATAACATGTAATTTAGAACCTGAGAATGTGTACCTAGCTACCTGCCAGATTCATACTTACGAATGAAATACTTCCTTCGCCATTTACGGCTAATAACAGGTTGAGAATACTTACAACTTATCAGATCGCTATATTTTATTGCTACCGTCGAATAACTTATATGGCCGGACTTATCATTTTGTACTCCATTTATGACTATTCGGAATGTTCTTGCAATAAAACTAGAACTTGCTCCTTAGCATCCAACACAATATTCTTCTATAGTGTTTTAAAACCGGTACCCAGGCATCTTAAATATGATTCGCAAAAACTCTATTTTGATCTGTTAATAAAAATCCTAAAAATAAAGAACAAGATAACTTTATAACTAGGACGGGGAGACAACTAATATAATAAATTAAATTGACCTCAAATTTTTGTAACAAGTCGTCGCGTGTGTCCTGTGACGTCACCGAAGCGTGGACACCGCCAATGGGGTTATTGACATGTCACTATTTCCGTGGCGCCAAAATAAAAGCGCGCGAATCCACGGGGGCGGCCATCGCCGACATTAAAGCGCAGGCAACGCTACCATACGTCCACAATTACGATAAACAGATGAAAACAATAAATTGAAGCGTCGCTCGGCTTGTGGCCTGGGACGGTCTCGAGTTACGTTTTGAGCAAAGGAACGTCTAAAATTACCCCGCACGCACACACCTAACAAGCTGCCAGTCGGTATACACCAACACAGCAACGCCGCCTATATCTATTATCAAAACATCCAGCGACTCTGGTTACAGCGATCCGAGCGCGCTTCGGATATCGCATTACACACTTTAATGGCTGGAAAAGGCCTCGAAAACGTGATATTACACGCGTTTTATTGTGTATCGCAAAATGTAATTAATATAGTAATATAACACCGAATAATTTATTCAGCGTAACCCCAAGACTCGAACCATTGTGGAGGTCCCCTTGCAGATCACGATTAATAAATATCAAATTTAAAAATACGATTCGGTCGTCTCCTATTACGAGAGCGGCTGAAACAGGCCGCTTGCCAATAAGACGAAACCGTAACACGATGATGGTTTTCCAAAGGAAACTCACGTCAATGTCAGTAAAAATATTTTGAAACAAAATCTTACCTTGATTTCTTCTTCATTTTCCTTCTTTACTTGAGCCTTCGGCGGTGACGAGGGATTAGTAGGTGTTTTACTGCCCATATTTAGCAATAAAAGTTCACTAGATATTATGTTTAACGAATATTACACATTAAAATTATGAAATGATTATTTAAAAGTTTTCCCGTCTAACTTTAGCGATCGCGTAAACATTACATTATGCGCACAGCGACTACAATTTCATAGTACGTAACGACCACGCGGCGTTCGCAGCGCGACTGACGTCCTTCGTGATTGGTCGCTACAACAGAGCACAGAAAAAAGCTCGTTTTCCCGCAAACAGCCGGACCTTGGGCGGAGCTTACTGAATGGACGAAGCGCATGGGCGGATAAGTTTTATTCACTTTCAAGAAAACATTTTTTTTTTTGAAAAATAAACTACGTAACAATTTTTTTAGATTCCAAATAGGTACCTTAATAAAATTATTATTTTCTTTATGGGTAATCTGCACATAACTCTCAAAAATCAGTAATAAAGATCTTAAGTTTTTATTTAAAGAAATATATTGCGTTAATCATGACGTAGTATGACGGTTGTGATTGAAATATTTTCATCAACTTTCAGGTTCTCTGGCTTGGCTTTGGTTCAGGGCACTTCGGGATTGTTTTCTCTCACACAGTAACTAACATCTTGTATTTCCTAGTTACTTTTTACCTCATGTTACGGGTTAGGTCTAGGTATAAATAATAAGATTTTTTAAGCTTCATACGAAGTCTGTAAAAACTATCTAAGTACTTATAAAATTTAATTGGAGAAGTGCTTGATGTTTAAATCTAATTTCGCTCTTAAATTTAATACTGATAGAGTTCTTTATTAAGTGTCATGCGATGACTTTTCCGTTCAATGTTATTGATCATTAAGGTCTTGTTGATCTCTCAATAATTTTCTAACTGATGCCTGTATTCCTTTATCTATCTATCTAGATTTTACTAAAACTACATTATCCATAAATAAGAAAAAAACTTTTTTTTTCATATTTAAATGTTGCAATTTAATAAAACAATGACTACAGTGAAGTCATTATTATTCCAGTAAGTCGTCGTTAGAATTTTAAATCAAGTATTTCGCTTTAATCACATATTTTATTGCTTATTCAAAATATTGCCTAAAGCGACTGCTATAGGTACCTATATATTGTAATTGAAGTAAAGCTAATTAAACCACTGGTTTGGTTGTTCAGTCGACGAAAACAATTAATTGAAGCCCGAATTACTTAACTAATTGATTTACACTAATAAAAAAATATTACTCAAAACGTTAAAATAGTAACACTTTCCAGAAGCAATGAATAATATTACATAATATTTATAGATGAACTGGTTTAACCAAATCACACGAAACAAAAACCGTCTTTTATACTTGTATAATGTACTTTTTGACTATATCTAGATTCCACGCCTAGTTTTACCCACTAGGCATTGGCTATATACGACCTAGTTTTTAATCTTTTTAACCCCCGACGCAAAAACGACGGGGTGTCATAAGTTTGACGTCGATGTCTGTGTGTGTGTGTGTCTGTCTGTGGAATTGTCTCTCAAACGGATGGACCGATTTCGATGCGGTTTTTTTCATTTGAAAGCCAGTTTCCTTGCGGTGGTTCTTAGCTATGTTTGGTTAATATCGGTCCAGCAGTGTACGAGTATCAGTTCTTTTCCAAAATGATGTAAGGCATTTTGTAATCTTTGAAGGGATTTTCGAGTCGGGGGTGTAATTTTAAATTTTGTTTTAGTCGAATGCAGCCGGCTACACCTGGTATTACTCGTGAATAAAAAGGATACACCTAAGTTTTACCAATTGCTACCGACCGCACCTAGCTTTGACTCAAATAGTATACAAACACTACGGTTTGACCGGCTAGAGCTAGGTGTTACTGTATTTCGGCCTTTAGCCGTAACATGTACACATTTAAATATAAAATAAATGTAAAAAATAAAACTAGGTACATGTGTATTGTTGTTATTGAAGATATTTAATAGGAACAGATTCACTCTGAATCGTACTTTTGTTGTGTTCATCTACTTTAAGAAACCTGGAACTGTCTTATATTTCGCTGTATATTTCAGCATCTGAAGTGAAGATCTGGTGAAGAAGGAAGTTCTGGAACTCTCTATTATTTTAGAAACTGGTTACCAAACCAACAAGGACATGCTTGGAGTATAGAACGCAAGTATTCGACATAAGTAGTACCTATCTATTACGCGCTCAATAATGTTTCATTGTTTGTACCAATGCGCAGTATCAGTAGGTAAGAAACAACCGGACAAGTGCGAGTCTGTCTCGCGCACCGAGGGTTCCGTATAAACTTGTTGGTATCGTATGTTCCTGGCGAACTACTTCCATCTCGGATTTGATTCTCGAAGAATTTTGCCCATTTTTTTCAAGTGACGAACTAAATTGGCCGTTTTAAAAATACCCTCACATATGCGGAACAGTAAATTTTCCAAATGCCAAATGGACTTTCGGATTTTTTCTTTACTTGTTCTGTGGGACCTTGCTTCCCACCAAACTTCATGTTTTTAGGTCAATAGGAAGTACCCTATAGGTTATGTTATGATTTACCTGCGAAATGTTAAAATATATAGCTTAAATGGCCATATCGTTTGGTGGCGTTGTCTTGCAAACTAGTTTTTTTTACAGCTTCAAAGGACCGCAAACATGCATATTACATGTTAATTTCCACTTGATACCTCCGTTCCTGAGAAAAGGTGTCTTGAGAGACATATATGAATCATGGGGAGTGCTCCGAGGAATTGTTCGGACTTATACCGGCCGCAACGTTTCACCACCGTTCAACGCGACAAAACTTTCATCCCCATCACCTGGATAATTGGCAATCCACCACTCTGCGGTTCTCCAGAAATTTTTTGCCTCGCACAACCAATCTCTGGAACAAATTGTCGCCTGCGGTATTTCCGAACCGATACGACCTTCAAACATTCCAGAAAAGAGCGTACTCCTATCTCAAAGGCTGGCAACGCACTTGTGACTCTTGAGTTGTAGGTGTCCATGGGCGACGGTAGTCACTTACCATTAGGTGACCCGTCGGCTCGTTTGCCCCTATAATATATATATATATATATATATATATATAGGCAACAAAGTGATCCTATAAGACTTCCTTTTTCTTTTGAGGAACGGAACCCTAAAAATAATGTGAAAACTTCACTTTTAACCAATCACGTTATGAATCACAAGTTCGTCTTGCTTGAAGTATGGTAAATGTAATTAGAAAAATGTATAAACTAACCATATAAAATAATTTCAAATAGAATCTATTCATAGCGGCCGCAATAGATCAATTAATTCATTAAAATCATTAACAGTACCTAATCCAGACATCGACCTGGATTTGCTTTTAAATCCGGCAATAGCGTAGCGTAGTCCATGATCTGCTTCCAAAAAGGATCAACTTACGTTTTATTTTACGAATCTCTTTTTTGTCACAATCGCTGCTCTCTTTTCCGCTGGCCTATTCTTCTTGCAGTTGGAACTATACAGTATACTGTATTCAAATCGCATGTCGAAATATTGCGACCGTTAGCATTTGACAACACGCAAACGTGACGCGATTGTATGCGGAAGCACGCGGCAGCACATAAGTGCGAGTCCGTGCTTCCAAATGAGGATCAAACGAAATTACCGTGAACTCAACTATCATTCTCGTCAGCTAGTCACGCATTGCATCTATATCACAATTTTTTATAAATAAAATAAAATGAAAATAAATATCACATTTTTTTCTTTAATCTTACTTGCTCACGAAACAGAAGACACGTTAGTGCAACGTTTCTTCTGTTTCGTGAGTTACTGATACGTTTAGAATTAGTGTCACTGGGTGATACATTTTAGGGGTGTGAGTAGGGCTGCCATCCGTCCGGGTTTCCCCGGATTTGTCCTAGTTTAGAGGGCGTCCGGGGAGCCTCCGGGCGGGGTTTTCAAAAAGTGTCCGGGTAAAACCCGCACTCTGTGCCAGGGGACAATTATAATTTTTAGATGAATCGTTAACAAGCTAGAAATTTAAATGGAATCGATGTTTGTTTTAAGGTGTCCGGGAAAGAATCTCGATTTCACGCATGTGTCAGGGGATTTTTCAAGTTTTTGTCCGGGTCGTTACCTGACAGGACCTAAGCCTGCCATGACTTAATTTGCATTAAGTGATGGCAGGCTTAGGTGTGAGTGATATACCATATCTTTTCACTCAGGAGCTAAATAACTCTACAAGTATACTTACTACTTCAGATGTCAACTAAATCTTTTTTTCCCCAAATAATACAAAAACAGACAAGTACATACATTTATGCTCTACTTCTGGCGGTATGTGCTAGTGTTATTGTTATCATCATAGACTTTGGATGTGAGCAATAATCACATTTAACAACTCTGTTCATAGGAGTGTCTTCTTCTTCTATACCTAATAGTCACACAGGGAGATCTTATTAAGTACATAGATACCATAAAATGATTGCTGTATTAACAGATTTCTTAGAATATAAACCGTCGTGAGTGGTATTCATGTTTATTACCGACGGGGGCTCTTTTTTTCAAGGAGTTTCGAGTTTCGACTGGCCAGTTGGCCTAGTGGTTAGTGACCCTGACTAAGTGAAGCGTTGCAACCGGTCGCTGGGCATTTTAGTTGCTTGTTTTTTTTTTCAAATTTCATTTATTTAATGACACAAGTACATAATTACTAATATTGTTAAAGATTTTAATGGTATAAAAAGAGGTACTTGAAATCCGTGCAGATTAGTATCGCTGTTCCAATCAGTGAAATAACTGAAGTGACCAGAACATGTATTCGGTTTGTATTGGTGGTGGAAAGCAGATCAGAAAAAAAAATAGTAAATTCAGGGGCGTAGCTACCGCCGTATCACTGATACGGGGCCCCCGGGCTACAGAGGCCCCTAATGTGTGTAAGCAAAAACTAGTAAAATGCTATCCACAATGACACTTAATCTCGTGCTTCCCGGGAAATAAACATATAAAAAAAAACTGTCATACGTGCCTAAAGTTTTCACTTCAGAAATGACTAACAACATCCTACATCGGTTATTGCGGGATTCCCCCGTTTAAAGCATTTTTGTTTCTTTTGTGAGAAATCTTTACCCTTCATTTGGGCCTCCCAAATAATTTTGATACAGGGTCCCTCCAAGGCACGCCACTGAGTAAATTATTACTATACTCCTAATTTTCTACATTTTTGTTTTCAGCCCTGTTTTTTTTTCAGTCATCTAAGTTGTTATTTTTGTGACTGTCACATAATATATGAAGAAGTGGGGCACTTTTTTGATGGTAACTTGTTTCTTATTTTCTCTTCAAAAAGTGAAATACACTTTCAGAACGGAAAGCATTATGTCAAACAAATGCAAATGAATATTTACGTCAAAAACAGCTGACTAGCTAGACAGTCCTTGAGGTTATTTTTCTATAAATACAGACCACCTCTAAAGACAACTCATAATGAATTAATATTTCTGCTTCGAAATAAAATAATTAGAGCAACATTTATATCTAAGAATAATCAAAGTATGCCCCCGAAGCTGCCGAAAACCGCTTTAAATTTGAAACAGGTAATTTGGTTAGTTCTATGTTTGAAGTTGAAGTTAATTGAAATAGGAATTTCTTATTCAGAGGTTGCTTAAGATTACATTGTGAAACTGTCAAACTAAAATTATCTACAAAATCAGTCTTGAGCGTTTTATGCTTGCTAAAAAGATAACAACAAATAAATCTACGAGATAACTGTATAGGCTTAACAAATTTATACATGCCTTCTAATTTAAACTAAAATTGTTAAGTACTAGCGAATAGTAGTGAATTATTATAAACTCCTAAATGCATTAAGCCATGGTTAGATTGGAGAAAGTCAAAATAATTTGAATACCTAGGTCCCTATTAATAATATAATAAATATTACCTCTCACTAAAGTTACTTTAAAGATCAGTTAACTCTGGTCCAAAACCCAAAGTCAAGAAACAGGTGGGCAAAATGCAGTTAAATAAATATTTGCTGGTAGATGTCTCAGAATTACATTTCGTCATGTTTTTTATTTTTGTTACAACTGACATTCAATATTTACATACCATATATATGTCATACATTACAAGGACAATAAAAGACAAGTCAAAAATTAGTGCCCCTTGATATATTTTATTATTTATGTATTGACAGTTTCTCCTCCGTCAAGAAGTCCTAAAGCTCTACAGAGATATATTCAGGACACTAAGAAAAGTGCAAGATGAAGGAACTAGAGCTGAACTAAAGGAATGGGCTCGATCAGACTTCAGGAACAATATGCATCACAAAGATGAAACAACAATAAAAGCTATGTTACATCATGGGAAAAAGTCTTTAAAGGATTTGCAAAGTTCTATGGCATTGAGCAGTAGTTAGTAATATTATCAATATAATAGTGTGTGGGCAAAAATCCAAGATTTCAAATATTTTGATTTTATTTGAAAATGGAAGTTCATTTTGGAACTGAAATATTTTGAATGTTATATGAACATATTCACATTTTTTTTTTTTAAGTTGTGGAAAATATGCCTAGTGAACCATGCTACCTCTAAAATAAATAAAATGTAGTGTAATCTAAAATAAAATAGTGTTAACAAAAATGATGGATTATTTAATGTACAAAATTTTAATCAATATTAAATAACAATAAATATAACTAAAACTTAACTAGTATTGCATATTATTTACAATTTATTGTAGTTATATAATGTATAATAAGACATATACATAGTTACATAGTTGACTCAATTTGACTCAAGTTTTAATTTACCATTGCCTATTTGTGTTTATCCATGCATAGTTGTTAAGTGAGCCTTTACAATAATTAAAATAAATGTTTACAATAATACTCTACATAATATGAGGCCTTGCTTCATATTAGTAAAGCCTATCTCCTCCACTTTCACTATGCCTAAAGAAATTTCAAAGAGCAATTTTTTACATTTATATTAATAGGGGTTTGTTCTACTATCTATACATGTCTACTTATGACAATATCAGACTTTCTATTGTTTTAAAATAAAGTTAATTAATATATTAATCACCCTCAGAAATAGCTTTGTAAAATAAATAAATAAAAACAGGCCCTGTCACTCCAGTGCCAACAACTACAGTAAAAACGGTGAAAAATGTTATAAAATCACCATTTTTATTTAAAATTTTAGCTAATAATTGAATTAAACTTCTCGCTATATGGTGACCATCCATACCATAACAAGGTATCACATTTATAAATGCTATACCAAAAGAAAACAAAACTATATATCTTAATAGCTTCTCAAACTGTGCTGGTGAGAAAAATGAAAACAGACCTAATCTGGGAAAGTACTGGTCAATGAAAACCGTCTTATGCAAGTCATATGGCAACCCTAAATATAAGACTGCATTATTCTTTTCTCTTTGTATAATTATGAGATATGTGTGGTTGTTTAATGAAGGTTTTAGGCAATGCTTGCCTCTAGGGCAGGAAAAGCCACCAGCTTCTGTACATTTTGTAAACTTCTCTTTAACCATATCTCTTGGTTTCAAACATGAATATTGGCCTGGCAACACTGAGTCAGAAACTGCCTTAGGTTCTATATACTCAAAGCAGAAGCTATACAGGTCATCTTTGCGGCAACACTCAACTACATCATTTTCTTTTATTGTTTCCATCATAATTTCATCATTTTGAGCCACAAACTCTGCACTAGTACAAATTCCATATCTAGTATGTGCCATATGCAGGCAGTAGTTCCAGTCATGTGAGTTTTTGATTTCACAATTATTTATAAATGTCACAATATCACCTTTTTCTAGACCTCTGACATCTTTCAGTGGTGAATCATGAGTGAACTCCGTAACCCTTACACCGAGACCAGTTTCATATGCTATGTTGAATAAAATTGGTGCTGAAAAAAATAGTAGTAAGGCAATAAATGCTGCAGTAACATTGTGCCATATTCCTGCACAATATATCTTCAGTCTTTTAGTTATAGTAAGGCTATTCAAATGTTCTACGTTTAACTGAACAAATGCTATTGGTATCATGGTAAAGACATATACTCCTACTGATATGATTTGCACATCTTCTTGAGCAGCTGCCAGTGCATGGCCTAGTTCATGGAAAACAGTACTAAATCCTATAGCTAACAGATACACCCAAAAGTCTGAAGCTGGAATATTAACACCCGGTAACATTGCCTTAACTTCTGGCACATTACTGATTTCTATAGTATCAGAAAAATGTTGGAATATGAATGAAAGTAGTGTCCAAATTGCAAATGGAAGAAATAGCCAGACTGTGCATACATAGCCACATGTGTACCATTTTCGCAGCACGCGAGTCAAGTTTTTACTCCATCTGTATAAAAACCTGTTGAAAGCGCATGTTGTCCAAGTGAAATTAAAAATCCCGACTTTCAATCCCGTTCCTTCCAGAAACGCGTAATAAGGATAGTGCATACAACTCTGAAACACATAGCCTGTAATTAGTAAACACAATAACACAATGCCATTTCATTTTACAAAAGAGCATCAAGTACCTTAAAAAACGAGTCGAAAAACCATATTACACCGTAAAATGCTAATATAAATGAGCAAAGCACCGTGAAAGACATTGTGAAAATTGCTTAGAGCCTCCCAGTAGAGAATTTCTATAAGATTTCCCATACAAAATATCGTGTAAGCAAAAACCGGCACAAATGCACATAGAAACTGAAAACTGAAAGTTTGCACTTTGCGAATCAATGACAAATTGACAATCTAGTGTAAGCAATGTAGTGACAGACTTGACAGATCCGATAAGGGAATGTTCCGATATACACTGAGAGCACTGTTCAGTGCTCCCAGTTTTTTTTGTTCGCGGTAATTTGTTTTTTTTAAATAAAATATTATCCCCAAGTACGCGGGGAGAAGTCGTTTTCTTTACATTTTTTTTTGCTATTTCAACTGTTAGTTAACTGTTCTTCATTGTTCCTTCAATTTTTTTTATTGTTCGATCTTAGTTTTTTTTTTTAATAAAATAAAAATTACCCTATTAAAATGAAGTTGGTGGGGAGAAGTCGTTTTTTTTAATTTTTATTTTGCTATTTCAACTGTTCTTCATTGTTCGATCAAAATTTTTTTTTGTTCGAACTTAGTTTTTTTTTTAATTAAAATAAAAAATTACCCTCAAGTTGGCGGGGGGAAGTCGTTCTTTTCCTTTTTTTTGCTATTTCAATAGTTCGTTAACTGCTTTTCATTGTTCGACCGAATTTTGTTTTATACGTTCTTAATTTTTTTTTAATAAAAATAAAAAAAATACCCTCAAATTAGTGGAGAGAAGTCGTTTTTTTTCATTATTTTTTTGCTATTTCAACTGTTGGTTAACTGTTCGTCATTGTTCGATCAACTTTTTTTTTTGTTCGTTCTTAGTTTTAATATTTAAATAACAGAGAGATATTTAAATATTACAGAACTAAAGTCAAGGAGCTCATTAGTGTAGCCTTCAATAAGTATATAGAAAACATGGAAAATAGAATTTCACGGGAACTTTCAATATTCGTGTACATAAAAAACAAATGTAGTAGTAGACAACAGGCACAAAGAATTTATATACCCAAGTTATGACTGTAGAATGACAAGAGGCTGTCGACGCATTTACGGAATTCTTTAGTTCTGTTTTTCATAAGAAAACCCTGTATTTAGATCATGAGATGGCTCAGTGCAGTGGAACTGCAAATCTACCGAATATCAACATAACGCATATTAGCTGTTACGACTTGAAACAAGCAGTATGTCGCCTAAAAACAACATCTGCCTATGGTCCAGATAATATCTCAACGTTCTTAATTAAGGACTGTTTATCTGCCTTTGATGAACCTCTTCAGTACAAATATAATCTCTCACTTAAACAAGGTGTCTAACCTACCAAATTCAAGACATAACAAGTTTTAGGCCCATAGCAGTGTTTTCATTATTTGCCAAGATATACGAGTCCTTTCTTAATAATTGCATTTTAAAAGAAATTAGTAACCGTTTAGATAACTGTCAAAATGGATGTCATCCAGCCTGCTCCACTTTAATTAACCATAAACAAATCACTTATTATGTGACCACGGCTATTACTAAGGGTGGCCAAGTAGATGCAGCGTATTTCGATTTCAGCAAAGCGTTCGATCTTGTAGGTAATGACATCCTACTTAATAAACTATCATCCATCAGATGCTCCCAACATCTTTTAAAATTAATGGCAAGTTATTTTAAAGACCGCAAACAATGTGTAAAAGTTGGAACCTATAGATCTCGGGAATACTATACACGTTCAGGTGTGAGCCAAGGTAGTACCCTTGGACCTACCCAGTTTCTTGTCATGGTTAATGATTTATCAAAAGCTCTTAGTAATACTAAGTGTCTAATGTTTGCTGATGACCTTAAGCTGTTTCTTTCCATCTCCGGAACCGACGATAGTGTATTATTACAGCGTGACAAAGATGCTGTATTCGAGTGGAGTCAAAAAAAATAAATTGTATGTTTAATGTTAATAATTCCAAGTGTAAGATAATTAGTTTTATTATGACTCGAAATCCAATCACAATGGCCTACGAGCTCGGAGGGACACCACTAGAGCGTGTGACTGCAATACGCGATCTTGGAATAATAATGGATGGCCAAATGAACTTTCGCGAACACATAGTACAGGTATGCAACAATGCTTATAAATCGTTAGGGTTCATCATTAGAACCTCATCTGAATTTAGAAGCGTGAAAGTTGTGGAAATGTTATATAATGCATACATCCGCAGCAAACTGGAGTATAATGTGGTCATTTCGAATTCTAGTGGAAAACTATATACACTTATGATTGAAAAGTCCAACGTAAATTCGCTCGTCATGTGTATAAACGGACATACGGATATTATCCCTTTCTATATCCTTCCATGTTTGTGTCAGGTATGGTTGGTCTAGACACTTTGCAACTTAGACGGGATTATATGCAAATTATGCATTATTATCTATTGCTGACACGTAAGTTAGATAACCCAGCAGTACGTGAGAGCGCGAAATTTCACGTCCCTAATGGATATAAGAGGTGATTGGTATCAAAATTGGTCAAATCCAAAATTTATCATTTTTAATCTATGAATGGCAGTATATTCTCTGTAGTGTAAACTTTAAGTTGTCATCTTTCAAATGACGCCAAATCCCTGATATTTATATAGAAAACCGGTTTGAAAAACGACTTTGGTATCAAAATTAGTTAAATCCAACGCTGTTAACATTCAAATTTGGTCAAATCCCGTTCGGCCAATCAGCGATGAGTATTGTATAAGGCGCGTCAGCCATGATGTTTTTTTGTATCAGTCTGTTGTAGACGTCGAGCACGTGCACTCTGTGTTTATTGTGTGAAATTTAATATAAACAATGGAACAAAATGATAACAAAATTGTCGAAACGCCTCCCAATTTATCAAGGAAGCCTCTACAACAAAAAAATACATGGGAATGCAACAGAACTAAGAAATCTAGGTAAGTAAACATTCACTCGTTGGAATATCACTTTCGTAGTATCAGATGTTCTCAACTTTTGTATCCATGATATTTTACTTTTAACTATCTGGTATTAATTACAAATAAGTATTACATAACATAAAGCCCAAGATACATTAATTGGTTTCTTGAAAAATATTTTACAAGTACTAGCCGGACGCGACAAGTTGAGACTTGCGCTCGATACCCGCTCCATAGCCCGCCAACAGTGCTCAAGTCTTAACTTGTGGCGTTCGAATTCGCTTTTTTTAACTATCATAGTTCCAATTAGGCTATCTTTCCTTTGCTAGCAGTATCTAGTTTTATTTTGCAATAGTGGTTTCCTATTACATACACTTTAAAGAAAGGAGGTAGTTGCCTATGGTCATGGACATAAGGCGATCGAGCTGGGACATACTAGTAGCTGAATCTTTATACCTGACCTAGGAATACTGACTTGCACATCACTTTATTATAGAAAATCTATGTTTGTTATTTTTGTTCTATCTATTTAGGTTATTTTGGTTTGTATTTCAACAAGTAATTGCAGTCCCTTAGCGATAGCTAATAGCCATTTATATCTGTTACAGGTATTCATCTAAAGCGCCGCCAGATATCAGAATTCCTTGTCAACATTTTTCAAAAGCCTACAGATGCACTTCATTAGCAAAAAACGACATTATTAAATTTCACAATGCTTTTTACAAATCAACTAAAAAAATTGATCAGGATAATTTTATTCTTCAACACATTAAAACATCTTCAATACAACGCCGTCGACCTATAACCGGCACAGGCAATAAGAAAAATTACAATATTACTTATTACGGACGACGCAGAAACTGCTTGGTACCAATATGCAGAAAAACATTTCTAGCTATTTTAGGGCTCAAAAAAGGAAGAGTAAATGGAGTAATCACGCGTAATGTCAAGAATAATGGAGCATCAGCGAGTGAAAATAGAGGAGGGGACCGGAAAGCGAGGAAGTACGAAAATATAAGAAATGGAGGAAGAATTGCCCAATTTGATAGTTTAATACCTTACCAAAAATGTATTAATTATTTCTTTTTATTTAATTTCGGGTAAAATATGTGAAAAAGTGTAATTACCTAATTAATCTTAATAAATATTTGATATGTATATGGTTCTTTTTATTTACTTACTAAATTTCTTTCAAAAAGTTGCGAACCACTGACAATTACCAATGCCACCTTCTAAGTAAGCTAAATCCAGACAGTTAACATTCATAGATAGTCAAATCCATAGATATTATAATCAAACTAGGTCAAATCCACACATTATTATCAAAATAAGTCATATCCAATCTTTAAATCAAGATTCTGTATTTTTTTTGTATGAGACTTAACTTTGTTATTATTTTAATATATTTAATATCCTCGTATAATTAAGTCTGTAAAATCTTAATACTCTTCGTTAATGCCATATAATATAATCTAAAATTTGAGGATATCTCTAATTTGTCTTAAATGGACTTGACCAATTTTGATACTAATCGCTTCAAAGCGCAGTGTTGAACGTAGAAAACACCTATTTCTTACCTGTCCACCATCATGGCACTTAAGTTCAACTACTAATAGTCTCACAGCCAGAGCTATCTAAATGTTATACAAATTTTGGCAAGAAAATCAAAATGCCGACATATTCTTTAACAAGCTTGGTGTGATGACAGGAATGTAATGATTTATCTGAATAATTGTAATTTATAAATAATAATCGTAATCTTTAATTTAATGTAATTTAAGTGTTTTAATCTAAGTATGTGTTAATTAAATGTATTGTTTTCCACTTTTATTGTATAGGGACTTTCAACTTACATATAAGCGACTTGGTGCAAATTGTAAGCTTATATTGTTTTATTTGAAATAAACTCATTAGTTTTCATGTTGACAACTAAATCTGTAATGTTATTGTGAGAAATAAAGTCCAGTCTCTCAGATTTTCTTTCCGACAAATTTTAATACTTAAATTAAATACATTGCTAACCACTTTTCGCTCACGGCTCACTAAATATTTTTCTGGTATTCTAATACAAAAATCTCACAAGTTCAAAAATAGACCACGCATATACTTTGACAGCACTCAATTATAAATAATGATGATACATTAATGACGTTTAGAGATTACTTATGCCATGAAAAGAATTTAGTTTTATTTGTTTTCCGCATCCCGACGGGGACCTTTTGTTTTCGTGGTCATGCCATAGTTGAACGAAAAGCTCAAGAGCTGGCAACACTGTTTACTTTATAGAGGCTTACTCTATGGTCATAAATAAAAAAATAAAGGTATACACTACGGCAAACACATTATAAAAACTATTTTGACATTTGTTAACATTTGTCCGTCGTGTGTTTACCGATAATAATTATTGTTCGAAATAAAACAATATTGTGACAATTTATAAAATATTTTAACATGTAAGTGATGAGTTGTACGGAAAATGAAAGCGGACCTTTTGTCGTGTTCTTCTTACCAGCGGTCGTTGGGTGCCTGACCATACTCCTAGCTCGACGCTGGGCGAACTCCCAAGTGAGCAATACTTCGTCTACGGCCGTCTCTAGGCGGCGGAAGATCATTAAAGACCCGCTTATAAAGCGGCCTCTGCCGCCGATAGCTTATAAAATGATGCCACCTGGATCTAAAAAGGCTACTGGGGTCAATAAAAAGGTATTATCATGTACTTTCACTTTAAGGTTCGCATTACATTTTTAAAGCATGGCTTAGATCATTTTATCTCCAACAATGAGTTTAAAAATGTAATTGCATTCAAAATAGGTTACGCTTAACTCAACGATCGGCCTACAACATAATTATATAAACATATCCTAATCCTTATTATTCATATATCCTTCTCTGTGTCTGTAAAATTTCATGAAGTTTGGGTGAACAGTATGGCAGCACATAAAAAAACTGGCAGTCGTAGTACTGCATGTCAGAAGTGAAAACATAACAGATAGATCTGTCATCTGAGCGTGACGGTCACGTGAGTTCAGTCCTTTTTCCCTAAACCAAAAGTGCCCAACGTGTATAAAGCTTTCACTTAAAAAAAAAAAAAATTGTAATTGTGAGTGGCCGATCAGAAGTGTCCATTTTTGATGAAAGTGATGCCATCTACTTGTCACATCCATCAAACTGACTTACGTTATAATGAAATTTTGAATAAAGGTTTTCGCTATTGATCACTATAGGTTTTATAAGTTTTCACCTTAATTACAATTATGTTTTTGTTTATTTTACCATATGAATTACGCGCACAATAAGTACTTTATTGAACTAATTATATTTTTAAAGAATAATTAATAAGGAGCTGACAGAACTCAATGTTTAGATTAGCGCCCTCTAGTGGATCTATATATGTATTATTAGCTGACGGTGCGAGTTCAGTGTTTTTTCCCCATAGCAAAAGTGCACAATGTGCCTAAAGAAGTTTTCACTTCAAAAATTAACAAAGATAAATTTGATAATATATAAGTTTTTATATCAATTAAAGACTTCCACCTTTATCTTGTCTTTGATGTCATAATTGTTTTTCAGGGAGCATTCCCAGTTCCAGATGAAGAGATGAATGGTGGTGGAAAACGGGTTGGACGTATCACACGTTTAACATCTACTCCTCTACCTTCAATTAATCTCTCTGACATTAAATTAGCAGATGGGCCTATTGCCCCAAAACACATACCGTTTCCTTATATACCACAAGATGGGACTCTTTTGTTTGAAGCTATGACTTTTGTCTTCACTTTAATTGCTACTGGACTGCAGTTTCTTAATTTGTATAGAACAGTTTGGTGGTTGCCACATTCTTACACAAATCAAGCCATGGTAAGGATGTTAAATTTTTTTTTTATTTTAAGTAGCATAGCATAGTTATGTTTATTGTATACAGCATAGTTTTCTATGGTATTGTTTAAAACAAGGTCTGGCAATAAAATATTTTAAAATACTCTGATAATTGATATCTTTTTTCATTGTTAGGTTTTTGCTTATTTGGTTAAAAGCTATATATATAAAAGTAAAAGATTAGAGAGTAGTGAGGAGATTGTGCCTTGTTATTTCATACAAAATTGAACCAAACTTATTGTTTTTTATGTAAAAAAAAATGATTTGACTTGACAGTCAACTAACCCTCTCTGAATAATTTTGATCCATCCTAAGGTTGCCTGGAAGAGATTGCATCTAGCAATAAGGCCGCCCTTTATACATTATCAGCTCTGGTCTGTTGGTGACAGTATTATTTTTAAATGGTATTAAATATCTTTGATAATTTTACTAATTTCTGTAATTGTAAGGGATATTTCACACTATCAATTTATCTGGATATTTCATGGCAATCTGAGATCTGGCACACAGGGTGCTGGCCATGATTTCTTCTTGACATCAAATGCCAGAAAAATCATTAGTGTAAAATATCCCTATGTTAGATTTTATCAGGGTATAATTCTCTAAACAACTGGAATGACAACTTTTCTGTGGTATTTCTAAAGCAGAGTTTTCCCCAATATGTAATACTTTTTGCTTATGAGGTAAGAAAAACAGTAAACTATATTTCATTAAAATGATTGTTTTTTTCAGAACTTCTACTTGATAGACCCTCATCTAGTGGCATTCATAGTGACAATAATATTCCGGAAACTTCTACTAAGCATTAGTTTGGTTGTCTTAAGAGCTGTACTTGCACCCAAGTTGATGCCTCATGCAACAGTTGCTGCAAGGTATGCAGTTCCATCTTTATGCAGTAATGAGTAATTAAGAATGCTATTAGTATCATGGTTAGCATTATGCTTACCATATTACAATATGCAAAGGTGTTTTATTTATAGGCACATGGTACAATGGTCTTAGCAGTAATTGATTGAATTTTAATGTAAAAGAATACTTGACACTTTGAATGAATATTCAAAACTTTATTTCATCTATGAAATATGGATCAACCTGGCTGTTAGATCACACGCAATTGATCCAAGTTTGATTAATAATTCAGTAAATATCAAAGTATTTTTTAAAAGGTGACATTTTCAGTTATATTCTTGTTTGTGTTAGCATATGAATACTTATTTACACAGCATTTTAGTGTTTCAGAACTGTTGATTTTAATAACTTCCACCATCATACTATATGTACATTAGTTAATTTTATGTTTTATTATTAAGAGGATTTTTTTCTAAGATCTGTAGTAAACTTTCCGCTTCATGTATTCCGTGTGATGACCTTAAGGGTTTTATTTGTTCATTTCAGAATGTTTGTACTGGGTTTGGTGCTGGGAGCTCTTGCTTGGTGCACATACTTCATTGTCCTCAAATATCCTGTAATGAAGATATTCTACTTGTGCTATCCGTAAGTGTAAAATCAACCACATTTATACAAGGAATTTTATTTGTCCCTTTAAAGTAAGTCAAACTGTTAATGTGAAAAAGGGCCTTGCATCGATAGTTAATTACAATAATTGATTTTGTATAATGGGGTTAAAACCTACCGTGACTTGATAATAAAGTAAATATCTAAACTATTCCGCTACCGCAAACCACAGAGTGATTATATTAATTTTATCAATTCGTGGAGGCGTGTGAGATAGGTAATTATCACTTGTAACTTGCTTTTATTACACATGAATGTAATATAATCGTCAATAACTGTGTTATTAAAGATATTTTTTCCGGTTTTTTTTTGCCATCGGGTTAGAATTTGTTTGAGTTAGCCATTTCCGATCTCAGAATGTACAAAACTGATTATTTATGTATGTATAAAAAAATTATAGGCTATAAAATCAACGGCCTGTAATTACATTTAAAAAATGTAAACAACTAATACATTATTATGACTACTGACTGACTGATATGTTGCAGTAAGATTGGAAGCTATTTTCATTTGGTAGCCTAAAGTCTAGCGACGATGAGAACCGAACCGCGTCGACTCGAAGCGAGTTGAGTTGAGTCGTATTTATGTGCACCCATCTGAGCGGAATCGAATCGAAACATTCATTCATCGCAACTCTTCATGAGATTTGGTCGTGACGTGAGGACAGCTCGGATAAATAAATGTTTAGATTTAAAATAATTTTTCATAAAGAAAAGGAAAATAGGAGAAAAAGGAAAGGAAAATACATAATTCCTACTGTTACTGCCTAAATGTATATTCATCTGACGCTGATCGTCGTGATAATGAGGATCGTCATGGTTACTTATAAAATTCGCTATATTTTTGGACAAGAGCTATCAACATTTCTTTATTCCTATTTCAACATATGTAGGTATACATTGTAAATAATATACACAACTGGTCGGGGCGTCGGCGAAGGAATTTGCCTATCGAGCAACGCGCTTGCTATTCGCAGGCTATCAATCGATTCGCCTTGACTCGGCAGAGAAGAAAAAAATGTTACGAAAATACTACGTTGCCCCTATTCTGTTAGCAAACCGCAGTGTCTCTTTTCTGATGTCTCCCTCGAAACTTTTAACTTACTACGAGTACTTCTGTTGTTGTGGTTGGTGTTACAATCGGGAAAATGGATAGGTACTTTTAATTAATTTTCCCCATTGAATCAACAACATACAAAAGTAACTATCGTTGGAATAGATTTGCGAGGACTTGCAGATTGATGGATGGAATATTTCATTAATATATTCTTATTCCTTGCATGCCCTCTGACATAGGGCGTGTAGGCTGGCTGGCTAAGTTTACTCACTTATGGTTGCTTAAGTTTGGCCCTCGGTTGGTTCTATATCGTAAAAATAATAGTGGGTGGGTATTTATTGAAGTGAAGACTTTAGGCACGTTTGTGCACTTTCGCTATGGGTCAAAAGCACTGAACCAGTGACCATCATGCTAATAATACGTACATAGATCCACTAGAGGGCGTTAATCTTAACATTGAGTTTTGTCAGCTCCTTATTAATTAATGTCACCAACCTGCTGTGACGTTTTAAGTTCGTCGTTTCATTAAGTTTTCACTTCTGTCGGCAGTCCCATGACTGCCTATTTTTTGTTATCGAGGTTTTCTGAACATTATCAAGATCTTGCTCTAGATGCTCAGGGTCACAGAAATCTTAAGGATTGCAAGCGTCGAAGATGATGATGAGACTTGCACGTAGGTCAGTATAAATAGGGTTGTAGTACACATAGCTGGTACTAAATGGTACTAAATTGTATTTATATTATATTGATATAAAAATTACCTAGTCTCGCTAACAGTACAATATACATTATATCAAAATCTTTTTTTTTTTCAGAGCAGTAATATACTTCCTTCTGTTCGGCTTCCAGTCCAGTCCCTTCCTAGAACTGAACAGCAGTGAGCCACCACTACACTGTTGTTCGCATGACGCTGCCCAAGTAAGGGCCGAGGTGGACGCGCTCCGGCAAGACTTTAATGTTCGCATGAAGAAAATCATATTCAATTCTGTTGTTGGAGCATACTATTCAAGTTTTATACCGTGTTGTTTTGCACAGGTGAGGTAACCTTCTTTTACTTACATATATTGTATGTGTGTGTAGTAGACAAACGAAAGAAATTTAGAATTTTGTATTGTGTCGATATCCATATACACAATAAAAAACATACTTCAACGCCATCTAGCGATGACAAGCCAAACTACATAGTAACTACTAATCTCGTATCTCGCAACGAAAGTTCTCCTGCCCGTAAGTACAAATATATACAATTTTCCAACATCACCCGGGCTTAGGATCCTCAATGTCGGAGTGATATAACGTCTGTTTTTCCTCAGTACATTAAAAACAATACAATAAATGTTTACAGATAATAGCAACACTCTTACCACTATTGCTATAAACTATCAAAATCACTTAATAACAGTAACTGTTATGTTGAATACTCAGCACTCAAGGGATCGTTATCCACTTATAATGCATGCCTAGCCTTTATTACCCCACCATTGTCAACCGACCAGTAGCGTAGCGCTACCGGTATAACTAGTCATAATAATATCTATTAACTCAGTAGTGAACTGTTTTATCATCTTTTGTAGTTTGCCCC